>CM040457.1:31156165-31213413 GCA_022758105.1 Pangasianodon gigas | reverse complement strand
TAAATGCAATAGAAAGGTAGGAAAACCAGCAGGGCCAGACATATACTTAACTACTCACAGATCACTAATTTATCACTCATTATAACTGCTGCTTAGTATCTCTGCACTCAGTGTGCTTGCTTGTACAAACACTGATACATTTTTACTTAACATCTATTGAAATGATGAAAAATAGCATGTGTGTAAGCTAAAGCTACATTATATTTGCAGCAAATAGGAAGTATACAGTATTTGTGAAATATGACAGCTGCAAAATACAGATAGTGAAATTAGGAATGTAGATGTATTCTCTAAAAACCTTGAGAATTTGCATCCTACTCCGTGTCTAAGCCAGATAAGCATTAGCTCCAGATAAGCATTGGTGTTAAATGTGCAGAGTGTATAGTGATGTACATTTAATTTCCAGCAAGTTAAAGGGTGAGTTTTATGATCCATCCAGATTACATAGAACATCTACGCACTTGTGGCTCTTTTTCCAACTGTCTCCTGAGACGTCTGCCCCACAGTCATAAGCCTGAATGATGAAGGTGAACTCCTTTTGTTGCTCGCAATCAATGGGACCAGATGCTTTCAATACTCCTTCCCCTGAAGTCTTGTTTAATACCTCTGCCTTGAATGGCGTGCCCTGTCCATGGATCTTAAAAGCACAAATCTCTCCTGAAACAGTAAAAGCAACAGGTATAATGAGTTTCATATGCACACACACCCAGCTTTTCAATCCCACCACCATTTCAACAAGGCATCGTCAGCTCTAATGTTCACAAAGAAGGTTGTTCTGGTTTAAATATACAGCGTACTGTGTGGATTTAGTTTTACTGCTCCTGCTGGGTGAGCCAGAATGACTGCCTGTTCACAAATGTCTTTACTGTGGATGTAGAATCTCATTGTGCCATAACAGAGCTTGCAAGTCTGGAATGTTGTATGGGGTACTGCAAAATTACTGACCTAAATATTTTAGATTCTTGTCTCAGTGGCACATTGTTAACTGGCCCCTTTCAATTTCTTGCCAAGAAGAATTCAATTATGAGAGCTGTACTGAGAGCACAGTGGGATTTATTTTTCCTTGTACACATACAATTTAATTATGGCAAGTTATTGCCTTGTAATAATGAACTATGGGTGTTTACTTGTGTCTTTCATCTTCCATATGCAGGTGAGGAGATAAAAGCATACCTCTCGAGAGAATTAATTTGGTTTACTGTTATGCCATAGAGAAGACCTGCCCACATGACCGTGAAATATCTGCTGACGCCATTGCTAATGTAAAAAAAATAAAAATAAAAATACAGCAAAGGATGCTGTCTTGCTGTTATATCAACTCCAATGTTTTTTTGCAATGCTTCCTCTTCTTCAGCATGTCTTGTCAAGGATTAGAAACAGTGGTCAGGAAAGTGTGTGTGTTGAGGAGATAAAGCTCTGTTCCCCTCCGGCAATATATACTCCATGGTCTGGGCTATATCACAAGTTGAAATCACAGTAGTCAACCACATTAGGCGAAAGGTCATGTACATAAGAATATATGGCAGAATAAAAAGTGTTGGCAAGACTTCGCAAAAACACCTGTTAAACAGAGAATTGGCATGTCTGAATTTGTTCAATGTTCACCCTATACTGCAGTCTTTAGGGTGCATCCATTTTGAATTGTCAGAATTTTCAGTAGATGCAATATTCCCTAGATAATTCACTATATTATCACCCATAGTGCATCGAAAATTCTGTGTACAACCTATGCACACTACCAAGTGCCGTAATGCACAGCAATTTCTTTCAGCTTGAGATGTAGTTGTCCAATGTAACAACCATTAACGCTAACAGATACTTGTTAGTTGGTTTTTTAATACAGAAAATTGATCAATACCTCTATAAAATTGTAGTTTCAATGGCTCTGATTGATTTTTCCTCTTTTCACAGCTTCAAAATGGCTTGTTTTTCTCCCATAGACAGCTCTCTGGTCTTCATGTTGGTTTATCCTTTTTAACAACAAATGCAGTCTTCACAGGCGAAACCAAGGGCTCAAACCAAGAGTACACATTCAGAGCTATTAATTGTTTAAACAATCAATCTAACAGGCCACACCTGGGCAACACGAAACCCCTGTCAGTTACATGTTCCAATATTTTTGAGCACTTGAAAAATGGGTGGGTTCAAACACAAGGAACCATGTTTTAAGTTGTTTAACATATCTAGATGTAAATATCAGGAAATGAAAGCTGAAAATCTGATCTATTGTCTTGGCTCTATCGTAGAGCTAATTGCCCTTACTCCTTGTTTTACATTGGGCTGTCTCTTGATTACTAGGGTCTGTTAAATCTTAGCAAATGAATAAAATAGATATAACCCAGTATCAATTGGATAAAATCTAAGCTATACTATTACAGTAGGAGTTTGCTGTTATACCTCTCTAAACATTGCATATTAGAATATCAAAAAAAAAGAGTTGATTGCTCTTTCTGCTTTCCGCCAAGGTGCCATGAATTGCATGTGCACAAAGGTATTCGGAGGCGCGGAGCATCGAAGCAAGCATGCAGAGAAACTATTACGCATGAGAGCACTTCCACAGTTCTCTGAACTCAGAGTCACACACACTTCCTTTCCCATCACTCACCAGCGTCTACAATTTGCTTGCGAGTCAAGGTGCAATTCAAGGCACCCTGCATTCATTTTAATGAGAACACTTGCTGATCCCGCTCTGAATGCACAGGTTGGATGCCCTTGCTCTCTCTATTAAAGATACTGTTTAAACACCATAACTTCTTAAACAGAAAACTCAGCACTAGGAGTTCACAGTTCATTATAGCAGCAACCAACATAAACAGAGCTAAATAAAATGTTCCATGCTGCCCCTGATTGCCAGAAAAAATACATATACACAAGCATGGACAAGAGTGAGTATATGACTAATACTCTTTGATATCAGTGGGGTCTTTTTACTGTTTCCTCGCTTTCTCTCAGCCATTCTGTCCTCAAATGTCATTGGAAAGGCAGAGCTTAAAGGGCACAGTGAAAACTGATCTGGAGGATAAAGGACAGAGGCTTGAGGCAAGAAAGGTCAAGGCAGTAGGTTACTATATAGTATGTGTATGTAGAATATTTGTAGTCTCATTTACTCAAAGAAAGGAAAACTGCTCAAGAAATTGGAGTGGGTGGAATTCGTGCAGTAGAAGTGGGCTGGAGAGAGGGAGTGGAATGAAACATAACGAAGGGAGGCTGATCAGATGTGCGAAAAGGAATGACAACTAGATTGTGGTGATGTCTTTCCCATTGGTAAAGTTGACAAAGGAGCCGCTAATGCCAGCTGCTGTTCTGGTTTTTGCATGCTTCTTTCCTCCGCCTTCTTCCTGATTTGGTCACCCGTCAACTCCCACCCACCATCCAGCTCTCCCCATCATACAACAGCTACCAACCAGGGAGGATGAAGAGTATTATGTGCTTCCTCCAAGACACGTGATGTTGAATATATCTTTTCAAACTGCAGATCATGAAAGTGCTATCTACCCCCTTCCACATACATGAGGCCACAGATGCCTATGATTGGCTAGTGTTTCTGTGATTGACAGGAGAGAGAGATTATGCCATCCATCCCACCCAGAGAACACGGGTGCTCCCTGGATATGGATTTGAATTCGCAGTGAAGGGTAATGGTAGGGTGAACACTTTTCTGTTCCATCACTCAGGAGCCACTTTTCATGCCTTGCATCTGGCATGGGCTGGCTGAACACCACATTGCATACCTGTACATATCAATTTTGCACTTCAAATCACCAAAGTGCATACTTAGAGGAGAACCGCAGAGCTCGGGGCACCATTTGGGACAGCGTCAGTAATTAAAAACTAAGATAATTTGTTGATTAAATGTAATTAAAAGAAAACGTGGCAAATGCAGCTCTTTTTACCATACAAGAAGCACTGTACCACCAGTTCACACATCTCCAAGGTTAGCACAGAGCACAAAAGGTTCTTCACACTCCATGAGTATTATGAGGTTGAAAGAAGAAGGTCCAAGTGGGCGGACTTAGTGGAAGAGGCAAGTGTATGAAAGGCATTGTTAACAAGTGACAGAACAGTGGATGAGAGTGTGGGGAGCCATCATTCAAAGCTCAAAGAAGTGCTTGAAATGTGTAATTATTGGCTCTGTCTGCTGTCAAAACTAATGGGTCAGTGCCTTTTGTCCGCCAAGCTTTTGGGGAAAAAAAAAAACCACTAGCATGCTGGTGATGTGCAGTACCACCTCCTTACTCTAATGGATAGAGTGCTTTATATGACTTCCTCACACCACTATCATTTCAACAATGTTAATACGTTTACCTCTTTATGTACACTTACAGGAAATTTTCTATAACTGCATTTGTTTTGTTGTTCTTATAATACAGCTGAGCGATATGGCCAAAAATGCTACTGTGATCGATTTTTTTCTATGTATTTATCATGTTATAGAATCATTCCACTGTCACACTTTTTAAAGAATATCCTTGTAAACAATGCAGAATAAAATGTGATAGCTTATATACAGTAGCATGCAGAGAGATAGGTAGCTAGTATGAATTCCTGGGGACAGGAAACCTTCTTCATCTAGGCACTGCCCTTATTCTCTAATAAACAGTTTTTAATGTAACCCATCATATTCGTGCTATCAACAACAAAGCCAGCAAGTCATTGGCCAACATTTCGATTATGAGTTGTGGTGTTTTCACATCAAGTCTGGCAAACGTTTTTAATTTTCTACTGATAATTTCCAGCAGTGTCATGTTTCTTCATTTTCAAACCTGTGCCTGTCCTGTCATATTTCTTACAACTAGTTTTTCATGTACACCATTTATCATCCCAATATCAGTAAGCTACTTCACCCTACTACTGACTAAATAACCTTATAGGATGGCATGGTGGTGCAGTGGCCATGCAACCACAGGGATGGTTCATGTGGATCTGTGGATTTGTCAAGGACAGGCATCTGAATTCTAAGGTCAGCCTCTCTTTAGGAACTTAAGATGTATGCGGGTGGCCCTGTCGCTTTTGAAAGACAGAGTGACTCCTATGGCTCTCTGTGCCTCACCAAAGAGCAGGCGATCCACATAATGGTGCTCAGTTTCATTGTGAACAAAGAAAAAAGCTCCCTAACACCAAAACAGGCCATTTATTAACATAAAGCTGGATTAATTGAGCTTGATAGCCACTCTGTCACCCCAACATGTGAAAGATATTATTGTGCTTGCTAATCGAATTCAGGCAGGATGCTTGAATTGATGACAACAGTGGTAGTTCCCTTGGGCCCAATAGAACTGAAGGTTTTAGCAGTGGGTTTTTAGCCTTCAACAAGACCCCAAATACCACGGACAAAGATGTGTCCTCATCTCAGCAAGGGCAGTCCATTGGGTAGCAGTGTCAAATTGGAGAGACTTAGTCACCACGGATGCCGTGGGGGAGCATTGTGGTGTCACAGGGGTACAGGGGTGTGTGGAGCCCCACCGTGAGATCAGAACACACCAACCAGTAGGAAGTGAGAGTAGTCTATCCAGCCCTCTAATTCTTATTACCAGTTTTGAGACACCACCATTTACTGTTCCAGCTGATGATTAGATACATCAATACCCAGGGGGTGGAATGAGGTGGTGAACTCTGCTTGTATGAAAGGTCTCGCTGTCTACTGTATGTGATTCTGATAAGAGTCCTACTTATGGCCCCAGGATGGCCAGTGAGATCACCGCTACTTTGGCAGCTTTGTCCCTGAGTAGAACTGTTGTCCCACATGTACGGAGAGGTTCGGCACCCTGGCCAGGTTACTTCATCTGTGGGTGTAGTGTGTACATTGGATTTAGTGTGTACACTTTGAAGCTGAGACAGAATGAGAGCATCCTCTGTGTTTTCTGAATAGCTGTAGCAGAATCCTAAACCTCATTTACAAAACTAAACCGGAGTTTGACTGCATGCTGATTGACATGCAAGTTGACTCAAACTGAAACCTTGTGATATTTCTACCTGGATAACAACATGAATAAAACCCTCATAAAATAGGACGACCAACCTTCAAGACAGGCCTGTGTCCTGGCCCTGGGTCGGGGCTGAAAAGAAAAACAGGGAACCATACCCCCAACCTCCAGTGACTCCAGATGCATGAATTCTTACTACTCATACCCTGAATTCACCACTAAAACCCAGGAATAATCATACATGAGAGTAACACGGGGAGCAGCTGGTACAACTGCTGCCTCACAGCTCCTGGGTTGCCCATTCAATCCTGATTTCAGAGTTTCTATATATACGTTCTCCTCATCTATGCATGGGTTTCCTCTGGGTTCTCCAGCTTACTCCCAACTCTCAAAAACTACCCAATAGGTGGTCCAAATGAGTGTTTTATTGTGTTTCTGCAAGGTGCCCTGTGATCAACTGGCATCCCACCAAGGACATATTCCTGGACTCACCATGAAGTTCATTATTTTCCTACAACAGCACATGCCAAAGTATTTTCTCTCTCTTATACCACAACGCTAACATTTTTAAAAAATTTTATTAAAGAACAAGAGTAAAAAAAAACTCCACATAAACAGCACATGCACATAAACCTGTCTGAGCCAGGCTGTTATAGAAAATTATTCAACACATTCTAACCAATCAGAATTGAGAATTCAACAGTGCTTTGGGATAAGTGTTTATAATTTATGACGCAATAAAATGTGCTTTTCATATGCTCAATACTAACTTTGTAATTAGATTTTGATTTACACCCTGTTATGGAAAAAAAATATACATATGAATTCACATTTATGGAGTTGGAGTGGAGGGAATTTGTTTAAAAGTAGAGCTTTCTGATTTCCCATTAAAACTGTTCCGAGATGTCTTGCGCAATATCAGTATCCGTATCAACGAATCCCTACCAGACACACAGCCAGATTTGTACGTAGTGCTTTATCTACCACACCTTTACACAGCTAGCTCACAGATAACGCTACAATATTTCTTCTTTAACATCTCTTGCAATCTGATCTACAGCCAAAAGATATAGTGGAATAGACTGACCATTAATTTATTTTCTGTTGTATAGATTTCATGAGGAGGTGGAGCGAAGGAGCTTTAACAGATTTTGATGGACACGGGCTCCACAGTGTATTTTTACTCATTTTATGCTTCCTTGAACAAGGCGAATAGGCTGAGGGAGATATGCATATATGGATCTAATTGGCTTGTCAGGACTACGGGTGCCCCATTCATATGCGTGACAGTAAAGTGGACAGAAAAAAGCGGACTGAATTCACGTGTAATTAAGTTCTAGCATGTACACTGCACCTCGGCTCACTGGGCTGTGTTTGAACTGGCCTGTCACTTCCTGTCACCTGCCAGGCATGTATATCCTGTTTCACCTCCTTCTGCCTGAGAAGCAATTCTCTTGCATGGCTGATGAAGGATGGTTTTTTTTTGGAAATGTCTTGTTTCTTTAGACACTTTATATATTACCCTACGTTCAGACTAGCGAGCGACAAAGCGACAGACGACCATTCATTTTTTATGTTTGTACACAACACATTTGAATTGAGATTTTCTTAATTCTATGCAAATTCAATAATCACACTGTAAAGCAACAAATCCAAAGGATTAGCTCAAATGATTCCTAGGAACAATGCTACTTCAGGTGTGGTGTGAGGTTTTTTTTCTTTTCAGTTCCCGTCTCACAACTTGAGTTTTTACCTGCAGTTATTATTTCCATATTTACTGTTTGACGCACAAAAATGGAATGAAAACTTATAACCGTGGTTTCATGTTATCAGGGTTATATAAGACCTCTCATTAAATGTGTATAGAGACATTACTGAAAAAAAAATAAAGCTTGGAAGGAAGTAGCAGAGATCATTGGTGCCTGAGTGAACGTGACTAGCACAGTTGGCTTGCTTTGCTAATCTCACAACTAAGCTAGTAAAAAGCCTCGCACAGTAGCGAACAAGAGACAAACTACGAACAAAACAATCCACTTGACGCTCACTAGTGTGAATGTAGGGTTACGCATTAATATACATTCACTGGCCAGTTTAATAGGGACACCTGTACACCTCTTCATTCATGCAATTATACAATAAGCCAATCATACATCATGTTTGTCTGGAATCATCTGGACTGGTTATGTTTATCCATTTATTTATCTAGGTTTTTCAGCTCCAATCTCCAAGCTCTTTATAGCTATACAGTGCTGTCCATTACTACCAAGTTGGAGCTTGAATTCAGGATGCTTAAGAAATTCAAGGGTGAAGTTTGAGAAGAGAGTTCAACAAGAGAGTTAAAGGAAATGTTTCAAGATAAGAATACTTAATGGGCTGCAAATGGAAGTAAAGGATGTTAGACTTAATGATGCATCTGGAGACGCCATCATTGGGGGAATCTCCGTCAACCTGTTCTATCCATCTTCATTTAAATCCAGGTAGTCAAGGAGACACGTCTTTCAAAGTAGTTTTGCCTGTTTTCCGTTTTTCTGGATTTTTTCTTTTTAAGGTTGTGAATTTTTTGCCATGAATCTTTCCTTCTCTACTTACACAGCACAGTTATACGTACATAGATTAAATATAGTGGATATGAAAGAGAGCCAATTATATCATTAAGGCATTTGAAATGATGCATTGAAGACATTTTATTACACCATAGGAGCCATCTTTCAGTTGAAGTATTCAGGGCAAGTAAATAACAGTAAAGAATTCACAAGAGCCGAAATTAGCACCATCCCATATAAGCACAGGGCCGTAATGCAATGACACTATCTGTAAGTGTATGTGTTCAGTGCTCCAAACATCTATATCTGTATTGATTTATGTGGGGGATAGAAGAAATCTTCAAAAGCATTGAGAGGAGAGATGTCTAAAGCAAGTGCCAAAAAAGGTTGGTATGTCTTAATATTTTTTTATAAGCTTCAAAATCCTAAGAAGAATAGCACCCTAATTTTCAAACTCTTTTCAAAATCAATTGATTTTATTCCCTTTCATGCAAAAAATGTTTAAAAACATATCCAGAGTCTTTGAATGTTTTATTTTGCTTAAAATTGTATGTCATCTGAATTTTTATTTATTTTTTCTAAATTTTCACTTATATTAAAAAGCAAATGGATTGCCCATTTATAGGAATACCACGAGTAAAAAAGACAAAACATTAAAAACTTAAAAAATTCCTCCAGTGTCTTTAGAAATAACAAAATGTTAACATTCTGGAAAACCTTTTAGATGTTATAGAAAATATCAAAATATTTTGAACAAAATATAGCAATATTCTTGACACAATTTTGGAATGGTGCAGAATGCAGCTGAATTCAGAGGTGAAAAAAAACCTACAATTAAAAAAAACTTTCAAAAAGCTAAGGTGTTCGTTGGATTCTTAAATGTTCATTGGCGTTTTAAACATATTTTGGGATTTTGTAAAGAAAGTCTGTAAAGATATACCAGAGCCATGTTTCATTTATTGAGAATGGCAAATGGTCTATAGAGAGCAGAAAAATTCAGGATGATTTATGTTAAATTACAGTAAAAGGCTCAAGTGATTGGGAGGTGATATACATCTTAAATTTTCCTAAAAACACCCTTAAATTGACTATCCATAAGCATGCATGAAAGGGTTAAACAGCAATGCTCTCTGGTGGGAGAAAAATGGTAACAGGAGTACACTTTTATGCAAAACACACTCGCTGCCACTTTCAGAAACAGAAAAATGGTCCCAGCTCATGTTTTAATTATCACCTCTTCAGTGTCTTTACAAGTTTGTAAAGCTTACACCTTCCCACATCTGTAAATTCTCAGCATCAGCGAAAAGTGTGATTTTTTTTTTTTTTTTCCCAAATCCAGTCCCAGTAAGTGACATGATATAATGAGTTAACATTTATCATTTCTGCTGTAGGTCTTATGTACAGGCTCAGGTGCACAGGTAAGTGTCCAGATAAGCCTCCTCAAGCCTGTGTAGGTTTGGTTCCAAGCCAATAACATTGTAAAGTAAACGCACACGTATAAGAGAGAAAAACAAGAACAGCTACACTAGTACCACATTAAGTCTTAACAAGAGTGAAAGAACTACACGGCATTTTGCTAAATCCCAAGTGAATAATTAGGACCACACTGCTATGAATAGTTCCCCAGGCATATATCTTCACACCAAGGGAGACTCTTAGATAACAGACATCAATATGGCAAATTATTCATTGAGTCTATGACATGAAAACATGGGGCACACATGCGTGCACGCAAAACTGCCCCATTCTCACACACTCCCATAATTATTTCTCAGGCTGACAAACAACACTGACCCAGAGTCCATTAGTATCAGAGGGAGTTTAAACACCTGTCCAGAATCTCATGTTGGCATAATTTAGCAAAATAATCTCATATGGCTAGGAGCGGACTGTCAGACATGAAGCTCGTGAGATGAAATAAAGCCGTGTTATTAACATGGAATTTGTGCAGTGCATGCCGTGTTTACCACATCTCATGTAAATTGGACATTACACTTTCATTCATTTCTGCATTCATTTTCAGTAGCTACATTATTCTGGTTTGGGTCACTGTGTTTGAAATTACTTGACTTTTACGCTCCGAGATATAGAACCAACTACGTTCATTAGAAGCTACAAGGTCAAGACTGTCTGTGAAAAGGGGATTAGAGAAGCGTGTCTGTAGGAGTGGGTGGGATTGGTTAAGAGAGTCTTCAAGGAGTGGTTGGGATTGGTCACATTTTTCTGTGGGAGTGGATAGGATTGGTCAAGAGTGTGTGGCAGTGGGGGAAACTGGTCAAGTGTTTTTGGGAGTGGGTGGGATTGTGCAAGAGTGTCTGCTGAGGTCTCCTGAGCGACACAACAGAAAAATGTATCATCTGACCTATCGTCTGGAGATCATGGGTTTGAGTTTGGTGCCACAGCCATCCATGGCCAGGAGTGTTAGAGAGCAAAACTGGCTGTGATCTTTGGGTGGGAGGGGTGGGACTGGGTAAGAGTGTTTGTGCTGGTGGGATTGGTCAAGATGGTCTGCAGGAGTGTATAGGATTGGTCAAGAGTGTCTGCGCGAGGCAGTGGGCTCGGTCAAGACTGTGGGAGTGGGTGGGATCAGTCACGATTGTCTGTGGGAGTGGGTGAGATTGGTTAAGACCATCTGTGGGAGTGGGTGGGATTGGTCAAGACCATCTGTGGGAGTGGGTGGGATTGGTCAAGACCATCTGTGGGAGTGGGTGGGATTGGTCAAGACCATCTGTGGGAGTGGGTGGGATTGGTCAAGACCATCTGTGGGAGTGGGTGGGATTGGTCAAGAGCATCTGTGGGAGTGGGTGGGATTGGTCAAGAGCATCTGTGGGAGTGGGTGGGATTGGTCAAGAGCATCTGTGGGAGTGGGTGGGATTGGTCAAGACCATCTGTGGGAGTGGGTGGGATTGGTCAAGACCATCTGTGGGAGTGGGTGGGATTGGTTAAGACCATCTGTGGGAGTGGGTGGGAAAATGCATATGTTGGACAACTGGTCCATTTAAACGTAATATTCACCTTTATATTACTATTTGTGTTATTATAGTGTTATTTTCTACTGTTCTAAATAGGTAGTGTATATTATCAATGTCAATCTTTCTTCCACATCTTTCTGCATTACTAAACAGCATATAAATGTCTGCAACAGACTCAAACATTTGTGTAGCAGGATCATGGTAGGGTCTTCCATGTCTTGGTCATGTTTTATTGTGGTTCAAGATAATAATATTATTTGCTAATCATTTCTACTGCATGCTTCCCACACTATACTGGCAAGAGTTTGTGTTCTAGTTTGTGTAGCCAGAAAGACATAGTGAAGATAGTGAAAGGAATGAGTGACAACAACCAACATTTTAGTAGCCATTAACATTATCTTCCCAGTGATGCATTCACCCTGTGTGAGTGAAGATAAACAAATCCCCTCCATGTGTAAGGTGTTTTAGGTATAGTTTTAGAAATTGGGAATTTTCATCACCTTTTCTAATCTACTGTAACCAGCAATATTTGTTTTTCTGACTCTGGAGTTAGAAATGCAAACCACCTTGTGAAAACAGCTCTGCTCTGCTTTTTCTGACTCTGCGTGGGAATAGCACTGCAGTAATTTAATGTCCATGACAGGAAGCTGACAGACAAACCTGCACACTTTAGGATTACTGAGTTTCGGTTACTGTGCTTAGGTTGCCGGACCTAATTTATTAGTTTTCTGTTCATGTTTTTATCAAGACAGAAATTTCATCAATCTTCAGTCCAGAGTCCAAGCCTAGACTGATTTCTTGTAAATTTTCTGCTTTGGCTCTTTATCCAAGGGACATTTTCATTCCTATACATAAATTAATACAGTGCCATTTTGTCTAAGCACGAAACATTGACTAAACAAGAAAGAAGATTCTTTCATTCCTTTATTCCTTCCTTCATTCATTTTATTCATTTGTATATATTAATGTTTTTGAATTTCAGCAACATCTATTTTCAGTCTGAAGGTGTGCATTTATTCTCTCGTTGAAAAAGACGAAAGAATTATCACAAGTTTTGTGTTGTTTTTGTTAACAGTTTTCAGGATAAATAAAAATGAATCTCCTTAATGAAGCACAGATACAGCAGGCACACAAACAGAATGTACGTTTGTAACTCCGTGCTGATTTTACAATTATTTAAATATATTTTATACAATGCAATGCAAAGTAATATTATTTTGTTACAATGTTGAGTAAAGTTTAATGAAACAAGAGTCATAGTTCAGCAAAGAACAACAACTGCTGGTCAAAATATTGCAAAAGAGTTACTTATTCTGCCTGGTTTCAATCACATATTGATGATTATGACTTTTAATAAATTCTTTAATGAAAAATAAAAGTGTAGTGTAAGTGTTGTGTAAATCTGCTACATGCTCCATCAACAAGCTGCTTAAAAGAAAAAAAAAACTCCTAAAAGTATGAAGGCATGGACTCTATCAAGCACACTGTATTAGTTTTATAACTGAACTGTGCTTGCTGAGAGGCAGAGCAAAATGCCTGATTATTATCAGGGCTAATACTGTATGCAAAAAAAGGTTTCCAAGTCAGATTTTCAAGGTTGTCAGAAAGAAAATTAATTCTATCCATTGCCATTTAATAAGCTGTGAAGCGCTGTCACAGTACCTTGTTTGCCTCTTTGTATAAATATTATAAAATTATCACTGCTGTTAAATTACTCTCCAGCTGGCACATCCAGACACTTATCTGACACCAACACACAAATATAATTATTGTTTTTTTCCTTCACAAGACTTCCAGCTGATCCCCTCTTGCACTTGTCTAAAATGAATAACCAGATCGTTCTAGGCTTATTTCTTTTTCTACCATTTCCAAGGTCAGTAAGACTATAAACATGCATCACCAGTGCAATCAGGATGTCAGGAATAAAGAATACTCTGAAATAATGCTGAAATCAGAGCATCAGTCAGGATATGTTTCAGAAAAGGTGCCACTAAATCCCTATAATCTGAGAACTACATTTCATACAGACACATGGCAGAACGAAGCGATATTTCAATGAAGAGAGCCGGACTTGGTTCAGTCAGCGAAGGGAAACGTGTACCTGCATAGGGGATGGGAGCATCTTTGTCCAAGGCTACTAGTGGAGGATCCAACAGGACAGTGTCCATGTTCTCGGTGATCACTCCATGGTAGGATGTCTCAATCCATGGTTTGTGTTTATTCACTGGAAGAGAAAGACATAAGAAAAGAGAAAGTAAGTCAGTAGAATCTCATATCTCACAGTAATCTGCTGCAATCTCTCACCTTTTGCGTACCCTAAAGGTTTTTGTTTACTTTTATCCATCATAATTCCTCTTGTTGTCTGTAATATGAGGAAAGCAAAAGGCCAGACATTTTTTATATTGATCTTTTTTTTTTAAAGAATATGTGCCACATTTGAGCTAAAGTAACAGCACCAGAGAATTTAACGGTACTTGACACTGTCTTTGGACCATGTTCAGAGTTGAGATAAGCACAAAAAAAATTGGGTGTGCTGGATCAAGTGCTATTTTACAAGCTGCCCAACAATTCACCACAAGACATATTTAAGATAAGATAAGATAAGATGAGATAAGATAAGATAAGATGAGATGTACCATTATTGATCCCCCATAAAGGAAATTAAATTTGAGGAGTAGGAGAAACGAATTTCCAAGAAAAGATCTTCCATAAATTCCTATACAATAGAAATAATAGAAATGATAGAAATTTATCACACTGCAAATAGTCATACTTTTAGTCATCTCTAGGTGATCTTCTTTGGAATATCTAGGCTCACATTTGTATGCGCACAAGGGCAACCATGAATCATTGTCAGAAGTCCAGGAGAACAGACATACAATAAACTACAGTTATCCATAATGTAAGACAGGAAAAACAGGGGAGGGTCAAATCTAAAAACATGAAACTAGGAAACAAGACACTAGGCGAAACAGCTGCTTTGCAATGAAACAAAGGAACAGGTGAGTATACGCAGACAAGTCAATCAATGGGATAACACAGAACAGGTGCACACAATAGAGAAACAAAGCAATGAAACGACAGGGCGGAGACAGACCTAAACCAGAAACCAAAACACAAGCACATGGCTTTCATTGCCATGGGAACTGTGATGTTAAAGAGGGAATATGTGACACAAGGTCAAATCCAGCGTGCTGGAATAGAGTCAAAGCAACAATACATGGTCCGAATAAATAAGCCCCTGATTGGCACGGTTTCTCTTTGGGAAAACATACAGCTCCAACATCCAGCAGTTAATGGCTGTGTTTATAAACTCTCAATTTTATGTCACAATTGGGCAGAAAGGCTATTCTTCATATACTGCGTGCATCTCAATTCACAGTGCATCACAGTTCACACCTTTTCTGTAAATACAAAGCATTTATAAACCACAATTAACTGTAAGATAAGTAAAAGTCACAAAAAAGTATGAAAAATCATTTACTCTAAGCATAATCAGCTGCCTTGACCTAGCAGGAGGTTTAATAGTCTTTTGGGTTAGTAGTGACTATTGTACACCGATGTGTGTGTGTGTGTGTGTGTGTGTGTCTATTGAAAGAACCACCCAATATTCACCTGCACAATAGCTTGATTTCTGATCATCTAGAACACACATGACAGTAATTCATATGATTTGTCTGTACTTTGAAGAGTGTATAATCCATTATACACCCACTGCTCATTCTCTCTTCCATTCTGTCTCTCTCAATTACTCTCCCTTTCTCTATAATGTCTCAGTTATTACCTGGGGAATAATTATATTATACATTATACGGTGTTAATGCACAGTGATGGAGGCTAATGCAACATAAGGTCTGCTTTTATCCACTCCAGAGCCATATATCGCGCTATGAGACAACCGAACACCACGATAATGGACACATAAAGCAGGCTTTTAACCTAACGTTAACATTAGCAATTGATTGCGTTACTCTTTTTTTTTTTTTTATAAACTATGGGACGTAGAAGGCTTTCTTTCATGATGATTGACATCCTCATATAATTATATCTTAATGACTGACGATCTGTCATGAAAGTCAGAGGAATGGTTGAAGGTTAAGTGTATACTGAGGCTTTAGCTGCAGAAGACAATCAAGTTCAATTGGCTTTGTACATAGAGGAATACTCAGATAGTAGTATTGTTGAAAGTGAGAAATAAGACTGAATAAAAAGTATCCTTTATTTCACAATATAATCATAACCACTCTTAGTTAATCTCTTTATTTTGGCCAATAAACTAGCAAACTGCCTTTACACACAAGAGCTTGCCTTTAAAGCTCCTCCTGAAAAAAATCGGGGATAGAAAATGCGGACTGAAAAAGATGTTTTTTCCCCCTCCCTCTCTCTCTGCCTTCAAATATATAACACAATGCAAGATAAAAGCAATTTAAAAATAAAAAACAACTAATATGATGATGTATGACTGAGAAGATTGAAATAAAGAGCTAATAGGAGGCTAGTGCTCTTTAAGAGAATGTCAACTCTGATGTCCTCTATATGGAAAAAAAAATTTCTGCAATTTTAATAGCATCATATTTATGTATTTAATCCTGGCTTCAAATGGCATTCCATAGTTGCTTCAGTGTATTTACAGTCCTAATGTAAATTTCAGTGCCATATATTGTCAGAAAGTCTGAGATCTGACTACCAATGTGCACGATTTTGTGCATAAAATACGGCCCACAAATAATTAAGTGAAGAGGTGTTTCACTGCATAATGGCTTGTGAAAAACTACCTTCCAGAGGAAAACCTGCCTCAACTATCTCTACATGGATTACACTTTGGCTTACATAATACAGTGCCTTCTTTGTAGCAGAGCAGAAGACTTCCAATTTAGACTTTTTCAAGGCGAGAAGTCTGCTTTCAGTTTCCTGGCAATCTGTTGCTCCTGCAGCAACACCGATTTCTGAAAAGCCAAAGTCACTGCTTGTGAAGAATGCAAAAGGTTAAACATCTTGTATCTACTTAAAAGGCACACACAGACTGGAAAGCTGGCTTTTCAGCCAACTGATCAGATATAGCGAATCTTTATACCACCTGCTTTCACCAGGATGGAGTGCAATATTGGTGAATTTTTTTTGGTATTGAAATATAATGGTTAACCGGGAGTCAAGTGTGGCACTTTGTTCCTTGTAAACTGAAGGGATTTTCCACACTTGAAGGGCTTAAACGTAAAAAAAAGGTGTTTACAGTCCATTAAAGTGCACATCTAATTCTCATTAATGACAGGATTTGTAGAGATTTCAATTAAGCGTGGTAGACGAGCCTCTAAGCCAGCTGCAGTTGGAATGCAGAACGCAATATTTTTAAATTTTTTGGATGCTTTGAATAAGATTCACCTGCAAAAGCAACTATTTACCAGTAGTCCTCCCCTACAGAATAGCTGGAATGGCAGCCATTCCCATTTAGGCAACTTAGCACACAATTTCTTATTCACACCCTCTGAGTGTAGGGTTTAAAAACAGTTTTAGACCATTCCCTGAAATACCTGACAAGGACTTTTATATCTGCCCCTACACCATGAGTCTTCTGTTTTGCTTCATAAGCTATTCTCGGATGCTGAAAATCCGTTTTAGTATCTACTTGGTTGCTTGGAACGATTGCCGTGGGCTGAACATCTCTATCAGTACATGCCAGATGACAAAGGCTGATTTGGGACACTACTGAGGCTGTAGTTGAACATGGTGGAAAAACCTCCCAGATCCTGATATAGACACAGCATCTTTCATCCAAGGAAGGCTAGTAATTGAGTTATAAGGAGGATGGACATGAGCTTCCATGCTGCGTGCTCTCTGATCATTTTTAAACATGGTTTAGAGAATCAGAGGTTTTACAACTAGGGTGCATAGATGACAAAATCTCAGACATCATTGCCAAATGCCTCTTGGTACTGGTACTGGTTTACTTGAGCACCTTGTGATTGTAATTGTGACTATAATAGACTTATTTGTATAGATTCAATCCAGGACAGAACCCTGTCTCCTAAATTATAAGAATGTAGATCTTCAGATCTACCTCACTCAGCTCTGTTCTTGCTGTAGTTTGTGAAAAGTAGCAAGATGCTGTTATACTGAGCATCCGATTCTCTAGCTCCATTCATCTTTAAGATTTATTTACTCAGACAGCATTCTCATTAGCGTTTAAGCGTTCCCATCCTCAAGACATCCCTGTTTTAATATAGGAAGTAGGACTTCCACAGAAAAAAAAAAAATTCTCTGACAATTAATTTTAAATAAAATATTATAATAAAAAACTGCCAAGAGAACACAGCACAACTAATATATTAAAGTACTTAACTTAAATATTTAGAATACACATTGTATTACAACCCAAAGTGTGAAAAAAACATCCTTTTATCAGTGAGATTTAGTGCGTCAGGGATTTGCTGAGGAGGCGGATACAAATGCAGAATACTATTTTTATGAAAACAAACGAACGACACAAACAACACAAACTTTCAACAAAAACATGAACTATGGTTTCAAGGCAACGTGGTGTACGTAGACTAGAGAGCATTACGTGACAACAACCAACAACGAAAGACAAAAGCTAGACAATGAATGAGGTGAAAGACGTGACTTACAGTAAATACTTGTGCTAGTTAACCCAAAATGTGATCCAGGTGCAAACAGTCATGTCACATGATCCAGTGACATGCAGTGGCTGATGGGAAACGTAGTCAATCCCCGATTTCGCCGAAACCCTGACATGGTGATAGCGGCTACATTAAAACTCCACTAAATTTTACTTTTTAAAATTTTTTCCACTAAATTTTAAAAGTAAATATTGAAATATGATACGCGCAGCAATTTAACTATAACAGTAAATGCTTATATTTTACTTAAACCAGGGTTTCTCCAGGTTTTTGCAGCCAGGAACCCCTTTAACTAAAGAAATTTCACTGACCCCCTTATTACAGTGAACACGATCCAACTATTCAAATATTGGGCTCATTATTTTACCCTAATATTAAATAATGTTTGGTTCTTTATTGGCGCCTTTTATTAGAACTTTCCACTCACAGAACAGCGTATTTCTTTCTCATTAGATCCACGTTGTCATTATTTCTAAGCCTACTTGTTTCTGAGTTACTGAGATTTGGATTAAACCCATTCAATTCACGTGACCAGTATAATATAATAATAAAAATATATAAACTTCTATAATGGTGGATTGTGATTTCTGCCACTGTAACAAACCTCCTACGCTTCATGGACACCACTTTTGAGTACCACTGGATTAAATGATCACATCTACAGTATTTGGATCACATCTATATGGAAACAGAGTATGATAGTGCAATAGCCAATCAGGATCAGCTCAAATCATCAGAATTACGAGATCATGTACTAATTGTGACGCTAACATTATTACAAACGTCCAAAAAGCCCTCATTGTTATCTATACTCCCGATGAAGTCCTCTTCTTTGTCAGTTGTACCATCTGAAAAACCACTGCCACTAAGATTTTCACTTTTATATTTTTAGGCTTTTCATTACCTGTGTGCGTTATGATCCGCTTCACATGACACTGTTAACACTAATTGATTTGACGTCTCAGTCACTTGACTCGGACGCACCGTTGCACTTGTCAGACTCCCCGATGTTTCAGTGACGCCTCTGCTCAAGGCGAGGGGCCGATGTTAGGGGCGTTATGGCTTTTCTTGTGGTGGTTCATAGTTTTTTTTCCATTACACCAAGGATCTTTTTGTCCACATTATTATTTTTCCATACTTCGATCCATTTGCACTGTTTTGCCACAGGATCCTTTGCACACTGCCTCAGACTTGCTACAAGCTTTCAGAACCACGAACACCTCATGCCTGGGTTAAAAAAAATTCTTTACTTCATAGAGTAACCATTTTAAAGGCAGTGGGAAATTTCCCAAACAGATTTAAATTCATAATTTAGCTATTTATCATTTCATCTGAAATAAATAAAGGGGTTATTAATTCATTACTTGGCACCCACAAATTTCTGTCAGCCAAATATTTTCAATACTCCAACAGGGTAAACAACTAAATTATATAATTTTTTGATACTTTCAACGACAATTTTGGCCACGTCAATAATTTTTCAGATTTACAGATAAACTGTAACTACGACATATCCTCTCTTAAACTGTAGTAATACAAATATTTTTTAAAATATCAACAGAAAATGTTTATTTTTGTTTACTTCATTTTCTGAAACTTGGCAACTTTGAAGAAACTTCAGCTCTGCCCATGTGGCACAATCAAGTCGTGTCATATATCCATGAAAAGCTTGTTGCCTGATATACTTCAGTTTATTTGTCATTTCCAATGTTCACATTACTCAGTGACATATTTTTGACATTTTTTTGACAGAGCCAACAAAAATCACAGATGCAGGCCTGAAACTGTTGACTTTCTTCGTCTGGCTGGGATGCTGGAATTTGCATCCCGTCCAGTAGTGAAAACTGGGAATGTTGTTCCACAGATTGTGTAATTGTTAGCTAAATGCTCAGTCAGTCATATTACAAGATGTGTTAGTAGTAGTGAAAAAGGACATGTGTGTGTTAGGTACTTCTCAGCATTTCGCTCTTTTCCAGGTTTCAGTAAAAGAAAGATGGAAAGAAAAGGTAAGTCTCACCATTAGCATATTAATATCCTGAAGAAAAAAAAAGAGAAAGTTGTGTGGCTAGTGCTGCAACATTACTGGACACATACCTCACCTGAGCCCTCTTTAGTCAGAGTAGTCCATCCATTACTGGAAAAACATTATATGCGTGTCAGACTGTAGACTTCCTGACTCGGAGAAGAGGGGATTAAAAAAAAAAGGCAGACTCAGACTGGCATTCTGATTCACTGATGTAATTAAAGGAAACCTACTGGTTAGATTTGTCTTTGCAATAAACCCTAAGAGCTATAAAAGGTCCAGAAATGACAAACAGGAACAGACTAATTAGGTGTATTGATTTAAGATAAGCCAATACTCGCACATTAAGCAGAATGGAGTTCACTGTAAGAGGCAGGAGAGTCATTTTCAGACACATTAACCTCAATTCAAAGCCATGCTCCATTGACCACAGGTTTTTTGTTTTAACTGTAATGGCATTTGTCATTAATTTTTAATGCTTATTTCTGAGCTTATGCAATATTAATCCAACAGTAGCTAGAAATCACTAGCTCTCTTGGCTGAGATAACAGGATATGGTTTTTCTGATGCAAATATTGTATCGCATGCTACAGAATATAATATGGTACCAATAAATCACCTTGAACCGAACTAAACACATACACTAATTGCTTGACTAATTGTTTCTGTTATCCCAGTCTCAGCTGTGTGAGTCAATGGCAATGTCCTGGGAAGCATGCCAGTACTATATTTCAGCCATATTATTCCTACTATGACTGTTATTAATCCAGAACACATTGCATTACATTACATTACATTACATTAAGCTAATGGTTTTATGCAAAGTGACTTACAATTGAGAAATGATTGAGGGTTAAGGGCCTTGTTCAAGGGCCCAACTGTGCCAGTCTGGAGGTTCTGGGATCAGAAGTCATTACTTTCTGATCAGTGCCTTAACCACAGAAAAAAATGGTTCAAAAGCATGAGGACTTCATAAATGCTGCTATAATTAGCAGCATGAAAGAATATAAACTGCACTGTTCCATTATGCAAACATTGAACTGAATCTTTTCTGTAATAAATATTTCTCAGCCCTGGCATTTGCCGTTCTCATCTCGTATTGATTCCCTGGAGGACTCCGAAATGTCAATTGCCCATAATTAGAAAGCTGCCATATTTAGTAGACAGGCTTGCTGTTGCAGAATGTGGCTCTTTGCTGTTTTTCATATCATTTATCCAAATTGTTTATCATTTCATTTGAGTCACTCTATGTCTCTATGTTGCTGAGACTATAATAAAACCTTACAGTGTCAATTTATTTGATTGCAAACAACAGTGTCGCTCTGAAGGAAATGAAGTGATGGCTTATTGTTATGGAACTAAATGGAACTGATTGAAGTGGAGCTGTCAAGAGGGTTAAAAAAAAAAAAAAAAAGGTGTTTTGCCAGTCCCTTGCTAACTCGTTTCATGTGAGGTGTTTGTTTTGCTGCTTATGCCATTTATTTTCTTCTTTCCACTCAGCTGTGACCAGACAGAGAGAGTGAGAATCTTAAAAAAATTTAAGCATACACTGCAAAAATCACAGAATTCAATGTCAGGCGGTAGTTAGTACAGTCAGGCCAAAGGACAATTCGAATGAGTAAACCAAGAGAGCAGACAGAAGGTCAAACTCAGCATTAATGATCAATAAGTTAACACGTTTGGCAAGACTTTGCGATGAATGAGTGACATTGGCATGTTTATATACTAAGGAGTCAGAAAGTCCACATGAAGTGTTTGGCACTTAAACACTTCGTTAAAACTCTAGGGATCGCGACCTCAGCTGCTGAGGACAGTTTGATGGTTTGATGTAACCACAATATGTCGAGGTTCAATGTGTTGTGTGTTTTGAGATGCTTTTCTCCTCATCACGGTTGTAAAGAGTGCTTATTTGAGTTACCATAGCCTTCCTGTCAGCATGAACCACTCTGGCAGTTTTCTTCTGATCTCTCTCATCAACAAGACATTTCTACCCACAGAACTGCTGCTTGCTGGATTTTTTTTCCCAACACACTATATGGTTTTCTACACTATACTGTGTGGAAGGTTGTGTGTGAAAATCCCAAGAGAGCTGCAGGTTTTGACCAGCTGATCTGGCACCAACAACTACGCCATGGTCAAAGTCAAGGGCTCTTTTGATTTTTCTTGTCTTCTTATTAGTAATAATAGTAAATTTTCCATTTTATCTGTATTTTCAATTAGCTTTTAGACCAGCTTAATCAGAGACATAAATTTGTGGATTATTATTATTTTTTTTTTAGGATAAAATGAAACTTGTGAACTTGTTGGAGATAAACAGAGTGGGTGGATAGGAGCAGAGTGACAGAAAGAGGAGAGTCATTAATGTCTTCTCGGAAAACATGATTATTGACAAAGTGTCACATTACCATACAAAATTCCACCATTATATCCATTATTTCCATTCAAAAGGTACTCAAATCCTTTTTGGCCAAGTAAAACATGTACTTTTATTTATGACTCAACCAGAGCCTACCACAGTGGCCTCAACTGATAAATTATCTGACTAGTTTGTCCCAACCGGAAGAATATTTTCACTCCATCTCTATTTACAACAGCTCAGAAATGCACAGGCTTATCTACAATACCACAACTTAGGTAAGGAATAATGTGTAAAACACTGCAGGCCATGCTATTAAAGGAAAATAACAAATGACAAGGTGGTGTGATGTAGCCCGATGCAAAGCAGAGTTACTTTTATCACCCTAAACCACCACATCCAGAGGTGGTTTATTCCTCTTATACCAGGGCAGTTTGCCAAAAATTACAATTTTATCTGATTTATGAACAACATGTCATACTTTTTAACTATTTATATTTGCATTGAATGTTATCGCATAACCATGAGACAAGTTAGTTCCTGTTATCACTTATGTTACAGCAGCTGTAAACAGTCGTTCCCTCTCCAGCCTCTCTCTTTTTTCACTTTCTTGAAGTTAATAAGACAAAAATAAACAAGCAAAAAAAAAAAACAAAAAAACAAAAAAAACACAGCTTGTTGCCTAGAAAATGCAGCCCTGAAGACTTCATAATGGTGGAAAACCTACTGTACTGACTGTTACAAAGTGCTGACAAAGGAGACTCCTTCCATAAATTTTAAATAAACATCTTCACCATATCAACAATTATGTTTTCCTTTGTTAAATAGCAGCATTACAGTTTATGAGTAATCTTCTATGTAGTGCTTCTGTCATTCAAGTCTTTTGAATTAGGTATATAGAAAAAAACTTGAAACATGCCCATGTTCTTTTCAACACAAAGACTAATTTGATTTCATTTCTACGGCTGAGCGAAAGGTGCGAGTGTCTACTGATGTGAAATTCCCAGCAGGAACACGCTTGAGAATAAGTCTCTGAATCCACAGCTGTCGTAAAATTATATTTATACACCTTTCATATTACACGTCTGGGTGAAAAGGCAACGATCTTGCTTGGCACTAACACACAAAACAATACGTGTGCTGCTGTATGTGCGGTGATGTTTTCACCTGAAAATCAATCAAATGTCAGCGTAATGGCTGGGATAGAATCGGGATCAGCGTTAGCTGTGACTGCAAACACGTACTGTGTGTGGCTTTTAAATCAAGTCAACTGTGGAATGTTAGATTTTATTTGTGCTTTTTATATTGTTGTGACATTAGTTTCACACCTCTCCAACATCCCTCCAGAAAAACAAAAGAAAGCGAGTGAGTGAGAAAGTGGGAGTGAATATATTCAGTTCAACAAACCAGATTCTAGCATGTGGAAGCACTGCAGCATATCACATACCTGAACTCCTATTAGGCAGTAGATATGTCATGGGTAGATATGTCAAGGGCTGATTAAGACCCCGTCCTCCAGCTCAAGCTGATCTACAACTCCTTGATCTCTCCGACTGAATCCTTCTGGACTATATAGATGTGTATCTCGAGATGAACTATGACAGCTAACGCTCCAGGCATAGTTTGAGTTAGAACATTTAGATGCCACTATCTATATATGTATATCTGCATTGGTTTAGTGTCCAAATATCCATATCTATATGTATTTGGATTTAAACCCAAAGTGGGAGTGGCCTAAATTGGAAGGTATTTTTTTATTTTTTTAAATTAAATAAGAACCCTAACACCACTTCCTGGAAACACTGGAAAACACACATGATCTCTGGAGCTCAGCCAGAGTGACCATCAGGTTCTTGGTCACCTCTCTTACCAAGGCTCTTCTCCCCCATTTGCTCAGTTTGGCCAGCTCTAGGAAGAGTACTGTTTGTTCCAAACTAATTCCATTTAAGACTTATGGAGGCTGCTGTGCTCTTGGGAACCTTCAATGCAGCAGAATTTTTTTCGTAGCCTTCCCCAGATCTGTGCTTCAACACAATCCTGTCTCTGAGCTCCGCAAGCAGTTCCTTTCACCTCGTGGCTTGGGTTTTGCTCTGATATGCATTTTCAGCTGTTAGACCTTATATAGACAGGTGTGTACCTTTCCAAATCATGTCCAATCAGTTGAATTTGTCACAGGTGGACTCCAATCAAAGTGTAGAAACATCTCAAAGATGATCCACAGAAATGGGATGCACCTGAGCTAAATTTCAAGTGTCATAGCAAAAGGTCTGAATGCTTATGTCATTGTGATATTTCAGTATTCATAAGAATTCGTAAGAACAAGCTGACATAAAATGTTCAGCAGTAAAGATTTGGCTGTAGGTCCTTTTTTTTTTTTAAACAAACTTCACTATCATGAAATTAAACAAAATTGCTCTTTGGGTTGATTTAATAAGCCAGGATTGCCAGATCTTTCAGGAAGCCTCCCTGTGGGTGTCAGGCAGCAGAGATGGCAGCAGGTGTAGGAAGAATGCTTCATTTAAAAACTGGCAAATAAATCCAAAACATAAGGCAAGGTCTTAGTCACAAAACAGGAAAAGGGTCGGTTGATGCACAAATAGACTGAATCAAAAATCCGAAAACCAGATCAATAACCAGGATAATCAAAACCACACAGGATATAAGGCTTGGTAATGTCAGGCAAAAAGACACTGAGTGGATACTTCATAAAGAACTCTAAGTTTGTGTGAGTTTATATAGGAGTGTTCATGATTGTGGTTCAGGTGTGTTTGATTAGTGTGATGGTGATTGAGAACGTCACAGAGTTTGGGTGTGTGTTGGTTTTTGTAGTCCATGGCAGCCATTTCTGTAGGCCGTAAATCAGGTTGGGAGTCGTGTTTTGCGGCGGCCATCTTTGTAGGCCGCGATGGCATTGATGTAACAGTAAGATGGTTTGAAATGCAAAAGATTAATTAAAAAAACATTTAACAAATGTGTATGTGTGTCCACTTCTTCTTTCCCAAAAACACTCCATATCGTCTGCATTCAGCTAATTATAATGATAACGAGCGTTGGTCAGGAATTACACGAACCTGGTTTGTTTAATCATAAATCAAAGAACGAGACAGTGACAGAAAGTTCTGGAAAGTATACAAAAGAGAGAAAGAAAGCAAAAGAAGTGACAAGAGGGAAAGAGAGTGAAACATGACTTCAGGACAAGGTGCTCTAGTCGAAATAAATGTAAAACTTTTTAAAGCTTCAGTGCATCTGTCTATCAACCTGAAAGTATCCCTTTCTTCGTGAGAACTATGATTAGTTCAAATGTCAGGACAAAATACCCTCAGTACATACTGGTGCGTTAGTACACTCCTGTCAAGCCTGTCTATCAAAGAAAACAACAACATCGGTATAAAGTTTCATTTTTGGTATCCACAAAATGTCTTGCGGCAGATTACTTGTGAGTTTTGCGTTCTAGTTTGCTCCACATCATTTTTATTTTACCATCAATAAGACCTTGTAATATGATGCATTTCTCAACCCTTATACGTAGTTTCATTGCTGAGATATTGATACTAGCTTTTAGCCTTCCATCTGAGTACACTTCAACCTCTCCAACCGAGATAGGAAAGAAAGAGTAGGAATGGAAGGAGCGCAATTTCCCCAAAGGTAGAGTAAACATGATGTAAATAGACTACACACAAGTTCATCCAATCGTGGTCTCATCACCACATGGCCCTGTGGCTGCACAGAGGCATGGAGGAAGAAAGCATGACAAAAGATAAATTGCCGTCTTGATGCTTATTTTGAAGCAAGACTCGGGTGATGGTGTGCAGACAGATGGAGATTTAAGAAAGAATCCCAGCACTCTTACCAGCTCCAACGCAAAGAGCTGAGCAAGTGTGTGTGTCTGTGAGATTTCACATGTGATTGAAATTTCCAAGCATGCAACCAGAGATTAGTCATGATGAATCGCCCCCGCTATATCTAGGGGCGTTTTAAACAGAATACTGCAGTAAGCCCAAATTTCAGCCTTCTTCCTCTTATTCTCTTCATGCTCATCTCCCTCTCTCACCCTCTCTGCCTTCATCTTTCCTCTCCTTCATCATCATCAACATTCCCTCTCTCTTTCTCTGCGATAAAAGCATGGATCCATTAGTGCCTCTCTTCCTCTCTCTCTCTCTCTCTCACACACACTTTCTCTCTGCGATAAGAGCATGGCCCCATTAGTGCCTTTCTCTCTCTCTCTTTCTCTCTCTCTCATGCTATAGGGATTATAGAAACACACAAAGAGGGAAAAAGAGGGTCACTATGTACTTAAATTTAAAGGAGGATGAGGGAGAGAGATTTAAGTGTGTGACTTTGTGTTATGTGTTAGTTATATTTTTTCCAACACGTACTATACAGCATGTAAGGTTTAATTTAAGTATGTTGAGAACTCACAATCATATCAAAGTGAATTCCATCAGCCACATATCTCTGGGAACACAGAGAGACATGGGTACATTACAATACCATACATGGGTACATTAATGAATGCACGTATTGATCAGAACATCTTGCAGCCCTTTACAAATGCCTCTGAAAGTGCCAGTTCTGAGGAATAGTTCTGCTTCAGTGGAGTTCAGTGATGTTAGAAGTGCTCATAAATTCAGAAATGAGAGTCAAAGAATGTTAGAGCAAAATCTATAGTCTCTTGTATTTCTATTCATTGCGCTTTAACAGACTGTGTCAAAGATACTGGATTCTGGATACCTTGCCAAATTTGACTGTGCATGAAAGCATGAAAATATCATTACTTATAATGCCATTCACATCATCAGGAGATTAATGTGTCTATTGAAGTCTCTTTCTAAGCTAGTTGACTGGAAACCTTTTTTTTGTTACTCCTAATTGACCTAGAATCAAAGAAGCAAACAAAGAGAATCATCAGAATGTCAGGAGGACCTGACAGACCTTAGGACTCTTGACAGTGTCTACCCTACATCATTGCACAGTTCCAGTAGGGGTGTCACTCAATATGAGGCTAACTGTAGATGGGCCCACCTGTGGAGCTTGAGAGCTGTCCAACCTCATGCCACCTGGATGATTAATATACCTGAATGTCAGAACAGTCAGAATTCTAGCTGGTTGATATCTTCTAATTTCACACAGCCACACAACACCTGTGCCCCTGTGGCCACCCGGCTAATGAGGGAAGTGTCCACTGTGATTGTCACAGAGCAGGGCACAGTTCTCCTATGGTGCCCTTTTGTTGGAAGACCTTGTGCCTCCAAGAAGCTAGAGCCTGTCCCCAACTCTATTGCACCTCTGTTCAAATGGGAACAAATTCCTTGAGTCAGAATGGCAATCTTGTTGGGGTCTGATATCAACAAAGCTCTGAGGTCTCAAAATGGTGGGGGCCAAGAGCAAAACTGGACTACTTATCTCTGAGATACTGTTTTCAAGACCAACTTAACCGATATAGTGGATGACCAATGGGACCAATGTTTTCAGGTGTAAATCACCCCACTGCACACCGGCCTATCTATCTAGCATCTCCTATAAAGGTAGCAATAAACCCAATACCCTTCTAAAAAAGGTCTACCTGATGTTCTTTAATTCTTTCAAAAGAAAAAATTGGCACCATCTATGAGAAACTTCCATCCTGTTCCCCACCTAAACCTCCGGTTGCCTGCATTAATAGTCAAGTCACAGCTTTGCTTCCCGTAGGCCTATGTGTACTCATCATGCTCTCTTTATCCAGCACCTACATAACTCCTTAAAGCCAGTGACCCTGCCCTTGCTGCTTACATAGTACATAGTTATACATTCTCTCATATCTGGTCAGGTTGGCCTATACTGATCCTGAGCTACAGTCTGTGTGGAGTTTCACATGATCCCCCTGTGTCCATGTGGGTTTCCTTTTGGTTCTCTGTTTTCCTTCCACCACACAAAATCATGCCAGTAGGTGGACTGGAGGCAAATTGCCCCTAGGTATGGATGTGTATGTAATGGACTGGAGTCCCATCCAAGGTGTATTCCCACCTCACACACCAGCGTTCCTGGGGATGGCTCTGGTTCCACACAACCCTGACCAGAATAAAGCAATTACTGGAGATGAATGAATGAATCAATGAATGAATGCTGTAACCAATTCTGCCCTTTTCATCTTTACAGTATTGCCCATCTGGTTCAGGTGTTTATTACATCGCAACTTGATTACTGTAACTCACTTTTTTTCCAGTCCCTTTACAATCTCCATTCATTCATTGATCTTCACTAACCACTTTAGCCTATTCTGCAAGGAAAACACGTTCATTTACTAGGGGCAATTTAGGGTATTTTGTGATGGCGGGAGGAAACCAGAGAACCCAGAGGAAATCCCACACAGACACAGAGATCAAAGAGAGACCATCTTACACTCTGCAAACACAGTAACTAAAACTCAGGATCAAACCAGAGACCCATTGAAAATTCAGCCAGCTGATTACTCTAACCATATAACCTGTTATATTTCTTTTTTCCCTCCTTTTTCTTCTTTTTCTTCCTCTTCTTCTTATTAATGAGGCATTTGTACAGCTCTCTTAGCAGAGGAGCACACAAACAACAGCACAAATAAGCAAAATGTGTAAACAGCAAAAACATCCTCACTAAGTCAAAAAAATCAGCCCCTAATGACCTTCGAAATCTCACAGCAGATGCTGCTCCCTAACACATACACATGTTCTTGTTAGTGCATAGTTGGTATTTGCACACACAAAAACTGAACTGCCTGTTTATTAGGCTTATCAGGTACACACACAAACTATATAAACAGAGTATACATATGAGATAACACAAACATTAGGGCACCCTGAATTCCATAGTTGAGGGTTTTTGTAGAAAAAAGCTCTCCCACCTGCTGTAGTCTTTATTATTCTAGGTACTAATAAAGAACCTGCACTTTTGATTGAAGCAGGCATGGCATGAGGTGCTGTGAGGTGAGAACATTCAGTGCTTTAAAATAAAAATGATATGAGGAAAACTAATACACACACACTTTAAAGACAAAAAGTAGCATTTTATAATCATTGTGAAAATTTACGTGGAGCCAGGGTAGTGCTGATAAGATGGGGGTAATATGATCAAATATTCTGGTTCTTGTAAGGACACTGCTGCATTTTGGACTAACTGGAGCTTGTTTATGGACATCCTGGACCATTGAGACAGCAAGGCATTACAGTAGTCCAACCTAAAGGTAACAAAAGTATGAATTAAACTCTGGCTTGTTCATTGGAGATATTCAGAGATATCTGGATTTCTGTAAAGCTGCTTTCTGACTGTTTATTTTTAAAAGTGATATACAAATAAAATTTATTTTAATTGAATGGAACTTTAGATTGAAAGATCTGGCATTTCTGTCAGTTCAAGGTCAAGTACAACAGAAACAATTCTGATGATATATTAAAAAGTCATGGAGAGATGGAAATGAACAGTGATAAATATATTTTTCATTTCAAGACAACAAATCAATTAGGGTTCAAGGATGTTCAACAATGATCACTTTCAAATATATGATTTTAATTAATTCTTCCATTCCATTATTCAAACCTAAGTGATTTGCAAATCTCCTTTACCAAAACTTGTTTTTTTGTGGTCAATGAGCCCCTTTCTCACTTCCTATATTTTTAATCATGTATGTACACACACTCACATAAAACCTCTGCTAATCCATTTGGGGCTAAAAGAAAAGCTGCACCTCAGGCAGGTATGTTTGAACCAAGGATTGTATTACAATAGGCCCTGAGTCTTAACCTGGATCAGAGATTGAGTAGAAAGAATAACAGAGCAGGAGTCAGAGCTGGGAGCTGCCAGTAATAAGAGATCTACCATCTTCCCCTTCGTTTTCTCCCCCTCTTTCTCTCCATCTGCTTCTTTCTGTCTTTCCCCTAGCTCAGCTTTTTAGCTCTCTCCTCTAGCCCTCCCTTTCCCTGCTCTTTAATATAAGATGATCCAGATAGAATGGTCAACAAGGTTGTGTAGAGCTGGTGTTGTAGTAATGAAAGGGAAAAAAGAGAAAGAGAATACTTGTCCTTGAGTTATTGTTGCTGGGCAAATGAATACAAAGTTGGTACAGAGGTGGGGCTATGACTGCGAAGACAGCGCTCATTCCTTTTTCATTTCAACACACACTTATGCACATAAAATGCCTTTTTTTGTTAAGGTGCAGAAGACTGTAGAGATTAGGGGAGATTTCAGTGACACTGAATGAGATTTAGATATGATTTTGTATGTGTTCAATTGTTTTGCAGCTGCACAGAGAACTAATGTTATTCAGCCAGTTCATTTAGCATGAGTCTATATTAGCCCGATAGCAGGTACTAAGCAACCTTTGCCTTGACCATAGGAATAATAGCTCTAGCTTACTGATACCCAATCAAAACAAAGTCATAATTACCTTCCCCACAGCACTTTTGGTCTGTTTATCCTGCATATCATGGGAACTGTCATTATTTTATTAATTCAGCAGCTCAAAGTAGTGAATTAGAAGTGTGATAAAATAGCTTACATCTGGCACACACATTAGAATTTCATGACCTGGATTTGGTGTCTCGTGGCTTCATTAAATTGTGCGCTCAATTAATTGTCAGCACACAAAAATTTTAATTAAAAACAGGATGCACTGGATCAAGTGCTATTTTATAGCCTGCTGAATAATGAGGGCAGAAGCCATATTGTTAAATTAAACCACATTTGCTGTAATTAATGTGATAATTACAACAAGGACTATTCATGCAGCAGCATATTGACTATATACTAGACTCCTTTTGGATGATTTTGTCATCCATATATCATCATATTAGTCTTGTTTTAGTCTTCATTTTTTCCTGTTAAATTATGTCTTCCTTTTACGTTATATAATATTACATTTGACAGTAAAGCAAAAAAAAAAAAAAAAAAAGAAGCTTTTTCCTTCTTCAGTCGGCATTTTCCCCTGATTTTTCGGCTTAAATGCAAGTGCTTGTGTTTAAAAGTGGGGGTGTAGACTACTGAAAACTCCATCTCTGATGCTTCTCAAGAAGAGTCTTTCTACTTTTGTTTTAGACAAATGATCTGAGAGAATCAGTGGAAAGCTGTCCAGCAGAGCTGATCTACTGCTAAAATGTAAGAAAGATAAAAAGAGACTTTTTTTTTTAGCAAGAGGTACGGAGAGGAAGGCAAAGACAAGGAGGCAGAGAGAGAAAAGTGAGAGAACGGCTATAAAAAAAAAGAGAGACGACAAAGTGGATGATGAAACTGAGAACTTGGTTTGTTCTCTCATTAATGATTCTGTGTTGCTAACGTGGTGTCTCTAAAGTCTTATTCGCCATGTGTCCCGGCCATCTGCAGCCCTTCTGCCACCTCTCTAAAGGTGTGACACTAATTCCAGCCCATAAACCATACGATGATCGTTCAATTTCACCTGACAGGACGGAGACAGGTGCCAAAAACACTGTGTGGTCTTCTGGAAATTACTCGCAGTCTCAAAAGTTTCTAAAGAAATACTTTAGACACTAATACTTTATTCCTACATTTAAAGGAAAATAAAATACAATAAATGAATAAATGGTAACTACTTAGCTCTGTTGTAAGTAATTCAATGATGCATACTAGCTTTTGTTGTAGCTTTGACTAAAATTAAATCATCTATTCAGGATGGCAACACTGCACCTCGTCTCAGTTACACACGATTCTCAACTTCATTTTTCTTGTCCAATATGGGCTTGAATGAGGAGCAGTATATACCTGTGGAATGCCATTCAAGGCCAATATTAAATGCATAAATATGACTAAACATTAATTATTTATTTAATCAATCAATTAATTAATGAATAGTACCATCTTTTAATGCTCACAAAATGTTTTTTCAAACACTTAAAATGTGCTGAAAGGATTACAAATGAGTGCACAATTTCATGACCTCAATTTAGTAGCTTGTGGCTTCATTAAGTCGGCTCACAATGCATATTTAAAAATAAAATAAAATGCTATATAATAGCATTAATAGTTATTAATGTGATAAGTACAGTTAGGACTGTTCATGGAGCGATACATTGGCAATATACTGGCCTTGTATTAGATGTTTATTTCAATTCTTGCCATCTTCTCTTTCACAGATTATCCTATTACTTTTTTTTTTTTCATTAAAAAAACACTATACCTTCTTTAGTCTGCATTTTTATGACTTTTTTTTTTTTTTGGCAAGTGCAGGTGTTTAAAGGTGATGGTCTAGAGGAAATTAAGCATCCAAGACAAGGTCTTTTTTTAAAGAAAAAACTGAGAGGTATGTACTACAGGCAGGGAAGTCTGATCACCTGAATGCCGAGGTCAGAATATCAACTTGAGCATTATGGATTACTTTCCATTTTAAATACTAATGTAACTTTTGGACTTCAGTCACCAAGTCTGAATACAGTGCATAGTAAATATGTAGCACAGTCTGAGGAAAAGCTTACCGAAGAAGACTTACCACACTTTACAGGGAGAGATATCATAGTTCTGTCATTTTATCCATCATCTATATTTCATTGTTCTGCTTTTAAACTCAGCCAGTACATTTTGGGCTCGGCGGGAGACGACAGAAAAGTGTAAGTGCTTCCCAAAGTGCTTTTATACTGAAGAAAAAGTGCAACTCTTCTTTTCCTACAAGGGATAAAGGAATTTTTAGTAGGTCCATGTGCATGGGATATATCATATCTTGTGTTATTTCTATTGGTCATTTTATAGAAGGAAAAATATGGCATGTAAAAATGACTGACGTGTCACGATCAGACGAAATGAAAATCGCCCAAATACTGTGTAAAACTAATTCACCACCTTTAAGTCACCTTAAACACGGTCTGGAATACCGGGTGCTATAAAGCATTGGCACATACATCAATAACAATCCCACCAATCTGAGCTGAAGAAAGGTTTGTTTTCTGCTTCTGTGCCCGTGTGGAGAAATCAAGAGGATTTTATTTTATTTTTTTGAATGCTTCAGTTTCTTCCCCACTAACAAATACGGCAGGTGGAAAGATTGATGATCTGTTGCGTTGCCACAAAGTAATGTCTCCTATAATGCTGAAATAATTGTGGATATTAAAAAATGGAAGTCAATGCCATCTCAGGAGCAGAATGGATTGAGAGTGGCAGTAATACAATAAAAGGGGCCGCCGCTGATGGAGGAAAAATTTCATTAACAATAATAAAGGATGGTCGTGACTGGATGGCTGAAACGCAGGCAGACAGATCATTCTTCAACGTGGCCTTATAACATTGCCAAGTTCTTTTCTCTTTCTCTCTGTGTGTGTGTGTGTGTGTGTGTGTGTGTATGTCTTAATCACTTGCTAATAGTATAATATCACCTGCATTCACAATGTTCTATTGATTACTCACTGTATTTGCATGTTGTATGAATTTGAAAACAGCATCATAATATAATTGAGCAAAATATCCGTCACGACCCTGAACAGGATAAAAGTCTTTACTGAAGATGAACGAATGAATAATCCTTATATAGCACTTTATAAACACTTCTTCTCTCTGAACGTAGAGGTCGTAGTCACCAGAGTTTTAGCACAACCTCTAACAACTACTTCCTGTTCACTTCCGATATTTAAATGACCCAAGTTCCTAGTTTCATTGCGAAGTCTTGCCATACCTACATTCTGTTTTTGTCTAACTACATGGCCATGTTTTAATTACTGCTGTGTTTTTCTTGGTTTATGCTTTGGATTACCTTTTGGTCACGTTTTCTGTTGCTGATTATGTTTTGAACTTTTTTTTGGATTTGGATAATGATTTCACGCTTTGCATATGGAACGCCACCTCTGCATTTACCATGTTACAATATCCTTGATTTTCTTGGGTTGGTTTGAAGCTGGGTCATCTACATTATTGATTGTTTGCTCAGGAATCCTCAGAATGTGTTTCTCACAAAGAAGCTAAGGCAACACTCACAATTCCACATATTATAAATTGTTAAACAAAGTTAAACAAACACAATGCATATTCAAGGACCAAAAAAGCCCTCAAATCTAATAGCCTATTATTAACCTTGATAAATTCCCATTTGGGAAACGGATACAAATACACATAAATAAGAGTTTTTTTCTATTTTTTTCCGAGACTGGTTGCGAGTAGAGGTGTGCATTGGGACTGGTATGCTGCATAAGCAGGAGGATTTTATTTTCACGCAGTCAGATAAGAAGCTCACAGTACAAACAATCTGAGTCAACAATACTGTAGCTAGCGTCAGGACAATATTTAATAAATAAAAAGAGGACTCGAGGAAAAATAAATAAATAAATAAATACTTCGACTAGGAGGAACAAAATGATGACACAGGATACATTTCTGCTTATTCAAGTCTTAACTAGGAAACTTTTTTTCTTAAAATGCTTTTGATATTTCTGATGTTTTATGTAACCTTAGACGTGAGTGGTTTATAAGGGAGCTTTCACATCTATTACCTTGTTTGCCTCGTCGGAATTAGAATAAAATCGATTTGGTTTTACACGGCCTGGAATTAAATGACAAGAAAAAAAAGATGCTGACGACTGGCTTGTGGAAAGGAGTAGAGATATTACTGCAAAAGTGTTTCATTTTCAGAACAAACAAATCAACAAACCAACCAACTAACAAACAAAAAACAAAAACCCAAAATCAGTATTTTACATGTCCTAAAGAAGGTCTTAAAGCCTTTATTTTTGTCTGAACCTGCCCAAATGGGCCTCATTGAGAAGTAAACACACCAAGAAAACCGTACTAATAAACTGGAAATCAAAGACCAATATCAATCTCACACGTTGGTACGACTCTCTGCCTCAGTGAAAAATAAAAACTAGTGAATTCAACTCTATTCGGACACTTTCATCACTTCATCACCTACGTAAAGAAGTGATTCATGTCACAATAGCTAATGAGATTTTCTACAACTACACCACATAGCCAAAGCCATACCACACATCACTAGCGTAATATTCACAAACACTAGTTATACATGCACCATACACAGAAAATCGAAAGATGGTGTTGGACATTTTAATTACACACAATCAATACACTTTACATTGTTCCTTTCTATCTTTGTTTCTTTCTTTCTTTCTTTCTTTCCTGTCATAATACGCATCACGTCCATTTTACATCTACTGTTGCATCTGTGTCACGTCTACTCTCACGTTTACCATCATATCTGTTACCCCTACATTCACCGCTCCTCCATATTCACCTTCAAATGTACATTTATTTACTCTCTCCCTCTCCTTAAGAGGACAATAGTGATTAAATATCTGTCAATATCCATAAATGGTGGCAGGCCAACAGAAAAAAGAGAGAGAGTAAGAGAAGTAAACACACCAAGGATCGCTTCGAAGGAAATAAACGCTGCATATATGATGCATAAATGAAGGATAGGAAGCAACATCCTTAAATGAAGGTTGTACAACACACTAATCTAATCACAATCAGCACCATCTAATGCTAACCTTAGCCTTTATTTTTCCTCTAGCCACCAAAATGACCTTGATAACATGCAGATAAATATTTCTGCTCCATCCAATAAGCATCCAAACAGCTTATAATCTACAAAAGACAGCCTTGCCTGTTAAAAGGTTCAGCTTTTTTTTCCCATATCAAATAATTAATGCCCAAATCTGATTTAAATGCATATCCAGGCACTGAAGTGCAGAAACATCGCTCCGAGTGATGAAACTCACCCTGTTATCTGCTGAGCTGGTGGAAATTAATGAACTTTGAAGAAGGAGAAGTTCACTCCAGACTCGGAGATATAACTTTGGAATAAAGTATGTGATGGCAGGGTACTCTACAATCTATCTTTGTTAGAGAAGAGAGGAAAAGAGTGAGCGAAATGATACATATGTGTTAGCAAAAACACACAAAAAAAGAAATAAAATTACAGAGAAAGCGAGTAAGTAAAAAAAAGTATGTAAAATGTATTTATATAGCGCTTCACAGTATATTAAAAAAACAATAAAGCGGTGTGAACGTAAACAAGAATAACAACACATTACAACATAACACACAGAAATAAAATAAAACAGAGCATAATGAAAAAAGCACATCACCCAGTATAAGCTAGGTGAAAGCCAGCTTGTTAAAATGAGTTCTTTAAAGTTTCTTAAAATCTGATTCAGATACTTTATATCTCCTTTAGTTTTTAATTTAGACCTTGGGGTGATCAACACGTTTTGATTCGATGATCGTAGAGTCCTCGTTGGTCTGTTTGGGATCAATAATTCAGTAATATAAGACGGTTCTTGCCCATGCGATGCTTTGTAGAGGTAATAAGTAGGATTTTAAAACTGAGGATAAAACAAACTACACTCTCCTTTTTTTTATTATTATTATGTAGGAATTTCCCACTAATGCCATTCTCAGAAGGTTGATGGTGATTAATCTTCTAGAACAGCAGCTCTGACAATAGTACCAGATTTTATTAATGGTACGTTTTGAGAACATGGGCTCCAGACTTCAGGCAGTCACTGACTGCAACGGATTTTCATCCAAGTATTAAAGTTATGGTTATATTTACAATTATGTCACTTTGTCCAAATACCTTTGAGCCCCTGAAAATGGAAGTACTTTGCTTAAAATGGCTGTAATTCCTAAATGCTAAATGTCATATTTTTGTGGAACCTCTTAAAATAAAGCTGAAAGTCTACACTTCGATCACATCTTGATTGACTTCCGGACCTGACTGTATTTATTTAACATTTATGGAAGGAGTCTCCAGTGTCAGCACTTTGTATCGGTACATGACGAGCACTGTTGTTTCTGTCTAATTTAAGAGAGAGACAAAACAAGGCTGGTGAGGGAACGACTCTTTATAGCTGCTGTAACGTAAGTGATAACAGAAACTAACTTGTTTTTGAGGACATTCCAAAACATGAAATATAACTATAACCTGATCAAATGTATGATGTGTCGTTCTTTTGGAAATAAACCATGTAATTTGTTGTATAAAAAGAATAAACCTGGTTCAAGGTTGCGTCACACCACCTCGCTGTTGTGTTTTATTCCTGATATAAACGACAATCACATACGTGTTGTTTTGTATAATACACTGTATATTCTGTATATTACCATAACGCTTATAAATCACTAACAAAGACTGATCTATGGAGCGGATGAAGTAAACAGCCGCCAACTATTTTCCCTTTAGTTTGCATTTACGTAGCATGACTTTTTTATGCTAACCCCTATAATCTATAAGAACCCTTATAATTAGAACTTAGATTATATCATGGTTAGTAGGACTGTATGATTTCAGCTAGCACCTATACACTCGAAAGGCAGCTCCGCGTCTGCTTTGTGGTGATTAGGCTAGAATAACCTCACTAAAAATAAAATCACAGGGCATGCTTATTAATTTGAAATTGCTACTTAATTGAAGTATTCTGGATCAATCATATGTCCAGGAATTGTATGGAACACAGTAGGTTTAATTCATTTTAATGAAGCTCAAGCACCATAATTAAGTCTGGCAGTAGTGGCCTGGATAGCAGAGAGTAGAGTTTCTGCGTTTATTGTAAGCGTTCTCGATAGAGAGAGAGAGAGAGAGAAAGACTGCTGTGAGCTTACTTGTTCAGTGATCAGACAATGATACAGCTGCTCAGAACGCTCTCTATGGTCAAATATAGTAATGACTGGCGGTAGGATGCTTGGTCTCTTCAATATCCACAGGAAATGAGGACACTGCTGGGAGTTTTGGCCAGGAAGCTGGTGTTGAAGTCCAGGCACGGTCCTCTGCCATGTGCACATTAATGTTCTGCAGTCATAATGATGTGGTGTGGAAGGGAAATCAAGATGCAAGCTGAGACAGGATTGTTTTTTGAATTTTATGGGATTTTAAATCTGATTGTAATGAGTCCAATGATACCACAGTGCCTAGGTTTCTAAGCAGGGAAATATGCCTTTATTTCTTGGTGGTCCCAGCGACTGTAGCTGAATTCCCAAATTCCCAAAAAAGAAATCCTATTAAAAACCATTTGGCTTTTCAAAAGACTAATTTTTGCTTAAAGTTCCTTTAATGATCACACAAAATGTGTGCATGTGGTGTGGGCTTAGTTTTTTGAGACACTTTCAGATTAGGTGATTTTGCCACTGCTGAACAGTATCTGAAGGTGATTTGCATTTTGTCACAATCCAGTGTGAAAAGACGATAAGGGACTTATAAAAAGCAGCTTCTTTTTACATGCGATTATCAGAAATGACACATTTTAATTGAAACCAGCAGGCCCGGATGGAAAGAGGAAAAAGGATGGTGGGTTTGTACACAATTTCCAAAGCAAAAGAAACATCATGCTGCTTTATATTTCACACTCCATACTACTGACCACTTCTTAGAGCACAGGTGTCAACCTCGAAGACTCACAAGCCAAGCTAAAAATGGCCCACTGCCTCATTGTCCGGGAAAGAGGCCTAAATTCATGAAATCATACAGAAATAGATCAAGAGCTTCAGTTCACATCAAACATCACGATGGGGAAAATGTGATCTCAGCCATCTTTGACCATGGTGTGGTTGTTGGTGCCAGATGGCCTGGTTTGAGTATTTCGTAAACTGCTGATCTCCTGGGATTTTATGCACAACAGTATATAGAGTTTATACAGAATGGGGTGAAAAACAACAACAACAACAAAACCATCCACTGAGCAGCAGTTCTGCAGGTGGAAATGCCTTGTTGATGAAAGAAGTCAGGGGAGAACGGCTAGACTGGTGTGAGCTGACAGGAAGGCTATTGTAACTCAAATCAAACCACTCTTTACAACCGTGGTGAGCAGAAAAGCATCTCAGAATGCACAACATGTCAAACCCTGAGTCAGATGGGCTACAACAGCAGAAGACCATATCGGGTTCCTCTCCTGTCAGCTGATGAATCTGAGGCTACACTGGGCACGGATTCACAGAAACTGGCCTTTTTTTTTTAAAAACGCAGTTTTGATGTTTATATAAATACATATACATATTTATAAGGAGGTCCTAGTGTATGATAGTATGAAGTATCATAACAAGATGGATTGAGCAGTGACCTGACATTTCAAAAATGAGTCATCTTCCTCACAGTCACAATAATGACAATAAATGCTTATTTGAATGATACCAGGCTGTTGTGAGAGTTCATATTTTTGTAGCCAATATCACAGAAAAAAAAATATTAGGGCTGCATAGTCTGTGTGGAAATAGGGACAGTTATTGCTGCCATGCAGTGGAGAAGCATGCGTTGTTTTATGGTTTACTGTAATTCAGTGGAAGTCTCTAAAGCAAAGAGAAGCAGTGGCATGCAATCACACCCACCACAAGTTTGGATTGTCTCTCTGTTGTTTATCTCCATAACTGCGAGATGCTAAATAACCCAGTGCTGACAAAACTCACAACTCAAAACTGGTGACACGTGTTTTATCTTCTCTCGATTGGAAAGTGTTTCTGAGTGTCTTGAGATCTATATGTCGTGCTCGTGCACAGCTGGAGCCACAGCTCCAGGACACGGATTGATTATATCATAACCCTGGTAGAAATGTACTTTTATTTCATACTGAAAGTGTTTGTTGTCCTTGATCCTTAGGATTAAAACAGCTTCAGGAATTATTATGAATAGTGTTATGGATGTTATGCTGATATTTTGCATGGAGTACTATATACATAATTTATTAGAAAAATTTGGTCGGTATGAAATGTTGGTAAAATTAGGCTTAGCACCAGCTTACACACAGTTGGTGTAACTGATGAAAAGATACAGGTCAAAAGCTTTACTTCATATTCACATCAAACATCAGAACGGAGAAAATTTTCACCATGGCATGGCTGTCAGTGCCACTTGGGCTGCCATGGACCCAACCTTCCTTTTGTCAGGCTGGTGGTGGTTGTGTTATGATGCGGGGAATGTTTTCTTGGTACACATCGGTTCTCTTAATACCATTTGAGAATATTATTGCTGACCATGGGCATCCCTTTATAGCCACAAATATATCCATTTTATAATGGCTACTTCCAGCATGATAATGCGCCATGTCACAAAGCACAAGTCATCTCCATCTGATTCCATGAGCATGACAATGAGTTCATTGTACTTCAGTAGCCTTCTCAGTCACCAGCTCTGTATCCAGTAGAGCACCTTTGGGTTTCTTGTTTCAAACTCAGTCAGCTTCTATCATCAAAAAAAAGGGCGCATAGAGAATTTTTTGGATCCTCAGCCCTATCTCTGCCAGAACACTGTGTACACTGTGAGTCATAAATCTTCCTCCGCGATTTCTAGACAAGCCAACTCAACTGACACCACAACCGGGCCTCTCAGTCAGCGCCACTCGGACAACTAAACAGCAGTATAAACCTTTGCTGATTATCTTTTCCAAAGTTGGTGTGACAGATCGGCTAGATAAGGAATAAAACTATTAAAAGAATGCTGTTTTAGGAAAATAATCAGTGATAGCGTGGTGTCATGTGACCTGGCGTAAATCGGAATTACTGATACCACCATAAAGTTTATAACAACATTTAATTTTGTGGAATGTGTGCAAAACTCGTTAGTTTCTGTCATCACTTATGTTATAGCAGCTCTAAACACTCATTCTCTCACCTGCTTCTTCTTCATCCTCTTGAAGGGAATAAGAAAAAAAATACAGTTTGTCATGTCATCAAGGTACTGACCATTACTTACTGCAAAGCGCTGACACTGGAGACTCCTTCCATAAATATTAAATAAACATCTCCTTACAGAAAACATCATATCAATGATTATACTGTATGTTTTTCTTTGTTAGATAACAATTTTCACCTGTTTATTATAACTCTTAGATTATTGTGCAGCGCCTGGCGTACAAGTTCCTGTGAATGAGCGGTTACTATAGAAACAATAACATATTAGAACGAGCGCATTAACATAGACCTGTGATTTGAATTAGAGCCAGAACTACTGTCCGAGCTGTTTGTCCTTCGGAACAAACAGAATGGAGAACTCAACATCGCTGTGGCGTAAAATAATTTGCTCCGGTGTGGTTTGTATCAGCAGAGTGTGCTGTAGTTTGCATTTTATAATCTTGATCCATTTTGAGGACCTGCCTCTCTAAAGGTCTCCACAAGGCCAGCAGGACAAAAGAAAAATACATAAATAATCAAATCACCTTGCATAAGTAAGACATTATGTCCTCTGATAATATAATTGCTCTGAGTGTTATTGTGTCAGCATGCCTTGTTCGAGGAAGAGTGTGTGTTAGTATTAGAAAAGTGGAGGTGGAGGAGGAGGAAAACTCCATGTTAGGGAGCGATAGCACAGAAACACAGAAAAAAAAACACTCACAACTGACTTGCCATCTAACAAACTTGCTCCAGGATGTAAAACTACCAGATCTGTTTGCTTAATTAGTTGCTTTTTCAATAATTTTCACTTTTTTTTTCTTGTCATGTACTTTATATTCACAGGTTTAATATTTTGTGTGCATTTCTCAACATCACCCTCTGTATCATTCTCCGTGATTCTTCAATTTGTAGGTTTTTATTTGAATGCTTATGCATACAATATATTTTTTCATGAAAGACACTTGTGTTTAAAATGTCTTTTACTTTTACTTTACGTACATATTGGGGATATCAGGGTGACACAAATGGCACCCCAATCGTGGAATCAGTCTTACGCATGAACAACACATGCATGGTGTGAAAGGAAAGCAGAAGATCTAGAGGAGAACTTCCTTACTTAGCGAATGTAGCATTCACCTGGGAGCATCGTGGCGCAGGTGTTCAGACTGGGATATCAGCTCTAAACATGAGTAATGAGCACTCAGGGGGAGTGTGTGCAGGTAAACACGTATACACACGTACACACACGTACACTCCACTGCTTAGAAACAAGTGTGGAAAAAGCGCATCTTTACAAAAACATAATGGAAATTTTTTTTTTAAATGGTCTTGTTAAAAAAAAGGATCTTAATGACAGTGTTTTACGAGAGGATGGAGGTTCCAGGTGCGTAGGAAGCTACACCTGAAGAACTACAAGGAGGCACATTGTCCCAATTCAATTGAGCAGGTGGAGAGAAGACAAAGAGATCATAACTCTGCATCAGACGTACCCAGAGTCTTTGCTCAAATTATCTTCATCATCTTGTTCAGGTAACTGTGTCGAAAATAAGCACCGTAAACCTTCAAGATGGTCAGAGGGTTTGACGCAGACTTCAACAGAGGTGAAGGCCATGATTTCTTGTTTTTTTTTTACTTTGCTTTACCTTTTATTTAGTGCAAAGTGTACACCCTGGCGAGCGAGGAGAAAGGAAGTGTGTGTATCTCAGTGCACAGTGCTCGCAGAACTGAAGTGCGACATTTTCGTCACCTAAGGACACTTTTTGTAGAAGCTAGACATGATATCGGTCTGTGAGACACACTCCCTCGCCCTCCAAATGCTTTCAACCAGCGTTTCTAGAGCAATCTCCTCTATGCTAGGTACAATAAGTGTGGTATTATTGTAAGATATTACATTCAGTCATGCTCATACAGTATGAGGGAATATTAGTGACTAGTCCTGGTATGATTTGCATGAAATAAATCAAGAAATGAAAAACATAATGGGGGCTGAGCACAAGCCTGGTACATTTCCTCACCTAAGTGTCTCCTCTGGTAAAAGCTGAAGTATGTTTTAAACTACTAGTAAGGTGTTTCCTTGCTGTCTGAGTCTCAACCGTGTGTGTGTGTGTGTGTGTGTGTGTGTGTATGCACTCAACAGAGAATTGCTTGCAGTCAGCATAGTGAATTTTCACCTTGTATTGTGAAATGTACTGCAGCAGTGTTAGTCTACATCCAGGAATAAAGTCTGATCCACTCAGCACAACACTGAGGCCCTGTCCATGTGTATATGGACATATATTTTTTCCATTTAAAAAATGATTTTAAAAAAAAGTCCCTGCAAGGTAATCCCCTGGGGAAAGCATGAAATACTATATAAAGATGGGTTTGATTTTCATTAGTAACGCAAAGCCAACATGCCACACTGAAAAGCAAAAGAATTAAAGTGCTGGATGAGTATCTCAGGTGAATATTATTCACCGTTAAAAAGCAATCCACGCCGCTGCATTGTATTTCACTATGCGATTCCATTGATGTGAAATAAACTGTACATAAGATATTGCTTCCCATTAGTGACACACAGAAAACCGTGACTGCATTGCTCTATCAGTGCCACCTTGTAATACAGTCGCTGTCCAATCACAGCCCTCGGCCATACTCGGGGGCGTGGCTGTAATCGGAGAAGAGAAGAAGGTCCCGGAAGCATCACTTTCCGTATAAAGGGCCGCACTTTAAAGATACAGGCTCGTCGTTTCTTCGTTCCTTCTGCACTGACTCCTTAATCATCAGGCTTTTTCAGAATTATTCCTAAAAGATGATAAAAGGGTTAAAAGACTTACAGCTCACAGCAGGACCTAGGAGTTAAAATGTCTCCCAGATACACCTCTGTGACGTGGTATAACCTGGAATAAAAATAGAAGGATTTTGATTTGCTACTCCTGCCAGTTTTTCGACTTGCTTAATAAAGCAACAGATCAAACTCATATTCAATACGAGTGCGTTTAAAATGGAGAACTCCTACAGGGATTTGTGGAACAGTTTAATGCAACCTTTTAGATTCAACAAGAAAAGTGGGTTCTCTCTCTCTCTCTCTCTCTCTCAAACACACACACACACACACACATTGCCAAAGGTCACAGTGAATAATGCAGTCTTCTACCTCCATCCAAAATATCACAAAACCAATCCGAACAGTTTAGGTCATCCAAACATTTTAGATCTTTCAGCTCTGAATTCACCAAATGACACACACACACACACACACTCTCTCTCTCTCATGGAAGTGATGCTCGAAAGCCATTTTGGTGTGAACTGACATGAGAAGTGAAGGTCAGACGAACACATATTGAAAGGTTGCTGGCCTCAGGATTAGAGATAGCTGACCCAAATAGCTAAGCAAAGCAGAAGCGCTACATGGATAGTATCTGCTCATGAGAAGTTGCAGTGCTGTAGGTATAAGGATGGTTCTATAAAATGAACACGATACATCACATAGTGTTGGAAATCCTATAACGTTGCTTTCCGACAAGACACACACACACACACAAACACACACATATGCACTGGCTCTCGGCTTGGCTGGGTTGATTAATCCTCCAATGCTCCATTGAATACATTATGAAAACACACTATTCATGTTTTAGCCCTTTGTGAGGACCAAATGTCCTCATAATGATAGGATAGCGTCAAATGTCCTTACAGAACAAAATGTGTTTTCACCAAACAAAAAAAAAATATGCAGATTTCATTTGAGGTTAAAATTAGGGTTAGGTTTTTAGGTTAGACATATTATTAATTAGCTACAGCAACATTTATTCCAATGGAAGGTCCTTAGAAAGGGCTGGACAACTCATCAATTTATAATCTAGCTCACTAAACAAGTAAAAGCTCTAATAGTGGCATGTTTTGGTTGTCTGGAAACTGGCTAGCCTAAAACGTGGTAGCTAGTGTAATATAATAACGTATGGCAGGCTAGTCAGCTAATTAAGTGCGTTAATACCGGAAACCAAATGAGTATATAATCACGTATCGTGTTTTCGCCCTCTAAAACAAACACGTCAGCAAATCGTTGGCCAATGTCTCAGTTTTGAAATGTGTTCTGTCCTCGAATTGTACGGAAAAGTTATAACTGGAATTTGGCTAGAATTTGTCAATATGTTTAACCACAAGATGTAGGAAGACGGAAAGTTATACGTCACACCTCTGTGAATCATGTTAAATTTAAACATAGCTATAGCTACATACCAAATGAAAGCTTTTCTTGTGCAAAATTCAATAGATATTCAAGAGTTTAATTGTCGTCTTGGACAACGTACAGTGTGTAGCGCTGTGTAGGGAAGCTAAGATTCGCTGTTTCCATGCGTGACACCATGTTCCAGGTGATTTTTTTATTTTTTATTTCGGTTGTTTTTGGTTCTCTTGTCCTCCGGGCAACTACAAATAAAATACCAACAGCCTGGACACAAAATCTGCCTTTCTCTGGTGTCTGAGTTACTGAGATCTCCACCCCTGGTATGTGTCTGTGTTCATGTGGGTTAATGAAAGTGTAGCTGAGCATGCAGTGTTATTCCTGCATAGACTGGACAGAGCTGACCTGTGGGAGAAGCTGAGCCAGAAATGATAGAGGCAGGACCAAGCTGTCCTACCTTTTTCTTCATTTTGACAACCTCTTTCCTCTTTTGCACATTCTCTTTGCCTTCCTGTCTTTCTCGCTTCTCCTCCTGCACTCACTGCGGCTCAGTATTAGTGAAGCTAATGAATCAGGATGCTGGATAAGTAAGAAATAATACCCTTTATTTTACTGAAAATAGTGACGAGGCAACACTAACGAACTTGATCAGATTCAAGAATTCAACATCCTTGTGGTATAATTAGTGTTAAATTCAGCTGAACATCTGCAAAACACTTATGTGATAGATATGAAAAGAAGAGATGCTTCATGAAACAAAAAAAAAAACCAGAGAGAAAAATACAGATGTGCAGCAGGATTGAGCAAATGAAAGCAACATAACACCAGCATTCACTCGACAAACGACCCCCTTTTCTAACCAGGCCATCGATCGCTCCCATAACAACAACGGTCACGCAGAGGAGAATGCCTTTTCTAACACCTTTGTCTCCAAGTCAAAGAACAAAAGCTTAAATTATGCCGCTTCTTCAGATAAGACAACACGATTTATTTGGCTTAACTAATGCTCGGCTTTCGGTGAAAGGTCCGTCGTAAATCTCGCCCTCTTTTACACTCGTGCACTTGTGTCTCGCTGTTCCCTTTCCTATATTGCTCTGCTGTGTTCTTTATGAGTCTCTTCTTTCTGTTTCTTCCCCTGTTTATAGATCCAGGGATGCAGTATTCAAAGAATCTCTCTGCTTCTTAGACACACTTCTTTTTCAGAAGTGTTTTTTTTAGAAGAAAAATAGCAATCAATAAGACACAGAGCTGCAGGACAAAACTAAAACACACACCAAACACACACCAAATAAATAAATAACTAAATAAATTGCTACTAGTGTTAATCTACTCAGCAACTATGCAGCAAAAAAAGAAATTAATTAATTAACGATATAAAAAAGCAATAACATGTTTTTTTTATTATATTAGTCCATCACTCTTGTATAAAAACTCTTGTAATAAACTTATTACAAAATCGTCCTAGCATATTAGGCTTAAATTGATTTCAAATTAATTTCATGGATATTAAAATTACAATATGAAAAACAATTCCTTTATCAGCTCCCTATTTGTACTGAATTAGAATTTATTGAATACTAAGCTTCTCATTATTGTATTACAGTGAAATTTGTTGTTGGGCTTCATTTCTGCATCTATTATCCACGCAAAAATCTATGCAATTGTTTTTTTTTTAATTCTTGACCAAATAGACATAAGGCTGAGACGCTGATTTATGAAAGGTTTGGGGGAAAAACCTTTGCACCTTCCACATGAGCAAAATAATACTTCCGTTTTGCAGAGTTTGCTTCATGAATATGCAATATGCATTATGTTTCTATTTAAAGATAGTAAATACGGGGCATTGTCAATGCAACATGATTCATTTTGTATCTGCGATGTGATTCTCTAAGCCTTAACATCACTTTTGATAAAGCCATTGCATTCACACATGAATACATCTGGAGGGCAAGTATTAAATTTGCAAAATCTGCCAGTTTGGGCCAGTTGATGATAAATTTATACCATTTGCTAAGTCTTAGTAATGAGAAAGTTGATCTAAATGATTAATAAAATAATCAGCAAAATATTACAGTGGTTAAGTTGGTTTGATGTTATTTATTCACTGCATTTAACTAGAGCTTTTGAAAAGGTTTTCATTCACATTTACCTTTTTGACATAATGCTTACCCATACACCCTTTAATTATTTATTAAGATCATATTTTGGACAGTTCCAAAATCATCATGTTCACTCTACTCTTCCTAGTGTATCTTTGACATGCGGCTACTGTCTTAGTAAATCAGGGCAAGGATGTCATGCACAGACGGACACACGAGTGCAACATGGAACAATCCAATCTTCCAATGGACGCACGGTGGGAATACAACCAGCGTGGGAAGTCGGAAAACCGGAGAACCTGGTGGAAACCCACATGGACACAGGGAGACCATGTGAAACCTCAGACAGACAGTAACCCGAATTCAGGATCGAACCTGGACCCTGGAGATCAGTGCATGGCTCTTTTTATATGACTCAGTTCATCTGAACTAATTCCTCACTGAGGCTTTTTGCTCTGTACAGAAATGCACGCAAAGGCAAAAGCTTCAATTAACCTGGAAAACTTTCAACACTTTCTCGTTGGTGAAGGATTTCAGAAACATTAAGGAGGTAAAATCGATGGTGTCTTGATGAAATATGTAGCTTAAACACATGGATTTATCTATACAGCCACCTTCACAGCTCATCTGTCTATTAGTGTCAATGCCTCATAATCAAATCTAACACTGTCACATTTGGAAAAGGGAAAATAATCAACGTCGTATAACAAAACTTAGAGCAGACCGCTCTGAGTGCTCCAACACCCCAAATCAAGCAAGCAGGACAAATTTAGAAATTAGGATCACAGCTGGACTGGTCACATGTCCAGCAGCTGTTTCATGAATCCACGCGCTTTTGCTCTTGTGCTGAGTTTTCCTACCTTTGAAAGCGAGGACGCAGCTCTGGCTGAAAAGCCCAAAAATCACCAGCGCTATCACGGCCATCTTCATGACGACGAGAGCCAAAATTCACACTTCTCTTCCATGCTCGGTGTCGCTCTCTGTGTGCGTGTGTGTGTGTGTGTGTGTGTGTGTGTGTGTGTAAAGGCGAGTCCCTCCTTCCTAACAGCGCATGCAGAAACGCACGCGGCGGGATGGAGTCTGAGTGAAGTCCCTGTGCGCGCGGGAGAAAAACACAACTGGTGCTGCCTCCTACGTCACATGTATTAGGTCTGTGATTAGACCATTTTCATCAGGATTATCAAGCTTCTTGTAGGTTTAAATAAATACTGTTGGATACTTTTGGCATCAAAATAATACCAAGATATATCTATTAGTAAATAGCCTTTAGAAATAAGACTCATTGTAGCCTATTTAAATGATCAAATGTATACACATACACAGCAGTTAGCATTTTCCTTGATTGAAGTTTTTTTTTATTTTACAATTTTGAAAAGAAACCATTTCACTATAGCATGAATTCATTTTCAGTAACCGCTGTGAATCCGGAGCCCATCCCGGGAACACTGTTATAGCCTCCTATTCATTTGTGTCCTCTAGATCAGACATTTTGTTTTCGCATCTATCATTTTACTCATTTGAGTTTTCCTATTAATTCCTGTTGTCCACTAAAGAGGACATCCTGAGCTTTCCGATGATATCCAATCTGTCATTGTGGGAGGTTGAAAATGTCCTCTTCCTATCTGACACAAAATGGTTCCATTATAAAAAGCACATTGTTTTACTTAGTTACAGGATGATCATGTATGTTTTCCTTAATTACAAGTTGTCGCTTATCAACAAGGCATGATGATTACTTGTGTTTTAATTAGTTCCAGACTGACCATATATGTTTTACTTAGTTAAAACATGACCATGTACAGTATGTTTTAAGGAAGTGTCTCTGAATACTACACCTCAAGAAATGAAGGTCGTTTTTGGTACAGTGAACATACAAAAAATTTAATTCTAAGACCTTTTTTTAAACTCTAAAGAGATCATAGACAATTTCCACCACCATCACTCTGAATCTTCATTTACCATGTACAAGATGTACAAAAAAAAATATCCATAAAGGTAGTACAGACTGCAGTGTAGTACACACACTTTTCATAGACAGACAGAAGTTGTCCATCAGCTTGTTTATAACTCTGGAGGAGGTAAAACTAGATTGATGTTCAAAATTAGAAGATTAATAATCATAATACAGAATAATAATAATAATAATAATAATAATAATAATAATAATATACTTTGGTATCGAGTAGTAAAAAGGTTGTGTAACATTAGCACTAGAGTAAGGAAAGGATATCAAACTCATGTTCACTACCTCTGCAGTACATTATAGATAGCACATCCTGGTCAAGGACCATATAAGCAAAGTTACTATTATGTCTTTTTTGTCCTTTTGCTATTCTCTGTTTAGACCTCTCTTTTAGATTATTTTGACATTCTGTATGATTACTGTATATAACCTTGTGCCCACTTTTGACTACCTTTTTGGACTATGTTTAATAAAAAACTTTGCACATGGATTTTCATGCCTCTCTTGATTCTCGTTCAAGACAATAGTTATTTTCAAGGAAATAAGCTTCTGACTTGACCTGTAGAATTACACTGCAGCATTGGGAAAAGTTCTGCTGTATAATCTGAAATGTGCAAGCTAAATTGCACAAGCTAAAAGCTGAAATTGCACAGGGTTGCCAACAGTGTGCTGAAAAATGGTCTCGGTTCTTTTTAAACACAGTGAGCTACCAGGTAAAATTCCACTGTGTGGCTGCAGAAGTCTATGCTTGTAGAACTTATCCAGCAAATGCTTTCTTTTTGGAGAATTTTTAGAGAAAAAAGCTGCAAGGCCAGACAGCTATGAGCAATAAATTTTTGTGCGTACTAATTTTGACACCCCATGAGACATGACCAGATTCAAAGGGTGGCCATAGCAAACAAAGCATGTGAAACTGCCTCCTCAACATGGCGTTGTTTTGTATATGACAGCCACTCCATCATACCAGCATGCAACGATTATAGCATTGCATTGCAGTTATTCCAGAAATGCCCTTGCTTCAAATGTAATGTTAAACATCAGCCAGTGGTATGGTAAAGATCTCTGTCAGCACTAAAACACCTTCTGGTTGGCTGTAAGACAACCCTAAACTGGTGACACAATGTCTAGCAGCAGTGTTGGGAATATGGTGGATGAACAGCAATGCACTATGTACCCCTTGATCATTTCAAGCTCATCAGCCTGGGCACCTGGGAGCGGCACACAATTGGAAGATGCTGGCCGACCTGGACTAGAAGCTCTGTTTCCTAACTGAGATTGCCATGATCGAGCTTACAGTTCCCTGGGAAGATGTTGTGGATGAGGCTTATGTAGGCAAGAGGCTTAAGTATGCTGAAATTGCTGCAGACGCTGAACAACAAAGCTGGAGAGTCAGGGTCCATCCAGTAGAAATAGGCTGCAAAGTATTTGTAGCCATCTCAACAACCAGGCTTCTAAAAGAAATGGGAGTACATGGCCAAGCCCATCATCAAACCACCAAATCCCTCTCCAGCATTGCTGAGAAGAGCAACCAGTGGCTCTGGATGAAGAAGAAAGACCCCTCATGATCCCCAGGCAAAGGGAGTGAACCTGGGATATTAGATCCCATGGTTAAACCCTCTGGAGATATACTGGACTCATCTGTGAAACACTGAGGATGGAGGGTGCCTACTTGATAACCCTGAAGGTGCCTTGACCATCCCACCAGGAGCTTGAACCAGCAGTTGTCAGGTGGATGCAAATACTACAGGGATTGTAAGAGCTAGTCCTATATAACAAACTTAATATAAGATTTAGGTTCAAAATCTTTCAGTGTGATGATCCAATAAGGGTAGACTTGCGATTAAAGACAATGACTTTGTTCTGCTTACCTCATCAATCAGAGTGATCTGGGTGAAAATGGGCATGCATACGCAGGAACATTCTTCAAAGTGAGCTTGAGGTAATAAGAATATATTTTCTATCAATTAGCATGTTTTGTTTTAGGTTTTCCTCTATTGTATTTGTAGCTCTCTCATGAGTTTTGTGTATTCATATGCTGTCCTTCTATTGGTGGATTTTAGGTAAGAATCAGAGCGGCTATGAAATTTTATTTTTTAAAAAAACTCTGCCAAAACTTTGTCATCAGCTGGGTTTGGTTGCAGCGGCATTGAATCGACTTCCAGTTAGCATATCACATTATATGTTCTAAGTAAAAAAAAATTCTTTTATGATGTGTAATTTTTGACAGCAAAATTAAGCTAAAAAGCATACAACGTAAAGCCAGCTTTAATGATTCCACCAACCAAGTGCACTTGCCTTTAATAAAGCACTCATTTAGAGGCCGATTAGAATCTGAGAGTGGACCATGAAGTCTTTAAGTATTTGATTGAACACTTGTTTAATTTTTTTTCCTGCTTAATTAATTGCCAATAGTGGGTAAACCGTAGCCGAGCTTCGGTTAATGTTCACATCAAACATCAGAATGGTGGAAAATGTGATCTCAGAGACTTTGGGCTGGTTTGAGTATTTCAAAAACTGCTGATCTCCTGGGATTTTCATATACAACAAGTCTCTAGAGTTTAGACAAAACAAAAAACATCCAGTAAGTGGCATTTCTGCAGAAAAACCTTGTCTGATAAGAGAGGTCGGAGGAAAAGGCTATACAGTAACTCAAATAATCACTCTTTACAACTGTGGTGAACAGAAAAGCATCTCAGAAAGCACAACATGTCAAAGGTTGAGGCAGATGGGCTACAACAGCAGTAAACCACATCAAGATCCACTCCTGCGAGTCAATCCAAAAAGAATCTAAAGCGACAGTGGGGACAGATTCACCAAAACTGGACAGTTGAAGATTGGAAAAATACGAGTTTTTTTTTCAATCTCCAAAGTGACCACTGACTGTATATGGACTGCAAATCTTTACTGTTACTTTACATGAACAAAAGTGATACCAAACACTGTCTCGTTCTGTCAGCTTTCTCCACATATCTCTCTGTTTCTTGCTGCACCCTTTTCTCCTGCTCCTTACAGTCATTTGTGCCATGTGTGCCCTTGAGAGAGATCAGTGTGTGTACAGAGAGGGGGAAGGGGTGGTGGTGGTGGTGGTGGAGAGGTTTAGTCTGATGTTCGCATTGCGACTAATAAATAATAAAGCAGACCAAATTAGATACACATTCAAATTATTTATTACAATTTATTTTCCAACAGCATATTGCACTTCTGGTCTGTGGTGACCTTATTTGCGATCTAGCCCAGACTGATGGTGTGCTCATCCACGCGTGCTAGGATTGGCTGCTGATGGTTCACTTAGAAGTATGATGCAGACCTGAGATATAAAAACATATGCTGCTCACACACACACACCCACACAAACACACACACATATACACCCACAAACCCACTGGCATCAACTGTTCATGCACTTCTAATATTTCTAAGGTCCAAATATCAAAAAATCTTATGATGTATCAGTTTTTGCTCATGTTGCCAATTATTCAAAAGTTCTCAAACTGTTTGCCATCAAGAACCTCTTTAACTGTGAAATAAATTCACAACCTCCCTGAGTACAGATTTATTTTACAAACATAATCCAACTATTCAAATATTAGGCACATTATTATTCTTATTGAGAAACACTGTTCTACAGAATATGCTCGTAAAAGAAACTAAAAACTTTGAACTGAAGTGCAAAAAGCAAATCCACATCAGGCATACACAAAATCCACTGGCAGACATAGGGAAAAGGTTTTTTTCCAGAGTTACGTGAACAATGTAGAAATCAGTACACAAACATCTAAATGGTAAACTATGGAACACAGGGAAGAATTACTTACAAGGTGGCAAGACTTTGCAAGGAAACAAGAACAGAATGGTTTAAAAGCGCTAACGGCAACAGAAAGCAGGTGTAAATGAAACAAAACTAGAACTCAGGGGAGCTTGACGTCTGGTGGTCAGGAGAGGCTTTGCACAGAAAGAGTGAGAGAGAGAGAGAGAGAGAGAGAGGGAGAGAGAGTTACATTTTCATAGATTTTTAGATTTTCTTTTTGTCAGGCATTTTTTCGTCATTTTCGTACCAATTTATTTATAGTTATCCAATAGCGGCAGGTCGTGATATTATATGGGCGAGCTAAAATCTAATATCTATCAATAGCTGTTATGCTTGAGCAACATATTATATCACAAGGTTTCACTGATGGCATGTTAGGAAAAACATGGAGCAAACTATTACACACAAAGACTTAAAGGCTGCATGAATCTACTTTCTGGGCTAGAAAGAAATAAGCCCCAGCTTCACTTCTTCATACCATTTTAGATACTTTTCTGATGACTATTTGTGGTGCTGTTGCATGTCACAAAAATCCAAAATAATCCATTTTAGGACATCTTACCAATAAATAATCTGATTATCTGTAATTATCCAAGAATTCTTCCGAGGTGATATCAGAACAAATGCTGTTAAAGACCAGTTCATTGTTTTATTCACATTCCTCCCTCTCATAACCACATACCTGTCATTATACTTACTGAATAATATGTTGAAGATGAATAACTGAATATTAGGCCGAGATATTAAGCTGTTAAATTATGCTCATAATAATGCCACATTGCCACATTCTTCTAAACCTTTCCCATAAAATTTTATTAATAATTAATATGTGAGTCTATGAGCTTTAAAGGACCGTTCATGCCGGAGCTGATCATTGGGATAGGCATCATTTTCACAAAAGTGCTTTATCGGTACATTTTTGTGCCAGAGCCATTAGTGAGAAAAGCTGTGAACAGATTTCAGATTAAAAATGCATCACTCACTCCATCAGGCTCCCTCATTTCTCTCTAATCTGCTCTCTTATTTATTTATTTATTTATTTATTTATATAATTAACTTTTTTAATCACTTTTATATGTATGCCGTGCTCTGGAGACCGTTGTGGGTTGTAGACAGCGTTTTTGAATTTGATACTGAGTGGCATTTGCTAATTCCTCTTCACCCTTTGATGCATGCTGCAGGCAATTACACACTTATGAAAACCTACCGAGAGAAACCACGTAATTATTGTAATAAGTGTGATCATGTCAGGTGGGAGCTTCTCTTTAGAGAAAGGGCATACGTTTAAGTGGAGGGGATGGACAGGACACATGAGATCATTTTTTTTTTGATCTCATGTGTCCTGTCCTTTCCTAGAGGACTAGCTTCAGAACCAGTATTCTCGTCTCCTATGTCTTCTATCGCCTTACATTATGTTTACATGAAAGCACAAATCTTTTTAGAGGAGGAACAGGAGGAAAATGATCAAACACTGTTACAGTTCAGAGTGTGTGGCAGCAAATTTAGATTAAATTGACCCTTTTTTCCTTTTCTCTAACATCATAGAGAAGGACAGGTTTTAGAAGTGCTGTTCCACCTCGATGCTCTAATCTCCAGTTTTATTAGGTTTAAAACATTAAGCTGCACTTAAAGTTTTAGCCTTGCAGGCTTGCCCACTGGAAGCTCTTTTTTAAGGACACTGGGGGCAGGTGGAGACCACTATGATAAGAATGAAAGTTTGATTTTTGCTTGAATATGATTTGCTTCTGAACATAGGGATGTAACACTAGGGACATAACCGAGGTGTCCATTCTGTTTTTTGTTTTTTTTTAATTTTCACCAGAAAGGTTCAGTGTCAGGACTGGGATCCTGCAGGATGCAACAAAAAAGTTCCACAAGTGGGAGATTTTTACTTTCATGCAAGTCTGAGTGATGTTAGTTAGTTGCAGTGGTTGCATGTGCAGATATGAAGCTTGCGGGACAAACAAAGCCCACATGCATGTGATGCTTTTACAGCATTCATTCATCCTAAGTAACAACCTTGTCATGGTCATGGTGGTTCAAATTAGGCACCTAGTTTGTTTAGATTTCAGGAAAAACAGAGCCAAGTAAATTTGGTACAAATAAAAAAATAATAACTGCACTCTCGTATATCTCTAGTTGAGCCAACAAAAAAAAAAAAAACTCTTCCCCTTTAGAATGAGCCCACCGTGGATTTAATTCTGAATACAGATAAAGATACTTGGACCACTAAACAGATACAGATACAGATAGTGTCACTGCATAACCCCCATAACATTATGTTACGTTACTGTTATCTTGTCTATCCAAACATCGATAAAAGCTAAGCCTCTTCAAATTTCAGAGTGAATTCACTGGGTAACAAGAGACACAGTCTAAATTTCAGAAGGGTTAACTTCAGTAAGAAATTCCTCATGTATATGCTCAATTATACTGATTACATTTTGTCCAAATTGGTCAGACAGGAATGCAATTATCACTCAAGAATAATTTGGGAACTGTAATTGTACATCACAAAAGAATGGTTATATAATTACAGTGAGTGCCGTAATCAAAGTTGTCTGGTTTAATTTGAATCAAAGAGCGGTTTCTTTTTTTCAGTAGCATGGAGAATATGGTTTTAGTGTTAAGGAACACTTGTCATGTCATTCTTTCAGTCAGAAAAAAATTCATGTTGTATATCTCAAAAAAAACCCAACTCATATTACGCTCCATCAAGGCGCAATTCTTCCACTGAAAAGAGTAAGCAGAAATCTGACAGTTTTGACAGTAGGTTGCATTTAACGTCTCCTTTCTACTTGAATATTCAACATTTTATAATGAATACCACTTAGAAAATTGTGCGGCAGTTGTTTTGTCAGAGGAAGATCTGCATGGATGTAAAACTTGTGTATCCAGACGTATCCTGATGATACGTATCCTGATTTAAAGCCATATCTACTGCAGAACAGCTAACTATCCATTTTAGCAGGGAATTAAAAGGGAATGCATGCTGACTCATTTGTAAATGCGTAACTACTTTGTGACTAACACCTAGCTAGAAAACTAATCATACATCTCTTACAAGGCTTATGAAACACCAACTTCAGTTTTGTATACATTGAAAAGACACCATTAACAAGAAAAGTGATGTGAACGGTGCACTTAACCGCACTGAGATTGAGCAACACAAGTAAGGAGACACGGAGGCCAGTAACTGGTCATTTGCTACTTTAACCAGTGCTGTTTCTGTACTGTGATGAGGCTTAAACCAGGATGGAAAGATTTAATCTACATGATATCTATACAAGTATGTGCTCAGCTTCTGAACTACAATGTTTTCTATGATCATGGAGATAATGGGGAGGTTTGAAATTGGCCAAAAGTTTGAACACCCACAAGGGTAAAAGGATGTTTTTTTAATCAGATGTTTGATATCTGCTGGTTTAAAAGATAAGTTCTATTGCCATGCTGCATTGCGATAGAACACATTACAGCATTGGACATCGCCTTTGCTAACTTGTGTACCACTACAACGTTACCTTTAGTTACCTATTACATAAAAGAATCTGTCGTTATCTCCTGCATGGATAATTATCTTCGGAAACCTGTGCTTGGCTGACACCCTAAATTTACTAGCAATATCAAACGACGGCTGCTGGTGGCCCTAGTGGACTAGCTAATTTCACAAGTCTTATATAACCAGAGGACTTTTAACAGGCTTCTCAATGGGTGTCTCACTTAAGAGACAAACCTGTTTGATATGGGAATTGGAGAAGAGTTCTCCCTTGGGCGAGCATTTGTGTTGTGACCATGCCATTACTTTCTTTTTTAATGAATTCAACCCACTTTAACCCATTCCTGCACTCTTTCTGTACAGTAATCTTACAGTAAACTCTTGCACCCAGATGAGGATGGGTTCCCTTCTGAGCCTGGTTCCTCTCAAGGTTTCTTCTCATATTGTCTCAGGGAGTTTTTCCTTGCCACCTCTGGCTCTGGCTTGCTCACTAGGGATAAATTCACATATTTACAATATATTTTTTTGAATCCATTTATTTCTGTAAAGCTGCTTTGTGACAATGTCCATTGTTAAAAGTGCTATACAAATAAAATTGAATTGAATTGAATTAAACTTAAGTATGTAATTCAGAATTTATTTCATTTGTTACTTATAATAATGTGTTCCACCTTTCTAACACTTAAACAAATAAAAAAACTAATAGGAA
>CM040457.1:31081341-31152211 GCA_022758105.1 Pangasianodon gigas | reverse complement strand
ATGAAAATACCAGGTGTGTAACTGTCCTTACTGGCTGTCCACTTCTGATCAGATCATCTGAGAATCTGAGATGGATGTTAATGCCAAGTCTGAATGCCAGGGCCTTCATGTTTCCCTGGGAGAGAGCAAGACCATGCCAGAATGAGACAGCTAAGCAAGACAAACAAGCGCAGGAATAAAGGATGAGATTTACTATGTTGGCCTTTTCTCAGAACGTACGGTGTTACCCCCATTGCGATATATCTTAGAAGCTGCATAATTCAGGCTTTTGTTCTGTGACCAAGGGCGTGTAAAATGTGACACTTCTGTTTTATTTTCCTGGTGTTGTTGAGGCAGTTAGACACTAGTTTAAAAAGCTTAGAATATGCATGTATGTATATTATTCTCCTTAATTTTGTCATGGCATGGCCTTTCAACAAGTGTCTCTTCCTTTCGTGTTTGCCATGTTATTGCCATCTGTGAACACATCTTAATTTTATCATCAGTTATCTGGCATGGATCATTAGCCTGGGTGTGAGAGTTGACAGTGAGTTGTGAAGAAGCCAACTTTGGAGGGAATTGGGGAGGGAGGGGGTGTTGGATAAAGGAAAGAGGTGCATAAGGAAAGATGTGCTGGGTCCTGCCACTAGAGTTATCTCACCAGATGGCTAGATAGCACCAGTTTCTCTCTGGGGTCTGATAATTTTGCAAACAACATTTGTGCACTCTCTTTAGCATACACACACAAACACACTGCACATAAAACATTGGATGGTTTTGTGATAATGGTGTGTTAGCAAGTGTGGATCCAAGCCTGTCTTCCCTTGCTGTCACTGTGAAGTGGAATTCTCTGAACTTTCTTCAGTCTTAATGGACAATCAGCTGTCCTTTTCCTCTCATGTTGCTAAGCTGACACGCTCATGCTGATTTCTCCTTAACAACATCAGAAGGATTTGTTCATTTCTATCCACACAGGCCACTCAGATGCTTGTACAGTGCCTTGTCATTTCGAGACTGGACTACTTCAACTCGCTCCTGGTGGGTCTGCCTCTAGCACCATTCTACCTCTGCAACTGATCCAAAATGCAACTGCATGACTTGGTTTCAACTTTCCTAAGTTCTCCAACACCACCCCATTGCTACGCTCCCTCTAACACTGCCCACCATTTCTCAGGGTACAAGGAAACCATGCGTCAAGACTCTTCTCTGTTCTAGTGATTAGGTGGTGGAATGAACTTTCCCTAAATGTCCTAGCAGCTGAGTCACTGGCAGTCTTCAAATGATGAATAAAGACTCTTCATGAAGTACTTTATTTGAAAAAATGTTGTCTGTGTGCCTTTCTTACTATATTACCTCCCAACAGAGGTTTCCGTGACCTAGTCAACCACTATGAGGATGTATTTATTGATATTTGATATTGAGACTTCAAAGCACTTCTGTAAGTCGCTCTTGAGAAGAGCGTCTGCCAAATGCCATAAATGTAAATGTTAATTGAAAATGTTCCCGGGGCCTAATGGTATGAAGAAGATTGTGTGCCAGAGCAAAATGCAATCACATCGGTGAAAAAACCCATGAAATTTAATATACAAGTTGTAATGATTTTCATTAGGTCCTACTGTAAGCTGTAAGCATTTATAGTAAGTATTTTTTTTTTGTTTGTACGTTTTGGTACCAATTCTGAAAAGCTTGAGGGAAGTTAGACATTTTAAAAAAAGATAGATTTAAAAAAAATGAAATAAGTAATGAAATAAGTTTAGTTTTCAATCTTTGTTAGAGCATGGCTTAGGGCAGTGATTGTACAGTGATTGTATTTCAGTGTGGCATGTCTTTAGCACACTGGTGAAAGTGAATTACATTCACCTTTGATACAAAATGAGGAAAAAAAAGCAATGCTGATTATTTTTCACTGAAGAGATCAAGTGATGTAAGGGCAATGTACTGAAGGTTTTGCTTTTCAGTGTGGTACTTTTTCTTCATGATACATTTTCTTCTCAAATGTCTCTCATCAGAAAGGCATTTCTGCTTGCAAAACTGACTCTCATTGGATAAAAGCATCATTTTGCAATTGCCAAAGGATGTGTTTGCCTCCACTATGTCTTTTCTAGGAAGAATCGTCTACACCCCGATAAACCATGAAAAATAATGGAGTTCCACTGCATGCAAGTTCACACAACAGAAGCCCTTATTTAATCCCTCTTCACTTAACACCTCTGAATACCTTTTCGATTTGTAGCTTTGCTAAGCAAGCAGTACTTAAAAAATGGAGTTCACACTGCCTTGTTTCAACTTTGTAAAATATACTTCCTGTTGTTATGACCACAGGTTTGGTTGTAGGCTGTGAAGTTTTAAGCTGTGTTTGACGTCTCCTTGTCATCTTCCTTGTTCCTTACTCCAGACAAAAGGAGATGATGAAAATGACCTTGGTATGAGATTTTCTGGCAAGGAATATTAGTACAGCGCTATGATTCTCTTCTAGCTGCCAGGCATCTGAATCACTCCTGATAATGTCACCCTATTTTTTAAGATGTCTGACTATCGTGTGTAATGGCTGACTCTCTGTTAGTGTAGATTCCTTTAGATGTGCCTACAGACTGGAGATTCAAATGCAGGAGGGTGTTATAACAAAGATCAGAAACCCAAGCCAAAAAAACAGTCGTAATATAGTTAATAGTCAAACTCAGTGAAGCATGATATGACAAACCAGAAGGCAAGTCCGAAAGTACACAATAAAATTAATCACAAAATATACTAACACTGAGATTGGCAAGACTTCGCAATAATGGAATGCATGTGTCCTTCTGTCTGTTTGTCCGTCTGTCTGTCTATCTGTCTGTCTGTCTATCTGTCTGTCTGTCTCTCTCTCTTCAAGACTCCAACAGAGATAATGTGAATATTCCTTGATGGTAGTTTTAATTGCAACTTTCACAAATGAGCATGAAATATTTATGAAAGTGTGATTGCTTCTCAGCATTCGTCTTGTGATGGAGTGTGTGTGTGTTTCTGTGTGTGTTAAGTTATGCAAAAACAATTGCACATAAAAAAAAGATTAGAAATGTGCTATTTTCCTTTTTTTGCTGGGCCCCCGATCAGTGGAGAAGCCAGATTGTGAAAAATAGAGATGAAAATACAACAAAAGTAATTTGTCACAATACAGGTGAAGGAAAAAGTATCACATTTCCTATGCTTCTCAAGTTCTATAAAAGTAAAGCTTTGCAGATGACATGGTTTATGTCAGTTAGTGTGTGTGTGTGTGTGTGTGGAGTTTTGATGTAGAGTAGGCTTTGTGAAGCTTGCTGAAGGCCACTTGGATGATTAGAGGCGGCAGTGGGAAAAAGTGAAAGCCTGTCCACATGAAAGCAGCTATTAATTTTCCTGACACATCCCGCAGGCATTATTTCTCCTATGTGTCTGCTAAAATATGTTCTCTTCCATCAGGTTATTAAAAAGGGAAAAGCGAGTGAAAGTTTAAAAGAAGGGGAGGTCTAAGCATTGATCGTACAAACACAGCCATCGTCTGTTATTCACGAGTGTGCAAAATCACTTCACATCCTGCTTTATATTTTCCACCTTTCCTCTACCCCTAAACCTGCTCAGTTGTGGTAATTTTTCTAGCCACTATCCCGTTACTTTTGTTCTCAAGGCCAGCAACGAGACGCAATGCAATGTAGAAAGATGGTGTTTAAGGCCAAAATGTTATAGGTTTGTCAAAAGTGACACTTTTTGTAACTATTAGAGTTTTCAAGGCATGACTTTTTTCATTGTATAATAACCTGCTTGACAAATATAACCATTTTCTTGTATCACAGTATTAAGATAACTAACAACAGCCTAATTAATGTCTTAGTTATTTTTAAAGTGTTGAAAGCTTAAGTCCAAAAGGTACATCAATATGTACGTGGGGAAAGTTATGCGTATTCAGACCCAGGTTACGCACACATTTACATACTTGCATCAATTTTCTGTGAGCCCCATTCAGATTATGCAAATTACCTTCAAGGTTGCCAGATTTTTTTTTTTTGGTAGACTCATCTGAGACGGGTTTTTCAATAGTGTCTAAACCGCACCCTTTCATCACAAGCGCTTGCCGTTAAATCTGACAAAAATCGGTGGATAGAAATCAAAGAAGGATTTTTTTCTTTGCTGTCAAATGTAATATTTTGTAACAGAAAAGCAAGAAACAGTTTATAAATGAAAACTAAAAAAAGACAAATATGATGCTATACACGAATGAGAAGAAGGCAAGCATTAAAATTAACTACCTAATAGGAATCTAGTATATTGCCCCAATGGGACCATGCAGTAGGGTGTTCTGGGAGGTAGAGGTGGAGGTGGGAGGTAGACTTTCACAGAAAGTCTCTGGCTGCAACATTTTAGAATGTCACGACCCACGTTTGAGATGCTGCGCCAATTAATTGGTCCTGATGTTGCGCTCATCGCAACATGTTGTCAGGAAACGTGATGAAAATTCTGTCACACGTGACACTTTTTTTTTTGTGTGTGAATGCCATTTTTCTCGACAAAAACTGTTTCCGAACTATTTCTTCGCAACATTTGAAGTATCGACATAGAATTTATGCGCTAAAGTTAAACGGTAAAAGATTATGTCGACACTTTTTGATCATTTGCGTTTCCATCAGCTACATCGGTAAATATTTCAATGCGCTAAAGCCTTTTTTGCATAAAAAAAATCTTTGGATGGAAACGTAGCTTTTGACTCTGTAAGGCTTTTTTGAGCATAGTCTATGAGTGACAGAGCATGGAAAGGTTTTTGTGTGTATGTGTGTCTATCTACTGGTGTATGTGTGTGTGTGTGTGTGTGTGTGGATTGTGAAAGCCTGTCTATGACTGATGTGTCTGTCTGACTTGTCTAAATGATTTGTCTGTGTGACATGTCTGTCTGATGTGTCTTTCTGGACAGGAGGTCATTAAAGTGCCCAAGCTGCTGACAAAATGATTACATCCAGAAGGGGACCTGGAGCTTTTTGGGCTTTAAGCTAACCACTAAGCATTTTGTGCCCATAGGCACACACAAACACACAGAGAGAGAGAGAGAGAGAGAGAGAGAGAGAGAGAGAACAGTAAGGCACTCCAGTCCCACTTCTTCTGAAGCTCCATTATGGCCAGAATCTGCAGCAGTTGCTCCTTTTTTTCCTTTCTGGGAAATTAAACTCCAAATACCACTGTTGGTTTGTGATTTTCCAATTTTGTAGATGACTGACTGCTCAGTTTCAGGGTCAAGACAAAAATAAATAAATAAATAAATCATCCAAATGTGAATGAAACTGCCTCTACAAATCCCTTTGAGATTCCAGGGAGGAATGTTTTCTTTTTTTTTTTTTTTCAACCACCACCCCATTCTTCACATATTCCCTTATTTTTATCTCCCTGTTGGAAACGTGTATTGTAAGAGATGAGTTGGGATTTTTTGTGATGTATATATCTCCAATTAATGCCCTCATTATCCGGGTGCAGACTTTTGCTGGACAGTCTTCTCTATCCAGTCCAACAGCGGATGCCATGTTATTTCCATTTTAATAGGATTTAATGACACTCCATGGGATGTTTATCAAAGTTTGGGATATTTTTTTTTTTAAATAACCAAACCCAGATTAATACATTTCCATAACTTTGTCCCAGACTTGTTTTGACAGCTCCTTGGCCTTCATGATGCTAATTTAGGGGTTTCGCAGCAACACAGATGAATACTAATGCAATTACACTACAAAATATGAAAAAAAAATACTCTGAGTATATACTGTATTGATTAGATTTTCTCAGGACTGTTACCGTAATTACAGCAAATGACATGGTCAGTCAAAGTCAAAGTCAAGTCTGATCTGGATTACTGACCCACTTCAGCAGAGAAGACACATGCGCACTGCAAAAAAATGGCATCTTAGCAAATGAAAATTTCTTGAATATAGTCAAATTTATCTAGTATTTCTTATTATAGGATTACATTAAACCAAATATAAGATCAGTAACCTATTACTGGACATTATTACTCCTTTCAAACTCCTTGTAGTTTTCTTATTCTACTGGCAGATGAATTTGCTTCTTTTTAGAAATAAATGCTTACAATGAGTAAAATTATCTGCCAGTAGAACAAGCCTATTTCAAGCTTGAAATGAGTACAAATGGCTTGAAATAGATTTAATCATCTCTAATATCATCTTATAATAGGAAATACTGGATAAATCTGACTATATTCAAGGTATTTCCACTTGATAAGATGTCATTTTTAGAAAATTAGACTTGCGACTTGGCAATCTCTGCCCTCTGCGATGATGAGATGAATGAAGGTCTCCAGGCAGTATTTGAGAAGGATTTGATTTGAGTACTTTTGATTTTTTTTTTTCAGAAAATGAACCATTTTTGGATATAAAAGCACATTCTACCTCGGCCATACAAGTGTCATTGGATCAACGTTGAGGAGGACCCGTCAAGCATTCAACACCTCCATTCTTTGTCTTTTGTTCTCTCTTTTCTTCCCATGAATAGAGATAATAATGCATTTTATGTGGTCAAGTCTAACCAAAAGCCAAACCCCATCATCGGTGCTGTATTATCTGCTGTACCTGTAGTTCTTATTATACTTACAGAATAAAAGGAGTTTCAGATTATCTGATTCAATTCATCTTATCAAGAGGTTCTTTCATTTCTTTAGAAATTGCCCAGTTTTTTTTTTTGTGATTATGGAGCATGTGCAAATCCAAGGCATAATTGTATAATTTTGGTATTTTCGTGTACCATTGAAGAGGTAATGCAGAGCAGTTTAAATGTCAAAAGAGGTGAATGAATGAATGAATGAATAGGTTAATAAAAAGTGTGAGCTGGAACACTGCTAAAGTATCCAATATGTGCACAGAGCAGCACAATGAAATGTTCATAATGACATACAATCATATTTCACTTACAGATTTCATACTTATTCTAATGGTTGCAATACCCAGGTTCCTGACAGAACTTGCAGAAAATGTATTCAGTTGTACAGACAGAATGACGCAGAGTTCACCAGCCATGCTTACAAGGAACTAGCGAGATAATGGTCTACACATTATGTGAGCCAGAACCTTTGGAAATTTCAGCGTTTAACATTTCAACATCTCAGCTGTGGAAACATGTACAGGTACGCCATTAGCTAGCTGAGTGAACTAGACCAGCTAGCTGTCTTTTATGGTCTTTTACTGTTATGATGTTCGGTAGTGTTAAATATACAGTGATAAATATTCCTGCTACAGCCTATAGGTAATACTCTATAGGTAAGAAGCATTTTTGCTCATCATTACTCATCATTTTCCATCAGATCACTGATTTATTCTTACTTGAGTAATATTCTTGATCACTACTTTTATTTTTACTCAAGTAAATGATTACTACAGTAGCACTACTTTTACTCAAGTGTCTTTTGTACTCTTGATTTATTCAAGCAAAAGTGGAAAATAAAGATCTGCGAAGCACTTTTGAGCTCTCTGATTGTATAAGTGGTGCAAAATGCCTCTTGCCTCCATTTCAACATCCTAAGAATTTTTTTTTTTTTTTTTTATATTTAAGTCATGCTGCAATATCAACTGGCTACATGCATGATGATAAGTGTAGGTGTCTTACTAATCCATTTCCCCTAGAGCAGGTGGCATTCATGTCCTTGCCAGTTTCTGAATTTGCCCTTCGGGAAGTATAAACTCACACCCACCATAAGCCTAGTATACCAGATGCACACTAAGCTCTCTATGGTTGATCTTGCCCTTAATTAGACTTTTCACGGAATTAGAGAGATGCAGTCAATTTTCGAAATGTATAATACTGTATTTTATTTGATATTAGAGTATAACATTCAATGCAACAAACAATAAAATGGCTTCTCTATGTATTTGACTGGAGTTACACTCTGCCAGGCTTGTTGTCTTCATTTCCTCCTTCCCAATAAATCCTGGTTGCCAGGTACAAGTGGGAATTTGCTCCACACTCACTCATACCCCATTCCACTTCCCCTCTCATTCTCAGTGGGAAAGGTCAAAACCCCAGATTTCTGCTAACTGGACTATTCTAACTGAGCTATTCCTGGAACCGCAGCCAGACAAAAGAAGAGAAAAACGATTATGTTAGCAGAATCTTGTTTTGTACCGTTCCCCCAGGTGCTGTCACAGAAAATGGCATTAATCTATATTTTCATTTCCTTAATGTTCTTTATCTTTCAGCCTTATTACCTCATCACAGGGTCTCAGTAGGTCCTTAAAAAGGCTTTGTCTGAAATGACATTTTTACAAATTTAAGGACTTAATAACTATTAAATTGTCTTCTACAACTATTAAATTTCTACAGTATATAAATGGTTCTAAATTTTATGCTATAAACATTCCTAAATCTATAATACTTATCTGCTGCGTCTGTAATGTATGGCCACTTACCATGGACAACAATTTTCCCAGTATTTATTTGATACAGCCCATTTTACACAAACTGCAAGAGTATGAAAGCAGTGCCTCTTCCAATACACTCACATGTTCATCATCGTGACCGTTTAAAAGCCCAGTGCATGTCAATGCTTAATAATGGGACCATATTGGAAGCTGAGCTACAATGGTGCTTGCAAAGCCAATGGTGTAAAATAGTAATTAGATCATGTGCCAGATGCCCTTCAGTTGCCTTTTGGCCTTTTTTCTACTTTATAGTTGTGGACATTATCCTTCTTCTTCTTCAAAAAAAAAAAAAAACTGACAAAAAATCCTAAAAGAGAGAACTAAAGATTAAAGAAATTCTGTGTACTTCATCATCATTAATGGTGTAGCTTGTTTTCCTCATTTTTTTCATGGAAGACAATCAATTGTTTAAGAAGGAGTTATGTTGAGTACATTTATTTTGAGTACACTAATAGATGCTAGCATTTTCTTCAGTCCAGTAGTCTTTAATTGCAGTAGGATAGTCACCAAGTGCCCTACTGAACAGTACCAGTTCTCACTGACAACCCAAGGATGGCCAGTAAGATAAAAAGAGACAGAAACAGAGCACTGCACGTCTCCTATTACTGTGTGGCGGTGTACTAGGCTCCAAACACCGCTGCTTGGCTTTCAATTTCTGACTAGCAAATGTAAGACTGCATAGGACACTTAGAATTACAAGAATGACCATCAGGAAGCCATCAAGACTTTCAGTGGCGAGTGAGAAACGGGAAACAATAACTGAGAACGGCATAACTTCAGTGACTTTCGAGTGAATTTTCAATGAGACAGACTTAGAAACCATCTTTGTAGACACACTGGTAGCATAACCAGATTAAAAAGTAGCACCTTTAAAGCTTACAAACTACTACCTAAACACATTACTATCAATGCAAACAATTTCTTGGCTGTTTAAATGTTAACCATTAACTATTGAGTAACTTACACACATATAAAATCCAAGGCACAGAATGTAATGAGAGCTTTTAGAAGAATTGTGCACTGGACTCTACCTTTCTAAGAAGTAAAAACAAAATGGAGGACTATATTGGTGCTATTCAACCTATTCATATATTCATCACTAGATGATATTATAATGAGCTGTTATAGGAAGAAGAATATCCCCTGTCTGGTATTATAACTGTTAATTTCACAAGGAACCCAACTGGCCCAACCTAACCCATTCTTGGATGTTTTTTTTTGTCAAATACTTTTGTCTCCATCCCTATATACAAACTTTAAAAATCAGTAAGACTCCACCAAGCTTTTGTAAGTCTCCAATGGGTGCTGGAGTAATGCTGGCCTTTCTGGTCAGGCGCAATGCAGGAGAAAGAATTTCTGGTATCCCAGGATCAGACGGGACTACAACAAAAGGCCTTGCATTCATCATCCCCATGAACCCAGTCATCAGTGTGGTCAAGACTTCATGTGAAAGATGAATAGTGCAGTTTTTCAACATCATTGCACCCAGAACGTTTCAAGAATTCAATCACCAATCATCCTTTCCACACTCTGGGATGTACGAGTTTCACTCAATGTCAGTGTACAACCTTGGTCCTGTAAGTAATTTGTTTTATACCTGGGTCATCTGAGTTAATCGTCACTTACCTGATGACGTTTGAGGTTGACATGTTTTCAGTCACTTCTATGTGAACCACCCTAGAGTTCAAACAATGAAAATTATAGATCACCTCCTAATTTAAGTTCTCTGTAACCTCTAGTGTAAGAGGATGTGACACTCCAAGGTCCAAAAATATCTTGGTTCATATGAATGGTAAATAGCAGGTCTACAGCACACTTATTTGTAGAGATCCAATGATTTTTTTTGCTCTTCTGGCTTCTCTTTGAGCTTTCTACAGATTACAGACACATCTATGGATCAGGTTCTGGGATTTTATCTGCTATAGATCTAAGATAGGTGGCATGGTGCCATCTGGGATCTCGTTGCTACGTCACACCTCCACAGTACCTAGTTCAATCCTGAGCTCAGGTCACTAACTGTGTGGAGCTTCTCATGTTCTCGCCTTGTCTACATGAGTTTCCACCAGGTTCTTCAGTTTCATCCCAACTCCCAAAAACATTCAGGTAGGCTAATTGGCTATGCTAAATTGCCCCTTGATATTGTGAATGTGTGTGGGCATGGTGTCCTGCAGTGGACCTGGGGTGAAACCTCTCTCCTTGTACCCAGTGTTCATGGGACTGCAACTCTGAGCAGGATAAAGTGCTTACTGAAGATGAATGAAATAAATGAATGGTCTGAGGTGAGAGACCAATGAAATATTACTTCAGGATTTTGAGTGGTGATTGGATTAATGCAAATGATGAATGAATGGCATTTACTTTCCCACTACTGACACAGGACAAAAGTGATTCATTTTCTCAGACCAATCTCAGAAAATATTCCCATCTTTCTGTCTGCAGTTGAGGAGTGTATAAAATAGCCAGTCTAAAAGTTTGAATTTTGCTCTCTACTACTACTTTTTTGCACCATGGTACAATTATCTAAATGTAACAAGTTCAATAATGTCTATATGTATAGTTCAATGAGGCATGTACCTAATTCTACAGTAAGGCAAATAAAGAGATAACAAGCACTGGTCATAATAGAAATGCATCAGGAACCCCAGAGATTCTGCTTATGTAAACTCATTTTGCATTTGGAACTGCTAAGCCTTTTTCCCAGACTTCTCGACACACTGTATTTGCTGGTGGATTTGCAGTAACGCTAACAGTTCCATCCAATAACATACTGCATGTAGTAATAAGTTGACCATTTTGTAAACAAACAGGTGCAATACAACCATGCTGTAAAACCAATCCGTATGTTTAAGAGAGGTTTAAAGAGCTCTTAAAGGAAACACAGCAGTAGTCATATGCTGTTTTTAGATGTTTTTAGAACCTACCTTTCTGTGTTTGGAGACACTGAATTTTCATTTTCTGTGGTCTATAATAAGTGGTAGGACTTTGGTGAGGTGGCTGAAGCTGCAGATGGCCAGGCCACAAGGTGAATGAGACACCACATTAGCAACAAACTAAGATTAATGAGCATATGAACCTAAACTGTGTAGACAGACTTAATTTATTAGTTTCACTTTTCCATTTATTCGTTTTTTGTTTTTTTTAAATCCTCCTGATTGCCATCTACCATCTGTCTGAAGACAGTAGGAATTCTGTGTGCTGTTTATTCCAGTGCATTTACATACACTTAGCGGAAGAGTACTCCTGTATTTCCTGAGCTAACATGGCAGCAATCCGGCTGTAAAGAAACGCAGGCAGATAGAACCTATGCAGTAAGGAGAAATGTGTCATTATGAACACAGCCACAGAACAAGTGGTTTTAATGCAGCCATAAATGTTTAATGTAGTCATTAGGTGTAAAAAGTACTTCTGTGATCCTCATGTGTTCAGGCTTCTCTCTCTACTATCTGAGTGTATTTAGCATTGCAGGGTTATCATTCTCTATGTATCAATTCCTTTAGATATCACTTACTTTTCTCCCTCATGCTTTATATTGCCTTCTGTTCCTCCTATATGTCGTATGGAGCTCTCTTGATTGCCATGCTCTCTAGCTTGCTCCTTCATTCTTACTTCTTGGCAGCTTTTACACTCCCACAAGCCTTCATCTGCAAGGCTTTGAGACATTCTGGAGTCGAATCAAGGAGGGGTTTATTGTCATCTCATCCATATACTAATATACGCTCTGAGACAAGTGTAAGGCAGATCAGTGTCCAACTATCATTTCAGTAAAAAATTACAAGCAGAGGGCAAAAAAATTAATTCAAGGAGGGAATTAATTGTAATTTCTCAGCTGAGTTGTCTGCTACAAGGTCTCATGGTTGGAAACATTGCAATTCCAATAGTATTCAGTGATGCAGCTGCAGGAAATCGAGTCCATTTTCCTCTATAAATGGGCTGTAGCAAATTTTGGCTTTATCTTCAGATTTTTTTTTTCTATGTGTGCTCTGAGATAACACTTCAGGATACAACAGCAACAAGGTGAGGAAACCTAATGGAAAGGAATGGAATCTGTCATGTACCATGCAGAGGCGTGTAAATTATCAAAAGCAATGTCCGATGTTGTTGTGTGCTTCGGCCTTATATCAAAACGGCACGGCAATTTAACTTAGAGCAGTTTGTAGTTGAACTGTTGGATGACCAAGTGGTGCTCAGAAAACAATTAAATTCAATTTTATTTGTAAAGCACTTTTAACAATAGAGATAATCATAAAGCAGCTTTAGAGGAATCTGGCTGCAGATTTACATTCTTAATGAGCAATTGTGCAAAAGGGAATCCATCCTCTTCTGGGTGACACTGGATAGTGGGATTATAAATTATTGCAGTACACATTTGTAAAAGAGTAAAAACAAACAGTACTAAGTATATTGACAGGAAGTTCAGTATGATCATATCGTGAATAAGACCCATTAAATTAGCATTTATTCATTTATTATTAACTGTGGTTCTTTTCATTGCTATACAGGTGGTGTTGAGATGGAGATCAGGTGAGGTTATCTTTGCAGTTTGTAGCTTGGGGCTGTTTACATCATCATTAGTGATTGGCTCCACCATGGGATCTAGTGAACTAGATGATGTAATTTTAGCTGTTATTGCTGTTTTAGCTTGCAGCACAGTATGAAGTCAGCAGCTGTGGATTAAGCACACAACCCTAAGAGACATGGTCAAGATATAGTTCCCCTGGGGAATTCAGTAAAGATAAGGCAAACCTGTTGATGAGAATAATCTATTGTGTTGATCCAGGCACATCAGGGCCAGGTGATTGCATAATTGCATGAAACTCCTAAACTAGTTCAAGCACAACCAGTTGCCATCGGAATATATCTATAATTAGTTCAATGGAGTCCACCTGTGTGCAATTAAAGTGTCACTGGAAAGCCCCAGAGTTTTGTTAGAGAACATACCTAAAACAGCTTCATAGAAACCAAGTGCTATCAAAATAATAAGAAAAAAAAAACAATCAGGGTTTGGTTAGGAAAATTATCCCAAGCTTCACACATCCCATTGAGCACCATTAAATTCATTATTTAAAAATAGAAAGAATATAGCATGACCATGACTCTGCCTAGAGGAGGCAATCCACCAAAAGGCAGTAACTGGGTAAGAAAGGCATTAGTCAGACAAGCAATCAAGAGGCCAAAGAGAGATCCACAGCTGAGATGATAGAAGCTGTTACAGGATAACCATAAGCCAGACACTCCACAAAGCTAGGCTTTATGGAAGAGTGGTGAGAAGAAAGTTATTACTGAAAAAAAAAAGCCATGTGAAATCTGTTTGGAGTTTGGCAAAAGGCATGATAGAGATACAGCAAAAAGTTCTCTGGTCTGATGAGACCAAAATTTAACATTACGGCCTTGGCACAAAGTGCTACGTTTGGCAGAAACCCATCACTGCTAATCACCTTGAGAACACATTCCCTACAGTGAAGCATGCTGGTGGTAGCATTGTGTGTTACTGTGGGGATGCTTTTCATCAGCAGGGAATGGGAAACTGGTCAGGAACGAAGGCATGATTGATAGAGCCAAATACAAGACAGTCCTAGAACAAACCTGTTCCAGTCCAAGAGTCTTAAAGCTGGAATGGAGGTTTACGTTCCAACAGGAACATGACCCTAAGCATACTGCCAAAGCTACACTCCAGTGGTTCAAAACCTGAATGTGTCAAAACTGAGTCAAAGCCCAGACCTCAGTTTATTTGTGGCAACATAGTATGCATCCAATCTGACAGACCTTGGGAAATCTTGCCGAGGATAATTGGCAGAAATATCCAGACGTGCAAAGCTGATAGACGCATATCTCAAATGTGGAGTGAATACTTCTGCAAGGCACTGTACCTCAAGACTAGCTTTTCAAAGCTTTTCATGACTATAAGAGTGGCACAACCTGGTAATAACCAAGAGAGTTAGCATTTCATTGGCGGAGGAATGTTAGAGAAGGGAGACAGTCAGCAAGGACATCAGCAAGCTGAACGGCAAATTACCCTGAGCACAAAGCCATGTATGTTGTCAGGGCCGATTACATGGGGTGACTTTGGATAACATTCTCCTAACATCAACTGTGGTTAGGCAGAGGACATAGTGATTGTGGTCCTCCTTACAGGCTTGTATTTCTATACTTAGAATTGCATAGTAATTGTTATGGACAGCTACGATTTTGTTGTTGTTCAGAAATTAGACATGAGCTCAGTTTGGCTTTTGTCTTGTCACCCATCACAGCAAAGCATGCACCTATTACATCAAACTATTGCTATTTCCAGAAAAACATTTTTTTATTGTACAAGAAACATTAAATAAAATTCTGTTAAAGCTCAAGATATTCTATGGGGGACATTTCTGATGAAGTTATCACTTCATACATAATCAATGAAGATGGTGGATGAAATTTGATCTATAGACTAGATCTTCCATAAGATCTTTGAGCAACCAGTGCTCCAGGCAGTATGGTAGATTATTAATTTTCTACTTTTTTCTCTATTTTAGGTTGATAAGAAAAAAACAAGCACTATTTCTAGTTATTCAGAAAAAAAAATCTTAACCCTGTGTGCAAATCCCACTCATCTGTCTGAATAACTCTTAAGTCCAGATAGTTACGTCTGAGGTCTGAATGCAGATGTGTGCAATTTCGGTGTGTAACTTCTCACTCTGCATGCTTAACTCATCTCTGAAATGTTGTGTCACAACAGATTTTCTCTATTTGCAGCTCTTTGCACTTGCGTTGAAGTTAAATAACAAATATCTTTGAATTACTTGTCTGTTTTCTTTTGAAGTGAACTGAAACACCTTATGCACTTTTTTCCCCAATACAGATTGTTCACACTTTTGAAGACTATGTGACTAATTACACAGATCCAGGCCCACCAGTGAAAGACTCAAAGAGATATGACTGCTTAGGACAAACCACATGAACTCTCCAAGCCCAAAAGAACTTGTTGACTTCTAGCAACTCCAGGAAGAGACAAGAAGACACAAGGTCAAGACGGAGTCATAAACAGAGACTGGCTCCAGATGGCCCACTAATTGGACGGACTCTTCCTAAAGTTCTTATCTGACACCTGTTATTTACACTTTCCAAGGCAGTCTAAGGCTGGAGGTCTTACACCAGACGTATTCAAACCTTTTTTTCCCCCATGAGGTCAGCTTCCAAGTTTTGTTGAGAACCTCTGCTTTAGACAACGTGTAATGTTAGAAATTAGCGATGCACCCGAATACAAACACTTTATTTGGAATGAACAGCTGATTTGTTCTAAACAGATATGAATAGGATTCACATTATTCAGTTGCATGAACAGAAAGTTTATACATTAACATGGCTATGAGTGGGATAAAACAAAGATCATGTTCATTAACATGGATGTACGGACTCCTGAGTAACTCCCTGGTTAGGATTGTGGTGGTTGAAATTAGACTATTAGACTGTTTATATTTTGGGAAATAGGACCAACTAAACCTGTAAGAATATATCACGGACTGGTACAGACAAAAATTAGGGGGAGTGGGATTTAAAAAAAAAAAAACAGCCTTGCGCACACATCTAGTTGAGATGAGTTATGAGTTATTATAACTTGAGTGATGTAGCTGAGGTTGAGGAACTGTCAAAGCTAGTATTAAGACATCTGTATTTTTTCTTTTCCCCACTGTTTTCCAGTGAGTCTGTTAGCATAGCGGCAGGGTTCATATTTAATTAACAACAACAAAAAATTGTTTTAGGCAACACGCACTTCAGGTTTAAGTCAGAATACAGATACAGATACATACATGTTACACTCCTATTAGAAATACTGTAATGGATTATTTAAGCACTGAGCCTGTATATCTTATACAGTGTTACAGGGCCATCTGGAGGACAGAAAGAGGGAGGAGAGAGTAAGGAGATGGAGTAGGAGGCCATGATCTCATAACCTAACCATGATTTGATCACAGTAGTAGTAGGAGGTCCACATAGCCTATAGGCAGCTCGCTAAATAATAACCAAGGTATTCGCCTACATGTAAACTAAGTTTATGCAACCGTGCATGTTGGATATGACTTCGAAACTTCACTGAAACTTCTAATACACAAGAAAGCCTCCTGTTCATCATGCCTGTGAGACAGAGTGCTTTGTTGTGTAAGAAGGCGTTTATCCTTTTAATGTTTTAAAAGAAAAAATTGCAACTTGCCAAAAGACTCAGAGAAAATACATATTGTTGTATTATGCTATAATTAAGAGAGCACCGGGACTTATTATAACATTATTACTTATGATTATCATAATATAATAAATGTAAGTTGTTTTTAATCTTCCTTTATCACATCTTTATCACAGTTGTTGTTGTTGTTTTTTTGTGACTATCATAAAAACAGTTAGATTCCAACCCTGCTACAGATAATCATTGTAATAAATGTTCTTCTTGCATTGAAGGGGATTTCTGGGAGAAGGACAGTTTTCCCTGAACACATCCATGCCACTTTTATGATCTACTGGACACACTGGATACAAGTCATTCTCTGAAGCAGTGTCGCCCTCTGCTGGTCTTTAATGAAATTGCAGTGATGTATTTTAAATAGCCTGCACCCCTTCTGTATGAAGTGATCTAGTATTATTAATGAACAAATCCACTTCCAGTGAGTAATTTTGGTCATATGTTAATATTTGGTTTGTTATTTTTTTAATCCTATAAACTAATTCTTTGTTTCTATGAATGGCTAATACTACAGACTGCAATCATTGGCAAAGATAAATAAGTTAAATACTTTAAATTGATTAAAAGATTGATTATATTATATAGATGATACAGACATATATACACTCACCAGCCACTTTAATAGGAATATCTGCTGTTTTATCCATTTATCCAAATCAACAAAATCATGTGGCAGCAATGCAGTGAATACAATCATGCAGATACACATCAAATTCTTCAGCTTTTGTTCACATCAAATATTAGAATGGGGAAATCATTTTGCCTGTTTTTAGAAAGAAAACATTGAGTTACCTCCAAAAGTAAAAAAAAAAGGAGAAAAATTAAGTTAAAAAATTAAAATTAAATTTAAAAATGCGACTCTAGCATCACAGTCATTTTGACAGTCGGCATCTGATTACAAGCTGAACTGATTATGCATTTGTCTATTTTGCTAAACAACAACTTGATCAAAACATGGCATTCACTGTGGGCTCATTCCATCACAAGTGGTCCAATCATTGGAAAGTTGGTTGCTTGACTGTTTTCAATTTTTCTAATTTTTTTTTAAAGTGATTACTTCTATGTATTGGCATTGCAAAACCACCAGTTCTTAATTTTTTTTTTTTAAACCATGAGTGTCATCTTTGTGTCATGGCACACAACAAATTTTGGTTATACAGCTGTTTATGGAAACCTCAGTGTCTCAGCTCAGGATGGTCCTAGCTCTCTGGGACAAGCTACATGTACATATATAAACATTTTGCACATTCTTGTTCCTTAGACTTAGAACTTAATTCCTAATGTAATACTCAAGATTGCTCACAGTTCCTCTGTTAGGGTCAGTTTATAATGGGAAGGGTTCGAGTCTCAGTCTTAAGTTTTTTAGGGTGTACGGTAAGTATAGTGTGCATGCAGAACATTTCAGGTGTGGGAAAGTGCAATTTCAACGTGCATTTTCGGGTTAAATATCTCTGATGAGGAACCACTAGAGATGAAGAAATGTAAAGTGTGATGAAATCACACTTAGCTTACAAGGTTTCAGACATCATTACCATCGTGATTTTTTTTTTTTTGTCTTTTTGCCAGAATTCAGCCACAATGACATGCGATAGGGTTTTCCCAGTCCACCTTATATTTATACCAGTGAACATTTTCACTGCAAATGAAATGACCCAGGGCTCCAGAGTGGAGCAACAGAATGACATTTGTCCTATTTTCCAGAGATTGCGAGTCTGAATCCCAGTGATGCCACAGCAATCTGTGGCCAGGAGCCAAGGTAGCAAAATTGGCAGTGCTCTCTGGATGGGAGGGGCATTCTCTCTCTACCCTGTCAATCACAGTAACACTAGCCAATCACGGGCATCTCTGAGCTCATGTATGCAGAAGAGGGCAGATAACACTTTCCTCTGAGTGTGTTACGCTGCCCTGTGCAGTTGGCTGACTTCATGTGTCAGAGGAAGCACGTCATTAGCTTTCACCCTCCCCAGTTGGAAGCTTTATTATTATTATTATTATTATTATTATTATTATTATTATTATCATTATTATTATTGTTGTTGCTGCTGATTTCAACACTTTCTTCACGCAGGCCCCTGTATTTCCTGTCTTGCTATCTTTTTATATAAATTGTAACTACCATTCTCATCCTGTAGAGGGCAGCCCATGCTCTTGCTTGTGCCCATTTCAGTGAACTTGTAAGCCACAGAACACAAAATCCCAAAGCTAATTTTGAAAGATTGGGGTTAGTAGAGCTTAAAAGAAGCAAAATAAAACAGTCAGCCAAGTTCAGGGTGTGTGGAATGATTCATTTTGTTCTAAGTTGTCTGTGTAACATCCTTGGCCATGATTCATTAAGCTATAACCTTATGTTACATGCCCCTGCTGTCACCCATCCGTGCCTGCAGCCAAGCAAGGCTTCTCTAAGCAGTGAACAGGGATATTACACCACCTTTTTTTAATACACATGTAAAAAAAGGTCCTTTTGAGGGTCCTTGATATCACTATGAATTAAAGCAAAATCGTCAACATTGCAATTATTTTGCAATCTTTTCCCCCGCATGCTCAAGGCATATTTCTACCCCAGCGTCTCTGCTCTTAGCTCTTTGCCAGGGCTTATTAACATTGTCAACAAAAAGTGATCCATTGTAGGCATATCGTTCATCTGATCACGTCTAATGTGTTTAGTTTAATCAGGTCTCATTTACAGAGGAAAGAGGAAACTCACATTTCATCACAGGGCATCAGGTTTGATTGGAAGGTGGACAGAAGGTGTCTATCATCACATGCTTGATAAATCATGAGAAAAGGAGTGAACAAGAAGAGAGAGAGAGAGAGAGAGAGAGAGAGAGAGAGAGAAAGAGAGTGTGAAAAGCCAGAGCAAGGCTGACAGCTCCAGAAACTCCCATGTCGGCGAAGAAAAGGTCATTTGTGAAATGAAGAGTGGCACTAAGTGTCTCACAGCAGATTCCTAACCAGGTCAGACAGGAAGGACATAAGAAAAGGAATAATATTGAAGAATAAGTAAGGAATAAAACACTCGGTGTGATGTTTTAGTAAAAAATCAGCTACAGGGTGGTGTGATGCAGCCTGACATGAAGCGAAGTAAATATTATCACTCGACAGTTGACAATTTTCCTATAACAATACATTCTAAAGCATTTTATCCCTTTTATACGACAGCAATTTGCCAAAACTAACAGCTATTTTTATTAATTAACAAATAAAACATCATACTTTTATCCACTTATAGTTATATTTAATTATAAAAAAAAAGAAGAATTCAATAGTGTCGTGGTATAATAGTGAATAATATTAAAGAATAGAGCTTTTCAGTTTTGACTAGACATACAACAGGAAAAAAAAAAAGGTTAACACTGCAAACGGCTATACATGTTTAACCTCCATCAGCTGTTTCAAACAAAAGCTTTTAATACTGGAGTACTAAAACAGTTTAATAGTTCTGCTACGGTATTTATGCATCTGCTACATGGTCCTGCAGTTGACGGCTGCTGCTTTAGAGGATCTGAGGGTGCGAAAAAGGAGGTGATTAAGAAATAAGATGATTAATGGATTTATAATTAAGGAGAATGCCGAATTTTGAAATATGATGCTTTATGTGAAGTCAGTGAAACTGGTGAAGAAAAGGTGTGATATAGAGAAGGTAGACAGCTGAATTTTGAATTCAAAAGGCCAGATACAAATACATACATTGACCATACTGAATTTTTTTTTTTTTTTTGGTGCGTCTAACATTAGCGAATTTACATTTACATTTACGAACGCTGTAGCTTATCACTCAACCTGCACCTGGCACCACCTAGTAAATGAATTCTGTGTGAGGTGTAAAATGAGGTTTGAAGCCATTCTGACATGAAAATGCTCATGAAAATGTGCTAATAAATAAAGTTCTTATGAAATGAAGACTTTTGGGTAAGTGAAGTTAAATGTATAAAAGGCATTTATACAGCTGCCATTAGACCCTCAGTTGATTTACTCTAATGAAAAGACTTGCGTACAGAATAAACTTCTTCATATAAAAGTGGAAAATTGTCCTCTTGGTCTACTCACATTCAGTTTTTTCACCTAAAATCATCCAATAATATTACTAGAAATGTTGTCATAAAGAATATCTAATTGTCCAAAGTTTAGAACGATGAACAGGAACATAGCCAGTCACAATTCGCATGTCCCCCAACCCCGTCTCCCTTTTTTTGTGGTAATTTTTGCATAATTCTCCATCATATGAATATGTATCTTGGAGAGACATTTAATTTGTGTGTCACCTTGTACACCATGCGTAAACCTTTGGCATTTAGGCTCATACACAAGTTTTGTACACTTAAGCTTAAGCCTAATTGTGCCTGGAAACAGGTGCAAAAAGAGGATCTGCATAACCTCCACAACAAAATCATTAACTCCAGAATAATAGAAGTGTCTGAACTCCATTCTTGACCCTCTTTCACAACACCATCACCACCCAGGCCTGCTTTTTCTGCTCTCTTACCACAGTCTACACATGATACTCCTTTGGCTTGTACCAAAATTCCACTAATACATTGGTGTCTAGTGTTGAACATAGTATCAACTTATGTTTTTTTCCCCTCTTTTGTGGTTGTTTCTCAAAAGATGGCTTGAGCCAGCTGTGTTGATCCAGTTTCGCTTGTTAGTTTCATCTCTGACTCAATTCCTTCCGTAACATTGTCATTAAGGCTTGTTCTTGGTGCTTTGCTGTGTTTCTTCAAGATCTATTGTTGATTGTAGATATAGATGTGAATCCTCAGGGCTAAATAGACTCTTCTTAGGCATTCTGGAGGAAGCTAGGAAAAAAAAAATCAGCCAAACAGGAAGTAGAGAGGGTGGGAACAGCAGCAGACTGGAGGGATGAGGAATGCTATATTTACTCAGAGAAAGAGAGAAAGAGAGAGAGAGAGAGAGAGAGAGAGAGAAAGACAGACTGTTTGTACGTATTATCATTGTTTGTCTGTCTTTATTTATTTATCTTATATCTCCACATATCCATGTTTTGGTGTACAACACAACAGACAAAAGCAACCACGCTAAATTTCTACATTCGGAATAAAATCCATGTAATCCCTTACTCAACAAGACGACTACTGAGAGTCCCTTGACTCTGATCTATCATGTTTGTGATGAAATTTGGAACAGCATAAATAAAAATCGCACTTTAATTGTGCCTGTAATAGTTTGCCCCATTTCATTTTTATTACGCCATGGATGAAATCGTGTTAATAGTTTCGTTGTTGATAGATTTTAGCCTCGCATTTAATATCACAACCAACCATCAACACTGTTTTTAACATCTATTAGCATCGTCTTCCTGAAGAAACACTTTGAGAACGTTCTCAGGAGTTTATTGAATCCAGGATGCACCTGTGTACAGTCTGGAGGTCAGGAGGTCGTGAGTGACACTGAGAACCTCCCAGTCTGAATGCTGCTGTAGGCATCTCACTATTTATATCTCCGTTCTCTCTCACACGCCACTTTGTCCCAGCAGAGAGGAGGAAGTGCAAGAAGGATGCCTCGCTCTTTTCACGCTATAGTCACAAAGGTCCCACAGCGGTGTATGAGTGCCCCGCTCTGTCTCTCTTTCTCTCTCTCTCTATCTCTCGCTCTGTTTTCACACCTGCAAACATGTCCAGTGGAAACAGTCAGTGGATAATATCCTGGAAATGTAAGAAGCCCTTTGTGGAAAAGAAGTTTGTTCAGTGTTTATTTCCCACAATGTGACAAGTGACTAACACTTGTATTATGCATCTAGCATAAAACAATGTCTGATACATTATCCTATTTATAGTAGCTCATTCACTGGGATTTGCACTTTCTGGTTTCTTGGGAAAATGACAAGCTGCACTTTTTGTCTTATTAACTTTAAAAGAGAAAAAAAGAGATGCTGGGGAGGGTACAACTCTTTATAGCTGCTATATGTTAAGTGTTAAACTGTCGCTCTTAAATTAATAAAAAAATTGTAAGATTTGGTAAGTTGCTATAGTATAAGAGGAATAAAACACTTCGGGACATGCAGATATTGAAAAATAATCACCTTTTGGTTGGTAACAGTAAATCAACTTCACGTCTGGCTGCATCACACCAGCCTGTCTCTGATTATTTTCCTACAACAACACACCCTGTAGTGTTTTATTCCTTACTTAACACCTGCCCTTCAGTTGTACAAATTTATACATGTAGTCGTTATTCCTGAAGTGACTTCCATCTTAGTGTAGGTACTAAATGAATCTATTTGCATAAACATTGCCCTGTATTTTGCACTTTTTCAGTACAAACTCCCCAAATTGCGTAATCATGAAGCCAAACATGCAAAAAAAAGGTCAAGGTGTCCTTATTTGCTTATGTGAAAATCCTTTAAAAACCATTTTTTGCAGGTGTTATGAAGTATGCCCATGTTTTATTGTTATACGTGAGTGTTTGTATAAAATTAATATAAAATTAGTGATGACACACAAAGTGAAATTTAAAAAATATTCAACTTAGCTGTATACGTGAATTTGAAAGCTGTCTATTTTTGCATTGCTCCAAAAAGGCAGTATGTAATTCAACGATAATTTCCTATAAACGCCTCCAGACTCATTAGCTGAAAGCTAAGGATTAAGTCAAAGTCTGCTTTCACATTTGTTTAACCCCACAGGGAGACTTCACGTTTATCTGAAGAAAGATTGCATCTTGAAAAGGCACCACAGCACACGCATACTTGTTCTTTCTGTGAAAGTATCAACTCTGTCAGTTTTCATACCCAGAAACAGTCATATTATTTTGGTTCATTTCTAGTGTTTGATATGGGCTAAGATATGAACGGAAGGCAGTAAGGAATAATGTGAGAAAAGGAAATCATTGTATTTGATGAGCTCTTAGTCATCTTCATCTTTTGCTGTCGCTGCACTTATTTAAGGAGCCCACATGTCAGTAGAATTAAAAGAATGGAAACTTCGTTACCGATATCGACGCAAGATAAGGATTAAAATCTACAGTAACCATCTTGACTTCTTCTTATTATTATTATTACTGAGGCCATTTTTCAGTTTTTTTTTCTTATGAAGCGAGATGACATAAAATCTCTAATTATCTTATGAGTTTCGCTGTAAATAGATTTATGCAATGCCTTTTTCCTTTTCCACACACACACACACACACACACACACACACACACAGAGCAATAATTCAAAAAATAAAAATGGCAACACTATTCTCATTCACTTGGATTTTATTCACATTTTAAATATACTAATGTTTAGCGGTGTCCTTACATTCCACTGTTTACTGCAGATCTCCAGTTTGATCAGGCAGACAAACCAGCATCAATAATAATAATAATAATAATAATATTATTAATAATAATAGAAAAAAAGCAGCATCCTGGTTTCAAATAAAAAGCCATTTGGGATGGATTTATCATGTCCATGTGCCAGTATGCACAATGTCATATTCAATAAAAAGGAATTACATCCAGATAAATAAAATAAAACATAGCACTAAACTTGTTACAGGATCTGTATCATAATAGTCATAAATCAACCTTGGGGGGAAAAAAAAAAAATCACACTCACCTTAATAATTAAGGTACACACTCAGGAATAGAAAAGTGACTCAAATTAGATTTGGGGGAAAAATGTTTGCTTGGAGTGTTTGTGCTGTATTAGTGCACTTCTTGACTAGTCTCATGAATCGGGTCTTGATGTAGGTAGCGGTCGCCCTTGTGCACAGGTAAGACCTGCTAGAAACCGGATACCGCTCCAGCTCCAGCTCCAGAGTCTGGCCTCTAAGGTGCTTGGTTTCCTTCTGGAATGTTTAAGCATCGCTGTGAGCCTCGAACGAGCATTCCCAAGGTTGTTTAGCATTTTTTTTTTTTTTTCATGCCAAGCCCTAACATTCAGGGAGAGACTAACAGTGGAGGGCACTGTGGCATCCTTACACTCCAACCTCACAGTCCACCTCAACATACCATCCAAAAAGTTAAAACGTAAAAAAAGAGAAATGGTGGAAGGAACAGAACATCTCTGGTAGGAGCCACAGAGTGTGTTGTAGTGTAAACATTCGCCCTGTTGTTGGCGCTAGAGTCGCCGCACCTCGAGGCTTGCGCTTTGTGGATCTGTGTGTTGCGTGGATCCGTCCACATCATTGGTATTGGAGGTAATTTTTTAGAGATTGGGGTAAAGGCAAGGTCTCGATCTGCTGCAGTCGGTCACGGCCCAGAGCTAGACGCGCTGCTCTCCTGCACAGGTCCATCAGAGGCAAGGGCTCAGCTAAAGAAGAAGAAGAAGAAGGAGAGAGAAAGAAAAGGAAGAAAAATATTAATTTGTGCTGAATGTGAACAGTTTTGCATACATCCTACACACTTGAAGATCATGTTCTGTTCATTATTTAGCAATGGATGTACTGTTGGGCCATCCCACTTTAGATGTTGTGTCTGTGTGGGAACGTTGTGGGCATGTTGGCTCTTTTAGCTGTTTAAATAAAGCAGTTTTCCTCACAGGGACCAGCCAAATGTGCCCACAAGGATAAGAATAATGGGCAATTTAGTTAGAGTTAGGTTTAGGTGTATAACAACTGCCTAATGGAATATTCATTCATTCATTCATTCATTCATCTTGAGTAAGCTATTCATCCTGGTCAAGGTCACGGTGGATCTGGAGTCTATCCCAGGAACACTGGCCACAAGGCCAGGAATACACCCTGGATAGGATGCCAGTACATCTCAAGAACACACACTCATTCACAAGTAGGGGCAATTAAACCTAGTTAATCCATCTGGGAGATGGGAGGAAACCCACATTGAAACAAGGAGAACATGTGAAACTCCACACAGACAGTGAGCCAAGCTCAGGTTTGAACCAGGGACGATGAAGCAGTGAGGCGGAATACCACCTGCCTACTGGCATGACTTTGTTTTAAATATTTATGTAGCCTGAAGTGCAGCATGATACCAATGAAGCTCTGTCAAGCATTTCACAACTTCAGCCAAAGCCTTAACACAAAATAATTCAATGTCTCTGTCTATGCATGCAAGAGGGATAGTATTTGCCCGTCACTCCATATCTCACTGAACACTCTTCCACTTCAGCTGACGAAGGTTTTGAATAATAGATGCCACTTGGAGCTAGTTCTTCCAAATGATACTGCTGTTACCCATCTGGCTAGAACCAGTCACCATGTGCCTTATGCACTCACTCCACTACCCACAGCTTCAGCTAACCGAGACTAATCAAATGTTACAGATAAAGCTGCAGGAGGATTGTGGGTAAATGACGAGCGGAGTGTCATGCTTCAGCACTTTTCACATCTGACGTCCCATAGCGCTAATGCGTTCTGCATGGCACATTGTCAATTTACTTCCAAATGTGTGTCAGGAAAGGACTGATTCAGCCAGAACAATCATGTACGTAATGTATTTCAAAACGACATTATGGTGGATAATTTAAATCTGTTTGCTCATGCTGTCAGGCTTCGTTGTCTCAGCAAACACTAACACAGCTGTGTTCTCCTCAGCTGCTTAAAGCAGAGGTTCCCAATTGAGATCCAATCCAATTTAAGATGTTGGAATTAAAAAAAAAACAATAGATAAAAAGTGTGAGGGGAAGTGGGGTCCCAAGGCAAACAAAAGATCTAAGGGATAAAAGTTTTAAAGATTTCAATTCAGTATTTCATTAAAGAATAAATCTTGGATTGCATTGAACATCACAAGTTAATTATAAAGATTAATGTGCAAGTTGTTCAGGATGATATCATATTAACTATCCTGTATGATTTTCGATCTCCACGATCTCCACTAGGGCTAATATTTTCATCGTGAAGTTCTCCATTAAGGCTGGTTGTAATCATTAACTTGGACGTTAATACAGATGCAGTGCATTCATGCTAGCACCAGTGACTGATGAGGCAGTCATATTCCACTGCAGCCTCAATACCCATTATCATTTACCTCCTACCTCTCCTCACACAACGACACTCACAGTCTCTTTCTACACCATACACACACATGTACACACCCTGCTGGGTTCAAGGTTGGCTTACCAAATTAGATAAGACACCACTATTTGCACAAAAGAGGGAAAGTGTTTGGCAAAGATACAAAATCAACATACACAGTAATATATACAGCCGGCTGGGATCAAACTGGTATATAGAAAAATGCAAAAGTCATTGTCATGTTTGTACAGCCTGCTTGTTTCCCTGTGGCAAAAGATGAAATGGATATGATTAGCAGAGCACGCCACTTTTTAAGTCCAAAATTTCTGTAAATATTTATGCGGGGAAATTTTCAGGTATTCAGACTCGGCTTACACACTTTTTTTTAGTTTATGCAAATTATCTGTGTTTAGTTTACACCCTGTGGTTGCCAGATTTTTCTTTTGTAGATGTGTCTGAGACTGGGTTTGCCAGTAGTGTCTAGTGCCTTTAAACCTGGAAAAAATCAGGGATAGAAAATGCGGACTGAAGTTTCCTTTGCTGTCAAATGCAATACAGATCTTTAATTAATTGCTTAACGGCTTGGCAGTAAGTAATCAAGTTTTACCATATTAGTTCTTCAGTGATGACTAATCACTCAGCTCACAAAACTGTAATGACTTTGTAAAAAAATTTCAACCACTGTGCCAGTGTCAGATTTTTGTCTTGTCACTGTTATACTGTATGTTGTGTTGTCTGAACAGGACAAAAAAAAAACTGAATGATAAAATTCCCACACCAAGTGAATTATGCAAGTATCTATACAACAAAGAGCTATTTTTTAAAACTGTGCTAAAAATACACCCAGTGGGATAAACACTAACACTAATCAGGCTTCAGCACCTCCGAGAACAGCAGGAGGCTGTGTTTATGAGAGGAGCCGGATAGTTCCAGAATAAACCCTGTTCACAAATCTGAGCATATATTATATATATATATATATATATATATATATATATATATATATATATATATATATATATATATATACACACAAAGCCATCCCTGATTATAGAGAACATGATTCAGAAAGTCATCCCAGTGATGAAACATACACAGTCTGGCCAGTCTCTGACCTGCAGCTTCAACACAATAACGGCCCACCAGATGGGAAGATTAGACTTGAAAGAAAACATAGAGGAGGACACATGAAACCTGCTAGAGTGAGACCATGAGACAGACGCTCACCCACGCCTACAACATGTGCTGTGCTGTATAACTCCGAACAGCATGACAATGGCACAAACAAAATGTTGTTGCCAACCAGGGGTGGCTGGTATAAATGGGCTCATTTTTGGCATCCACATCCGATTATTTGTTGTTAACAAATGTTGGCTTGTTTTGGACTTTTGTGGAACCAATGATGGTAAGAAAAAGACACAGGATACCATGAAGCCTTTGACGATACCTCATCTCATCAAATATATAATGCATTGCTCAACCCAAAAAGGTTCATCATCAAGCTATTGAAAGATTTTAGACCATCTTATATCACTACCACCATCACTGTTTGGCAGCACTGGCTCATGGAGTGTGACAAAGATCTGACTCTGTCTTCTTAGCCCATAAATCTTTGTCAAGAATGGTGCTCGAGATAGAGAGATGGCACATTTTCATTCTGAGTGTTCCAAGGTTACATGCCAATAACCAGAAGTGAGAGCAAACTAGCTCTCACCTAGGTCTGACTCAGATGGTGTTCACCATATCTGTCTGCTTTGACATCAAGTGCATCCTTCCACATCTTTCCCCAAGGCACTTATTGCCCTTCAAAATGCACTTTTCAACTCTCTTGCTCTTCTGAAGTGTCTAAACCGATAGCCAAGGGAATATTTTGAAAAGTCTGCAGAAAATGGAACTTAACACTGACTGATAATAAGCAAATTTTTATGACTTAGGAGAAAACCCTTGGGTCAGAACCAGTACCCATTTTTCACACCATGAATAATTGAATCACTTACAAAGAACGTCAGTTCCATACAGTACTTGGCTTGGAGCTGATTAAACCTACTCTAATTACATCAAACCAGGCAAGTGAATGAATATGACACTTTTATAGTGTACAATTACTGTTCTTGAGAAGAGATTCAGATATCATGTAGGCAGGAGTGCCACCACATTAGCGAAGCCATGCACTTGTTCTACGTTATCGTAGACAATTCACAAAAAAAAAAAAAAAAAAAGTTTTCTGTCAGGAGACGTTTACTAAGCATTTTTGGAAGGAGTCTCCAGTGTCAGTGCTTTGTCACAGTAAATGGTAAAGCTGCAAGGTTCTGACACGGAAAGTCTTCAGGATGGTTTTGCAGTTTCTCGGTAACATGAAAACTTGCAAAAACGTAGCAATAAATAGATAAAAAAGAATGAGGTGTTGTTCAATAATAAATTTAAAATTGTAATAATTGGCATATTGCTTTGGATTAAGAGGAACAGAACACTTTGGGATGTGCAGTTATTGGAAAATAATCAACTTCAGGGTGGTAACAGTAGCTCAGAACAGCTCGTAACGAAGCACTCGAGTGGAGCTGCTCAAAAATTTCACGCCTAGATTAACTAGTTAAAACATGCTGCAATTAAATTGTGAGTTGTTAGCACTAGGTTTATAAGAACTCAAGTGTTCCAGAGACTTAGGAAGGGTAAATACATGAAGTACAAATTCAGACAGCACAGAAGGCAGCTTTAATACTCAGTCAGTGATGCTAATATATCAGGCAACCCCAGACATAATATTTTTCCTGTACTGTTACACTCTGGAATGAGGTTATTTTTAAATATGCGGTTTGGAGATGCCCAGACAGCCATCAGGTTTTTCTCACACTCCCAATAAGCCAGATCCAGACAGAAACTGCAAAGACGTTCAGCTTAGCAATGTAATGGTATAATAGTATAACTGTATACTATGGAAATGGGAGAATGTATGGAAAAATGCCATTATGAGGTATGCCGTAGCCTTTCAAATGTGATAATTAAAGATTAAAGACTAAAACATGACAGGATGTGCTGTTAAAGGAATATAATCAACAACAGTGTGATATTATATTTGAATATTTGCAGCATAAATGCAGCATTAGACTGTATGTCATTGTCTATAGAAATACAAAGCAAGCAGATTCCATGTACAGTTGTTACACAGTGAAGTTTCCATACTCTTCCACCCCTATTTCAGAGGCAGCGTAAATAGCTTTGTCATGCTGACAGGACATCCTCGGAGAACTATGGTGGATTACATGGCTCCAGGGCTTGAAAGGATAGTACTCTAATGGGAAGATTCATCACCTAGCCAGACCAGAGTGATGCTGCCTGATACCACTGCCTGTCCTCTGTGTCTGTGTATAACAAACAGGCCGGATTTACTACTTGGGTGAAATATAAGGTTTTGAATATTTGAGGGTTTGGATGTGGAAAGGTTTTTGGAGTACAATGGAGGAACAACTTCTAGAAAACCTCTGTTGTATTTTATGTAACTTCAATTTGGACCTTGGACAATTGGACATAACTATGGAAACAAGAAGATCCAGGCAAACTCAGACCAATAGTCACATGAACACATGCACAGTTGCTGCCCACAGATTCTCAAAAGCCCAACCAAGGTGGAGAAAATGGCTTGTGTTTTCCTTAAAGCATTTTCCTGGCTTTATAAACTATGAGTGTGTGGCGTGTGGCATCCTTTTATACTGTGAGTGGAGCTGTGATGGTAATTGAGTCCAGGTGTGAGTGATCAGTAATCCGGTGAACGTGAACATGACAGAGTCTGTGGTGACTGTGTGTTATAGTCCTTGGCGGCCATGTTTGTAGGCCATGGTGTATTCTGGGAACTGTAGTTGGATAGACATGACACAAAAAATGTTGAAGTTAAGAGAATGGCTCTTTCCTGGCTCAAGTCATACAGTATATGACTAACAGTTATCAGTTTGTAAATGTTATTGCTGACTGCGTATAAAATGTAAAGTTTCATGTTCCACAGTTCTGTGTTCTAGGCTATCCTACTGTATATATATACTACTACTGGGCACAATCTTTCATTATACTGATGTCACACAAGCCATGAATAACATACATAACATCCGTTCACTAAAGTGAAGGAATGTCTAAAGGACATTAGACACTGAATCCTGATTCTCACTATATTGGATCCCAGTCAAATTTCACACTGATTCTAAAATATCACTAACCTGAGCAAACTTTTGGTCTGCTACGATCCACTGCTTCTGCTTCGATCAGCAGATGCAGGTTCTTTATTAGCACCTAGAATAATAAAGACTAGAGCAAGGGGAGAGCTTCTTTCTACAAAAACCCCCAGCTATGGAATAGTTTTCCAGTTAGTGTTCAGAGCTAAGGCACAGTGTCAATCTTTGAGTCTAAGTTAACAACTGATTTGTTTAGTCAGGGATTTTGTTAAATAGATTTAATTCTACATCTTGCTTTGTGACTAATGTCACAATAATGTCTATTATTAAAAGTGGTATACAAATAAAATTGTATTGAACGTAGTGTGAACACACTAGCATTGAGTCACTCATGTTGCATACTCGTCATAGTCTAAATACTTGAAAGAGGGTCCAACAGTAATTCCTTATCTACATACTAATAATGTGATTTCAAAATTATTATTCATTTACAACCACATATGACTCAGTGTGTGTATTATTCCAAGCAGCAAGTAGTACCTCATAGGTCTTCAAATGACTCATTGGTTAAATGTGGAGGTTCTTTGTCTGAATGAAAGTGACACTTTCCATGACTGGTATTTTTTTGAGTGTATGTGTATGCGTACCGAAAATCATGTTTTCGCAGCTTGTTCTTGCATCACTTCATCTGACACATAATTAATGTATATGCATCCTCCGTATTTGCTTACATTTATCACTAACCATCTCTCTCATATAGCTGAGGGAAGGCCGGGATAAGATCGGGTGCTTAAATTTGCTGCTTCTTCATCCAATATTAGCTATGCAGTGGTCTTCTGAATGTGTAATGATATTACTTTAAGTCATAAAATTGTTTAAAACCTTTGATAGCAGGCTAAAGCAAATTTGGGTTTTATGTGTACTATGTGACATGAAACATGAATTTATGCATCATGCACTATTGAATCGTGACTTACACTAAGTCTCATCACGTATTATGCAATACTAATGCATTTTTTACGTCCTCGAGTAGGTACAGGTTCTGCTTAGTTAGCAGAGCAGCACCCGTGGTGTTGTACTGTCCGAGACTGCAATTCATAATCCATGGGTGATGATTTATGGGTGTTTTTTTTACCATGAATTTGTTCACTGGCAAATAAAAAATGATGGAGGTTTCACAAGTACCACACAATCACAGTTTGCAGTTTCGTACAGAGCCTCTGAGATGACTTTTTTAAATAAAAAGCCAGGTCAAAGATTAATATACTGAGACCACAAGTTAATATTTTGAGTATTTTGTGGCCAAAACATAATAATTTGCGTCCATGAATTGTCTAATTTGAACCTACAATTTTATATGTTATGGAAATGTCATACCTAATACCTCCAGTTAATTGTTTAGTGGAACTGAATGAAAAAATTTACTTTGAGAATTGGATTATCACATATCCATATCGCACCACCAGTGACTCCAGTATGTCTTTATGTATTATTCCATGATTGAGGTAAAATGTAATATTATCAAATCATAATCATCTCCACACTTAGGTTCCTATGACCACAATGGTCAGATTCAATTGATTTCTTTGTGTCTCACTCCTTTTAAAACACATACTGGCCATGAAATAGATCTCGAGAAACTCATGGGATAAATATTATTCATTCGTTATCACAATTTATTAAAAAAAATAATAATAATAACCACCATATCACCTTACCAGCTCTGCAACTTTGACTTTGATGTGGACTGTTTTATTTATTTCCAAATTTCCTCCTTACTTATTAAGTGATAATGAGTAAGAGGTGTGACAGCTAGTGTCTAGCTAATGATGCACTTCTAGTTGGTGTGAAGGGTGTGTGTGTGTGTGTGTGTGGGCGAAGGTGTGTATAAATCTATACACACCCTTTTTTTTCTCTCATTAAAACCAAGAACAGTGCCAGGCAGATTCAGAATGGTGATATCCTGCTGACACAGCAGTGAGTTGCTGAGAGGGATTTGAAATAATGAGCGACGCTTGGAAGAAGCTCCAAAAAAAAAAAAAAACAATGGCACACATCACTACATCACTGCAGTGCGTGGCTTGGCAAGTATACGAAACTGAACATGTATTTCTTATTGGAATTTAGGCAAAAAAAAAGCTTAAAATATTTGCGTTTGTGAACTGTTGATGTGAGAGTGTGAGGGTAAGCAAAGGGAATGATTGTGGTGGTGTTGATGATGGACTAGCAAAACCATTTCAGCTAGCCTAACAATGATTTCTTTTACTCCATGATGCTGGATCAAGTGCTATTTTATAAACATAATAAGAATGTAAGCCATATTTTTGTGATATATTGGCAATACTAGACTCCAATCAGATGTTTATTCAATCATCTCCTTCATATATCATTATATTAGTCTGCTTTATTTCTCATCATTTACTTCTTCAGTCCGCATTTTCTATCCCCCCTTTTTTTTTTAAAGGAAAGTGCTTGCATTTTTAGATGCTATAGAAAAACCTCGTCTCGCTCACTTCTGCTAAAGAAAAATCTGGCAGGTGATTTTAATAATCTGAAAATCAACATCAACGTGACTACCTGCGTAAGATGTTTCTGAATACAAGGATATTTCTCTGCTTAAATACTGACGTAACTCTTGGACGTAAGTTGCTGATTTTTTAGTGGCATAAGCTACATTGGGAGACTAAGCAAAAAAAAATCACAATTATACTGTAATTCTTGAGTGGCAGCCTCATATACAGAAAACTAGACAGCCATAATAACAGCATATTTGACACTGCCAACACAGAAATGGTGTGTGTGTGGGTGTGTTTTTTGCAGGAAGGCTACAATTTCAAAAAGCCATCATCTACTTTTTCCATACATGTACACACACTTGGCTGTAGATTTAGAGAGAAGTCTTAGATCCAGGTGCTATAAACACACAGTTGTGGTCTCTGCTTTCTTTCTCTCTCTTTCTCACACACACACACACACACACACATTCTGGGGGTTTAAAGTTTACCGCACAACCCAACTGAGAATGCAGCATGCTGGAAGATACACTACAAGTGATCTTTCTCCTGTCCTTTCTTCTCTCCACCTTTTTTTTTTTTAAACAATACTCTTCAGCCTTCGTCTCTTCTTTCCTGTTCTCTTCTCATCCTCTTCATCTCTTTTTCATCTTCTCACTTCTTCATATCAAGTACCTGATTTATTTTTTTCCAGACATGAGTCATTTAATTTGAGTTAGATGACTCATTTAGTCTCACTCCTTTCTTCTTCTTGTTTATCCTTCTCCATGGGGGAAGGAGTCTAAATTGAGCCTCCACTATCGCTAGGGGAGAGCACAACACAGTAGGAGCAAAAGGAATGAGGAGGGAGTGGGAAAACTTCACCCCACGTACTATTAAATAGAGATTTTTTTAAAAAATTTTGCTACATATTGCTGCTTACGCTGGTGATTTACCATGTAAACAAATCAACCATCTTACCACAGTGATGTTGAATTCTTGAATCTGATTGTTTAGATGGCTGATTTTCTATTATATAACAGCCGCTCTGACAGTAGTGCCGGCCACAGGTTTATATTAATGCACTCTTTCGAATATTTTCATTTCTACAGTAATAACTCATTAACAGAGACTTACGTATATGATAGACGCTACATATAATCTAAACCTAATAACAAACAGATTTAAAAACAACAAAATGTAAGAAACAAAATGTTTAATTGTTGATAGTATGAAGTTTCTGTGACATTTTTTTTTACCTTCATGGAACGAATGTTTGTAATTGCCAGTACGTTTTTCCACCACAGTAAAGTCCTCAGGACAGAGGAACAGTCTGGTTTCGTGGAAATATGACAAGCTGGGTTTCTTTTTATTATTATTATTATTATTATTATTATTATTATTATTATTAACTTAAAGTTTATAGCTGCTATAACAGTAGTAAGTAGTAACAGGAACTAACTTGTATTGTGGACATTCCACAACATTAACATAACTATAAATGGATAAAAAGTTAATCTTTAATAAATTTTTTTTTAAAAATCATTGGACAATTGCTGTGATATAAAAGGATCAAAACACTTTGGGACATGTTGTTATAGGAAAAGAATCAATTTCAGTGTGGTAACAGTAACTCCACTTCGCATCATTGATTATTTTACTCTAACAGCACACTCCCAAGTGTTTTATTCCTTACTTATGCTACATAATAAGGCATACATTCAATTCTGCCTTTTCAGTGATTCTGCATAAGCCTATCATTTGTCTGCATCAGTCTCTGAGTCACAGGGTATAAGAGGTTGTAAAATGTGAAAACATACTTTCATTAGGACCCTGATTTGACACTTAAGCCTGATGTTTTCACACTGCTGCATGTACTCTGGTGGAGTCACTGGTATAACACATGGACCACAGCTGTGTTAATAAACATAATATTTTCGCCTGTAACAGTCTGGAATTTTATCACTTGCTCATTTTCGAAGTAGTAAGACACACTTCCTGCATAAAGCCTTTTGCACTATTTATTGCGACTCTAATAAATATTTGAACAGTCTTCCTGAAATCCAAAACACTGTCCAAGGTTGTCCCCAAGGTCGTATTCAGCATACAGTAAAACACAATCAATAAACTTTTATTCTACTATGTAATGCTCCACGGTTTGATCCTGAACTCGGGTGTATAGTTTCGCATGTTCTCGCTGTGTCTGTCTCCGTTTTCCTCCCACCTCCCCAAAAACATGCTGTTGACTGAACTGGCTACTCCAAATTGCCACTAGGTGTGAAGAAGTGTGTGAATGTGTGTGTGTGTGTGTGCATGATGCCTTGCCAGTGTGTATTCCTGTCTCACGCCATAAAAACGTTATTTGAGACCAACTAGCGTCTTCATTTCTATTCAGTGAAGTGTTTAAATGTCAGGTGACTGCATGTTGTGCTAGCATTAGAGTTATATCAGTTACCTTTTTCACATCCTGATTCTGGAAATGTTGTCTAGCATCTATTCAAGCTAATTAATTTGTAAAAATGCTGTGAAAAACTGATAACTGTTTCCCTAGGCTAGTGATTTATCCACCCCTGACATTGCAACCTTATACTGAAATATGAAATATATTAAATATACTATATTATCTAAAATGTAGCTAGTTAATTACAAATAAGCTAGCTATGATGGAATGTACAGTGTGGTAGTGCTAAATTGTTAAATAAGAAATAGGCATTGATGTTACATTTATTGTTAGCATAAAGAAGGTGTATTTAGAAGCGAGAAATTTTAGGATTTTGTTGAAGTACTATGTAAGTAATATCTAGACCAACTTAAAGCTCATAATTCACTCTGACTGGTAGTTCTGTTGACTGAAAAAAAAAAAAAAGAAAAACAAGGTTGCCTAAGCTAGCTTAAGGTGTATTTTGGTTTCTAATGATATGGCAGATATGTTTAAAATCCACTGAATAGAGACAAACACCTTCTTCAATATATGCACCAAATGCTTTGGTTTAATCTTCCTGTTCTTCTACACTGCTCATGTTTTTTTCTAAACTGACCCAGAAATTGCACTTTTCATCCACTATCTTCTCCACCTCCACTCCCCCAGAGGGCACCAACAGGACCAACATCTCTCCGGGAGCATTGCATCTCCACTGCGTATCTCGCACAACGTTTTTTCACCTTATTCGAAATGTTAACTGGAATGAGATAATGGTTTAAAATGGTTAAAAATAACACAGCTAATAAGCTAGTCAGTTCAATACCATCCAACCTACAACATGCCCTTTTTAACTATAATGGTTCAGATCGGTCCCACTTGGTTCAGGTGTAAAAACAGCAGATAATACTGTATATTAATTTGATGCCTCTAGGTAGAATGTAGTCCAGTGAAAATCCTTGTAATGACTTTAGATTTTATAGATTACATGATCTTCTTTATGCTGTATCTTTTCTTAGATGGTGGTTTAGCATTTCATGTGTTTTGTACCAACACCATCTGTAGAATTGTAATCTAGAGCTGGATCTGAAGATTTCGCTTCTTCATACCATTCGTAGTATGTTTTTCTCATGATCATTGGTGGTACTAATGCACTCATTTCCATAAAAACCTAAAACAATTCGACATTGGATGCCAAAACTCTCCCTCACTACACACTACTCTACACTACATTACATTACACTACAAACTCACTTTCCTGTCTCTGGTGACGTTAATGCTGTTTAAAGTGTCTCATAATCATATCACTATTGAGCCATGAGTAGCAACTTTGACTGAGCTGCAATTTGCTCATTGCGCTAATAATGTGCCTGCCCTGGATGAGAAGATCATTTAACAGATCAAAAAAAAAGAATAAAATGTTTGAGAAATAGCGCTGAATTGTCACCTGAGAAAAAGCAATATGATTCACTTTGCTATTTTCGGCTCTCGGCTTCCCCGGGACAGGTGATACACCCATTTGCCTTTTGTTTCTGCAGCCGTAAACCTCCTTAAAGGTCAAACATATTGCAGTAATCAAATTTTTTGAGAAGCTTGGGATCAGGTTGCTTGTCATCACTGTAGGTTACCACAGCCTGGTAGATTATAGAGGACTTATTCACAGATCCCAGTGATGTTTGAAGGTTCTAAGTCAGTGCAAGAACATTATTATTATTATTATTATTACTTCAAATGTTAGACCTAGTAGTCTGAAGATCTTTGGCAAAAAAAAAAAAACTTTACAAAATTTGTATCAATATATTCAGGGGAGTCTCAGACTCAATCCAAAATTATGTTGACATTTGTAAACAATATGGCCGCCACATGCCAATAAATCCTAGTGGGCAGAGCTTAGTTTACTCACATGTAACTCAAGACTGCTTGAATCGACTTGGTTCATGAACTTGGTTCTGAGGAAGTATACGAAGACTGAATAACACTTTCTCAGAATCTGTAAGTTGGATTCAGCTGAAATTTGGTATACTGCATCTTTGTCCTATTCTGTAAGAGTATTTCTAATAATGTTCGGGTTACTGAACAAAACTGGCCACCGTCAGCCAATCAAATTTTCAGCAGGCATTTTCAGCAGGTTGGCTGTGGTGCAATGGATGGCGTTTCCACCTCAGAGCTCCAGGGTATTCGATCCTGATTCGATCCTGAGCTCAGGTAACTTTCTGTGTGGAGTTTCTGAGCATTTTCTCCCCATGTTCATGTGGGTTTCCTTTTTCATTATTACCTCAAATGTTAGACCTAGTAGTATATTTCAGCATGCTATATGGACAAATTGATTGCTCATTTTTCATCATAAAATTATAATCTTTGATAATGTATTACTAATGTTGTTTTTCAATAAAGGTTATTAATGTAGAGATCAGTGGGATAATATTAAATCAAGTTACAATAATTCCAAATGACACAATACAAAGATGACAACAGAGTAACTGAGGACTCCAAATTCAAATATTTCTATATTTGAACATTTTAAAATGCTGTAACTTTATTTTGATTGAGATATATCCAAAAGAGAAACAGATTTCAGCAAAGTTCAGCAAAGTCTGTAGTCTGTAGTACAGAAAATTTCATCATGCGTAGGTTTTTTTTCCCAGGTTGCCGCACACATAACATTAATTTGTGATAATAGAAGTCAGTTAACCCATTACCTATTATTGAGTAAACATGGTCTGGTTGCATTTTTAATATACTAAAGATAATGACATGTGATTTCTAAATGCATGCCAAGGTTCCTTTTCAGCTAAAAGGTTGCCCAGTAAGCCAGCTACCTTCGAAAGATGTGGTTCCTAAGGCACCTGCTTTCCAAATCCCTTCAAGCATGGCAGTCCATCTTAATTTAGCATTCAAGCCAACAAGACAGAGCCTGGGTTACAGAAAGGAGCGTGTCTGATGAACCAAAAACAATTTCGAGCCCAGATATTGGATAAAGCAGTTGGGAATAAAGAAAAAAAAACAGAATGTTGGTGCACTAAGGGGAGAGATTTTCAAGGGATTAGAAAGAGCTGGTTCACCCAGATTTGCAGATCATGTAGCAGGAGGCGAGGCAGAGCAAATGGAGAGAGAATCAATCAGACAGCAGAGAGAGAGAGAGAGAGAGAGAGAGAGAGAGACTGGCGCCCAGTAGTAAACAGTAAGACCGATAGGCCCTTCATTGATTCATTAGTCCTTGATTCACTGTTTCATTTCTATCTCCCCATCACCAGCACAGAGCTTTTAAGGACAAATGCTGATTCGCTGAAATCTTGAGTTGAAGCGGAGGAAGACGAGGAAGCCAAAGCAGACAGAGCAGATGTCTCTTTATCAGAATTCCCATGCTATCGCTCCCACTAAACACAAGAAGGCGTGAAGTTAAATTTGGACCTAGAGATGGAGCATATGAAGTAGAGAAAAACGTTGCAAAAAAAAAAAAACTGAATAACTTCTGCAATAAGTTTCCTGTTTGCACTTTTATTAGCTCAGAGGAGATTTGTTTAATGCCTCCTTGGAAGTGAATGCTGTCAATTCCTTCATATTCTCCATTCTTGTAGCGCAAAACAAAAGCCATCAAGTTTTACATTCCCTCCTCAAATCGCAATCAATCATTTAAAAGCACGGGCTGCATTCACAGATAATACAGCATCCTGTTGATAATCGAATTCCTGAATGTACATTACAGGATCATTTTAAAGGCCAGAGAAAGACAGGTGGAGTCTTGCTAGACCAAACCTAGTCTAGAAGGACCTTCACAACAAATTGCAGGTTAGATCCAAAAGCTAAATCAATAATGGGTTTATAGATCACTAAAGGCAGTAAGCTTCTGTTGTCAGCTTTTAAGAAGAACTCTGAGAGCAAAGCACGCTCTGTACAACTCAATATCAAGAAGACAGCTCCGCGGACACGGTGTCTTCCCTGATGTTAGCTGCCATCCTTTCATTTACTCCCACTCCCATCTACCATTCTCTTTCTGTATTCATTTTTATGTGCTCTCTGTTTTGGGCAATTATTTTGGAATGAATTAGGAGCGCTATGAGGAAATAAATAAATGTAAGTAAATGTCAGTAAATACATAAAACCGAGTCATCGAAATTCACAAAAAGCACTTTCCATGAAGATGTCAAGTGAATGAAACAATCTCAAACCCAAAAAGGAAAACCCCATGCTTGAACACATTAATGCTGTCACTGCTGATGACACAGGGGGGCATCGCTAGCGTGCAGTCACAATGGTATTCAATAGGAGAAGAATTTCAGCTTTTTGTGGTTACCGCCTAAAAATAAACGAGGAAGAGCTTCTTTTCTCGCTTTCTGGATTTTTTCAATGATGCTCAACATCTCATTAATGAGAAATCCAACAAAGCAGTAGGGTAGACTTTAGTGCAAATATTGGATTCAAAGTACGAGAACACAACGCAGCAATACGAAGCAGACAGTCTCGGCTAGTTAGCAATCTACGTGATGACGAACATGATGGCGTTGATGAAGCTTCGGAAGCTGATCTGTTTGAGCAGAGTGTACAGATGTGGATATGAGACAGCTGGACAGACTAAAGGACTAAAGCGGCACTGCATCTAACTTTAGACAGAGATGAAGCAAGAAATAATGCTGCATTCGATTAAAGGTTGTAACTCAAAATTTCCGACATTTCAGGAAAAAACAAAGAAAACTCCGCCGTCAATTTGGAATTTCTACTTGGAAAGTCGGGAAGGTTTCCTCAACCTCGAATTCAGTTGTGTCAACATGGCCGCTCATGCCATCAACAGTAAATAAAATAGTACTGTAAATGAGTTTATATATAGTATTTACTGTAGATCAATCAACACAGACGTTGGTTAGTTGGTTAAAACTGTAACACTGGCAATACAGTTTGCTGTTTTGAGAAAGTAAATAGATCATAAACTCATGATCGTTAACGTAAACTGGCTAGCTTGTTGCTAACAAAAGGCATCCATGTTTTTTCCCCACTTCGCAGCTGGAATGCAGCAAGCTTGAAAATAACGTAGCTCCGAGACTTCAGAAGTCAAATGCAAATGGCATTGTGGGTAACATAGGAACCGTTAGACAAAATGACAACAAGACGATAGAACTTGTTTATGAAAGTGAACTTCATTTTTTGCACTGTGTGCACTGTAAAGCCGTATTGAAGACCAAATACTGATTATAAATATTGATATGCAAATCATTCAGGGTGGATTTTTCCTTAAAAGAATGATGGAAAAGTAATAAATGCAGAAACATACAGACAGAGACGCAGCACAGCTTTGACACGATTTGAAAAGGTTCGTGCTGGGAAATTGTGCGATCCAACCCACACCAGAACTTGTTCCAAGCTTTCAACAATCGACGCTCGCCTTGGCTTTGTTTCCTCCGAAACGCGTCTACAAAGAAATAAAGCTGACGTGCTGACTGAGACGACAGCTCATAAGCTGACGCATGTACACACTCAAAAACAAGTGCTGGTTGAGCAGATTTTCGTTTGAAGTGCTTTTCATTTCAGCATGCTTTGCTACAGTACAGTCTGTTGCCATCAGACAGAAGCCGTCCAATCGAAGTGTTTAATACAGAGAATTATAGCGTGACACTTTTGATCTAGCATAGCAGTCTTTTCCCCATTAACATTCCTTTCCTTTTCTTCCTTCTCTTTCCCTCCTTTCTTGACCGGATGACATTGTGTGTGTGTGGTAGACCGAGGACAGATGTAACAGCTGTACACGACAAAGTGGAACTACAGCTGTGCAGCGTTAGACGAAATCCGATCCAACCGCATAATCCTCTAATAATAAGCCCTCAATTAGCATGCAGCCGCTTTTCCTCGAACGCCAGACTTTCCTAACGTTCTCTTCCATGTGTCTCTATTTTTCTGCCTTTTTTTAATTATGTTTTTTCTCCATGACTTGCAGGTTGAGTCACTTCTCTTCCACTCCAACTCATTTATAGACTTCAATCGCAAAACTGCTAATAAAACAGGTGAATAAACACACGTGAGGCGTCCCATTCACGCAGGAAAAAAAAGAGACTGCAGACAAGAAAAAAAGCTGAACATCCTAAGGGTGAATCCATGATTGGAAAAAATCTACAGCACAAAAACGTAATCATTAAAATACTTCCGAAATCTTATTTTTGCAGTAATGTGTGAATACATTTAACACCTCATACTTGAAACATCATTTTCCACAAGTCATTCATTATAATTTAGAAAAAAATGTCTATTTTGTGTCCAACATTCACTGAACCCTGTGAAAGATTTGGTATAATCCACAAGTCACCTGTTCAGCACAAATTTCTCAAAGATCATGGGAAGAAGAAATTCTCTCATTCTTTTTTTTCTTTATTTTCAATGATATTGTGATATTGACTGACTAAAACTATTTTAAGTAAATGATCCTAATGTCCTTAAGGTCATCAGGTCATTAGCATGGATGTTAATTTTGTATATTTGCTAATTCTATGCTAAAAAAAAAACACGCAAAATGCAACCATTATCAGCAAATGTTGTAAAAATGAGATATCACTTTATATTGATATGGGTTAAAACATTTTTTTGAACAGATTTGTATATTCATGCTTTCTTAGATTTAATATTGAAAAATAAAAAAACAGTTTTTAAGATTATAAACGCTAAATGGTCCTGCAGTCATGCAGTCATTCCTAAATGACAGATCAATTAAAAGACCCCGATGATTTCTCTGAGTAAACACACATGATCAGTAGAAGCTACTCTGTTCTCTGTACACACACTTTAATACACAATCCCCAAGACACAATTATTCACAAGGTTGTGTTCAAATTTCATTTTTTGGAGTTGAGGACAGAGTTCATGGCACATGAACAGTATATGACACTGTATATGTTTAAAACTTTATACTGAATATTAACAATAAGGTTATTTTTGCTCAGGATTTACACTACGAATCCCCAACACACACCCCCACACACACACTCTTGAGCTCTTTATAAGATGTAGACAATCCTTAACACACACTAGACATAGGCCTTGAGTTAGCATTATAGCACGACATGGCGAACAAATCACTGACCCGTATAACGGCCTTCCACTACGATGCATGCCTGAGTGAATCTTTTATATATATTTATACATATATTAAACATATATTAAACCAAACGCCCTCAGGAAGATGCTCAGAGCCGAAACTCAGAGGTCAAACACTGAACCAGACACAAAAACAAGGAAAATTAAAGCGCATACTAATTGTCTGATTCTGACTCGGACTTTCTCTGTCTATCTGCATGACAACAATTATCTCTCTGTGGCTCGTCTGATATTCTCTGTCTTCCTGCCACCGTCTCGTGTCATCTCTGTGACCTGCATGCTACCTCCTCATTTATTCTCCTTTCTATTTCTCATCCCTCACTCCCTGCTGGATGAACGTGTATCGCTGGGTCAGATGCCACTGTTCAAGGAATCAAAAGTGGGCTAATTAGAGTATGTAATTAGAGTACGTGTAACGCAGTGCCACTATCTGTATCTTACAGAAGCTCTGTGCTGCCACGCGTGAAATAAAAAAATTCTCATCAATATCTTGTTATAATGAGAAAAAAATCATGTTATTACGTGAAAATATCACATTATAATGAGAAAAATTTTGTTATTATGTGAAAAATCACTTTATTATGAGAAAAGATCACGTTATTATGAGAAATTCGTAGCGTTATTGCGAGAAAAACATCACATTATTACAAGACGAATATTACATTATTACGTGAAAATATCACCAGTATGAGAAAAACATTGTGTTACTGCAAGAGAAATATTACATTATTATGTGAAAGTATCACGTTATTACGTGAAAAACATCATTTTATTACGAAAAAAAATCTTGTTTTTCGCCAAAAATTTCACTAATTCTGTCAACTGCATCATTTGCCAGAATCTATTAACTGGTAACAGGCTATGTTGTAAAAACAAGATCAGTTAAGTTGCTTTTATAAAATTTGTGATAATTCCTGTAACAATGCGAGATTTCGTCTGAGTAACATGACGTTTTTCTCATAATAATGTGATATTTTCCCGTAATAACATGATATTGACGGGATTTTTTTTTATTTCATGTGTGGCAGTACAGAGCTTCCGTAGCATTTAAACCTGAAGTGGGTGTGGCTTAAACCGGAAGTTTAGGAAAACACACACACACAAAACAGAGTTTGTAATGGCAGCACTGTCAGCATGGTGTGTGAATTCTGGCTCTGACAGTTCCTCAGCCTCAGCTACATCACTCTAGTTCATAATTGGTCAGCAACTAGAGATGTGCGAGATGTGCAGTTTTTTTTTCTATCCCTCTAGCGCAGTTATCATTTGTACCTGCCTGGAACATTTTCAAATTTAGTTGTAACAAACGTAGTTGGTTCTATTTTCCAAAATATAAACAAACTAGTAGCTTAATTTAAACAACCGCGACCTTCCAGAGGAATCCCACACTAATGCACACCTCTGGTCTCGACCAGGAAAGCACATAGTGCTCCTCTTATGCGTATCTCTATCTATTTAGAACACATGATCTATTCGTTCCAAATCACGTATTCATATTTGGTCAGCAAGTGGAAGAATGAGGACATCAGCCTGCGGACAGTAAAGCAGTGCCCCAGAACGTGAGGGATTATAAATGAAGAAGGCAAGGGGTTTGATTTATACTTTTGGCGAAGATGCTCGTAAAACATAGCTGTGTCAAAATGCAGAGAATCTTTTCACACCGCTTGAATGTTTCACAAAATCTCAACAATTTGCAGTACTGTGTCTATGCCTGAGCAGCGAAGTGTATCCTGAACCAGACCCGAACCGGAGCTAGTGAAAGAGCAGTTTCTGTTAGCAGATGAACTGCAACGTGTTTTTTTTTTTTTATTAATCTGATTGGTCAGAAGGTGTTGATTAATTTCCTATCACAGCACACCTCTGACGGTATTTCACCTGCATGGTTATATTAATGAGCTCGTTCTAATATGTTATCGTCTTACACAGGGACTTTTATGGTGGATGTTCCATATAGCGAGATGAAAAAGCGTGTTTATTTAAGCATTTTTGGAAGGAGTCTCCAGTGTGAGTGATTTGTACCATGTACACAATGTGCATAGCCACAAGCCCTTCATTAAGAGCTTATAATAAAGGTCAAACAACCAGTTTGAATTACAATTAAGTGTACACATGGAATTCTTTAGAGTACGTCATGAAGACATTCCCATCCCATTCCAAACAACGCTCATCCCGTGCCAATCGATCATAATTACTGCAGACGTCCTCCGGCAACGTTACTTAACAGACATCCTGTCCAAAGAGTACTTCAGTCTGTGCATCCCAGTGGGTTTCCAGTGTCACTGTGTGTGTGTGTGTGTGTGTGTGTGTGTGTGCCGCGTTTGCTGCTTTTCATTTGCAATCATTATACATAGCTGTAATAAATTAACCGCTAGTACTACAGCACTGCTGCTTTGATACACACACACACACACACACATTTTGTCTGATGACACACAAATCATCTCTCCCACACTCCGTCTGTGCTCCTCCAGCTTCATATAATCAGGGTTTTTAGACTTGCTGTACACACACACACACACACACACACACACACACACTAATCTGCATCTTAGCATTCCAGCAAAATTATTTTTACACATAATCTCTTCCTCTCACATTACATTACATTACTTTCTCTTTCTCTCTCTCTCTCTCTCTCTCTCTCTGTTTCTGAACAGCTTTGTAATAATGCATGTCATGCAAAATGTTCTGACTCTAATGCATTGTCTCTCGCATGTTAGTGCTTAATGCAGTTCTCTAAAAGCAAGCTGCAAAATCCAAAACTGATTCAAATGACTTTGTTGTTGCATAAATGATTTATACTGATTATTGAAGATTCCTTGTGGATTCTGCAACAATCAGCATGTCAGAGATCTATGACCTCATGACGTTTGTAGAGATCCAGTTTAAAAATGTAATGCAAACTGATCCATATGGATAAAACCCTATTAAAAATACTACTCACTGGCCAATCATGTGGCAGCAGCACAATACATAAAATCATGTAGCTGTCATGGAGAATAATTAACGACAGAGCTGCCAGGGTTGTGTTATTTTATGCCAAATTGGGCAAATAATCAAATAACTGCAATTGAATATAATATATTTCTGAAAGTGTAAGTGCAGACAGTGTGTCTGTGATGTACAAAACCACTTCTTTTATAAGATATATTGCAACGATTGGGAAACGGATTATGGAGTGGATAACGTCTGTACGTTAGAAATGCGTGTGCACAACAGTGACCTTGTTTCCTAAGCAAAAGCTAAGAAAAAGAAGTAAAATGTGTCTCCTCTTGATTTGCAATGCCCAAAATTTTGGCGCTAGTATCTTTTGGGTGGTTTGTGAGATTTGGTGGTAGTTGGGCTGGAAATTTTGCTGAAACCTGGCAACCATGGGTAATGATATTAGCTCTTCTGTGTGCGACGGCTAACACACCTGCTGTATCATAAACAGTTGTACAAAGGTACATCGAAAACCATTCAAAACGAGCTGCTAGACTGTAAGCAGGATGACTTTATGTGGTCAACTCTCAACTGCCTATGAACAGGTTACTGTAAAGGTTTACTAGATACTAGCTTGTAGCATAAGTCAAGCGTGATAGACTCTTGGATTGATTTGTTTAACGCTATGACATTGCTAGTTTTATCCTGCCTCACCAAAATCACAAATAAAGATAACTCTAACTCTGATTGGCAGGTATGTATTACATTCTGATGGACAATCCTTATTTGCAAACAAATACCAATGTACAGACTCATGTCTGCACTACATCTTATCTATTGTTTTTTCCACATCGCTGTCACAAATGATGGGAAGAAAATGCACCAGTGCTTTCATCAACCGAGCCAAGAACCCTAAAAAAAAAAAAGGAGGAATAAGTTTCTGCATTCTTTTCTTGTTTTTAAGGCTGAACAGATCGTTCTTTCCCTTCCCATAAACCCAGACTCTTAAACAAAGCTTTGATGAGGTTTGAGACTTCTTAGGCTGCACGCTGAGTTCCCCCATTACAATTTGCATGGGATCCCTTTGTGTTAAATCAACCGTAACTACTTTCAACTTTAAATGGTGAGCTGGTTGTTCTCAGCTGTGTCGCTACAGAGCCAATACACAAAAGACGACTCCAGGAAAAGGAAGGGCAAGTGAGCTTAATAGGACAAAAAAAACGTTTTAAATGTGTCATGGAAGCATTCTGCTCATTATGGTGGTCTATTTTTGGGTTTGGAAATGCCACCGCTAAATCTAAATTCCGATTAAAAGAGATCTAAGAAGAAATTCTGATGATGTTTATATAAATGTTATGAGTTTTTTTTAAATCCCACTATCAGTGTATAGTCAGAGAGATAGTTTAGATGAAAAGAAATTTAATAGCACAGATAATATCGCTAAGTGTGGGCGTCCTGCAAAGATCAACACGAGGCCAAAGAGCCTTAAGGAAATAACTTCAACTGCACTTCTCTAGTCCACCTCGAGAAAAACACTGAAAATGTGGTATTGGGGCATCTGTGATATAAAATGCAGACGACAATAATTTAAACTGAAGACATTTCACTATCCAAGATTCAGTCTCATTGAAATGAAGCAGCATGGTCTGATACAGGCAAAGATATTCCACCAATATACGTGAACTTAAGGAGTTTCATTTAAGGAAATGGACCAAGATACATTAATTGCCGCACAGGACTGATAAGCAACTACATAAGGGGTTGGTTAAAATTTTAAAATTGATTAGTGACCGCTTTTTTGGTGACCCCTATCATGGTCCTTTATAAATCCCAAAGACTATGTGGTTATCCCAGTCACCTGACACTGTGTCAGGCTGAGCAATTAATCCAGACTTTGCCATTGATTATAAAGCATTAAATGGAGTGTGTGTTAAACCATGTTCACTAATAAACTCTCACAAGGAAAATGAGACACACAGGTGTTTGTTCTATGGATGAGAGAAGCTTGATGCTGGATTATCAAACAGCTTCTAACAGCCACCTTAAGGCAACAAACCAGTGATCTGCACACAGACGGTTCCCATCTGGCACTGCCAGATTAACAAAAGTGTTTCAGCACACACCAGATAGGAAAAGTGCATCTCAGTGGTGGCTATTCTAAAAGCAAAAAGTGGACACACACTGGTACATGTCCTCCACTAATTAACATACATTTTCATTCAGGTCAGGGTTGCAGTAGATCCTGGGAACACTGGGCGCAAGGTAGAAACACATCCTGGATGGGATGCCAGTCCTTTGCAGGGCACCAGGCACACACAGATTTACAGCTAGGGACAATTTAGAGTTGCTAATCCACCTACTGGCATGTTTTTGGGAGGCAGGAACAAACTGGAGAACTGCCCATATTCAAATCTATGTAAGAATCTATGTTAGAAATCAATATAAGTCCTAAAACAAGAAACAAGTTTCTAATGTCATATAAGGATAATACAATTTAATTAGACAGTGATCAAGCTTTACCTTACAAAATGTGAACTCAAGGACTTGGCTACATTTCTGCCTATTGTGATTTTAAAATTCCTCAGGTCTAGCTGTTGCCCAGGTGTTATATTGGGTGGATAAAAAAGCAACAATCTTCATATGTCACTAGCAAGAAAAAAAGTGAAAATTTAAAGACTTACGATCCAAGCCATTGATGTAGCGCATGGTGATCTCACAGTGTCCCCATACCGCACTAACGATGGGATACAGCTTCTTTCCCTTGAGCCCCCTGAAGGCCACTCCAAGGTACTGTCCATCCACCATGAAACTAAGTGTCCCCTCGTCCATATCCAGCACCACCACCAGGGTGTCAGGGAGCACAAAGGCTTCCTCAGGCTCCAGAAAGCTGGGGTAGGTGGGTGCCGATGAAGCTGGTTGGTTTTTGCTGTTGTGGTAGAGCTTGTTGCGGCCCAGGTCCCAGCCCCAGGAATCACTATCACTACCTACCAGAGAGGTGTATCCCACCGAATGGAGAGGTGCCTCTGATGTGGCCACACCCACTACGGCATGGGTACCCCTCTGCCGGGCGGGCCAATGGATGCGCCAAACATGGAGGCCACGCGTATAGCCCACTCGGCCTCGGATGCAATCCGTGCTCTGGGCCACCGGGTGGCGGTGGAAAGTCAGCTTGTCATCTTCCTTGATGAAGATATTGAGAGAGCGATCATCTGGGTTCCATGCATGGTGCAGCTGATGCTCGGAGGACACTGCTGGCATATCTAGGAGCAGGTCGAGCCTGGCTGGCTTGAAGAAATCTGGACCTCGGAGTTCTCTCCGTAAGGGGCGGTAGGAGGGCTCGCCTCTCACGTCCACCGACTTGATGCTTCCTGAAATCTTCTGGCCCATGGTTCCTCAGTGGGATGTTGGGCAAATTGGTTGACTGTTACCTCATCAAAGCGTGGGGTGTCAGGATGGTGTCCACTGAATCTGGTCAGCAAATGCTAGCTTCACACAAGCCCTAAGAGGGAACACAGGCAACACTTTAGAAACGATGTAAAGACGTATGTGAATTTTATATATATATACATATATATACAAGGATATAATGATGGGGCATGCTGTCTGCAAAACATGTTAGCTCTTCACTTCACTTCTCCTAACATAAATCTTCAACGATTTTGCATATTTATGTGGAGCGTACTCCCTGTGTAAGTCCCAGTGTAAGACAGTGTACTATAGAAAAGATCATGCAGATAATTAGAATACACTAATCCTACTACTGTCATTGCCAGAGAAAATTATTCAACATTAGAATCGAGCATTCAGCAGAGCTGTATATGGTATAAAACAATATATTTCAAGACCACTGTAAGTACTTGAGCACTAAAATACTAGAAAAATGTAGCTGCCTCTTACTGCTGGATGAAGCAGCACTCTACGATATTGTGATAGAACTTTCTAGAAATGTAGCCAATTTATATTTAATGAGGCTCTTTTCAGAAGAGCTGTAGCACGCAAAAACAAAGCAAGGAGGGAACAAAGCAGGTAATAACTTATTTCCACACACCCTCAGCTTTGACGGCTTCAGAGGTCTATGCATTAAATAGCTAGAGAAAGGTCCTGGTTTGCATAAGAGAAAAAGTCACAGAGCTGTTTCCACGTTAAAAGCATACTTCATCAAATCCTAATGTGGCCAATTAATTAAAGCTAGTAGGGATCAGGCAGCATGACTGGATTTAACTCTGTAGTGCTAACTGGAAGTGCCTCTGCTGGCCACAAAAGCATTTTGGTCTCCTTTAATGGTCAGGCTGAAATCAAAGAAGAGAGAAGAGAGATGATGTATGATAGAGGTAGTGATGAAGATGTGCTAAAGCTACAGAGCAGTATGAAGTGCTATCATGCAGGTCCTCCTACAGTGAGTGACGCACTTTCTTTTTCCAGGAATGAGTAGATGCTTCCCGTTCAAAGCAACAAGAACCTTTTTTCCAAAGGATCCAGCTGGCAACACAACAAAGACAAACACACACACACACACACTTTAGTCTTACTATCCTTGTGAGGACCTTCTATTGGCTAAAATATGATCGCAGCTAATGAATGCTATGCCAGAATGTAAATATAATCCTAACCCTACCCTTAACCTCAGTAAACAAAATGAAATCTTTTGCTACTTTTAATTTATTTAAATAAATGATGTCAGAAATGTTAGATATTCCTGTCCTTGCCTGGAAATTTGGTCCCCACTAAGATATACAAACAGCGTGACAACATGCTGCCTCACAAAGAAGACAAAAAGATGACAAATATTACATCAGCATGCACACTTATCCAGACTATGATCAAACAGTTCCTGGAAAAAAGGAAATAAGTGGTGATTCAAATATAGGCACAGTACACACTCATACACAGATAGAAAAACACACTTTTATTACTTTTTTTTAACTTTAGGTACAGTAAGTTTTCCTTGTGGAGACTTGTGTCCTCAAAGCATCAGAACTGTCAGAGATTCCTGTCCTTGTATTGGCAGTTTGTCCTCACCGAGATATAAAAACATGCACACAGAATTATACAGTCACCCAAACACTCTCGCCACACTGAGATCACTGAGAGAGAAAGAGAAAGAATATAAGAGATGACAGGAAAAAGTGTGGCCAGACGTCCAGTCAGGAAACCTGGGTAAACATTACCAGTAATAAAGTAAAAATGCGAACACAAATGAGGTCAGGAGAGATGGAAAAGGGGATCTGAGAAGGAGGTAAACAAATACACAAGGGCAGCTCTAGGTTCCTTCAAATAGATTAACGTATTTTCAAAGCCAAAAGGTTGATGTTATTACAGGTCAGAGATGGTAAAAGTACAGCTAACCGTCTACAGTTTCAAATTAGTCACTCACGTTAAAGTATAAACTGTTAAATTTATCTCAAGCATGTAAGTAGAAGTACAAGAATGATTCACGTCTGATTTTACTTCCTGATAATAAACTAGTGCCCCTTTCACCGAGAAACCAAGACTAGCTAAGGCAAACTAACAACAGCTTTATTGCTAATCTCTCAAATGTTAGCTAGCATGCTAATAAGTCTAACAAACAAACCAACCAGCTGAAGGCTAATAGCGATCTTTCACAAATACAAACTACCTAGATGTGATAGATTACAGTGATGGATATCAGGTCTCAGTGTAGTAGTGAAGGGTAGAAAGATTTTACTGTTGAAATAGAAATGAGGGAGTAAAAGTCAAAAGTATTACGTGAAAGTAAAGTACAGATACTTAAAAACCAGACTTAATTACAGTAGCAAAGTAAAATTAGTCAGTTTGCATAATTTGATCCTGACATCACTGCAAAGTTACTAGATGTGTGCTGTGCTGAGGTACAATTAAGAGACTCATAAAAGGGCGCTTGTATTGCCATGATAAGAGAAAGGAAGTGATGGAGACAGACAAATTAAAAAAAAAAAAACCCTGATGAAAGAAGTTTTTTTCCAGATCAGTTCTTTCCAGTAAGGTCTGGTGCCAAAGTGCACAAATGGACATGGAAGTATGCAGAAAGCTTTAAGCATTCCTTTACTTTTCTGAATTTGTCATTTGGACAAAGCCAATCGTTATGCATCAATAATGCTTCACTGGTTTATTGAGTCAGGGAAATGCTTGTCAGAGAAGACGTCTGACAAATTCCATCCAAGTGACTAATTCACATTATAAGAACTAATGACAACACAACTGAAGTCATCCAGAGGCTGTAAAACATAAATGACATCAGTTATAAACTTGCATATTGGGCTTAATGAGGCAGAACATACTGATGTTATGACAGTAATAACTACCTCCTAATGGACCATGAATATGGTCCTTAACTACCCAACCGCATAAGAAACAGCCGCACACAAAGTTACAAAAACAGAGGAGTCACTTATTGGGCCTCATTAGTGTCATTGCTTCTTTGCCAGACCTCTGTTTTCTTTCCGAAATGTACCACAGTCAGAATCTATTGACTCTTAGATCAGCGCAGTTGTGAATCAAACCGCTATGTTACAAAATGCTCTGTGGTAATATTAGTGGATACAGGCAATACTATGTTTTGTTTTTTTTTTCTTATTTTCTCTGTATATTTTATAGACAGTCCAGGGACAGTTTGTTTGGTTGTGAAATTCTTTCAAAATACTTTTGTGCTGACAAAAAAAAAAAAAAAAAAGAAATTGTGCAACATTTTGCTCTGGCAATACACTTTTCCTTTGACACATTTGCTTTGGTTTGAGCTGAAGGGAAGGCTTTGCTAAGTCAAATAACCACTCTTTACAACCGTGGTGAGCAAAAAAGCATCTCAGAACAAAAACCACATTGAACCATGAGATGGATGGGCTACAACAGCAGAAAACCAAATCAAGTTCCATTCCTGATGGGATTGGAATAACATCGTCTCGTCTTTTTCCATTGATATGGTGAGGTTAGCTCTAAGGAAATGTTTATTTCGCATTTTTGGAAGGAGTCTCCAGCTTCAGCGCTTTAACAGTAAGAGGTAAAGTTGTTCGTTTAAGGGGGTGTGGTGTGGGAGTTGTAGTTTTTTTTTTTTTTTGGTAACATGACCAGCTGCAATTTTTTATTTATATAACTAGAGAGCGAAAAAAAGAGAGGCTGGTCAGGGAACGAGTGTTTATAATATAATAGGATAACAGGAATGACCTTGTGAATCTAAACGCATTTAGTAAATAAAATGTTGTTAGCATTAGCAAATTGCTGTCTTGTATACGATGAATGATGAAAAAATGCTTTGGGATGTGCTGTTAGTGTGAAATAGCAGCTTCATCACACCACTCTGTTGTTGATTATTTTCCCCTGTTGTGTTTTATTCCTTACATTAAAAAAAAAAAAAAAAAAGTGAATATGTGTGAACTACTGTATTGGAAATCAGCTGGTTTAGAGCAATGACCTTGGGAAGATGTTGGTTCAACACTGATTTAATCTCTTCAGTGTCATAAGACAGCGCCCTCGCTCATCGTGATGATATATTTAATCTCTACGTTATCCCCATGTGACAAACAGATTCACGTCCCACAGCTTTCTTCCTGCAATTAATCAACATAACCTACTTTAATAGGGTGTCATTAAGGAAGTAACACACAACAAACTGCAAACAGCAATGGAGTAAATATTTTAACTTGTATGAAAAAAAGAGGAATATTGAGAAAATGTATTAACAGTGATCCGAACTGTCTTTGTCGCGAAGTCTTTCCGATTAGCAAATGAGCTGCTCGCGACGCCGCTGAAATGTAATTTGCACACATTGTGCTGACATTGGCTAGATGTTATCCTTGATCTCAAAAACCTTGTACCATTTGTCAGACGACAGGAGTGTGAACAGGCGGTGCTGGGGGCAGGTGTGGACTTTAATGATATTGCAGGAAGAAACCCATATGTGAGCAATGTCTTTTAGTGCTGGGAAAGCTGTGCTCATGGTGGTCTGGTCTATCCACATTAATTCAATTCAATTCATTTCAATTTTATTTATATAGCGCTTTGAACATTGGACATTGTCACAAAGCAGCATTACAGAAATAAATACATTTTAAGGATATAAGTTTTAAATGTATAAATTTATCCCTAAGGAGCGAGCCAGAGGTGATGGTGGTGAGGGAAAAAACTCCCTGAGACGATATGAGGAAGAAACCTTGAGAGGAACCAGAGTCAAAAGAGAACCCAATAGTGTGATTATAAGTAATTCACTTCTATGACTGAGTACTATATGGTCAAAAAGTGCAATTGTGTAACCACGAAAATTCACTATAGTTTTCATTTCAAGTCTATTTAAAGGTTGTTCCACTTGTTTCGAGGCTTGTTTTTTTTTTTTTTTTTACTATACTGCAATTGGTGAAGGTGCATTCAATGGTACATTAATAGAAATTGGCAAGAATTTCATGGCTATGGGATGTATACAGCTACCTGTATACAGATGATCTGTATTACTGCCATCATGAATGGTAACACATTCTTGGAGTGTGAAGAGCAAAGGACTGAGAATCCATCCTTGGTTATTCAAGTATATACAATCAGCATAAGAAGTGACCTTACCTATTCGAAAAGTCTGGGGTCGGCTTGCGAGAAAATCCAACATCCAGTGACAAAGCTATACAAATTGTGTGGCACTGTGGAGAGGATGATTGTGTTGAGCAATCTGCTAAGCAATAATCGATGAACAGCTTTCTCACGTAACTGACTTACTCGCCAAAAGGGACAAGGCAATGTGTATGGCAATGAAGATCTCATCATCACTGGATGTGGCATGGTGATAAGAAAACTATTCTCAAAGTCAAAACGCTTTCACAAGTACTTGAGTGCTACTGTCCTACAGTCATTGAAACCATCGGTTGTGATTTTCTTTGGGACAGTTACGCCCAGTCCCTTGGCGCATACCCAACGGAAGCAACCTGATATTGTTCAGGACCTGCAACCTTGCAGGGTCTTCCATATCTCCACACTCTACACTGTCCATGGAGGTTCCATGCATGGTGTAGTTGGAACCTTCCACAATGGGTTTTAAACTTTAAATGTTTTAAACTTATTCTACAATTAGATTGGTGTTTGAGAGCGCAGATCATGCCTTAAACGTGAACAAATAGCATGAAGAGTGATTATTAAACTGCAATAAAGGTAGAACACTGAGAACTTGGGCTTTTGTGCTGTGCTAGACAGCTAGGTCCCACATAATAGGGAGGAAACGGAGTTGGTGCTTATGACAGAAACACTGTCATGAGTAGGGAAATAGGATAGGAGGTTAACTAGGAAGAGGGAGGAGCTTCAAGTGTGGCGCCCCATTTTGGGACAAATTTGTCAACACAGCACAAAAGTTTAGTTTTACCCAGACTTCTGTGTTTTGGGGACCATTACATATGAGCCCAGTTAGTAATGTTAGATAAAATAAGCTCCACGTCTTTGGTCCAACTTCTTTGGGCCAACGTCTTTAGCAGCATTCCCCATGTAGATAACTCGGAAATGAACAAAATGGTTTTGGTGTGGTATATTTAGACATGTTTGGCTACTGTTAAATACATTGGCCAGCTAGCTAAATCAGTTAGCTAGGTATCTTAACTAATGAGGGTGCTAACGAGGCAGTTGTTAGATGTATATTTAATACAGAAATAATACAGTGTCAGCATAAAATTAAGCCAATCAGAGGAGAGAAAGTCAGTGAGAGTGTAGGCAAAGGAAATGGGAGTGTGAGAGTGAAAGAGTCTGCTTTTATAGGAAAAGAATTCAAGACTGATAGAGTATTAGTTTTATTCTTCCTCATCAGGTTTTCTCATTTAATAGGAAGTCAGTCTATTTATCTTCATTGTGGAATTTGTATCATTACCCAGTTGTGAACTCAGAACTCGTGATATCTGGCTAGTGACTAATGGAACGTGTTTGTGTAAATTTTTGTATTTTTGTACTTCACACTCAGGCAAGAGTGAGTCATCAAGGGCATCTGCTCGACCTCAGTGTAAAACTTATATTTATTGATCAGTGTTTTGGCTAGCATGCTAACCCTATCTGGCTCATGCCTAATGTGCTTGACAGGCTGGAGAACAAAATACACCGATTATAAAATAAAATAGATGGAGAATTCATTTAAGTAATAAAAAATACATACATCAGAAGTGATCAGAGCTGATAGTTTTGCTCTCCATGCTATATTTTAAAGAGCTAGCTAAAGTTAATGGACTTGTTTGTGTCTATCAGCCTCATAGGTGCACAGACTCATCTCCGATACACATGTGATCCTGCAGAGCAGCGTGCTGTGAGACGAGAGCCGACGCAGCAGTGCACTCTGGGATCACAGTGAAGCAACCGAGAGGTTTTGTCTTTCATCTGGTACTCAGTAACTCAGTTATAGTCACATCAACGTGCATGATAAAATTTTTCTTTATTTCTTTTTAATTCTCATTATATTTCTGTTATAGAGAGGAAACATCAGCATTTAATTATATCCTCAAACCACATACTACCGGACTAATTAGTTTGTCAATACACCGTTATAGTCATTACTATTTAGGCATATTACTTAAGAGCATTATGTGGTTTGGGACGCAGCCCTGAATTCTCTCTGTACGTCTTAACAGCCGTGAGATTAATCCATGCAAATGAGAAGCACAAGAAGGCAAAGCACAATACATGTTTTATAAAATACTATTCAGGACCTTGCAATAGCATTTTTCTATCCTGAGAGGGCAAAATTCCAAAATTATATTAATTAATACAATTCACTGAGAATGGGACATGGCAAATTGAGAGTCAAGTGTTGAAGTGTTTCTGCATAATCTTTGAATCTAGTTTTTTAATGAGGATAAAAGTTTAAGCCTAATGATATTTTTCTGGAACTGCCACATTCAGTTATTGATTATTCAGAATAGAAAGTAATGAAGGTCTTTAATAAAAACAAGTTTTGGGTGACTTTATAGAAAGCATAGAAGTTGTTTAGTTCATCCAGGAAAGAACCGTTGCTCTTCTCCAATGTTTCAGTTTTTTCTATTGCTCTAGTTTATGTCCGTATTGTTTTTTGCCTCTTTGTAGCTCTCTTATATGCAACATCTACTGCATTCAGGAGAATTTTCATAATTTAATGGACCTTGTTCTTATGTGTCATGGAAACTATTTCCTCAATGCATGCGCTATTGTAGCTCACCACATACAGTATCGTAGCTCTTAGCTCATCCAATTTGTTTTTTTTTGTAATTAGACTCTAAGAGAGCATTAGAGTCCATGCTCTTAATACAAAAGCAAACATACAAATTGAAATTACAATCTAGATCAACGTCTGCAACCAGGCATTACTCAGAACATGGGAAATCACAGTGCAAGCAGGCCAAAGGATAATCCAAAGAACAAACCAAGAAGATGGGCAAAAGGTCAAACACACCATAAATCAGAAGAATAACAAGGCTCAGACCTTACACAATTGTCATGTTTGGCAAGGCTTCGCACTGAATTAATGTTCTTTGTGTGCTGAAATAATAGAGAGTGAAGAATGTGTGTTGTGTATGCATTAGGGATGTAACCAAAAGCGAATACATTACACGTTACCTGATAACGTATTCTAAACATTAAACACATTAGTCGTTCAGATATGAAGCTCGTGGGAGTACTTAGTAACTGCCTGGTCAGCATCATGGTGGTTTAAATGTGTCTACTATTTTGTTTATATTTTGGAAAAATGAACCAATTCTATGTGTTAGAAAAGATCGCAGGCAGGTAGTGGCGTCGTCTTCCACCTGTAGTGTGTATGTCTTGAGGGTTGCTGGATGCTCTCACCTCAGACTGTTGGGGCGGTTAAAGGGCACTGAACCTAAACTCACCATCTGGTGTTTACTCTCCACTTACTGACTTTATTAGATTTGAAGATCTATCGCTCTCACGATAGATTGCATCTTCTCTGACGCAGTAAGACGGACCGATGGACAGCTGTACTATCATTTCTCCCCTTCACTCCGTCTGTCCATACTCCCCTAATTAAACACACCACACATACACACACGCGGTCCTCCGAGACAAACTGTATCCTCCACACATACATATACAGACGCTGTGCGACCAATATGCACCATCCCAATAGCAGGCATCTGTTCTGCCAGGTGGTGGTGTTTTTTTTCCCACTTAGAAGGTCCTGGAAGCGGCGGGAGAGGCTGGCCGGGCACAGTTACTCTTTCAATCTCAGGTTATTAAAAAAAGAAATGATTTATAGAGAGAGGCTGTCTTTAAAGTGCGACATGTGACATGATCTGACTGGTGAGATGACACACAGATGGAGGAATCTGCAGACAGCCTTCAGAGGTTGTCACATCCAAACTCGGTTGGGGGTAAATGAAGTTCAGCCAGGACAAACATGAATCTAGAGGTGGGAAATTGGATTACCCACATCAACAGTTCACAAGTAAACATTCTCGATAGATTTGTTGTTGTTGTTGTTGTTGTTCTTTGACCAAGAAAACACAATGAAAACTGTGGAGCACACGCAAAGCTTTGAATGAAGCTGTAACCTCTAAAGGCACTCTTCAATCAAAGGTTGATTCCATAACTGAGGAGTCTTTTAGCCATTGTAACTCTTCTTTCTTTATCATTTTTCAACACTGAACATCTAAGAAAACATGCATTTAAACCTAAAAAAGAATCTCAGACAATATCATCTCATTGTTTATAATGTTTCTCTGCTAACAAGCTGAATACGATTAGCAAATACACAAAATGTGGTTAACTAGCATCCATGATTAGAGAATTTCATTTTCTTCTTCCCATGATCTTCAGGAAATTCAGGATGAGATCTGGGCTCGAAATATACACTAACAAAATGAGCCAGCAAGCTAACCGTGTCTAATAAGTGTACAGTGTGTACAGAATCATAGCCATGCTCCTGTGCTGAGAATGATCCACCACCCAAATGATATCTGGTGCTACGGTGGTTCCTTTCCAATCAACTGACAAGTCTACAGAGCACCAGATGGACTACATAGCGAGCATGGTGATGTTATGCTATGCTAGTCGCATCTTTAGTATGCTAGATCTTTCCCTATCTTCCCTCTGACCTTAAAAAAAACAAAAACTAAAACAATAAGGTAGATGAAAACCATTTCTGAACAAACATAAGCTTACTAACTACTTAGCAATGCAAACAAAATTGCATCAACAACACTTAAAGCTAAATAAAGCAAATGAAGTGTTTTGTTTCCAAAGTATTGTATTACTCTATTGCTCTGGTTTGCACTTATAAACCGCTCTCTCTTTCATTTTTTTCGGAACTGGGAATGAAATCACCAGATTGCAATGATTTCTGCTACGTCTACGTCGACTCGTTCCGTCGTCGCTCCAAGCGGTCATCTAACAAACCTCTCTTGAGCGAATAGAGTTATGGAACAGCCCTTAAGATGGCATCAGGGATTCTCGCTAGTGGAATTGGTGAGAGCAGTTCCCTGGTTAACAGGCTAGATAGCAAATGCTAGCTAAAGCTAATAGCAGTACTTCATCCTGGGGTAAATTTAGCCTGGTTGGGAATTCAATGCAACTTACTATATTTGCAAATTTCTGCTTTTCTAATGGCTGGTGAAGAAACAGAGTTACTGTGACCATCCTGAAGTTTTTACTTTTTTAATAACAGCTCGTCTCAAAGTGTTTTATTCCTCTTATACAACAGTAATTTACCAACGATTCATTTTTTCACTATTGAATGACGTCTTAGTTTTTTTAAATGAGTTTATAGTTAATGTATATTTAATGTTTGTGTATTAAAATAAACCTGTGATTTGCTTTTTAATCAACGCCTTTTGACCAATCACAGTCGAGAATTCAACATCGCCATGGTATAAATGTAAATATACAACGGGAAATGTAAATTTTTTTTTTTTTAACTAAGCAGAGTTCAGGAACCACTCAGCCATGTGGAGACTGTGTGTCATGGTAGAGAGAAACTACAGTGTGTCAGAGGGGAGTGTGTGAGAGACAGCGATTGGAGGCTAGGCAGTCTGACAACTGCAAAAGTCCATACACACACAAACACACACACACACACACACACACACACATACATACACAAATGCCCTGTTTTACATGGACTGTTTTCTGTCCAATAAGGCCTGTCCACAAAACACACATACACACACACACACATGCCCTGTTTTACATGGCAGATGAACTGGACTGTTTTCTGTCCAATAAGGCCTGTCCACAACACACACACACACACACACACACACACACACACACACACTGGAATAGTTTGACACATATCATGGGTCGTTCTTAGGCACAGCTGAGGCCAAATGTGTCCCTCCCCTGTTTCAGTCCAATGCTTACACAGATATAGATGTGTTTTCCATCCAGAAGTGCAGTGTTTTCAGCCTGCTGGGGTCACACACACACACACACACACACACACGCAAACATGCACATATGCAAAAGTGTGCTCGTCCCAGCCAAACCTGCACACACACACTAAACTACCATCTGGAGTTAGCTTCACTACTTCAACTCTTAGCTAATATAAACACATTCCTCTGCTGGCAACTGGCAGCCACAAACACACAGAGCTGAGAGAACATACCCTCACACACACACACACACTCACACACACACACACACACACACACACGCAAGCCGAGGACACAATAAGGAGCATTCAAGTCTCATTCCAGAGGTGATCCTTTTCCAAAAAAAAAAAAAAACCCTGCATTTTCGAACAGCACACACGCCCACGCTGAGAGACGTACAAGACAGGAGGAAGACGCAACAGACGGCAGGTGACGCACGGAGAGCTGACGAGAAAGCCCCAGGTCTTGCACTCTTTCTCTAATCACTTTATCTTATCAGACCAAAGCAGCTGAGAAAACAGCTCACACACACACACACACACACACACCTGGCACTATCAGCAGGTCTTTCTTCTTGACCAGCTATACTGTCCTACTGTATGAGCATTTAACACTCCCAAGGTCCCAAAAATGGTGAGAAAAGAAAGAGAGATTATACCTTTTGGCCAGAAGCCTACCTTCCATTACAGGAATTAAAGCCAACATAGAAAGACATTAAGAGAGACCAAGAGAGAGAAAGATGTGTGAAGGTGTGAAAAGGAAACACCTGTATCTTCCGAACTCCGAGATACACATTAAAACCAAATACATGCCCACATTTCTTCAATTTCCTGCATTTAAACATACACACATACATACACAATGCTTACTGTTGTGCAAGTCCTGTCCGCCGTAGTTCACTTTTGTCCCCGCACTCGGGACAACGGGGAATGAAGAAACAAAGCAGGGCGAATAAAAGGAAACCCAAGGAAAGAAAAAAGCTCCTCTGCATTGAAAAGAGCACGCTGCCTCTCCCTTTCTTGTCTTTCTTTCTCCCTGCCCTGCTGAGGCAAGAGAAAAGAAGCGTCTCCCCTGAGATGTCACCCCCCTTCTGTTCTTCTGCAACCCCCTCCTTGGGGCTAATCTGTCCCGTTCAAGCTCGGAAACTCCTCTTGTTCAATCAGCCCATGGATGAAGGGAAAGAGGACGGGGCAGAGAGAGGGAGAACGAAGAAAGGTAGACGTTGTAGGAAGCAGCAGCACAAGAGCTGCCTCATGGTGAAAAGCAATCTTCTGTTCTTGTCAAGTAGAGACAGGGAGTGAAGGGACAGGAGAAGAGAGAGAGAGAGAGAGAGACAGAGAGAGAGACAGAGAGAGAGAGTGAGTACGCCCCTTGTCCCACCCCCAACTCTCACACTCTGCCTTCCTTGGCCAATCAGAAAGCCAGAAAGATACACGGGGAGCAGGACAAGAACACACACGCTTCTCTAATTTGGTACTCACGACTTCACTATGAATGTAGAAGGCGCATCTTTTGTTTGCTTTTCTTTCTTTTAACACCAACTGTCTCTGTCTACATTTCTTATAATCCTTATAAGATAGAATATCCAAGCATCCACATGAAACCAGGGGTATTCAGCTAAAATTTGTGAAGGTACAGTTAGATAAATTTCCTTGCTAACAAAACACTGGATACGCAGCTAACATGACTGAATGGCAACAATTACCTTTTATTGCGTAACCATTAACGACTAGTTTATAGCTATAAGTAACACCATTGGAATTGGTTATGTTTTGTTTCGTTGTAACGCTTATGACTAGCGCCATGGACTCTGAATAAATGAGACAAGTCGTCAACTTTTCTTTAAACGAGCCATGTGGTCAGTTAGCTAATCAGACCAGAGGGTGTAAATAAAAAGAAAAATTTACACCTCTGAAAACTTTCCCCTTTCTGTGCTAATGTTTGTAACCCTATAGCTACCAGAACCCTAGAGTGACCCTAGAGTTGCTGAAAGATTTTTTCCATACGTTTATCGTCTGTGCTACAGTATTTTTTAAAAAAAATACATAGCTCGGTCTAGTGAAAGACAATCCCTGTGCTAAATGTCTTTCTTCAACACCCACGACTCATTACAACCTTAAAACACACACTCCGCCCTCCTGTTGAGTGTGTGTACATTCAGACTTACAGAATGATATGTGCTTCCTGTCCACTTCCTCTCCTACAACGCACAGAGAAAGACAGACTAAGAGAGAGTGAAATAGAGCGGCGTTGCTTTTCACATCTCTCTACCAGAAGCTGACCCCCTTTTCCGCAACTCCACTAGCAAACTCAATCACCCTTTTCAGACCCCTTTTCCTGGTATGAAAGAAAGGCTGTAAAACCGTGCACACACTTTTCCAGCCGCAGACACATTAAAACACTATTACATCCTTCAAAATGTGCGAGCTGGTCACTGCGGTTCTAGAAATAACCCTTGGGAAAGCCAGCTTCAATAGACAAGCTGCCAGTCGTCACACTATGAGGAAGTTGGGATGGTTTTTCACATCATAAACCTACAAAAAGATCAAGCGGCATGGTTGGGAAAATGAATCGTTTCCAGGCCTCCTCTATTAACTCAACGGAAATCTCATAAATACTTAATTTGACCTTGCTTAATTTATTTTCCTGTACATCAGCTAATAAAAAAAAACCTGGTACAGAGGAAGGAGCTGATATTGGAATTGAGAGAAAAAGAGTTCTATCTCTCTCAGTTTAACTTTCTGTTCATCTTTTCTTGACCATGCAGGCTGTAAATTGCCCCCTCGTTTTCTGCTTGAGGGAGTTTTAACACTTTAGGAGCAGCATGTGGTGGGGAAAGAAAAAAAAAATGGGGGGGTTAATCCGAGGGACAAAAGGAGTCCTCCGCAACCCACACACTCGCAAAGATAAGGGGCCTTCGAAGTAATCCAAATGGGGGGGATGATGACAAAGACCTTCTGGCAAAGCACGTGTCACAAATAAAGTCAGCCAATTGTCCACAATGAAGGGATGGAGCTGGGGGATGGAGGGATGGAGGGTTTGGGGGAGGAGCGCAGAGGTAGAGAAAGAAAAAGAGAGGGGGATGCTCATCTGGCCAACGTCAAATAGCCAGCACAGATGGTGTACACACTAGCAAAGATGGACAGGCAGGTCAGGAAGTGAGCGGATGGGTGACAAAACTGTTTTGCTTGCTGCCTGGTTTGTGTACTGCTTATGCATTACATATCGTCTCACACTGTGAACAACACACACACTGGGGTCATGTAGGTACTGTAGGGTTCACGCTCTTCTTTTGTCAGGGTATGACAGGACACAAATCACTCCTACATCTCATTAAAGTAAAAATGATACAGTGTGTGTGTGTGTGTGTGTGTGTGTCAACCAAACACAATACTTTCACTTAAATCAGCATCTACATGGAACCAAAATTATTCTAAAATCTCAGTAACACGTAGAAAACCAGGCATACTTGATACATACATATTTGACATTGATGTAACGCCTTTGTATGCACACACACACACACACACACACACACACAAAGAGGTGTTTACTCTGAGTCATTGTACTCTAAAACTACACATATAGTAGATTAAAAATAATGTACAAAATGAATGTTATATTTAACCGTTTAACTGTTTAACAGCTTTTTAAATAATTGTTTTAAAAATAGTTTTTATTATTTTTATTTTTTTAAAGCTATGCTGAATAGTGAGTGGATTATCTGACACAAAGACACTCCTCTTTTTATGTGTGTGTGTGTATGTGTGTGTGTGTGTGTGGGGATGGAATAATCCATACAGCGAGCCTTGGAGATGAGGGGGATGGGAAATAGCAGGGGCATGCTGCATCACACACAGAAGAGAAAGCTAAAACCAGGAAAGCTGTGCACACACACACACACACACACATAAACGCACCCACTTAAAACAAGTTTCTTTGTCCATCAGCCTCTCCATAGACGCACATATGAATACACCTGACTGGAAACGGAGGAAACAGACAGGACACAAAACAATCACTAGGCAAACAATAAACAAACACTTGCACACATAAAGGAGAGGCGAAAGCAAAGCCTGGAGACACCTTTGAACAACGAACACACACAAACACACTGCAGACTTCAAAAACACACACACACACACACGACTCAACCAACACAGCTTCCCAAACCTACTCCAGAGAGAGAGACATTACAAATACTGTCCCTTCTCCCAGGCAGACACCACAAACAAAACTTGACCACACGCAAACGGATGACATCACTTTGGAACTGACACCAGCAGCCAATCACAACACAGCTTTGGTCAGAGACGCTCAGCAACAAGCGGCACACTGTAATGTCTGGACTTGCTCTTTAGTCTGAGAGTAAGCCATGTTACAGCTTGTCATACATCAGGCATTTTTATTTTATATAAACTTTATACGTCCTACAAGGTGACTTGTATTAGTGTCTAGTTTAGTTTTTTGTCCCGTTATTGTTGCACAGTGCATTATTTTCTGACCTAAAGCCTCCTTATTTCCCACAATACCCCCCTCCACATGGCATGAGGACTCCCTGAGTGTTTTAATGACGATGTCAATGATGTAGGCCAAAACCTTCACAGATTTCAACCCAGTTTAACGCCTATGGGAGATTTTTAGCAATGCTCTCCATCAAAACACCAACTGAGGGAATTCATCTTTTGGATGAATCTTTTGCTGTTAAGTTAAGTACAGCATTATGTACAGTTCCAGTGAGTTGTAGAATCCATGCCAAGGTGTATTGAAGCTGTTCTGGTGGTTCATGATGGTGTAATACCTCACTCATACACTTTATGTGTTGGTTTTTCCGTTACTTTCTCACTTGTCTGCATCTCTTAGAAGCCAAAAATAATGTGTCTGGAAATTATGCGGCTAATTATTCTGAGCTCTGAGCTTAAAAAATGCCAACGCAACTCCAAACTGCATTTGGATGAGCATCATTGTGTTGAATTGTATGATATAATCATCAACCAGCCATCTAATGTCTCTTAAATACATCCCATTTGTCACAGCTTTTTGCTAAATATGCTAATAACCAGTAATTAGAATCAACCTAGCTGTAATTAATTAGCCATATTAGCATGTAAGCTTGATCTTGTGCACCATTTATATGGTCGCATTCAGAGGTGACTTAAGTCTTAAAGTTAAATCAATATTTTTACATATGGAAAGTTCCACATATTCAGCTATGGGTTACTGAAGTTGATTTTTTGGGTTTATTCAGATTATTAAAATGATCATACTGTTACTGACTCCTAGGTTGTGCAGATTTTTCTATTATATTTCTAATAGTGTGGGATTTAAACACAATCACTTGCCATTAATCCCAGAATAAATCAGGAGAACAGAAAATGTAGACTGAAGAAGCAGAACTTTATGAAGATACTGAATCGAGGTCATGAAATCATAATGTGTGCATGGATCTAAGTTATTTTATCAAGCTTTTAATTTGCTATTTTATTTCATTAGAAAACACAAAAACACATCCAAAGTTTGAAGGATAAGCTGACCGAGCACTCCTCTGTCATGCCTACTGCTCACTTTGTTCATAATTTTATCAACTAAAAAATTCGATCTTCTGGTCTCCGTATAAGATGCTGTCTCCTCTTATGTCCTCCATGCGGAAAAAAAAAAAGATTTTCACAGACTTTAAAGGGATGATTCTATTAATTTATTAAGAGTGTCCAATTTATGTATTGAATTTTGGCCTCAAATAGCATTTCATACTATTTGAAGTGTATTTACAGCCCAAGACATAAATTCAGTGTGACGTATTGCGGTTATATCAAACTGTCAGACAGTGGAGCTGGACTTCTTCTGCTCCTCACTCGAGCTGATATCATGCAAGAAAAATGGGTGTAATTCTAAGTTCAGAATCATGTTTCATTAGGACACACCTCCATTATAAGCAAACTCCACCCTGAACACTTAACTCCTGCCCAACTGTCTGAAAAGAGTGTAACTCTGTAGTTATGTCTGAGGTCTAAATACTAATTTGCATAATTTCAGAATCCAAATATGGCGTATAATGCGCATCTGGATGTTGTTTGCATCTTTACCGTTTCTCACTGTTCTCCGAGTAACGGTGTATTACTACGGCACAGATAGACTCACCATGGCTTTTCAGATTTTCTAGTTCTTCAGATGCTTTTCCAGAGAGCTATAAAATAACGCAAAAAAAAAAAAGCGCTACTTTCCGTCAGACTAACTAAGAAAGTACCTACCATAACTCTAACTTGTCTTTCTCTCTTCACCCAAATCCCTCCTGTTGAAATCCAAAACTCGTGAAGCTGGATTGAGGTCTTGGACAGGTCAGGGGTCAGGGCTTAATCAGATTGATGGGCTCTTGTTCCCCCTCCTCGCATACACACAAATGACCCCATCACCCCAGAGCCTCTACGTTGGCTGTGACCCCAGCCACACAGGAAGCTGACCCACACCATGTGACCACTATCGCTACAACCACACACAGCCACTGACTGACATTCGGTAGTTAAATACACCGTGGTCACACCCCACGGTGGCAGCTTTAGGCCACATGTGATTGCTCTCCTGGCTTTCAGGGGTTCATTTTACCTCTTCATTTTCTATTCTATTCAGTTTGGCTTGAGGTGGACAATCATGTTACATTTTGCTCCAACCATTCTCTCCTGAGCGGCCTTGGTGGCTCAATAGCAGCTGGCTAATAGGCTGTTGTGTCTGTATGTGTTATTCCACTCTTTCTGATATCACCTCAATAGATCTGGACCACAATACACATATGCAGCACATTCAAAGGGTAGTGGATGTGTGTTTTTCCTTCCTCTCACTCCCTCTCTCTTTCTCTCTCTCTCTTTATCCTTCTTTTTCTCTCTGTCTAAAATATTCAGACCCACAGTCTCCAGTTACCTGGCTGGCTGGCAAGCAAGAGGCTCAGATGCACTTTCCACTATTCTGGGCCGTAAGAGCTGCGCTAGAAGTGTTGGAGCGTCTGTGTTTGTGTGTTGGTCTGATTGTAAGACCATAACCGCAGCTCTGACAGAAGTTCGTCTGCAAGATAAATCACCATTCTACATTAAGGCGTTTGTTCTAATACATTATCGTTTCTTTAGTAACGGCTAATTCACAGGGGCGGGTATGGCAAATGCTCCATGTAATGTAAGTCTAAAAATAAACTGATCTTAAAAATGTTATTATTTAACAAAGAAAAATGTTGACATTGTGAATTCTTCCTGTAAGGAGATGTTTATTTAAAATGTATGGAAGGAGTCTCCAGTGTCAGCCCTTGGAACAGTTTTCCTCCACAGGAAAGTCTTCGTATGAAGTTTTTCGGTGATATAACAAGTGGCATTTTTTGTCTTATTAACTCCATCAGAGAGGAAAGAAAAGAGAGTGCTTACATGTGATTACTGTCGGACGAACTCTGACGACTCTGCATTATTTACCAGCCTTCTCCAGCTTCACGTCATCCAGACGCAGCTGCCTGCTCTTCTTTGTCTATAGCCAGACCGGCAGCCATTTTAAGGGTCACGTTGAATTCAGTTCAACTGCCGTTTTAGTGTTGCCTTACTCACCTATTCATCCCCCGCTGTGGCAGATGAATGCAGAGTCATTGGTGAATAAAACGAGGATGAAAAACGACCCCTAAAATGGCATTTAACCCAAATCCAAATAAATACAGTTTGAACTATAGGAAAAGGGTAAGTCAACAGAGCAGAGAGGAACACGGAAGAGTCGGGTTACTTAGCTTCATTCATCTTAATTCACACGGAACCGACACCTCATTGCCACCCAAACATCTGTTGCTTAGTTGGAAGTATAACTTTTATCAAAAGGAAAATAATAAAAGCTTTAAATTTTTTGCAGATTTTAGCAGATATTCTGTAATCTATCAGTTAGTCAATAATTAGATTTTAAAATCAATGTATTTCTGCTGGAAAAAAAGGACGGCAAAGGAAACTTGAGAAATAGGCTGAATATTCCACCAAACTGTCAGTGAAAACATATTCAAATGAATTCATAAATTCATGATTTAATGAGCTAGAACCAACTAGAAACAATATATACACTCCACACTATATATACAAAAAAAGGGCCAAGCCCAAAAGGGCAAAATATAAAGCTTTTAATGATCTTAACAACAAATCATTGGTCAGGAAATGAGCAAGAGTTAAACAGATAGATAAAGGAGCTCAGTATGGGAGCTTTTCTTTTCGATTGCTTTAAATGTTTAAGCCTCGTGGCTCTTGATGAGCTGCATCAGGTGCGGCAGATAACCAAATAATCACTAATCTTTTAAGAAAAAAAACATCCCAGAAGATATTTTTGGAAACTTTTGCACACCCAGACATGCGTTAGTTTGAATTTTACCTCAAACATTTTAATCATTATCAGGATTTTACCTTTGCGTATAAGAAGACTATAAAAGTGAATTTCTCTGTTTCTAGCTTTTCCCCAAACAGCAAAAGGAAACCAGCGAATGGAGGCACAGGAGCTCTCAGGAGTTCAGACCATTAAAAGCTTAATATCTGCCATTTTGGCCCATTTTTTTTTGCCCAGGAGTGTAATAATAAATTAACACCACAGCCTTGTTGAATGCTTCATTCTGATTGGTCAGAAAGAGTTGACTAATTATCTACATCAGCTTCAAGCTTCAAGGTTAACGACTACTAATGCGCTCGTTCTGATATGATACACAGCCACTTGTATGGAGGACGATCCACATAAACGGAATAAAAACGTGTATATTTATGTGGATGTGGTGTGGATAAGTTTTCTGTAGGGAGATGTTTATTTATCATGTATGGAAGGAGTCTCCAGTGTCAGTGCTTTGTAACAATAACAAATAAAGCTGTAACGTTTACGTTTTCAGGGTGGAGGGTTTTGTGGGTTCTAAGTAACATGAGAAGCTGAATATACTCTGTGTGTGTGTGTGTGTGTGTATATATATATACACACACACACACACACACACACACACACATATATATAGTCTGATTGATTTCAGGAGAAGAGGCTGGTGAAGGAAAGACTGTTCACAGCTGTTAAGTGACGTGGATCTAACTTGTTTCATGGACATTCCACAACACTAAATGTAACAATAAATGGATAAAAAAGTATGACGTGTCGTTCTTTAATGAATAAAAAATTATTCTGGTATAAGAGGAATAAAACACTCTGGGAAATAATCAACTTCAGGGTAAGAACAGTAGCTTCACTTCCCCATTGTGGATTATTTTCCTGTAACAGCATGCCCTGTTGTGTTTTTGATTTAGCTAAGCTCTCTAATAATCGCAGTCGATTATGTTTAATCAACCACTTAACGTCTCTGTTTATTATCTTAAAACTTATTATTCAAGACCTACATTTGAAACTAGTAGAGTAGGTTTGTAGTTACGAGATGGATGAAAGTAATTTGGGGAGTTTAAGGGGTTAACTGAGGAAGGCAAAAATCTCGTCACGATTAATTGTCAGAGAGAAAAATAGATAGAGTGATGAAGGAGCAGTCGGGTGTCTGTCTTTATCACTGGCTAATGTTTTCACCATCCGTCCTTCAAGGACATCCAAATAAACACACAAGCTCCGCTCAAAGGTCAAAGGTCACCTAGGTCACATACTTACTCTAAACAAGCAGGATAACGTGGACACTGTTTTCTTTTGAGCTGCACCTCTGCAAATCTCTCCATCTAAAAGACTAAATATATCAAGGTTATATCAAAGCTCAGGTTTAATTACCTGAAGAAAAAAAAGGTTATTTTACATTTCGTAGCCTGGAAGCTACTTGATAAGTCTCAAAGCGGAAGATGTGCAGTGCACACCAATGAGATTACTTCAATAACCAGGTTAATAGATTATGCATTCAGCAGCAGGGTGTCATAGAAATAACCATCTTTATGCTCTCATTCACCTCTTCATGTAAAATAAATAGGAAGAGGAGGCACTAATAAAAGATCCGTACTCTCCATCATGACCCTGCAACCCCAATACGGAAAAAAAATCCCTATGTTTCCATGACAACTAGAAAAACTGATGGGAAGATAGGCACATGGCGACTTTCAGCATATGGAGAAATGGAAGAGCGAGAGAGAGAGAGAGAGAGAGAGAGACGTGAAAGGACGAGCAAATAGGGCAAATACAGAAGTCTAATGAACGTCCTATAGAAGTGTGTCACGATGTCACCCTTCCCCCCAACAGGCGTGTTTCTAATTTCTGCTATAAATTCATCCTTATGAGAGACTCGTGCCTTCCATGCACAAGAACATATCAGACTGTCAGTCGAATATTATGCAAAATACATATCATGGTTAATAATATTATCACTCCAGCAATTTGCGAACAATTACAATTTTTTTTATTTAAATAAATGATACTTCATAGTTTTTATCATTTATAGTAAAAATTTATGTCGTGGAAACTAGTTAGCGATATTTACCCATGATTCATTTATATTCAGCTGGACATTTTTATTTTCATATGTTTCATTTATTTTCACGTGTTGAATTTTAGTGCATGTATTTTTTCACATTATTCAATCATTTGTGTCATATTTGCACAAAATTCATTTATTTTCAAATATGCAATTTACACACAATTCATTAATTTTCACACGTGATCCCCCTCCAACCCAAATGATTCATTTTTTTATATGATTATTACACATTATTCATTTCTTTTCACATTGTTTTTTTCCCATGTAAGGAATGTGGTTTCTTTTTTTCAGATGTTATTTTCTCACATTTTACAATTTATTTTCAAATGTTGCTTCAGCGCATATCAGGTTGAAATGGGCCTTCATATGTTTTTCACGTCTGATCTTATGTTATTCCTATAATCACGTGAAATGCATGTGCATTTTTCCATAAGGATTTCCTCACTAGCCTCTCCTGAAGTTAATAGGGCCTTTCGCACCGCGGGAACCTTTTCATAGTACCTGAACTAATTGTGGAACTACCCACTTTTTGG
>CM040457.1:31048595-31072156 GCA_022758105.1 Pangasianodon gigas | reverse complement strand
TTTTAGCCTACCCGTAGCATTCCTCGCCAAATCAGCTTGCTAGTAACCAGATTAGAAATTAGCAATCGATGTAGTACATTTTCAGCATTAAGATATATTAACTACGACATTTAACATTTTCTGAAATGTGGACAGCATTAAAAATTTGATCCTGGTTACAGCTCAACTCAGGAGGCTGATCACGCAGGCAGAAAAACGTCCGTGGTCAGCATGGAGTGTGCTCTCTCTTCCCCCACAACAGGACATCCATCACTCCCACACAGCATCCCACCGAATGATCCCAATTAAAGTAGGCTAAGTGTGGCACCTGGCCCATCCCTCGGGATTAACACCCAGGCCAGCTGAGCTCGTAATGGTCATACAAAAAAAGGCCACACACTCCACAGAGGCTTACATTTTAAGTAATAGTGGTAGGTTGATGTTCTCTAATCATAAGATTTGACATTAAGGGAGAGATAAGCGAAAGATAAAACTACAAATCTGACTAGCAAAAGCACACAGAAACAGTTATAACTCATACATACATACATACATGGTACATAATGATTTACTATAATGAGCTGTAGACTATTCATAAGCACAGAGGAGGCAGATGTCCCAATAATTAGGAAAGAGAGCACCAGGTGCCATATGTAACTGTGGTTCTACTAACCCGAGATAATGCCCCAGGGGTGGTGTGGAACACCTGGATACCACCACGTGCAATTGTGCACCATAAACCGTGTATGCGCATATACATACACTGACACGTCAACTTTAAGAAGACATAAATATATTATACCTAAATGACATTTCTTCGGCTCTTGATCTGCCTGTAAAGATCACACATTGAAGAGTGTCACACTTTGATCAAGCTGATGGTTAGCTAAGTGTTGTGGTGTAATGGACTTAAGCGTTATCAATTCAGGGGCCGTTTCCACGACAACGTTTTCAGCCAAAAACGGGAAACTTTTTATGCGTTTTGCCTGTTCGTTTACACGACAACAGCATTTTGGGGACTGAAAACGCATATTTTTGAAAACGGGTTTCAAAGTGCAAGTTTTTGAAAACGCCGCCGTTATCATCTCCATGTAAACACCCAATACGGGAATCTTTGAAAACGGTGACGTCGTGCGCGTGCGTAGTACGTGTTAGGTATGTAGACATGCGCAGTACGTGTCTATTGTAAAGGCAAGTGCGAACAAACATACACAGCAATGGCGGAGTACATGGTAGTGTTGCTGCTGCTCAAGAGTTTGCTAACGCTTCTTCAGCAAAGTGTGGATTTACTTCACCAATATTACAACCAGCTAACAAGGTGACAGCGCCAACTACTGGCCTGGCATACGTAATACAGCGTTTACGGCCGTTATCGCGGATATGTGTAAACGCGAATCGTTTTGAAAACATTGTCGTGTAAAGAGAAAAACTTTTCCGTTTTTGACTACATCGTTGTCGTGTAAACGTAGCCTCAAGCTGACTATCAAAATGTCCACGATATTCCCGCACCATCACGTCATCATCAAAACAGAGAAGAGCGCTTACGCACTTGACAGTGGACAAAGTTTTAAAATGTTTAAATGACCTAATAAAAAGATGTTAATAAAAATAAATGTAGAAATGATTTCCCCACCAATGTTAGCATGAACAGAGATCAGTCAAGGGAAGCGATGACAATGAAGCTCATGCTTATATTTCATGAGCGACTTTTACCACAGGTGATGAGACAGACTCTGATGTGGATGAGAACAGGCCATCTCATGACGACGGTGTTTGTAGCAAGACCTAAGGCTTAACGATATGATGATATGATATGATATCAATATTGTAATATATATTAACAACAACATCAGTATAATGAGTATCGCTGGGTCTATAAAACCTGCGTACCAATTGTTTAAGTTTTAGTCCTTTCCCATGTTACTTACTGAGAGTAAGTAATTTTCAGTTTATATAATATTTATAATATGGCTCCACTCAATTGATGTCATTTGTATATATGAAATATATACTGTACACTGTAAATGTCAAGCTTTATACGTAAAGGGAAAAATACATTATTAGCTCCAGTTGTGACAAGTCCTACAAAATATGCAACTAAAACAAATTTACACTTTTCTGAGACCTACTGAAAACTGCGACATTGGATTGACTTATTATCATACGGTGAATTTTCTATACTATTCCACCCCTAGGCTTATTCATGCCACAGTCCATCACAATAAGCATGAATATGACGCTATAAATCTATTATTATTGAAGGATACATGACTCATACACCAGGACTCAGCTTTCTTGGCTTAACCACAAGCCAGTATCATGATCTGACTTCAATATCTGGATTAATAAGGTTGACAGTCTACTACTTTACTGAATATAAAACTGAAGGCATATCAGAAAAAAGGTATAGGAGTGTTTAATTCACACAAATGAATGGAGCATCAGGGTCATTTGCTGGCAGAGAGAAAAGAAAGAGCTCATGAAAATGAGATTCACCTTCCAGGCTAAATTGCTCCAAGCAGTGGTGCTATTTGCATTTTTATGGCCCTCAGGCAGGCAGACAAGCAAATAAGCCAGGGTGAATGGGCAAATGGTTCCTGTGGAAATGGATAAAAGGAGGGAAGTGGTTAAAGGCAAGAGACAATAGGTACAATGTTTTATAAATTTTAGGCACTTCTGAAAATACTGCAAACAAAATCGGAATCGTTATGACTTTCTTGCCTTGTTCTCACGATATTCAGCAAAACAAAAAATGTCAGTCAAATGGAAACAAAAACACTTAATACTATTAATACACCAAATAGTATGGCACCATAGGGTACTATAGTTATTATAGGTGGTGTGATACACTTTGTAATACACAGCTGGTGGTGTATTAAAGGAATATGAACATAATCTGTTGGGCAGAGATGTAGGTCCTCGAGTTATGCATGACAGACAAGACTAATCATTATACCTAGTAAAGACTAGTTCCTTGTGTAGCCATGGTTGTATGAACAGTGGATAATGGCTAGAGTGGAGAATATCAGCTGGATAGCTTCTTGCCGAGATGCCATACAACCATTGATTTCTTGGGACGTTCTTGCAAAATGTTCTCAGAGATGGTGAATATTACCTGGATAACATTGTATATGCCATAATGTCATGAGGAACTGACCTCCTTAGGACTGGAAAGGTGTTCAGAGCCTCTCTCTGAGATGAGGACGTGATTCTGTCTGTGATATTTACGGTTTAGCCAAAGGCTGATAAATCAATGCTGAAAGTCCCTTAATTCCGACAAGCCCAAGGGAACTACTGTTGAGGTTGAGGTATGGTATTTTCAGAATCTAGCTTAATGCTAATGAATGATGTGGCCTGTGCTATAATCCTATGTCCTTAACTGAGGAGTCCATCTCTGTTCAAAAGGAAAAACTTCTTGAGACAGAGTGGCAAACTTGATTGGGTCTGATACTAATGAGGCCCTGAGCTCTGAAAACGGTGGATTGAAGTTTGTACCCCTGCGACATTATCATCAGGGCCACAGGTTTGATGTAGTTGCAGCCCAATGAGCAATGTTTCCAGTTGTGTCCCACCGACCGCCTCCATCCCTTATAGAACCCTTTTTGGGGTGGGGTGGGGTTGTTGGGGTGCTGAGGGAGTTCCTACTTGGCAGAAATACCCATTATGGTGAGCTAGGACCACTGAGAAAAACTCAGAGTTGAGGAAAACCACACCAGAAATGACTAAGAGGTGAGGACCAAAGTGAGCAGCAGAACAGGTCATAGCTAACTCACGAGCAGCACAGGAGTTATAGTTAACAAGACCAGCAAGCTAATGAGGGACCTCAACTTAAGCTAGTAGCTACGAAGTTCTGAATATACAAAACATACTCACCTCAGCAGTGAAGAAAGAATAGAAGATTAGAGGAGTTTATCTCCAGCTTTTGAGGACAGAGTACCTATAGCTCCAACGATAGTCACAAGATGTTACAGAGACAGCTCCAAACTGTCCAAAATTTCTACTAGGTGAGAAAAGGAAAGCAAATACTATCAAATACTACATCATATGGTCACTTTGGAAAGGGTGGATGGGACGTAGGGTGAAACAGAACTGCCAATTCAAAAAAATAAAAAAAATCGGCTGAAACCCCAATACGGAGTGTCAGGAAGTTATGTACAGTAGATGTAGGATGGAGCCCAAATGTTTTAGAGCTTCTCCATCAGTGAGTGTATAAAATAATGAAGGGTTAACGATAGATGGCAGTTAATGGCATGCTGATGCTACCCAAAATTTTATTAAGGGCTTAAATCTCATGACTGCCTTCATCATGGTGAAAGATTTGCAGCTCCAGAGCATGTGATAAATAAGTAATCTGTTGTAATGAATGGAGGAATGCAATTCTAAATAACTCGCATGCTGCAAGGCTTTTTCTGGACACGGTATTATGCCAAAAAATAAATAAATAAAAAATCGTAGGCACATGTAAACACATTCTGTAACATTCTGAAGATGCTTTAAATATCAAAAATCATTTAAAGCATTTTTTACTTTACCTTTATAAACATATTAGCATGGGTTCAAATTATCCTCTCGTTAAATGTGTACAGAGACGTTACAAAGAAAAATAAAGCTTGGAAGGAAGTAGCAGAGATAGTAACAGTTAGCTGGCTAATCTGAAAATGAGGCTAGTATGAAGATTAGCACATGACACAAATCAAACAATCCCAAAATATTTTCACATGAATTATTGCGTTACTTTAGTTGTGTTTGATGATCATAAATGAATGCATTGCGATGACGGGGTGAAGTGGTGCAAAAAAAGGATACAACCTGATTCATCCAATTTAGCTACAGTTACTTTTCAAATTCATGGTCTCCGTGTTAAAACAGACAGGTGGTGGAATATATTGAATATATTGCATGGAGAAGTCTTACAGATGGCAGGGACGACTCAGCAATAACACACCAAAACAATGTTTTCTGCAGCATCGAGAAAAATGATCAGAGTGTGTGCATATTATTTTCATTCTACTGAGCTGAAACCTAAACGAAGCTTCTCAGCAACTTATGTTTTTGTGCCCATTAGGCAAAGTCTGCATTGTTTTCACACTCTTTCTCCCACTCATCATATTTTATAATTCATCCATAGTTATTTATATTTCTATAACCTGAGAATATGATGAAACTTTAACAGAGTAGCTACGACGGAAGCTAGGAATAAAATTACTGCTGTGCTGTTTAACAGTAATGACATTTATCATATTGCAGGCTGTGTTTCTCTTTTGCATGTATCTCAACCACAAGTAAAGCATTTTAAAGTCTGGTTACGCCAAGAAATAACAAAAAAATAAGAAAAAAAGGACAAACTGCGTTTAAAGATTGCATTCAAACTGCAATGCAGGAATATCACAGACATTTTGTTAGCCAGTATCTGATTAAAGACTTACCTCTTTCCTAAATTACTTAAATTAGCACATTTAAAAGAAAAAAAAAAAAACTTTGTCTGAGCGCTTGTTACTATATCACCTCCCGAACAGAGTTTTTGGACTGATGCTATTCTTAGTTTGTGAGCTAGCGAACCAGTATCAGAACATATTTATTGATAGAGACTTCAAAGCCTTTTAAGGCCATCTGCCAAATGCCATAAATGTAAATGTAAATGTTTACAAACTGTATTAATTCGGTTTGTGTCCGTTCTGTTATGACACGTACTTATCCACATTTCCTGATCTTATACCAGTGATCCTGTGCCCACTGTAGCTTCAGATATCGGTTCTTGGCAGACGAGTAGAAGCCGCTGCTGCTGTAGCTCATTCTCCTATCAACGTTCAATGTGTGGTGCTTTTTGAGATGCTTTTCTGCTCATCATGGTTGTAAAGAGTGGTCTGCTCTTACATTTACGTTTACGGCATTTGGCAGCCATCTTTATCCAGAGCGACTTACATTTATCTCATTTATACATCTGAGCAGTTGAGGGTTAAAGGCCTTGCTCAAGGGCCCAATGGCAGCTTGGAGGTGCTGGGGTTTGAACTCATGACCTTCCGATCAGAAGTCCAACGTCTTGTTGCGAAATATAAAACACAAGGACAGAATTAAGAATTCATCAACAACCATAAGCTCTTATATTTGTTTTATTCAGCAAAATTAAATGTCACATTGTGAGTGTTATGAACACAGGATAATTAGTATTTTTTTTCTTTTATTGCTTTCAGGCGAACACAAATCCCAAGTAAACAATAAAGTGTACTTTAATTCCTAAGTGTAGCGCAACTATAATGACACTGGGAACATGAAGTGTCAGTATGATTTCTTTTTATTATTAAGAGACATGCCTGTTATTTCTCTTTTCAAGATTTTTATTTCATATAGAAACCTGTAACTTCTTCGATCTCAAGACACTGAGGTCAGAAATAGCAACATGTAGCCTACAGTATGTCCATGTTTTTATCATACAGACAAATGCAAATGCAAGAAACAACATGTTCTGTGCCAATTATCTTTCGATCACTTTTTGTAAATGAATAAACCCCCCAGTTCACACAGCAAACAGAATTAATTATAGAATATATACAAATAATCTGCTCTCTAGCATCAATATGGTAAATCTTTGTTAGATTTGTCTTATTAGAGCCTTTACAGACTGGCACAGACACCGTGATGCTGCTTTTCAGACTGACAGCAGTGTCCAGGAGATTGTTGCCATCCAAAAGGTCACAGAGTCTGTCGTGAACTTAAATGAGATTCTCACGAGTCTAAAGGAAAACATTCAGGAAAGCCTTGGGGGGCAAGAACTGGCAAAAAAAAGGTCACTTCTCAAATTTGATGTGGGGGACAGGAAATAGAGGCTGAATATCAGAAGGGAACGAAGGAAAAGCAGCCAAATTATATGATTCCTTACAAGATCACAGAACTGGAGGCTGAAGAACTATTAAAGAGCTATTTTTACTACTTTTAAATTTGTCAAATTATTCAAATAATGCTATTGTTTTGCTTAGTTCAATGCACACTCCTGTAAAGAAAACATGCCAACGGTTTGAAGGATAAGCTGACCTTACACTTATCTTCTGTGCTTATAGCTCACGTTAACTTTATTCAAAATTTTATCCATAAGCAATTCGGTCCTTGAGATAAACGTTATGTCATATTTATGTGTTTAATATTGGCCTCAAATGGCACTGCTAGTTTTGTTGACATCAAACTGTCAGACAGTAATTCTGCTAATCATTGTAACCGATACTGTGCAAGAAAAATGGGCTTGAGCTCAAGGTTGGAATCGGCTATAAACTGAGATATATCTAAATTCTTTACATTTCATCTTCTGTGAATATACAGTACAGTATACGCATCACACACTGACCATCATGAACGTACCACAAACTTTCCTACGCTCTCTCACAGGATATGCATCTTTTATCGAGTTGTCATCATGTTTGTACAGCTGCTTCTCTTGCCAGTTTCTGTCACAGCAGGTCAAAAACAGGCTTTCATTAGTATTTTTATTATGTCTTCCCTAGCCGTGCGCCGTCCATCAGTCACATCCCACTCTACCGATAACAGTGGCGCATAATTCGACTCCTGTAATGAGTTTTGCACTGTTGTAAAACAACCCATTCCCTCTTCTGTCTGGTTTAATAGCTCTATTACTTTTGCTGATTAATAGATGTTAGCTGCTGCTTTCAGTCAGTTCCATTAAACAAATCATGTTTAAAGAGTGGATTTAACAGAATGAGCATTAGTACAGAACAGAGGACGACAAAACGTCATAAACGTATGTAGCAGTGCAGTGCCGTGGCCCATGTTTTAGTTGCCTAGAAACATAACTAACATAGCTAATAAGAAAAAACAAAAGAAAAACAACAACTATCTAGCGTACGTTACTGAGAAACCGCAAAGTCTTTCCCATGTTGAAAACTTAAAGTTACAGCTTAACCTCTGACTGTGACAAACGCTGACACTGGAGACTCCTTCCTCAAATGCTAAATAAACATCTCCTTACGTTGTAATCAACGATTTTTAATGAACGTCTTTAATGTTTACGTAGAGCGTCCACCATACATAAAAAATAAAAATGCATTCCAGTACACCTTGCAGATGGAACGACTGTCCGAGGCGTGCTGTTATAGGAAATTTATACACCTTCTGACCAATCAGAATCGAGCATTCCACAGCGCTGTGGTATTACGCAATATAATCGCGTACGCTGAACTAGTTAGCTAGTTAACTGTATTTGTTTCCAAGTGCGTGCGCTCTTGATTCTGAAAAGATTGTCATCACTTAACGCTAATTACTGTGCTGTAGTTACAGCATCGAGGTACACTGCACTACCGTGAAGTGTGTTACGTTAAAACAAAGTACATATTAAAAAAATGTTTGTTTTTGCAAAAGGTTGTTGAACTACTGATAAAAAAACGAACAGCTCGGACACCAGGCTGATATGTCCACCCTGCAGAATGCTAAAAGTGTAAACCACTGCAAAGTGGGCGGAGTTTCCCAACTGGACGAGGTTCAGAGCAGTAAATTACAGCTTAACAGTTTGTGTATAGACAGTTCAGCCTGCAGTTTCCATTACTCTACTGCCACTAAAGCCTTCTTCATACATCACCATCAGCAACACGCTCCACTGATATATTACACCACAAGCAACTTACTGCTAATGCAGAGAAAACTGCAGCGTGGATTTTATTGTAGAAGATAATGTTGAAACCTGGATCCATTGGTGTTATAGGGGGATAAGGAAAGTGTATTCCCCAATTATTGTGGAAGTACAATAATTTAACACAATATACTGCAGAAGAAAAAATAATAAATCAACACCATTATGCATCATGGTGCGTTGGTAGAATTGAAGATTATTGCACTCCATTATTGAGATTTTTCCAAAATTATTTCCAGAATTATTGAAATGTTCTGCAGCGTGTCTCAAAATTCTCTATACACAGCGGAAATTAACACTTTTTAGCAAAACGTCTTCCAAAATTTGTCATACTTAGTTTATATTATATATATATTTTTTTTCAGATAGCCTTTAAGAACGCCTTTGACAAACGAAGAACGCGTTGAAATCACTCTAGCGAAGCTGTCTTAAGGTTGCGATGGACTTTAACAGGAAACATGGCGAGCTCATCACACACAACACTGTCGCCAAACTGCGAGCCGAAGCTGAGAGAGACGACTCCGTGTGTGTTTACAAAGAAATGTTAATATCACATCGAAGAAGTTTTGTAAAAAGTGTTAATTAACCCATGTAGCTAAGGAGACTTTTGGGACTCCCTGTATTTTAGTTTCGTCTTTCGTTCCACGAGTTCTGAACTGTCGAAATGCTTTTAGACGCACATCTCTGTGCTTCCTTTCTGGCAGAGGAGCTTTGCGTGAGAAGATTGCAGTGCAGGTCGTTGTTTACTGTTTTCAGTCTAACTGTCGTTCCTGCTGCTTTCAGGTCGTCCTGCAACTCTTTTTTTTTTCCTCAAGTGACTGCTGGCTTCTTTCTTATCTTCCTTATCATTAGCCCGAGGAGGGCGTGTTGTGAAATCACCTGTCCAGCGACGATTATTTGTGTTTTGATGAATTTCCACCTGCATATTATCGAACCTGTTGTACTGTTTATGGTCTTTGCTATGGCGCTGTAGCTTTTTCCATTCGAGTGTGCCTGAAAAGTTTACGAAGCTCTTTCACCTTCAGTGTGATTGCTACATGTTGTGTGAAATCTTCCCACCAGGTGCAATTTGCCTAAAAACTTTTCTTTTTTTCACAGTATTTACATCTTGATTTATTTTCGCGCAACCCTTTTTCCCTTAGCAGTTCCATTTCTCTACACATTATATTCGTCTTTTTGTAAGTAAATCAAAATCAATAGACATTATGTGTGTAAATTTGTGGATATATGCACTGAAAGTATATTAAATAACAAACACAAAAGTGTCTGAAGACTTATTTCCCTTCGTTATACATGGAAGGAGTCTCCAGTGTCAGCACTTTGTAACGGTCAGTAAGTTTTCTGCCACGGTAAAGTCTTCAAGGCGGAAGGTGTTACGATAACTTGTTTTGAGGATGTTCCACAACATTAAATGTAACTACAAATGGATAAAAAGTATGTTTTTCTTGAATAAATCTAAATTTTTGAAAGGAAATTCCTGGAAAATTGATGTTTTATAAGAGGAATGAAACACTCTGGGACATGCTTTTATAGGAAAACAATCAACTTCAGGCACCTCACTACCCCGTCACTGATTATTTTCCTATACAGGCATTCCCTGATGTGTTTTTAATTTTATTTTACTTATTATATTTCAATACATCACACATCCATGTGTTTAGTCCTTGCCCTAAAATTTAACTTTAAAACCTTAAAAGCTTTATTTATTTCATCTTTTTGTAAAAATCATGCAACTCTTTCATCCTTCAGTAGACACGAACACCACAGGATTCATTTATGTGCTTTTTATTTATTCATTTTTGTACAAAAAGGAGGTATGATATTACACAACCAGCAAAGCTCACATTTTCACACACACACACACACACAAACACACACACACACACACAAAGAAAAACAAAACATTAAAAGCTGACATGTGACCAGTTCATTGTTAGTGTTGACCCAGTGTGAAGATGCAAGAAAACAATAAGGTTTTTTTCTTTTTTTTCTTTTCCTAACATCTGAATTACGATGCAAACGTAAATGTGGCGTACGGAAAACTTCCGAATCGGTTTTAAAACATTTTACAGCTGACACGAATTGCGAAAAAAGTGTCTGCTGTGTACAATTTCATTTGAAGTTCAATATTTTTGCAAATTCAGCTGGCGGTTGGTGGCTCAGTTAATGAATTACAGCACATTTTTATTTCTATGAATACTGCATAAACACTTATTTAATGATCATTAGTCATTTTAAATTATAGTACGTCATTATTAATCAGGATGTACTTAAGCGCTTATATTTAGTTTTTTTTTTTTTTATTAAAACGTGCATGAATTTGAATTACACATGCTAATTTTGTGACATTTTTGACGTAACGCCAAATACGTGTCATGTGTTTGTCATTCAGGATTAAATATAATCCTATAATATAATATAATATAATACACCACAGCTTAATCAGCTGCAAAGGATGATGGGAGAGGCGATGCTATACCGGCTCAGTGGATTTATTAATACTGAAGACAAACGAACACTTTTTTTTAACTCGAAATGTGAAATTTTTAATCTAGGACCACTCGTAAGGTTTGCGTACGGAGACGGCGATTAACGGTGATTATTCAGAACTTCTTTATTCTAAGGAAACTGCTGATGATAAAGAAATTGTGGCTTGAAATAAGAGGATCATCTTGGGGGAGTTGTTAGAATTCGACGCTGAGCTCCTTCATAATACGCCGTCGTCGTGTTAGATTATGAACGAGACTTAACGGAAAAAAAAAAAAGAACGGAAAGGAACATTAAAAAAAAAAAATGTAACAAACAGGGATGCATCGATAGCGTTTTACTGAATTAATTAATTAATTTATTTTTTAATACGAATTCACTTTTTTTTTTTTTTTTTTGGGTACTCTGTGACACCAGGGGCATCCTGGAACATATTATTTAGCTCTGTTTATATTAGTTACTGCCTTATCTTCCGTTATGTCCTGAATTATGTTTCATGTTTAATATATTACGGTAAAAGAGCGCGAGTGGAAAGGAAGCGCCCGTGTCTCAGTGCTCGCAGAAGTGAACTGTTCGCAATTCTGAGCTTATAAATAGTTTAGTTACATTACAGTAGCTCCTCTTGATATCTTCGCTAAGAGTCTGCTTAGCTTTGATGGCAATCGTCAATCAGGAAATACGTCCAGATCGATGTCATGTTGGTTATTAGCGTGGAAGTATACACTACGTCGCATAAATAGCGCACGATATCAGATATCGGTATCAGAGCAATTTTTTAAAGGAGGAAATGAGAATCGTGTCGGTATCGACGCGTCCCTAGAGTTAATGCGAGATCTGAAACGAACCCAGCACATTCATTCATTCATTCATTTCTGTTACAACCTACTGCATAATCATAGGAACACTGAATATCTAATAAGCATACATACTTACATACATACATACTTTTATACATACTATATACACAAACACGGGGATGTCCTTCACTAGAAGTTTAATAGACTGATCTGTACAACAGCCTCCAAAAGGAACTGTGGTGCAAAACACTGTCTTGCTTATACAGTAAATACTATGTCTTATAGTACAAGTTCTATAGTAAACTGTCCAACACAGAAAACGTAAAGATCATGTAGCCTGGAAACGCTACAAAGTGCATATATACGGTCAGAAACGCCACTGTCTGGGGAAGCGGAAGGGTGGAACGAATTTCTGGTGCACAGGGAAGAGCTAGCAAGCGGGACAGGAGTTAACTCCTCGAATATTTTGTGTTCCTGGATAAAATACTGAGAGCTTTTGATTCAAGTAGCGGCGTTTTCCAGTCCCGGCCAGTGTCTCCTCTATCGCCTGTCATGTGGGTTTTAACAGACAGGGATTAGGTCATTATAAACACTCAGACAAGAAGGATGTTTAAAAATCCAAACAGAACAGACAACACTTCAGTTTGAAGTACGCGAAAGGATCACAGATCTGATCGCTTGGCGTGGACACGCGAGTGAAACGCCAAGCGGTCACGTGTGCGCAGGGAGCCATCGGCAGCGTGGAAACCCTGACCTCTAGAGGGAAATGTCTGAAAATGAGCAATTTTTTTTTTTTTTTGCTCATCTTTTGAGCAAACCTGAAACTAGTTCTGTTGCTGGCTGCCAGACAGTAAACACTAATAAAGCTTTGCAAATGAAAAAAAAACAGAAAAATATTCAAAGCTTCACAAAGAAGCATTCAGAATTTCAGAAGGAAATGACCAAAAAAAAAAAAAAAACTCTCATTGTGAATGAATTCAGCTGATGTATACTAAATATTTTTTTTTTTTTTGTTTTCAAGCATTCCCCTCTTGACAGTCCTTTAAGGACTGCTTCACATTACAGATTCGGAAGAGAAACAGGCCAACTTTCCTTTCTTTCCTTCCTCTCCTTCGTCTCTCATCTCTCTTTTGGCTTGATTTGAAGCAAGCTTCCATTTTTGTTGCTTCAAAACCAGCACTAATTCCTGCCATGTGCCAACAGCACCTCCTTGAGGTCTGGCCCATAAAGCTCTTTGTCCCATCTCTCTCTCTCTCTCTCTCTCTCTCTCTCTCTGTGCTTCCTTTGGTCTCGTAAAGGGACAAATTTCTCTCTTCGCCGTCCATTCTCCGTTGCTCTCCTCTTTCTCTTGACCTCCTCCTCTTCTCTTCCTCCACGGTTTTAGCCGTCGAGCAGGTAGACGACCAGCTCGTAGGTGCACATCATGATGGCCGTGTTGGGGATCTGGCGGACGAGGTGGGTGGTGAGGCCTCGATACAGTGCTCTGTATCCTTCCTCTCTAACCACCATGCTCAGAGTCTGAAAGAACGAGCGGTACTTGCTGCCTTCTTCTCGCAACCGGGTACGGATCACCTCTGAAAAAGGGAGAAAGCTGGTTTCAGTTCGACGCTCACGCAAGTTCAGCTCCCTATTGTAGTACAGTATATCTGTAGTATTCAAGTAAACATCTGTTGTTGTCCCGTCTGTATATTATAAATGTACAACAAGGCAAAATGAAGAAGAAAAAAAAAAAAAACAAGCACTTAATGCGTGAGTATATTACGTATATTACTAATTTAAGCAAAAACGCCATGTCTGAAATGTTGGTATGTAATGGATGCGCTTTATTAAAACTACTGTATCTGTAGTTATTATTTTGCTACTTTACGCAGAAGAAAACAAACACGTATCTACCGTGTGGATACGCGATGGATGTGGCGCAGGTTTTGGAGGTGGCAGCGGCCAGCATCATGCCGACGAAGTCGGACGCGTCCTTCACCGATTCGTCTTCGTCATCCATGTTGGCACTTGCCTTGGACTCGAGGAGCTTACGCTTGATGCTCTCATAGATGACGAAATGAATGACAGTCTCAGAGATGCCCGCATAGGAGGCCGACATGCCACGGTAAAAGCCGCGTAGCCCGTCGGCTTTATACACGCGCCTCACACACTCAAACGCGCTCATGCGCCTCTCCCCACGGTTCCTGGGTGGGAAAAAAAATTGTTTGATGAGTATAACTATATACAATTTTTTCGTAGTATTGCAAGCGTAACAAGTTGGAGGAAACTCCCACTCTACACATTTCAAGTTAGCATACGTTTTCCATGTTAAGTCAATTAGAGTATCTACTCTTATGAAGTCATTTGAAGTGGAAGATCATTTCAAAATAATAGCTAATAGACAGATTCATTTCAGCTTTTATTTACTAAGTGAAAAGTTTACAGCCTTTGTTAGTATTTGAAAAATTGCCTTTTAATAGCTTGAACTTGAATCAAACGTTTCCAGAAGCTTCTCGCAATACTTCGACACCAGTTCCGTCAGGAGGAATGCACAAAAATTCCAGCACGCAGTCAGATTTGTGCCCAGAGTTTGTGATGGCTGCTCCAATACTTTTACTTTGCTGTCTTTAAGCCATTCTGTTACATCCTTGGCGGTACGATTAGGATCACTGTCCTGCTGTTTCAAATTTCTGGCTGATGTCTTGAGGTGTTGCTTCAGTATTTCTAGACAATCCTAATCCTTAATCCTAATAATCCTCATGATGGCGTCTAATTTTCCAAAGTGCACCAGTCCCTTTTATCAGCAAAACCCCCCCGCAACATGATGCTGCCACCCCCATGCTTCACAGATGGAATGGTGTTCATCGGATTAAAAGCCTCATCCTTTTTCCTCCATACATAGTGCTGATCTAGTTTAATTTTTGGTTCATTTGACCAGAGAACATGCTTCCAAAAGGCTGCTGATCAAACTGCCGGTCTTAGAGTAATGGTTTCAGCCGTTCATGGTGATGTAGGAGTCTCTGGATATACTTTACATACCTGATGCATCAAACACCTTCATTAGTTCCTTTGCTGATGCTGTAATTGACTTGCCAAAAGAAACGTATGGTAACAAAACATATGGATGTACTGTTTTTCTTTACGTGACACTAATGCACCAGCACCGTCGCTGAACGTGCGCTTTTTCAAACCGCATGCTTTCAGTGTGGTTCAAATTCAGAGACCAAGATGGCCGTTGCACATTCTGTGTTTCTGCAGCTATTTGTGGTTATGTGAATGTATGTCTCTAAAAACAACCCTCAATTTACCTCCTGAGCAGAGGAAGCCAGCCTGAACAAGCTGAAACATGACAACCACAAGAATGAACTAAACTGTGTACATTTTTCTGTCATCCACTTCATGTGTCTGCTGCTTAGCAAACTTTACACTGGACAGAAACTCTAGGCCAAATCATTTATAGCCCTGACTGTGCTTAATGATAATTTATCCACTTAGTAGCTACAACAACAACAACAACAACCATCAGTGTCTTTTGTTTTTCTTTGGTTTTCCTCATGGAAGGATTTAACAAGTACCAATAATTTTGCTACATGTTTTTGGTTTTGAGATCAATTGTCTGAGTGGAGAATATGATCAGCATGCGTAATGCTAATTATTTCATTTTAAGCATGATTAGAAAGCTACGAAACCATCTATATAACATGCTGTTAAGAAAATAAGTGTTTGGAGAGGATTCTGTGCTAGGTGAGTGAAACAGAGTTGCTTTTCATTAGTGACATGCAGAAAACATACCACACTGAAAAGCAAAACCTTCCTGATCACGTCGCGTGATCTCGTCAGTGAAACGCAATCGGCAGGGAGCTGCTTTTTAATGAATCGTTGCGTTTCAGTGTGGTACGACTGCAACGCAGTGATGAAAGTGAAATGCGAACACCGTCCATTCAATGTCCCAAGCCGTACTCAGAGGGGAAACAAGATTCATCACTGGAGTAGGGTTTAGGGTTTTATGGCTTATGTAACAATCCCAAATGTACCTGCTAATCATATAATAGCCGCTCACCTGGCATCCAACTGTAGGCGGGTCTTTATGAGCCAGATAGGATTGGTGGCCGTGATCGCTGTGAACCCTGGGGAAAAAGGATGGTAGGGTCAGCCATAGAAATGGCACTGTTGCTCAACATAGGCAAGGCTAGTGAAGCAGGCCTACTGTCCTTTCAAAAAAATAAATATATAAATAAAAAAAATAAATAAAAAGATCTCCAGTTCAAAGAAACACTGTGGACTTCTCTAAGATGTTTTATAGCCTGTTTTTATGGCCTGCTGTTCTGGCATTTTGTTTATCAAGCTCGTGAAATGGAGGCTATTAAGTGCAGATATCAGTCAGGATTTATTTGAAAAGACTGTGTGTACTACTCAGGAATGCAGCGGTATCATTAACAGTAACAGATATCTTATGTCAGAGTTTTTTGTTTTGTTTTTTTTTAAACAGAAAACATTTCTATGATTAAAGCCACAAACACATCTTAGAGTAGTTGGCCACAGCATGGAACCTTTTAGCTAAAGCAATAGATAAAGCATATAATATAAATTATAATAAAAATCCCTTTAATTGGTTTAGAGAGCACATTAAAAGTGACGAATTAACTGAACTTGACAGGGCACTTTTCTGCATAATTACGCAGTTATATAACTATCCATATGGCATGCCGGAAGGGCGCGGAGTCGTAGTGCCATATGTTTTAAACTGATTATTTAACCACAAGTAGGCTTTCCACAATGGCATTCTTGGGAAAAAAAATAAAATAAAAACAAAACCATGCCTTGTGATGCAAGAGATTAGTAATAAAGATCTTCACTGCAATGTCAATAGTCTGCAAAATAATCTGCAAATAGGTCGGCTTGACGTGCAACTTTCTGGATGCCATTGCCGTAAACCATTAAAGTAACCTGTTTCGTCTGGAATAAATATTGTCTAGTAATCCCAGAATAAAAAAAGAGGATAAAACAATGACAGATGAGGCACTGCTCTGCAGTACTTAAATAAAGAAACATTCTTACATCAGTCGAACCAAAAAAACAACAACAAAAAAAAGAGGTCTAGTGACCTAGAGTAGGGGGTGAAGGGGCTCTAGATAGGATAAGAGACCTAGAGCGAGTGGGTGAAGGAGGATGATAGAGAGAGAGAGAGAGAGAGATTGTGTGTCTCTGGCGAGTACTCACACGGGGAGGGGCAAAGCTCCTCCTCACAGCTGCAGGACGGAGCCTGCAGATATGGGGGGGGAGGTTGGAGCAGGCTGGCTCACAGAGTACAGGCCTAAAATAGACACAGGCTTTTCTGTACCATAGTCACAAGCAGCAGCAGCAGCAGCAGCAGCAGCAGCAGGGGGCGGAGCACTTCAATCAAACCCCACCCACAAACCCCATAAGTCCCGCCCTCACATGACCTCACATGACCTTCTAGACTGATCATCCCACCTGAAATTCCCCAAACTTCTGCTTTTTCTCTTTTGTTTTTTCTCATAAGTACATAGGAAGTAAAAAGAGTATTCAAGAAGAGTGAGGTATAGAGAGAGAGAGAAAGAGAGAGAAAGAGAGAGAGAGATATAAGAGGCAGATTGGTTGTCTCTTGAGTTTTAAAGGACATCATTAAACCAGTGCTTTTTTTTTTTTTTTCTTTTTTCATAAAAACGTGTCTAGAAAGGCACAACATGTCAAATGGGTGTTGCTGAGTCAAAACAATCACCATTATCTTTATTACAATAGATTAACCTTCAGTGGGTCATAAAGTTAAACAGGGGACAAAGGCTACAAAAACAAAAATAAAAGGAGGTCAAGCAGTGCAATTCAGAGGTAAGAGAGTGCAAATGCTAACCTTGTCAACCATTTTGGAAAAAATATAAATATATATATGACATGACAATACTATGTGCACTGTCAAAAGCTTCTTTATCATTAAAATCTCAGTAGTGTTTCCTGTCTGCAGTGTTGCATTTCAAGATACTAAGTCTGGTTCCTAAACCTCCCCCAGTTACTTTCAGATCTTAAATTACAGATGCAAACTTTTCCACATTTTGTAGTGGTTACATCCTAAAACGGAAATGAACTTAATCAGGGTTATAACTCATGAATCTACACAAAACAGCCCAAGAGTGAAAGATGTGAATGCAGCTTGCAAATATTCTCCTCTTTTGCTGTAAAACTCCTAAATTAGTAAACTGGTGCTGCTGCGCATCGCCGTGCGAACACCATCCCTGAAGTGAAGCACGGTGGCGGTAGCATCGTGAGAGTTAGACTTGGTCAGTGATTTTGGTGGACACGTACTAGGTGCTGGAGACCTTCTGAGATCGTCCAAGATTCTCATTAGAGCGATATCTCAAGAACGGATGGTTGAATGTTTGTAGTATTTATACGGATTTATTATTGAATCCAGCAGACGAACTGATTAGATTTTGGAATTGAGCCAAACAGGGTCAAAAATCACAGCAAGCTCAAAAGATATCTGAAATAGTTCTTCTTAAATAGCTTCCTTCCGGTTTGAAGTATATGTTAAAGGCATTTCAGGCGTACAAACTGGTAACAAGAAGGATCAGACCTGGTCTGGTCACGGTCTGCGTCAAGTTTGTTAATGGATTTAATGGTCCACAGGATGTTTTCCAGAATTTTGTCCCGGATTTGTTTGTCCCAAATTCAATATTAAGGGCTATTTTGTGTAGATTCCTGACATTTCAGTTCTAGTCTGGAGTTCAAGGGGGGTGAATACTTATGCAAGGCATTGTAAATAACCGGTCCTCTAGGCTGCATTACTGAGACTCCTCCTTCATGCTTACACACAAGTTCTTCTTGGTGCAGATATCTGGTACTCAAAGGAAAATGAAATAAATACTGTAAACAAACAAACAAACAAACAAACAAATGTTTTATACCAGTGGTTCTCAAACTGGGCTCTGGGGTCCCCCAGGGGTCCATGATTTAAAAAAAAAGTTGTTAGAGTGGTGGAAATCACAACCCACATTATCAAAGTTATTATCTTTAGGGGTCCAAGCACCAAAGTAAACGGTGGAATGTTCAGGAACAGCAAACTCTTAAACATTATTTGACAAATTTTAATAGTAATAATGGTAAATTCCATACTAAGGGGGTCTGTGGAATATATTTTGTAGTTAATAAGGTCCCTGGCTACGAAAGTTTGAGAACCACTGTCCTATACTACAAAAAAAGATAATCTTTGCATTGAGAAAGCAGCAGTTGTTTGTTCTTTGATTATTTCCAGAAATTTCTCTATTACTCAAGTATTAGAGTTTTTAATTTACTGAAAAAATGGAGAGCATCAGGCCAGGTATCTTACTTCCTGCCCCTTAATCTACGACTGTTTATGTTTAATTTATTGCCCGTAGGCTGGGGAATATTTTAACTGATTACTTTTAAATCCCAGGTTTAGAGCTTTCTACATCCTTCTGGCCTGGAAATCTGGAAAAAAAAAAAAAACTTGATAGTGTATAATAAAACACAGTAATGTTTTATTTATATAAGTTGATTAATTTGCGCTATATAAATAGTCCGGACAGAACTGATTCTCCAGATGAGCGATATCCTATATTTAAAAAACACGTAATGTCACTCTATTAGTTTGTATTTTCTTTACTGTTATGAATATGAGTCATGGATTTCCACAAGTTGTTCCAGTGGATAAATTTAGCCGTCAGGCAGGACGTGTAACTTGATAGCTAGTGATAATCAGCTTACTCTCTAATACAAGAGCTCTGGAAATGAAAACGTGTTAAAATCAAACAAGAATAACACGATTCAGAAGGATAAAGTGTGTCACGTGGTTCAATATCACGTGGAATTCTCGAATCTGATTGGCCAGGTGGTGATGATTCATTTTCTTTAGTTTATATTAATGCGCTCGTTCGAATACATTACTGTTTCTATAGTAACAACTCACTCCCAGGTATTGTATGATGGACACGGCGTGTAATATGAGGTATAAGGTAACATACTTTGTATTACCGCAAAAAAAAAACCCCAGAGTGACCTACATTTCCTCTGGAAACATGGGATAGATTTACACACACACAGCGAGGGAGTGTGGCTCGTTATCTGATCGGAGTCCAGCTCTGTTTACAAGCGAGGGCTTTAATCTGCAAAGTTTAAAACCGCGACACAAAGATAATCTTTACAGTCAGTTAGACCTCTTTATGTTTGTCCTTAAACGTAAAGTTATATCTCACATTTTCACTAACGTCGTGTAGATTCTTGTCTAAGCTATAATTACGATCTGTCTACGATTTTTTCTAGCCGAATTAATGGACAATATTACACAATATTAACAATATTAATATTTCTACTATAGCAGTGTCCGAATTCTCGATTCTGATTGGTGCGTAGGTGTTGACTAATTTTTATATTAATAATGGTTTATATTACGGCACTCTAATATGTTCTAATACGTTATCATTTCTACGTGATATGATGAAGCTTGCCTTTTTACGCACGATGGTTACTTAGCGGTTTTGGAAGGAGTCTCCAGTGTCAGCGCTTCGTAACCTTCATTTACACTTTGAGACAGAAGAGAGAGAGGAGGAAGAAAAAAAAAAAAAGAGAGAGAGGCTGGTGATGGAACGACGGTTTATAGCAGCTATAATGCAAGTAATAACAGGAACTAACTTGTTTTGTGGATGTTCCATAATTTCAAATGTAACTATAAATGGACAAAAAAAATAGTTAGTGTTGGCAAATTTCAGGGTAGATAATGATATGGAACTTGCTAGCTAGTGCACAGGACGTAGCTAGTCTGCTTGCTCTTCAATAGTACTCCGTTTACAAAACCTAGTTGTCTAGTTGTGTTTTTATTTGAAAAGTAACAAGAAGTTCTTTGTTTTCACGTAAAAATATCACACATTAAAAATTTAAGATGCGTCTCAATGTGATAAAAGGTTACTACTGGATCTCCTACTACTACTATTTAAATAATGCTTAGAAATTATAATGTATAATGACAAGGTTAGCATTTGCTGCCTATATTCAAGAAGGTGTATAAAGCAGTTTTCCCCCTTCCATTTACCTTAACATGGCTTACAGGCTCATTAAAACTGTACAATCACAAAAAAAAAAAACAACAACACAGCTACAAGCTAGCTAGAGTGATATAACTATCATTATCATCATCATCATCATCATCATCATCATTAGGAGAATCATGATCATACCAGTGAGATGAGAAGTGACTACCTGAGGCGTCCCGATTCCGCCCGCATCGCCCGCGAGGACCGCTGCCCACCGCGCATGGCAACCTACATGTTAGCGTAGCGCCCTGCTAGCGGCCGCTACTACACACAGCACAGACAGCGTGTGAAGCCAGACTGTTTAGTAGCACACTGGTATGTAATGATTTTTGTCCTCCAGCCCTCAAAAGGTAGAAGAAGAAAACAAAAAAAGGGGAAAAAAAAAAGTAGGAAAGGAAAGCACAACCTGAACTTTGAGGACCTGATTATTCTGCACATTTATTTATATATTTTTAATTTTTTTGGCCACATTGTTTATTAGCAATAAGTGGCACGTATGGAGCTGCAGTAAATATTTTCAATAGACACTAGGGGTGTAACGATCCATCGATCTGAATCGATGTATCGATCAAATAACCAGCGATCCGATGTATCGATGCAATTCGTAAACATCGATGCATGTATAATTTAGATTCCAGCTACGTCCCGGACGTGACGTACGTCAAAGTTTACGTTCATCACGGGTCATTATTTGCACGAAATATGTAGCATTTCATAGTGGGGGGAAAAAAAGCTCAATAAATTTGCCAAAATATATTTTGATTGAATTAATAGAAATGTTACTGATTGTGCGAAACAGACACATCGTTTAATATCGATCGCAGGCCCCTGAATCGCTCAAATCGAAATCGCATCGTGGCGGTCACTGAGGTATCGACAAATATCGAATCGCTGGCTAAACGGATCGATATTAGATCGTATCGTCAGGAAAGTTGCGATTTACACCCCTGATAGACACGTTAAGTAAATGAACACTAGCTCTCTTCATTTCTGCTTCGTATTTAACCAATTTTGGTTGCTTTGTTTATTTTATTAGCAAAACGCTCTATAGTGCGTATAAGCTTTCCAAATAAATATTAGCTAATCAGGCTAAGTTCTTTTTTTCCCTCCTAAACAAATACTATCGTAACGTTTCGACGTTTCACGTAGGTCGTGTTGATTCTTTGAGTTTGGCTTGAATTTGGCTTCACAAGCTGTGCAACATAAAGCTGACATTTTAAATTACGTGTTATTGATCCTGAAAGTCTTTAATTGTGCTTTCGGTCTAAATTCTAGATGCTAACAAATATCATGGTTTTTTTTTTTGGTTTTTTTTTTAAAAGTTTCCAAAATATGGGCCATATTCCATAGGCTAAACCTTCCCTGTTCACTGAAAAACCAAATAAAGATGCTAGCTGATCTCTACATCTATATAATTTATGCTACACTTTAAAAGATGTCCGTTTTCAAACACTGGTTTTATCCCAAGATACAGAGTGACTAAGAGGTCAGTACCATTTTAGTTCAACATGTCACTCACAAAACCAAACAAGCAGTGCAATTATTTAGTATCTAAAACAGGAAAAAAAATGCAGCTAAGAAAAGAGCACACGTGGGACTCTTACCTGCGAGGCCGGCGGAGACCATGTGCACCTGCGTGGAGTCGGGCTCCAGTACGCCATTTAGCTTCTCTTTGGCCGTTGAGTAGGCCGCGAAGTAGATCGCTCTGTCGACGATAAAGACGATAAAGATTCAACGTGACGGAGATTTTACGATAAATCGCAAAAGACATTAACAACTAAAAACACAACAGCAGAACTGGGTTACTCAATAAATAAATAAATAAATAAATAAATAAATAAATAAATAAATAAATAAATAAATAGTAACTTAATATTTAATTGTTTTTGCTAGGATGCAGTTTTTCTGAATTTGCTGTTGTGGTTTTGTTTTGGCATTTTTTGAATTGCTGCAGTTTTTTTTTTTTTTTTGTTATTGCTGTTATGTTCTTAATTTTGCTGCTGCATTTTTGGATTTTTTTTTTTTTTTTTTTAGTTCCCTTTTCCGATTCACAGCTGTGTTTTTGGGTTCGTTGTTGCATTCTCTGATTTGTTGTCCTGTTCTCTCTACTGCTGTTGTGCTTTTTTTTTTAATTTGCTGGGTTTTTTTTTCATTTCGGTTGCTACAGTTTCTGATATACTGTTGTTTTTTTTAATTTGCTGTTTAGCTTTTTTTACTTGCTGCTGTTTTTTAAATTTTATTTCTTGTTACGGTTTCTGATTTGCTGCTGCGTTTCAGAATTTCTGCCGAGGCAGGCCGCTCGTTTTTCTGAGTTTGCTGTTGTATTTGTGGTTTGTTGTGTTCTGCGCTTATCAGATATCACAGTCTTCTATTGGTTTAAGGTCATTTTATTCTCTATAAACAGGCTTTAAAGAGAGCGTCCATGCGCTTACGAGGCACGAATACTGCATTAAACGGATAAACGTTGCAGCAGTAACTTTGACGAACACGACATTGTTTCGTTGGAAATTGCGAATCAGGGAACTGACTGCGAATCAACCCCACAGTCTTTCACGAAAGAATAGTTTGCGTCTTCTCGGTCAAGAGAAAACGTCAAGCTTAGATAGAGAGAGGAAAAAAAAA
>CM040457.1:31033760-31043777 GCA_022758105.1 Pangasianodon gigas | reverse complement strand
ATGAACGAGACGTTGGCGAGCATTAGAATAAATCGAACAGGAATCTAGTTTATTGCCAGTATACTGCTGTATGAAGAGTCCTAGTTGTAAAAATATCTCTAGAACACCTTCTTTATTCGTCAGAATATAAAATAGCACTTGATCCAGCGAATCCTAATCATTTTGCGTAGGACATTTAATCGGGTTCCCAACTGAACATGCTAAATCGAGGTCAGGAAATTGTTGTTGTGTGTGTGTGTGTGTGTGTGTGTGGGATATAGACTAAGTAATGGCAAGGTTTTTTTCCTGTTATTTTGATCCACTATCCTCTAAAGAAAATAAAACATGGTTTGAAGGTTACTAAAAAGGTTTGAACCACAACAGCACTGGTTCTGGCACTTGATCCAACCCTGCGCGGTTAAAAAGACGGTAGCGAAACCCAACCATAACATAACTCCTCGGTTCTCCTCGTCCTCTTTCACGCTCTCAAACAGAAACGTCTTACACACTTGCAGTATTTGGCTAGTAACGATGTATAAAAGGGAGTGTACATTCTGTCCTCCCTGAAGCTAATGATAAGCTACGAGTGTTCCAGGCTTTCCGAAGGTTGTTTCAGGTGCTTCTGGGACACGCTTCTGACGGAGCATAAACGAGCCTCGACGCAGCTTCAGATGCATCTGTAAGGAATTATGAGATGACCTACTTTTCTTATTGTGTTTCTTTTTTCTCAGGCGTAATACGATGGGTTTGGATTTCTACATTCCTTCGCAGAGGCTGAAAATGGCGTGTCGGTTTGCCAATACGGAAATCCCCTACCAGCGAGAGAGAGAGAGAGAGAGAGAGAGAGAGAGAGAGAGAGCTGGAGAAAGAGGAGGAGTGCGAATGAAAACGTTCAGTCAATATGGACGTGAGCCATCAATAAGTTGATAAAAAAAAAATTTAACGACATTCAAAAAAAAAAAAAAAAAAAACAATAACTGATATTTCTCAGCTTTGGTCATAAAAACGCTCCTGGATCCTTTTGTACAAAAATCTGTTGATCCGTATTGTATTAGAGTATTAGACGTAATTAGACGTAATCGGATATCAGCGTCGAATGACACGTGACGAGCGATAAACCTAGACAGATGACTTTTTGCTCATTTTAGGAAGAAAACTAGCCATTTCAAACATCTCGTGAATTAGAGCTGTGACTGCATTTCAGTGTGACACGGCTGCAACGTAGCGATGAAAATGAAATGCAGTGCAACAAGAAGTACGTTCGCTTCCGCTTCTGACAGAAAGTTAGCATCGCCATGCCGATTGTTGGTCACGCAAGACATCGAGTAACGCTGTGAAGGTTGTGCTTTTCAGTGTGGTACGTTTTCTGCAGGTCACTAATGAAAAGCACTATCACGTGTGTACTCTATTTTAAGTTTTTTTTTCTTTTCTTCTGATGCTGGATTGAATTTCACTTCTGGTAGAAAATCCTCTCCAGGTGAAACAGGTTATCATGGCAAGCCAGGTGACCCAGATAACACTGTGGAGACTTGTGGATCTCTGAGAGACGCTAGCCGATCGTAGACGTCTGTGAGCTCATGTATGCGGAAGTGGGTTTGAAAATAGCGGCTAGCTTTCACGTGTCTTGAAGGAAGCACATGCTAAGTTAGTAGGTGTCAAGTGACAGGACAGAGGTAGCTAGTGGCAAATAAATTGGGTTTTTTAAAAATATAAATAAATAAGATCAGCGATGATGCCTTGGATGGCACTTTGACGGTTTGCCTCCTATTATTCTGGACACCTGCTGGCAATCTGCAGTTATGAAATAGCTACAGCTGGCATTTAGCTGCCGTGGAACAGTGGTTAAGCGCATTGAGAACATCCTGTCCAATTACTCTATATCGCAGTGAGGTATTAAAAACAAGAAAAAAATAATAAAAGTTGACACACAAGCTACCATAAATGTCTTTAAGGTGCTCAAATGCGCAGGTCGTTCTGTAGTGCTGTAAGAAGAGAGCGCATTGCTGTGTTTTATATTTGGTTGATGTTTATGGGTGTAAAAATTTGCGCTCAGGACAGGATTTAAATTTCACTGCTCTGGGGAAATATTTAAAGAATTTTAATTTGGATTTGGGTCGGAGGGAATTCTTCTTTCATGCGTAATCAGGATTTCAGTGGTTTCAGCGCACAAAGATTAACCACCATTTTGTACACATCCAAAACATGTGATTTGTTTTTTTTTTTTTTTAGTCTGAATTTTAGCAATTTTAGCAAAGTCTGGTTGATTATGAGGATTATGGGGACAATACGACTTTTTTACAAATTAGTATAGGTTCAAAGATGCTGGAATTGTTCTGGTAAGCTTCTGATAAAGCAATCTGACCTAAATATAGGTTAAACACCTCAAAAAAAAAAAAAAAAAGAGCACTTAAAGGCTCAAAGCCTAAATATTTACCTAGATTAAAATTTTTATTACACGCTAGATGAAATACTAGTGACATGTCAATGAATACGACATTTTAATTATGAATTTTAGAGTTAAGATACTCTACAGGGACCTTGTCATGCCCTTGTGCGAGTATGCCTTAGCTCTGTGATTGGACAGTGCTTGCATTTCAGAGTAGCACGTCTGCAACACAGTGATGAACGTGAAACGCAATGCGAAGGAGAATGACATTCACTTCTGACACAGCATTTAATTCTTTAAAAAGTTATAACCTGCTGATTGTTCAACCAACAAAAGAGCGATGAAATGAAGGCTTTAAAAATGAGAACGTATTTTATATAGCGGATTTTGTCTACCATTTAATTGGTCAAGCAATTTGGAAGGAAGGAAGAAAAAAAAAATAGAACAATCGCTCAAGTGCTGGATAACTTTGGGACGCGTCACTTACTTAAGACAGTGCAGGGGTCCTGGGGGAGACATTCGGGCGACGCTGGCCCCGTTCACGGAGCTCAGCTGCACCTCAGAGATGTAGAGCGTCACCGAGGAAGACTGCAGCCTCGTCTTTACAACCTCCAGTGGACACGTCAGGATGGCACCAACCGTGCCTCCACAGCTGGACAGGAAGATACCAGAGTGGAAATTCAGTAATTTATAATAAAACATACGCTGCTCTATTGCAACAGCTGTAGTTTACTACGTAAGGATTAAAACACTGCACAAGCATGCTGTTAGAGGAAAATAATCAACAACAGCGTGGTGTGATACAACCTGACACGGAATAGAGTTTTCCTTTAATATCCCACATCCAAATGTTTTTCATTCTGGCACTTTGCCAAACGGTATTAAATAAAGAATGCCACGTCATACTTTTTATCCAATTGCTGTTACATTTAACATTGTGGAACATTCAGTCCCTGTTATCACTTACACTGTAGCAGAGACCAGAGAGAAAAAAAAAATTGCCATGTTACCTAGAAACCGAAAAATGTAAAGTAAAGTCCGCTGTCCTGAAGACTTTACCATGTCGAAAAATGTAAAGTCTGAGGCTACGTTTACACGACAGCGATGTAGTCAAAAACGGAAAAGTTTTTCTCTTGTGTTTTCAAAAAGTTTCGCGTATACACGACAACGTTTTCAAAACGATTCGCGTTTACACATATCCGCGATAACGGCCGTAAACGCTGTATTACGTATGCCAGGCCAGTAGTTGGCGCTGTCACCTTGTTAGTTGGTTGTAATATTGGTGAAGTAAATCCACACTTTGCTGAAGAAGCGTTAGCAAACTCTTGAGCAGCAGCAACACTACCATGTACTCCGCCATTGTTGTGTATGTTTGTTCACGCTTGCCTTTACAATAGACACGTACTGCGCATGTCTACATACCTAACACGCACTACGCACGCGCATGACGTCACCGTTTTCAAAGATTCCCGTATCGGGTGTTTACATGGAGACGATAACGGCGGCGTTTTCAAAAACTTGCACTTTGAAACCCGTTTTCAAAAATATGCGTTTTCAGTCCCCAAAACGCCGTTGTCGTGTAAACGAACAGGCAAAACACATAAAAAGTTTCCCGTTTTTGGCTGAAAACGTTGCTGTGTAAACGGCCCCTGAAACTGGAGACTCCTTCCATTAAATGCTAAAACGTCACCTTTACGAAAGAACGTTGCTTAATCTGTTTATATGGATCTACAATACTGTTACTATAGAAACAATAACATATGAGAATGAGAGCGTTAACGTAAACCTACGATCTGTCAGAGCTGCTGTTACAGAAGATTAAATCCAAGAATTCAGAAAGCATTCAAAAGTATGTGTGTCCTGCATTTCCTTTCCATAACACATTTCCTGCTGGATGTCTGCACACAAACACACACATATACAATATATACGAGTAGGTAAAAGGTCTTGGCACCCATCCTCAGCTGTACTGGCATGTACATCACAGTCCTGGCCTCACGCCATGCAGGAAATAGGTCATGGATCATGTGCGTCAAGTTCATGGTGAACATGTATGGCCTACATGTGCACGTTGTGTGCAGGTACAAAGGTCAGAGTCAACAGCGCTGCTTTAAACACGTGTACCGAACGCGGGACCTGAGTGCACTTCAGAGTACGTTTCATACTCGCAGACCTTCTCAGAAATATGGAGATTTTTAATATGTAACAGGAAAACTAGGAATAAAGCATGACGATTACAGGAAAACAATCCATGTTTTCCATGAAGTGGAGTATTTTCCTATAAAATCACGTCCCAGAGTGTTTTATTCCTCTTATTCCTCCCACAGCGATTTTCCAACATTAATCATGTCTAATCTGTTAATCGATGACACATTGTACTTTTTATGTGTTTAGACTTAGATTTAAAGTCCGCGAAACAAGTTCCTGTTATCACTTACGTCACAGCGGTTCTAAAGAGTCATTCCGTTAACAGCGTCTTTCAGGGGCCGTTTACACAGCAACGTTTTCAGCCAAAAAACGGGAAACTTTTGATGCGTTTTGCCTGTTCGTTTACACGACAACGGCGTTTTGGGGACTGAAAACGCATATTTTTGAAAACGGGTTTCAAAGTGCAAGTTTTTGAAAACGCCGCCATTATCGTCTCCATGTAAACACCCGATACGGGAATCTTTGAAAACGGTGATGTCATGCGCGTGCGTAGTACGTGTTAGGTATGTAGACATGCACAGTACGTGTCTATTGTAAAGGCAAGTGCGAACAAACATACACAGCAATGGCGGAGTACATGGTAGCATTGTTGCTGCTCGAGAGTTTGCTAACGCTTCTTCAGCAAAGTGTGGATTTACTTCACCAATATTACAACCAACTAACAAGGTGACAGCGCCAACTACTGGCCTGGCATACGTAATACAGCGTTTACGGCCGTTATCGCGGATATGTGTAAACGCGAATCGTTTTGAAAACGTTGTCGTGTATACGTGGAACTTTTTGAAAACACAAGAGAAAAACTTTTCCGTTTTTGACTACATCCCTGTCGTGTAAACGTAGCCTTATTTTTCACTTAAAAATAATTATAAGACGAAAAAAAAAAAAAAAACCACAGCCTGTCACGTTACCGAAAAAACAAAGCACAAACCCAAGTCAACAAACGAACAGCTTCAGAAGAAGAAGATCGATGTTTTTGGAATGGTTCAGTCAGAACCCAGGTTTAATCCTATTAAAAACCTGTGGAATGACTTGAAGAGAGCTGAGCACAGGAGATCTCCTCACAGTTTGACGGATCTGACGCAGTTCTTGCACAGAACAGTGGAATAAAAATCATTAAATCAAGATGTTCTAAGCTGGTAGCCAAAAAACACTGAGTGCTGAACTACAAGTAAAAAGTGCTTTAACAAAGGATTAGTTAAGGGGTGCGCATACTTATGCAACCAGGGTAATGTGAGTTTTTTCCTCCTCCTGCCTCGGTTGTATGTATATGACATTAAAAGTGAAAAAATATCCGACGTTTGTTGATTTATTGTTTTCTTTTTTTTTCTCACAAAAGCTGCAGTTTTAAGAGGGGCGTATAGACTTTTATATCCGCTGTAGGTACGGAGTAACGTTCAAAAAGTAATGAAGTAGTAAAGCTGATAACGTGAATTAAATATTATACGTAACGCATGATTTAATGCAAGAAGGAAAGAAAAAAAAATATGATGTGCTTTATATGGGCAAGGTCACGATGGGTTCACACAGATTGTTTTTTTTACACAACAAGCAACGCCATGGCGTTCTATCTCGAGCCTGATGTGGAAAAGTTTGCGTGGTGATTACACACAACAGCCTGTTAACTCCCGTGCCTATTTTTGCTCCGCCTTTCACAGACCGACCCACATTACAGGCGTCGACGGTGACCTTCGGCCTACTTTCTTCCTGCATGTCAGCGCTGGAGATTACGCGCTCTCTCGCTCTCTCTCTCTCGCTAGCTGACGGCAGCGTGTGTGGAAACATGATCACATACACACAAGTGCACGAGCGTGGGGGCAAAACAAAGCTGCTGAAAAATAAAGTCTGTGCAATCTGTGAAGCTCAGAGCTTCACTCGTGAGCTTGCAGGACCAAGTTAGAGCTCGAGTTACTGAAATTCTGCACTTTCCTCCTCCAAAGAAAAAGATTTGTGTGTATTTTGTTATGATCCATGCCATCTCTAGGAAAGCGTGCGATTTTGTCATGCAGGAAAAGATGAGTGTTTGCCGTTCGGTGTTGAAAGAGAAGGAAAATAAACTGCGAATGAATCGGAAACGAATCCTCTTGCAAGAAAATAAACAATAGAATGGCTGTAAAAGAATTACGGCCACTGAGACCGTATAAACATGAACGTTTATCTGACTTTCAGTTTAAACATTCATCTCAAAATCATTTCCAATGTGTAACCTATTACGCCAATTTACTGTGACAAGAACCTAAATGTGGCCAAAGAGTGAAACTCGGTTTGGGACTTGCATTAGGTTACGTTTTTAGTCCAACTCTGGAAAAAGATTAGACTAAAATCTAAACCAGGAATGCCTTTCTCCACTCCTGGAGTGAAAGTTTAACCCTTTCCCTGCCAACACGCTGACACGGTTAGTCACGGTGTATGATCAGATGCTTACCACACTTTCATTTACGGGATCTAGTTCCTTACGCCAAGGTTCTCCGACCTTTTGTGCCTGGATGCAGGTTCTCGAATATATAGCTAGGACATCACAACCCGCTTCCTTCGGACTCGCCTTAAATCATACTACAACCATCTCCATTTCCCCGTGCGGTGGACTCGGACTGCCCTGACAACCCTTTGGCTGTGTTTAATCCGTTACTGTTCTAAACACGTCACTATTCCTGCTTTCGCTCTTAGCATTTTCATAACTTTATCAAATTTCATAACGGCTATAAAATATACTGAAGAACATTGTGTAGCTGATAACAACTAAACCACACAATCGATTTTTGACTCTCATGCTAGTTCGATATATATATATCGAATTTTGCGTCTTTCATCTTATAACAACAACAACGTAATAAATACTGACAGTGTAAGAGATCTTACGGAAATGTTGTTCTCGTCCCAAACAGTTAAGTGGATTTGTTACCTTTTGGTTTGTTGTATATAAAAGGATGTGAAAAGAGACTTTTGGACGTCCATTTTGTGCATAAATGCTTTAATTTGTTCCTTTTGCCTACCGGATCAGGTGTATATTTAAGAAACGAAATGACCAAAAGATTGCGCCTGATCGTTTCCTTCCAGCATCCAAACTCTTTACGGGATCTGTGCGACTTTTCACGGTGATTTGTGCAAGACCAGTCTAGCTCCTCAGAGACCAAGGGTAAAGGGCAGCCTTTTCTTTTTTCTGTCCTTGAGAGAGAACAGATTTCATTTTTTTCTTTTTCCTCACATAGTTTACTGAATTTAGGGTCGGTGAGTCCTCGGAAAACTCCGACAGCCGTCTGACAAGCTGTGCATGTGCCGTGAAGGTTAAAAAGATCTTCATGTTGCTTGTGTTAAAAATTAAACACTTCAGGAGTTCTGTTATACACATATAGTAATATATATATAATAAATAAATAACGTGTACGCATAAATAATCCACGACAGGGTGCTGAGATAAAGCGGCGTTCCCGTTACCACGCTATTTTTTTCCTGAAGTGTGTTATTTCACTAATAATTAGGGGGCCAAGCACCAAAAAAGTTGCACAGGCCCCCTATTGGGATTGTATTGTTTTCTTATTAGTATTCTTACACTTGGATTTTGTTGTGACATAAATAACGTAAAAAAATTAAGCAGTGCGAATTAATTCTGGATAACTCTCTCGCTCGTAGTTGTCACGGTAACGCCGACACTAAACCTCGCTCCATGCCAGGACGTAACATTTCTTCGGATTACGTATATATTATCTGAGATGTTCTACTGAGCGTAAAGTTTAAGATTTATTCGTGAATTATTCGTGACTTGCGATCATCTTTGCACATAAACATGTCGGCCATTTTGTTTTGAACCTATTATCAGTTATTACAGTTGTTCAGCTCAGGAGCAAAATCACAAACTTGCCCTTCACAATAAAGTCAAAACCCTTTTACAGGATTCAAACACAGGGTCAAAACAGCTATGTGGAGGTTAAGGGGGCGGGTCGCTGTCAACGATCTCGCTTCTGATTGGCTGACACAAATGAACGCTGTAGATTTTACACGAATAACCGTTTACTTCATTTGCATATTCGCATATTTACGTTACGTTTTTATTTATTTACTATTTTTAATGATCAATTTTCTACAAAAATCTTTCTAGACATTCATTTAAACTTTGTACCTACTTTTTTAAAATTTTATAAACGTACAAAAATAAAAAAAAAACAAAATAAAAACGTCGCGCGACCGCTTGCTTGTATTGATATTCTAGAAACTTCCGTCACGTCCAAACCCACTCCACACTCCTGCACTACATAGTGCACTACATAGTGCGCTACACAGGCGTTAGCAGTGCGCTAACAGAGGTGGCCTAGTTAGGGCTGTATGTGGGATTTGGGACGCGGCCAAATCTGAGCACTGTTATATTGCAGGAATGTAAATAACAGGTAACGCAGTTGAATGACACTAATACTAACGCTTGTTAGGATCTATAAAACATATATATATTTACATAAACATATATATATATTTAGAGAGAGAGAGAGTTAATGGTAAATATAAACAGCGGTTGCTGTTATTAGCATTAGCATTGTTATTAGTATTGTACAGTGTATGTTATTAAAGCTAGCTAGCTAACGGTCACGGCTAGCTGCTTAGCCCCTGGCCTCCTGGATGCAGGATTGAGCAGTGAGGCTTGTCTTGTTGGGATTGTAAATGAATTAAAAAGCAAGTAAACACGTATTTATGTTGAGTAACTAGCCAGGTATCAGAGCTGAGCCTTAGACTCACCCTCCAGCAAACAGATGAACCAGTGTGTCCCTCTGACTCATCCTTTAGCATTCTCTTCTCTTCGCCTTCACTCGGGTTCAACTGCAAGCTCGCTCTTTAAATAACTGACCCCTCTCCCAAAACAAAACAAAAACCTGTTTTTTTTTATTTCTGATCCAGCCAGTGAAGGAGGTATGCAAGACAAAAAAAAAATCTGCAGCCCAAAGGATCAATATGGATCAATATCAGCTCTAAGATTAGGATTAGATAGTATTTAAGGCGCAAATAAAGCTTATTAAAGAAGCAGAATGCACGTTATTAAGTAGAAAAGGTGCTGAATTCCGTGTCATTGCTGTTCATTTGACATTAATGTCTCAGCATCTCGTCCCAAAGCCGCCCCGCAGCAGCTGCCGAGCCAAATGCGAGGAGACGGACAGCCGAGTCTCTATTTACAGTCGAATCAGAAGCCGAGACAACAGACGCCGCGATTGGTCGAGACGCCAGGTGACGTCACGCAATCCCCGCCCACACTTATCATGCTCCCTTCACGTGATCACGCCATTGATGAATTGAGAGGAGGCTGCGTGATTGGGATTGTCCAAAGTCTCTTCCTTTAAACCAACCATCTTTAAACCAACCATCTCACATCCTGGGTTTATTTTTAGCTAATGTATTAATAAGTTAATGTATCATGAGTTTTTATTTTATTTTTAATTTTTGTAACTTTTATAGGTTTTTTTTTT
>CM040457.1:31018388-31032461 GCA_022758105.1 Pangasianodon gigas | reverse complement strand
CCATAGACAGTCAATAACCAACGTATTAGTTTTTACATATTAAATATGAACATGAGTGCTTGTCACTGGCCTCTACTTGAGCAAATAAAATGAATGTCATGTAAAATTAATTTTTAACTAGTCTCAGTATACCCAGTACATCAGGTCTTTATAAACCAATTTGCTAATGGATGACTAAAATGACTTCCAAGTAAAATAAATGGTCTCATCAGGCAAAAAAAAAAAAAAAAAGCTAAAAGTAGGAGTTCAATTTATAGCCATTTTATAGGTGGTGTATTTGCACCCCTAATTTTAAATTAAATATATACCAAATAAATGGATATGCATTTAAACATAAAGCTAAATTTCTCTTTGTATATAAATGGTTCATTTCTACCTGCTCTTTATCAAGTTCTATGTTAAAACATTCATTTCCTACAGCTTGCACTAGAGGCTATTAAAATCCCTTTACCAATCTAGCCATCATAAGACTTCTTAAACACGGTCAAATAATTATTTTTCGCAAAGTTTCTTTTAAAGTGTTCTTTGCTTTGTCTGTGTAAATGAATGCTGCACAGTTCAGGGGAAAACAAGCTACTGTTTTCTGACTTTTCTCATTTTTTTTACACAGTGACAGCATGCACAGTATCATGAATAAATAGGCAACAATAACCTATTCTTTTGGAAATTATTTTTGCTTTACATTGTTCTCAATTTGTGCATATGTGATCATTTTATTACATGATATCTTGATGAGGTTGTGGTACGATGCGCTTCTCGTGCTTATATATGTATATGTATGTATATATATATAACCGCTGTAGATGTGGTAGAGTCTTGCTCTGCCTCTCACAGCAGCCGTTTGTAAAGTGTAAGGCTGAATCCCTAACATTATATATGCATAAGTGCAAACATTTAAAAATATATTTTAATCTATTACCTCATCTTAATTTTTCTTTACTGTAGATGTACAATTTTAGAACCTAATACGAACTCCTTGTGACAGTGCCTTCATCAGCTGACAATGGTTACAGCATTCCTCGTGGAAAAATCAGGTTTCCTAATCCAATATCTGAATAAAATGCACACGTTTCACAATTAAACCAACAATTTAACAAGTCGACATCATGTGTGGCTTAATCTGATTTCTGAAGCTTAATAAAGACAGAAGAGGCCTAATCTAAGAACAAAGATGCCGTGCGATGTTGGACTAAGATCCATACTAAACTCTAAAAAAAAAAAAAAAATGGTTCTCAAAAAAAAGAGTTACCAAAGAAAAATGTGTAATTGCTCATGTGGTGACGCTTAACGTCTGACGAATGAAATGTAAAATGTTTGATTAATCAGTTACAGCCGATTTTGGTTTAAATTGGAGCTAAATATCGTCTAATCAATGTGTTTTGTACCAGTAATACAGCATAAGAATAGCGTTATAGAGTCCATGAGCCTGATCAGCATTAAGGGCTATGTGTAAAAAGACATATTTAAAACTAAGATGTGTTTTTAGCAGTTACCATTCATATTTATTCATGTTTTATAACCAAAGCAACTCACAAGGCAGAATTCAATCCAAATAGACCCTGATATTTTCACAAACAGACCAGAATCTAGTGAAAAATAGTCGCAAGCAAGCTACAAAGTTTGACGTTAGTGCTCTGGATTTTCAATTTCAATTTATAAATAGAAACTAAGCTAATACACTGTAAATAATTCTTTTCCATTGGAGAAATATTTATTTATTTATTTATTTATTTATTTATTTATTACAACGTCCCATTATCTAGCATTGTACTTTATCAGTGCTTTCTTCTGAAGTGACCCAGTGACAGAAAGTGCAAATCAATGGTCAGTGTTTGTTTGTCGTAGATAAGAAGTCTAAAAATAGACGATCCCTCAAAACAATAATTCAGGTCATAGTTTCATGCAACTGACCAGAATCTTTCCACTAATTAAATCGAATTAATAATACTGATTTCATTTTCTCAGTCTATAACGTAAAGGTGTTTCTATAATGCTGGAGTGAACGCATGCTCGCTAGCAAAACTAATCAAAACAACGGATTTGAAACTCTAGATATGTACATGTTACCTATGCTTTTTTTTTTTTTTTTAGCATTATAGCACAACACTGTTAATTTCTCCAATCTGATTATCTCATATTCATCATTTCATACTGATTTATAAGAATATCCAAGCGTGTCTTCGCTGTATTTTTTTAATTATTATAAACGTTAAACACCGGTATTAGCATTGTCAGATAAACAATAAGCCAAACACTATAAACACACAAAATTCAGCTCATACTGATTCATTACAAATGACGCTTCGTGGTCTTGTTTTTCTCTGTAAAATAAAAAGAAATCAACTATCGCACTTTTAATGCACTCGTTGCGTTACAATAATACGTTATTGTTTCCATAGTAACAGCTCATTCATAGGTTCTTGTTTGTTGGATGTATAATACACCATACACTATAATAATAATTGGATTAAAAATGTGTTATTTAACAAAGAAAAGCGTATATTAATCGCTGATACGGTGAAGTTTTCTGTAAGGAGGTGTTTATTTCACATTTATGGAAGGAGTCTCCAGTGTCAGTTAAAAAAAATCGGGAAAGCCTTGTGTGTGTATTGATAAACCATCAGTTTATAGCTAATATTACATAAATTACATAAGTAAGTTGTCTCACGGGTGTTATTAAACATTAAACATTAAACAGATAAGAAGTATGATGATATGAATATAGGAAGTGCACTACTCCTTTTTTTCCTTTTAGAAAGCTTCTCAGGACTGAGATCCCACAGCACAAAACAAAAGGTTGTGTACTATTTTTACTTTTGTGCAAAGCTTCCAAGGGGCTCAGTACGAAGCTGGTGATGAGGGTTGCCAGGTTTCACCAAAATTCCTGGCAAAACCCCAAGTACAATGTAAGAACCACAGAAAAAGCCTTAAAGCTAGCTGTAAAAAACTCAGGAAGTGGATACGGAAAACTCATTTTATCTTCTTTTTCTTGCTTTTGGATGGGAAGCTAGTTAACAGTGGTGTGCACGCATTTCTAATTGATTTATCTGATTTATTTACGGAGACGCGACGCGATGGTGTTTATCATTCGCTGTAGGAGGGGCGTGTCTCTTCTGGGGTGTTTTTCATCATTCTTAAATTAACATTCTCCATCGTCATTATTAAAAGAAAATCTTTTAATAGAAAATTAGTTAAAAACGCCACCTAAAGGACCCCATTTTGACTCACAGCAGCACTGCGTCCTAGCTTCAGAGTACATTCTGATTGCTGGCTTAGCGTAATTTTCTGATCTTTTTTTTTTAACTCAAAAACTTAATTAAATCTGATCAAATATTATTCGATGACTATTGTAGTCAAATATAAACAATTTTATGATTCGGGAAAGACATGGTTGTTTTGTACGCAGTCACATTTGATAGAAAGCTGAAGAGTTCAAGGGTTGAATAGAGTTATATTCTGCAAATTGTTATTTGTTGTTATAATTTCTAAATGAAATATAAGTCCTTTCTCCAGCAGCAGTGATTTCCAGTGTTTCTGTACAGGCCACACCTACTTCCGGTTCAAATACGAATATTTAGAGCATTAAACAAACACAGATACAGGTATTATTGTAACATACGTTATGTTGCACACCTACAATACAGGAACAGACCACTACTATTAAATCTAGCTAGTGAGGAAAAAAAAAAAAAGCGAAATAGCCGACCAGTGTATTAGTCAAATTCATATCCCATGACCAACTCCCAGCTGAAACTTGTGTTCCTAACGCGAAGCACATTTTCTAACAAGCTCATATGACTTAAATTCACAAACCGCCGCCAATGTTTTAGGTCGGACAGCTGCTCCGTTTCCAAGTGCTTCACGAGACAGACATGCTGTCAGGCATTAAAAATGAACACTGTAGCATTGGTGCAATAAAAAAAAACTCGTCTGCGAATGAATTCATTTCATTACATTCAGCATTAAGACATTGTAGCAAAACGTGTTTTTGGTCTACTGGTTATCGCAGTGTTACGTATTAGACGTCACGTGCAATAGGAATGTGTCACGTTAAATGAGGTATCTCGTGTACTTTGATCAGCAATAGATCCATCAATAGGACAACAGGAAATGACTCAGTGGATGTGGTATTATTCTAGCCTGTCAAGTCCATGTCCAGTTATTCCAGAAGATTCTGAAATTGAGTAAGTTACTGTTTACTCAACGAGTGAATGTTAAGTTGCATCAGTTGACTATCAGCTCTAACATGCATTTGATTAAGGAGCTGGAGCTGGAGGATGTGAAGTCGAAGGGAATTTGAATTTAAATACATTATCAAAAGGTGTGGTTAGATCCTCTCTAGAGCATTCTCTTTAAAGACTGTGTGTGTGTGTGTGTGTGTGTGTGTGTGTGTCCAGTGCAGCGTACTAATATTTTCATAGTGACATATGATTTAGATTTCACTAATTCTATTCCATGAATTCGATTTCACATTGAGACGGATCTTTGTCTCATCGGCCACTCATCAATTTCACATGAACATTTCAGTCACAAATGAGATATAAAAAAAACCAACAACAAGCAAGATGTTAGGGAAACTGATGTTATGCTAACAATTTAGAGTTTTAATCAGTTTCCTTTGCAGTTACAGAGCGCACAATGATAACGTTGCTGTATATTATCAGTGTAAATAAAATTCACAGCATAGAAGAAGTGATTTCAGTGGATTTTTATGAATTTTTTGAAGCTTTGGTGTGAATTAAACATCTTCCAGAGCTTGTGTGGATTGAAGCCTCCTGATTAAAAACACTTAAGAAAGCATTTCGGTGTTAATCGGCTTTAATGCGAATTGAGACAACGGCACTGTTGCCGCAGGAAATTGTGACACGCACAGGATACATTTCATATATTTCCTATTTATGTGACTTATTTAATTTTGTGTGATTCTGTGTACTTACGGTATTATTGTCTGTATTTATTGTCCGTATTTATTGTTGTCTTTAGTCCTCGTCAATGTTTATTACATGTTGCACGATAGTTTCCTGAAGGAACTGTGTTTCGTTTTTATCCATTGCCATGCGATGTGCTAAAAATGACAATAAAGCTGCCTTTGACTTTGACGATAACTAACAGAACTTGTCAAGTCTATTTATTGTTATATTATAATAATCAAAACTTTAGAATTTTGAATTTACATTTGCCATTACTAACCTGTAAAAATTTTTTTGCCTCTGTATTTATTCTGTGCTGTGGTATAAATAAGTACGGCAAATTCAAACAAACAAAATGGCCGCTAAGACCATTATGAAATTCCTTCGATTTAAGTTTGATGAGTCCTTAACTTCCTTGATGTGTTATACCTGAACACATTTAAGTGAATTATCTTTAGACGTATACTTATGTGCCAACTGAAGTTTACTAAAGCAACACCTGGCTTACTTACTATCTGAGAAACAGCATACAAAATAATAATTATTATTATTACTATAAACTAATATTGAAAAATTAGTCTTATTGATAGATTGTGGGGTGTTAAATATTAAGCTGAAGTAATGAGATACCATTTATGTCAAAATAACAAGACAAAATAACCAGATATTTCCTATTAATTAGGAGATATTAAGTCGAAATAACGAGAAAAGAACGTGGAATACTGACATATCTTGAAATAATGAGTTACGACTATAATATTGGGGTGTTGAGATGTTAAATCTTGAAATTAGTTTTAATCAAAATAATGACATATTAGCTTAAACAGTGAAATAATGCGATATTAGGTCAAAATAAGGACATAATAACTTCAGGGTTCAAGGCTTCCTTACATCAGTATTTGCGTGAAGTAGCCTATTTATATTGTAGTGGACTAAGGAATGTCCACAAAACAAGGTTGTACGAAGTGGCACAAAAGTCAGGAAACTGGACAAAAGTCAGGAGAAATACAGTTTTGGCATTGCATTTGCAGTAATAGAGGGGTCTCAGCACAAAGTAGGTTGGAAAATATAAAGGATTTTGAGTATTACTCTCCCCGTTCCACCGCTCTGTTAATACCAGTGAAGATGCTTTCATTTCTGACAACAAAAATAGCAACTAAGAGAAAAAGATGTCTCACACCTGAGAGAAATTAGCAATATACTGGCATTACACCAGCAAATTCCTCTTGTGCTGGTACTAAAGTACAGCCTTACGTCTTGTTGGTGTAAACTACATTTTTTCATCTTCTTCACTCCGTCCTAAGGACATGCAGAACTTTCGGACTCAACATTAATACCATATTTCACACTCCCTTTTTTATATCATTAAACATATTCACCTTCGTCAAATTCCCTTCCTTCATTGCTTTTCTGCACCATGACCGTGAGGGTCAATTGTGTGGAATTGATATCACTCTGAATGTTCACTGTAGCTTCTCTACATTTGAGCCAGGAATAATTGAAAAAGGCAGCTTAATCTGCCGTGAAATTATGCACCTCAGTAAGAAAGGCATTTTCAGATCTGATTTAAAAATCTCATTTCAAACTCATCTCCATTTAAGCATCTTTTATCAGATGGGTGCTTTTAGGCTAAGTTTGCAGTGCCTTTCATTTTCATTAGCATAATGTTTGGTTGGTATAATTAAGTGAGGCAGAGTATGCTTTTCATTATACTGTGATTGTTAGGATTTATAGAAATGTTTTGAGAACTGACACAACATGCAGATGCAAATGCAGAGCTTATTAAATAGTTCAAAAACCCACAGTCCAATAAAACAAATGTAAACAGAAAGCAGGATCAAAACCAGGAAGCAAACCGGTAGAACAAACAGAAACCAATTCCAGTCCAAACAAGAGAAATCCAAAAACAGGGTAATAGTGCATGAGACCCACAGTCAGTGAGAAACACTGGGTCAGAATTGCAGCTGGTTGAAAGACGAAGAGAGCAAAGGCTAGTTATTGAGATAACTGTGGTTCTCTGAACCCTGAATAACCACCACAAGTGGAGAGAATCACTGATACCTGCTTGTGCATGTCATACTCATGCCAAGACCTTCCATAAAGTCATGTGCTGTATGATATATTTGCAATGAATCTTGCTCTGGAACCTCGTGGAGTTCTTTCCAGGTTGGCACTGGTTCTGGATGACAAGGAAACCTGAACCGCGCTTACATGCATGACTAGCATCTATTTAACTCCACTCCTAACTGCCAGGGGGAGTGTGATATTGTCAGTGGCTAATGTGTGCTACAATGTCTCACAGGAACCATCTGGAAAGGTGTTCGGATTCAGAGAAGACTGCCACTGAAAGGACAATGTTGACCTTGTAGAATGTGGAGAAACTACACATTGACAGACACCATGGTAGCAGCAGGGCAACTCCTAATGCCTATGTCGCTATCATGACCTAGAGTGGCATGTCATGATAGCGGTTGAGCATTCCCGAGTCATTTGGCCACTAACACATGCAAGACGAGCATATCACCAGGTCATGCAGTTCTCCAACTCCTTTTGCTGAAGTAACTGCTAGCAGAAAGGCAGTTTTTCAGTTGAGCATCTTGCCTAGGCTAGTAAGGAGGGACCTTAAGGGACTTCAGCACAAGTGAATCTCTCACTGTGTTTTTTTGAATATCATGGCAGATGGAGGTGCCACGCCCCTTTCAAAAAGGTCATAATACGTTTATAGCCCCTACAGAGACGCCAGCAGTGTCGTGATGCACTGATGGCTGACACATATACCTTTAGCTTAGATAGGGGCTTGCCACCATTGCAGAACAGCTTTTACCTAAGGGCATACAAGGCCAGTGTACCAATGCTCTCCGCACAAAAGTGTACCCCTTATCATTCATAATTCCTTGCATCTCCATCAAGCAAAAACCATGTGCCCCTCTGACTGAGACAAGGAGACCCATATTTGTGGTGTTTGGGTTTCATCCATAGGCTGATAACCCACTTTTAAAGGATAGTATTTCCAGAAAGCCCAGGGGGGTTACACTGGTGGCTGCCATCATCAGTCCTAGCATCCTCAACAAGAGCCAGTACTGAATATAGTGACCTGGCTAAGTCTCATTAGCACCGCTGTTGGGGTGACATGGTGGCTAGCATTCCCAGTGAAGCTATGTTCACACTAGCGAATTGTGTGGCTGGTTTCAGTAATAAGGAGCTTTTTTTCTGAATTCAGAGTGTCAGAGTGATAACCATATCATACAGAAAAGAAGTAGTAATCAGTTGATTAATCAGCCTTCTTAAAAACTTAGAATTGGACAAAAAAAAAAACCACTCTACTTCCTCAGAAGAAGGAAATTGGTTGAGCAGAATACGTGAAATGTGGTGTCTACATTTTTGATCAGACCTCTGTCAAAGAGAGAACACATTTATTGGATTAGAGCAAGAACTTTGTTGGGGTCTGACATTGACAAGTCCCTGAGCCCTGAGAAGGTTGGGTGGAGAGTTTGTTTTCTTGTAAAATTGTCAAGACCTACTGATCTTGATGTAGTTGCTGCCCAGTGGGTGATGTGTTAAGCTGTAAAGTGTCCTGTTGTCAGCCCCTGCCCTTCATGGTCATGCTCCGTGGGACCTTTTTTAGCACCAACCCCATGAGATGGACAAGAAGCACACAGATACCTGCTAGGGGCCTGATGATATGACCTGTGATTCTGAAACTCTCCATTCTCCTATCCAAGTTTTCTTTGGCAGAGAGCCCAAATAGTGACCTTGGCACACAGGGCAGAATTCCATGTCCTGATATTGCCAAGTGAGGCATGTTCCAGAAATGCTGACCTCTCAAACTTTTTCTATGTAACTAGAAAAGTGAAATTTGTGACATAGTACTGACACTGACCCTGCATCCAGTTCCAGCACTTTGCCTTCAATTCACTTTTGTTTATTTAGGCTTAGGAGTTAGAAAGTGGCTGTAAGTAAACAAATGTCACATTGAGTGTACAGTCTGGTGAATGTACAGTGTGCCAGAAGCTATGAGGTATGATTATGCTGAAGGGTGTCTGGACGCAATTAGACAAGTAAACATTTAGTACTTTTAAATAAAAATATTGTAATAATAATATAAACTGTGTGTCAACTAGGCTAGAGAATAACTACTACTATGTAGTCTGACTCTCAAGACAATATAAATTTTATCTAGGGCTAAGTCTTAATACTTAGTTCAGCCTTGGGTCTCATTTAGTCTGGATCACACTCTCAGCCTTGGCTTATGGTTTCATATAAGATAGCAATCTCCATCCTAGCTACAGTACCGCAGATAGCTCTTACCAATTTAATAATTTTCAAAAGTATTTTCGGCTGTTCATGTATGTCTCTCAGGGGCTTGGTCATAGTCAGCATCTGGTTATTGAGAGAGACACTGTCTGGATTTTGAGGGACCAGTTTTGGTCTTGAGTAACCTAGTTCTGATCTGGATCTTGAACTAGAGAAACTCATCCAAGACTGCATTTTGAGGCAAATAGACTTTGATTTGAATCTTGATCCCAATAGAGCTGGTTTGGGTCTTGAGAAAACTAGTCTTGGTCTGAATTTTGAAGCAACTTGAATTGATCAAGATCTTGATTTTGTGGGAAATAGTCATGGTCTGGAACTTGAGTGAATTGTCTTGGTCTAGATCCAGATATTGAATGAACTAGTCTTGTTTTGCATCTTGAGAAACCTAGAATTTTTGAAGAAACTTGACTTGATCGGTATCTTGATTTTGAGGGAACTAATCTTGGTCTGAATCTTGAGGGAACAGATTTTGGTCTAGAGTTAGGTCTTGAAGGTAGGTCAGGGTGGAACTGGTCTTGATTCAACTCTGCATGATAGTGATCAACATACCGTAATATGGAATGTGTAAGCCTAGCTTCCATTATGTATCTTTTTTCTTTAGTCACAAGAACCCATAACCCATATCTATTAATTTAATTTCTTATTAATTGTATTAACCGTAAGGACTCAATGGTTGTATTGTGTGTAAGCTGTATTAAGGATACAAATATGCTAGCTATATAGAAAATATTAGATCATTTTTACTCTTGGACACTGATAACTCGCCATGTTCCTCCACCACTTGATGGCGCCATTAGACCAGTTATTTTCTTGCTGTGGGCAGCTCTCTTATCTGAGTCATGTGTGGCTCAGCAACAAAACATCAGGATAAAGAAATGTCTTAGTGTTATAATGCTTCAGTTTGCTGACTCCTGAATCACAAAAAAGCATTTATGGTCTAAATGGTGTATTGGCTTGTTACCGAAGTGACAGAAGCAGTATTTCTGGAACATGAGTGTCGAGTTATGATATGATATCTCTGTCATGGCTTCAGATATTCTAATAAAATTATTTTTAACATCTGAATCAGTTGAATTAACTGACTCATACAAAAGTACATAGTTAATACTAGAGTAATCTTTCTCTTGCCTCAGTCCTGATGTTCATATCTGATTTTCTTTGTTGTTGCCTCTATCTTTTGTTCTTTGTTCTAACTGTTATGTAGCAATAGATGGTGTGTGTGTGTGTGTTTATGAGGTGGGTGATCTTGAAAGGGTTGTGCATACTTATGTGAGGTGACTGCAGATGGATGCAAGACCCCGTTTGGTTCCTCCTCCCATCCTAGCCCCATCTCCATTTTTTTCTCATCTCCTCTCCCTCCTCTCACTTTTTCCTTCTTTCTCACTCGTTCTTGGTCCTCAGTAAAGTGGGTCAGACATGGTTCTTTCAGATCTCAGCATCTCAGTGGGTAGTAACCCCCCTCTGTAACTGGAGGAGAGCAGGATGTCTGCAGCAGGAGGAGGAAGAGCGCTCTAAAGCACTACAAAGTTGTCTACTCCTCCTTCTCCCTGTTCTTCACCAAATACAGAACATTTCTATAAACACAAGTCAGGATCAAGCCAAAACCATATGAACATGTTCTCACAATTGCAAATTCTTATGAATGGGGTTCTTATATGGGGTTTGGGGTTAGAGGTTGTAGGGAATACCATAAACATGGTTAATCAGATTCCTGCACATTTTGCGTGACCTCCAACTGGCTTTATTCATGGACAGAAAATTAGTTTCTGTGTGAGTGCTTACTATTCAAGATGTTTGTTGATACAATGGCACCATCACAGTGGTTCTCTTTCATGAATTCCTCCTCACATTTCCCAGCACAATAAGGTCTGTTCTCGTGTTTTTTTAATAAAATAATTTCCTTCCATGTGCTTTTTTGTTTACATTGACAAGTCGTCTCCACCCCTGTCCTTCATCGGCATGTTTTCCAGTTGTGTCCAGGTGTTCTGTAAGTCCTTGATTAGTTTGCCTGTTGCTTTCTCGTTTCTCTGAAAACTCTCATCAATTGTATTGTCATTTCTTGTTTCCTATTTTTCCCGGCCTTTGTTTTTCTTGGTACTTCCAAGTTCTGACCCATGCTCGTGTTTACGTTGAATATGGACTATCTTAGTTTAATGTGGTTTTGCCTGGAATTATGACTATGATAGTTGGATTTCCCCAAATAAACACATCACTGATTTTATGCACGTACGTCCTGCCCCCACATACCGCACATTACATTCTCAAAGTGAGAGCCAGGAGGTCCATTATTTCTTTACGTACGTACTAAGTGGCGGAAATCACAATGAAGAGTATTTGATTTATTTTTGAGTTCTTAGAGTTATTAGGCTGTTTGACTGGACACTTTTTTTTTAATAAATAATGTCAGCTTACCAGACCTAAGATCTTTTGTTGGAAGGGTCAGGAACAAAATGCATTGTGGCTCCAATAAATAGTAAAAATATTATTGTACACATTTAAATAATGTAAGCAATATCTGAATAGTTGCATTTTCATACAATAAATCTGTGCTCAGGGGGACAACAGTTAAAGTTTGCACTGCAGTTTATCATTTATCTGTGGTTATAGCAGATGTTTCGCAAGACAGCTTAAATATCTTACAGAGATTATAAAGCTGTAAAGAATGTTTTGGTGTGTCATTTCCTGTTAACTGCGATCTGAAGCAGAGAGAAACAAAGACACAGACCATCAGCAAAGAACGTAAAGCGGCATTGTGTGGAACGCAGCTCTTGTTATTTTCTATGTGTAACATAAAGGGATATAGTTTAACTTTGAAAAATAAACCTCAAAACTAAGTAACAAACATAGAAATGTTAACAGCAGGTCCATTGCTTTAAGGCTAACTTCTAAACATGGTTAGCCTGTGTGCACTGGCTTGGAAAATGGAACGGGGAATGTTTTTCTTGATAAAGAGAATTACAAGAATTACAAATGTTCAAATAGTGTTTGTGAAAAACATCAAAGTGATACCACTACCATGTAGTAGGGTATAAATACACAGAATGAACCCCAGGCTGTTATTGTGGCTTTAATTTTAGGACAAAAAGCCAAGCATTCTCTCTTTTTCAGTTCCTGATTCATAAGAATTCCTCACTTGCTTTAGTTGGCACTTTTGATTCAATTCCACTGGTAATTGTCCTAGTGATGTTTGTGTGTGCCTTGTAAACAGTTGCTGTAATTTAATAGCAAAGTTTACAATAACATCGCATATTGTGCATTTGCAGTAAATTATGGTAATAATGTAATGAATTATGACATGCTTGAGTCATTTCCAGTAAATGATAGGAATCTGGCATTTCCAGGAGAATTGTGGGATTGAAATGAGCTTAAAGCTCACTAAGTTGTAAGCAGAATATTTAACAGTTACTTCAGACTCTTTTCTTTTTCTTCTCCTGATTGATCGCATACTGATTCATTCTTAATAAATGTGGCATCAGCTTGATCTTCTGTGACTGCTACAGCCACAATGCATACATTATCACGTAACCGCAAACTTCATGAATAGTTCATTTCAATTCAGTTTTTATTTGTATGGCGCTTTTTAACAAAAGACACTGCCACAATGCAGCTTTACTGAAATCCAGATATAGATTTAGATCCCTAATGAGATGTGATCGTGGCAAAGAAAAAAACGCCCTGATATGACACGAGGAAGAACCCTGGACAGAAACCAGACTCAAAAGGAAACCCATCCTCTTCTGGATGATACTGGATAGTGGGATAATAAATCATCTTCTAAACATTTGCACGTGGTTAGATGATCATCAGGATGTGCGGCCACCTTTTATATAAGCAGAAGTTTTGGACATCTGGTGGTCTGAAGCATTCAAGTTTGGGTCAACACCGTGCTAAAGACGTAAGACATCACCCATGATCTCAGAGCAGCAACTGTTGCTACATATCAGAGCTTATAAAGAGCTTATAAAGTGATATCCAAACAATTTCAAATCCATCATTCTACAGGGAGACGGTTTATTAAGAAATGGAGAACATTCAAGATCTTCCCAGGAGTGGACATCCCAGCAAATTTGCCCCAAGGTCAGACTGTTTGATAAACAGAGAAATTAGAAAGAGTTTCATCTAGGGAACTGAAAGGCCTGAGTTAGGATATTAAATTTTGGAGTTCATGACTCTACGATCAGGAAAAAAAAAACTGAGAAAAGCTTTTTCTCCCCAGATAGAATGTGTAAGCTTGACTTAGGTTTGTCTAAAGAGGCCTCAAAATTTTTTGAAACAATGTCCAAATTGGAGATGTTTGATTACAACGAACAGCACCATGTTTGGCAAAAACCAAAGACTGGATATCATCACAAACACTTCATGCTCACTCTGAAGCATGGTGGTGGAGGGGTGAGGATTTGGGCATGTTTTGCCACCACCTTAAGGTAATTGAGTTTCCCAAAAACTTGTTGTTATTCCAAAGCATTCTTGAGGCAAACGTGAGGCCATCTATCCAGCAGCTAAAGCTTGGCCAAAACTGGTTTGTGCAACAACTCAGTGATCCTATGATTGCACACCAGCATAAGTACAACCAAATGACTGAAAAAGAATAAAACTCAAGGTTTTGGATTGGCCAAGTCAAAGTCCAGAACTCATGTTTTAGGACTTGATAAGGACCAGATGTCATTTTATTATGCCTGGATATTTACAACCATAGAACTATAAGAATTTAATGTATATATGTACATACAGTGTATGTGTATGAGTATGAATATACACTGTATGGCCAAAGATTTGTGGACACCTGATCATCACACTCATATGTGGACCTTCCTCAAACACAAAGTCTGAAGCACACAATTGTATAGAG
>CM040457.1:30991189-31018288 GCA_022758105.1 Pangasianodon gigas | reverse complement strand
ACAATTTCCCTTCACTGGAACTAAGAGGCCCAAACCTGTTCCAGCATGACAATGCCCCTGTGCACAAAGCGAGCTCCATGAAGACATGGTGTGTGAAGGTTGGAGTGGAAGAACTCGAGTGTCCTGCACAGAGCCCTGACCTCAACCCCACTGAACACCTTTGGGATGAACTGGAACACCGACTGCACCCCAGACCTCCACGACATCCCAACATCAGCGCCTGACCTCACTAATGCTCTTGTAGCTGAATGAACACAAATCCCCACAGCCACGCTCCAACATCTAGTGGAAAGCTTCCCAGAAGAGTGGAGCTTATTATAACAGCGAACACAGGGGAATAAATCTGGAATGAGATGTTCAACAAGCACATATGGCTGTGATGGTCAGGTGTCCACAAACTTTTGGCCATATAGTGTATGTAGTGAGCTTAGGTAGTTATTTGATGGCCAGTCTGTAGTCCTCTGTGATACTACAGTACTTTATATTCACGCTTCACTGCTTTCCTCCATCCCACTGAGACATTCTCATTTTTTGTGTCCATCCAAATACAGACACAATTCCTCATTTTCATACAAACACCACACACACATAGTGTCTGAAAACCTTGATCTCGGTTGGTAACACAAGCCCGGATCGACATGAAAGGATCCTGTGTGCTTAGCTGACGGGCGATGCATGGCTGAAATCAAGTGTCTGCTCCCAAATTGATCCAGGGGAGTCTCTGGCATTCACACACACACAGACGCACAACCACTTTTTAATTCATTTGTTTTATTTTCTGACTTGTTGTTATCCCTGACCCTGCATGGGTGATGGAACAAGTCAAGAAAGTTACATCACAGCTGTTTGGTGGACAATAGAGAATCCTGCATATATGAGCCAATCTCATTTCAGCCCATAATCACCCAGAAGTTAGGAGAGTTGTCTGTCATCTTTTGTTGCTCGTTTAATGAAATCATTTCCTGCTGTTCCGATGTGGACCAGATGTCAGTCTCTTGCCTTTTTTTTTTTCTTTGCTTTGTTTGTTTAGTCCCTAGGATCTCTTTTGAGTTGCCATAATTAAAGGAAAAGTCCAGCCTGAAACACATTAAATACGTTCATACTGAAACATTTGTAATGTGCTTAACGATTCTGGTGCTTATTTGTGGTTGGTGCTGTATTTTTGTTATTCCTGTGAAAAGTTAGTGGGTGTGTGAGCACTGACATCACCAGGGGGCATTGTTATTTCTAGCGCAGTTACAATGGTCTTTAATAGGAGACAAAACATTCATTGATCTCGATTCACATTTTGCTGTCAGCTCCTAAAAACAAAACTTCTTTTCTCACTCGGCGTTTTTCCAGCGACGTTTGATGTCGTGTTAATGAGAAATTCAGCATAGACGTGGTGGAGACAGCAACGTTTCAGCTCTACAAAGCAGACTCTGCTCAGCAAGTTAGCGATCACGAGATGACGAGCATGATGGTGTCGATGATGGCATTAGCATGAAAGTTGAAGCTTTGGGAACTAGTGTGTAGATGAAGAGGTGAGAGAGCTTCTAAAGCGCAGGATTAAAGCGCCGCTGCATCGCGTACTTTAGGCACAAAGGACAGGTATTGCAGTCAAAAGGCATTGTGGGTAATGTAGGAAATTTGGAGACCACTGAAGATCACAAGATTATCAAGCAAGTCATTCAAGGAGGATTTTAACTTCAGATCTACTACATAATACTGATGTTATCAGTGAGGTTAATAATATTACGTGCATCTTGAGTGCATGGTGTTGGAGTTTGACTCGCCAAATTTGTTTGAAGCCCAAGAACACAAAAAAAAAAGACTTATAGTATAGTTTGAGAAAGAAATAAAGAGAAAGCAGGTGGGAGACATGGAGAATGGAGAAAGTGATAACAGAAAGGGAAGTAACGAAAGAGAGTGAAGGAGGAGGGGAAGACGGGAAGGCCATTCATGCCGATAACTCAACCTTGACAAGCCATGATGGAATTCATGATTGATAGCGGCTCAATAGGTGCCAGTTCAATCTTCAGCCATAATGAAAACAAGATTCACCTGCGTCTCTCCTTTCTGAAAAGCGACAAGAAAAACACGCCACCCACCACCGTTTTCTCTGTTTGTCTTTCATCGCCATCTCTATCACTCTCTCTCTCTCTCTCTCTCTCTCTGGTTCTCTCTGCATCTTCCTGTTGAACAGACGAGAACGCACAGATATAAGATGGAAAGGAAGACGGCTAGAAGACGCTTGTGTCTTCTCGCACGTGTTATAGGAAGGAATGCTGTACAGAGCGGTGTGTTTTGCCACCTCAGCTTCTTCTCAGCTTCTTCTCAGCTTCTTCTTAGCGAGCCTGAGCCCGCTATCAAGCGCTGCAGACCTACTTAAGTCATCATTTTTCAAAAGTGAATGCAAATGGCACTTACTTTTCAAAAATAACACCTGACTCTGACCCGATTAGTACAGATCTCATACATCTTGTGGGTGATCCCACGATTGTCGTGCCATTTAGCACTTAAAACTCTTAAAAAAGTTTTTTAAAAGTGAATCTTGAGAAACAAAGTTTCTTTGCTGCATTTTGCTCTTAAATGAGAAACTTTTTTTTTTTAGTTTTTTTTTAGCATACAATTAGCAAATACACAAAATGGAGATTAACTAGCATCCATGCTAATGGCATGACATTCTAATAATTTACTTAAATTTTATTAAATGAAAAATTTACTTTTAATCTTTATTGGTTTTGTGCTGTTATAAGTACAGGGCTGTACTTTCAAAGTGATCTCATCAGTCAATATCAGAGTATCACTGAAAATAAAGAAAAAATAATGAAAGAATGTACTTTTCTTCTTCCTGTGATCTTTAGGAAACTAGGATGATGCAACTTCCTGTTGGTGGAATATTCCACATAGTTCATAGGGGTGAATGTGTTCATGTAAAGGGTTGACTGAATGTTTTGTGACTAAAACGTACACTTTTCATAAAATAGGATAGATTAATGAGATTAATGCAAAAAATAAAGTATTATAATGATTGTGAGGAAATGTTTGAAAGGTTATAGTGGCCTGAAGTGCTGTAGAAGTTGTAAAGGACACTTAAGCTGTGTTTAAAAAGTTGTTTATCTTTACTTTACATACCTAATAGGTGTTCCTAATAAATTGCCAATCTGATATACTGTATGTTTATATCCTTACTCTACATCTCTAATCCTAGTAGTGCACTTATTCTTTCAGCTGTATAACTGCTCATGGGTTTTTCCCTCGCTCACTCCATGTAAGGAGTATCAGTTTCCAGAATTGCAGCCATAATTTTTATAGCTTTGTATGTATCCTAAATGAGGTGTAATGAATTAAGTTGTTTTGTGGTTGGATAACCTCAGCCTCTGTGATAAAAGCTACACGCCAACATTTTTACATGCTCTGGTCTATCTCACTCGTTAACTTCGCTTATAACCAGGATTCACCTCTGGAGTTTCATATTGATATCTCGTTGCAGTTAATGCTCTCCGACCCTCCTTACCTCATTAAAATGTGAGTTTGGAAAGGAAGACAGAGCATGAAAGGTTTAAAACGTCTTTGATAACAATCACATTATAAGCAGCACTGTGTAGAATGAGACCACGATGCCAGAGAAGAGCACCATAAGACATAGAGGCTTTACTGCACAGCTTTTAGACCAGATCCGTAGAACACAAGTCAATCAGAGGCCCATTTCATTTCGTAGGAAAGTTTAATTGCATGCATGGACGTTACTAGCAGGGTGTTGGAGTGCAAATCTGCTTGGATATGGATTTCTCCGGCTCTTTCTAAGCTCTCCGGAGCACTTGCCCGGAGAAGGGCTGCAAAATGTGGTCAGCAAATTCCTCGTGTATTTCGTATCGGTTCAAACCTAACTTTGACAGCTCACGCAGAGCTAAAATAGTATGATGGATGACCTTGAGCAAAAGACAATTTTCTATATCGTTTACAAAAATATGTTAGCGTACGTCGGGGAACAGGGGAGGAAGAATTCTTGCAGGACTTCAAACATAAACTAAAGGGCATTCGTTTTGGCAGGACCATAAAGTAATCCTTGAATCTGTATGTATATATATATATATATATATGTATATATATATATATATACACACTGTGTATATCCTCTTGAACTTTTCCACATTTTGGGAAGAGTTTGTTAGAGAACATGTTCAAACAAACTGCATCATGAAGACCAAGGAGCTATCAAAACAAGTCTGGGACAAAGTTCTGTGTATGGTTTTTTTTAAAAAAAAGTATGTATATATATATCCTAAAAGTTCAACATCCCACAAAGTACCATTAAATCTATTATTAAAACGCAGAAAAAATATGGCACAACAGCAACCCTGCCTAGAGGAAGCTGTGCTCCAAAAGTAAGTGACCATGTAAGGAAGGCATTAGCCAGAGAAGCAACCAAAAGGCCAAGGGTAACGCTTAACATGATGCTACCACCACCATGTCTCACTCTGGGGATGGTGTTCTGCTGGGTTTCTGCCAAACGTAGCGCATTGTGCCAAGGCCAAAAAGGTTCGGTTTGATCTCAACAGTCCAGAGAACCTTTTTCCACATGTTTGATGAGTCTCCAACATGCCTTTTGGCAAACACCAAACAGCATCTCATGTGGTTTGCTGCTCCTTGATCAAACGCAGCTTTGTGGAATGTCCAGGCTGTGGTTGTCCTGGGAACAACATTTAACAGCAACGGCGTATAGAATACAATACAATACAATATCATTTATAGGAATTATTATAACATAATACCAAATATCATAACAAATGAGTCAAGTGAGAGGAAAGGAGATCTGCAGAAGAAGACAGAAGCTCTGGCTCATGGCTGATGCCAACCTTTATTGCGACCCGTCACTTCCATTTGTCATGCCAGTGTGTTATACATTCTTCTCTACGCCAGTGTAAATTATTTTCCTCAGATTGTGGTGTAAGTCTATTATCTGTTAGACAGATGAACATTCGGTGCTGCTTGCTATTTCACTCCCATTTCCACCGAGTTGCTAATTACTTAATCAGACATTTTGGAAGGCGAAACGAGGCTGTGTGTTTCAACTATGACAAGCTCGGTGTCAAAATGCAATCCCGGTAGTTTAATAAGCAACGCCTGTCACATATACAATTACTGGCTTCTCACGTAGCTGTATAATAACAAGGCTGCAGACTGATGAATCTCATTTCTGCACCGTGTGTGTTTGTGTATGTCCACCGACGCCCATATCACACTTACTAAAGCTTAGCGTAAAGTAGAAAAGCTTCCCTAGCTGGAGGCTTTCATGATTGCTGCTTCTGGTGGTTGGAGTGTGTAAAAAAAATAAGACAAACCATTAAAGAATTAGCTGCTAATTATGAGGGAGGTCAGTTAACATTACGCTAAAAGAAGACCAAGCTGATTACTGTACGCATTGCCAGCCACTTTATTCATTGATTAAAGCGTGATTGGCCAAACGATTTCTTTAATGTGATATCCTGACCTCCCTTTTCTCTATTTCTCTCACCATCTCTCTCTCTTTCTCTCTCAGACAAAGCAGCCACTTGTTCATTAGCTCTGTCAGCGGGATAAAGCGGGCCAGCAGTGCATTTCGACACCGGGAGCTGCAGGCATCCTGGGGTTTGGATTACGCCACCATTGTTCTTCACTGACATCTCGGGCAGGATTGCGAAGCATCTGTACGCTCAATTAATCCGCCGTGAAGCACAGATCTCTTGATCATTCCGTCTTTAGGACAGTAAGCTCTCATCATCTAGCCTCTGGCATTTGACTTTAAAAAAAAGTACAGAAAAAGTTCTTATTAGGGCCTATAAATTATCTGCCAAATATTTAGTGTTAAATCCTTGACTTATTTGATAGTGAAACATTATATATGAAGTCCAGATTATTATTAGTACCCTTCATGAAAATAAGCAAAATTAATATATCACATGAATTAAACATGCAATTATTGTTTTTTTTAAACTTGAACATAAGGCAGCATTGTATAATTTTACTTGATATATTTTTTTAAATATGAAAAGTGCTCCGTTTTTCTGTTTTTCAAAATGATCAGCACTCCTACAATTAACAGTTTGTGATTTTCTGACTGACCTGCACTGAGAATAACAGCACTGATGTTTCTGTGTATGTTTGGGGTCATTATTTTGATAAAAGTAACTATCTATGACCAAGTCCTAACCTCCTGGCAGAGGCAACCAGGTTTTGGGTTAAAATACCCCAGTAACCCCTCAAAACCTCCAGGAACACCAGCCCAACTTGATGCTTGGTGATGTTCAGGTGCTGCGTTTCATGTGACGCTCTCAGAACCAATGTCCTTCAGGATGTTTTTAAAGGTTCCTTGGATAGTTACGGATTCTTAAGCTTCCAAAATGGGTTCTGATTGGAATCCTTTCTGACAGAGGAACATGCTGAAGAATGCTTAAAGGTGTTAGACGGAATCTTTTTTAAAAGTATATGATTGTTCTGATTGTCAGTTCATCCATCCATCCATCTGATCAGTAAAGGTTTATCTACACTGAAAAAGAAAACAGAACCCTTCAACGGTTCTACAGTTGTTCCTGCAGTGGAATGTAAAATGTCCTGCCCAATTTCAGAAAAGGTTCCAAATAGAACCCATTTCAGAAGCTAAGAACTATCATCTAATAATAATAATAATAATAATAATAAGCTCTATGTAGAACCCTACAGCAGAGTGTTATATTGAAAAAGGTAGAACCCTTTTTTACAAGCTACGAAGCATCATCAAACGGGTTACCAATTTATACCAATCTATCTATCTATCTATCTATCTATCTATCTATCTATCAGAACCCTTAAGGGTTCCACTGTTGTCCCACTGGGAGAACTACTGAAGACTCTCTAGACTCTGTAAAACCATTCATATTTTTTCCATTCATAAGGTTTTCCAAGTAGAACTCTATCTATCTGTCTATCTATCTATCTATCTATCTATCTATCTATATATCTATCCTCTTAGAACATTTAGAACCCTTAAGGGAAAAGCTCTATGTAAAACCCTACAGCAGAGTGTTATATTGAAAAAGGTAGAACTCTTTTTTTTTTTTGCAAGCTAAGAAGCATCATCAATCTATCTATCTATCTATCTATCTATCTATCTGAACCCTTAAGGGCTCCACAGTTGTCCCACTGGGAGAACCGCTGAAGACTCTCTAGACTCTGTAAAACCGTGAGTGTTTTCCATTCAGAAGGTTTTCCAAGTAGAAGTGAACTATCTATCTATCCTCTTGGAATATGTAGAAGGTTTCTACAGTTGTCCCTCTGGGAGAACTGTTCATGGTTCTTTGTAGAACTCTATAACATTGTGATTCTCTATCAGAATGCACCAAGTAGAACCCTTATCTAATGGGTTCCCCATTATCCAATGAATGTCTAAAGAATCCTTGAAGACCTCTAACTCTATCTGTCTATCTATCTATCTATCTATCTATCTATCTATCTATCTATCTATCAGTTTACCTACTTCTGGGGAACCATTTTATCATCAAGGTTTTATTTCGACCCATTTTTGGAAGCTAAGAATCCTCATTCAATAGATTAACCATTGTCCAGTGAGCCCTTTCTATCTATCTATCTATCTATCTATCTAGAGAGTTGCTAAGCAAAGCAAGGTTTTTTTTTTTTAGCTCTATGGGGCTCTTTCCTCTCTGCCTCAACTGTAATCTAGTTTCAGATTTTCTCTCTTTCCCTTTTTCGCTCTTTGCTCTCTCTTTCCATCCCTCTGTCCAAATCCCAGAGGAGCAGAGCTCAGTCCCTCCACTGGTATTTATTTCCCTTTTTCCTGAATAGAGAAGGGTAAGGCCCGGTTCACGTGTGCTGGATTTATTTAAGCCTACTCAGTGCTGTGTGTGTGTGTGTGTGTGTGTGTGTGTGTGTGTGGGGTTGAATGAGCTACTTGTGTGTGCAGATCCTGACACAGGAGACGTAGAAAATGCCTGGGAGCGGAGGGATGTGTGCACAGCTAACGTCTGCTATGTTACACTTGATATATGAATAGTCCGATTTGAAAAGCTCTTTGACCGTTAGTGCAAAAGTGGCTAAGACAAAGCTCATGCTAACTAACATGCTAACTCGTACCCTGATTAGCATCAAACTTGTTTGTTGCGGTGTTCAGGAAGCTACTTGTAACTTTCAACCGTAACTTGTCAAGCTACAAGCTACTCATGCTTTAAAATTGCTAAGCTAAAGCCAAACTCCCCTTTCTGTAAAGTAGCTACAATCTACATTTCTGGAAATTTCTAGCTAGCTAGTTAACGTTAATGGAGATATAGGAATCCATATATCACTGAATTAAACAGCTACGTTTGGGCATTTACTGCAATATCTGCTTGTTATTTCATATTAGCTAACACTAGCTATTAGGCTAAACCGAACACTAGGCTCAGCACCGAACACTATCACTCCTGATCACACTTGTAACTTCACAAGCTAGCTAACCATCAGTGAAGACAAAAACAGATAATCCCAGAGATTCCCACCATTAACTGTGTCCTTACATGGATTACAAACAAACTCGTATCCAAAGCCGTGTCAATCTTTCATGCTCATAAGCGTTGATAAATATGGCCATACGGATGTTCGAGAGTCTTGTTAGAATCCATCCTCTTTAGCTGTAGCATTATTTAAATTTTTTTTAAGCTGAGGTGCACGGATTGCATTTTACGGGTGGACACAACAATTTGTGCACTGCGTTTTTTTTTTTAAATTAAAAAATAGCGTAGAACTTGTTATATGAAAAGCGAAAGGTGGTGTTGAGTTTTTTCTTGTGCTAAATGGCTACTTGGTGAAAAACATAGCTTGTTTCTGGAAAAGCTGCACTGCGTTGAAAATAGTTCGGGACTGCTACGCTACTAAAAATGTAATTAAGCTAGTAGCATCGTTACTTGTAGCTAGCTACAAACGAACACTGATCCATGACCAAGGCTTTCACTGACCTCGAGCAAGCGACAGGTCAGTCCTATTGCTTGTCATTTGTCTCTTGTGGATGCGTCACAACTGTTAATGTTTGTGAAAAATGGTAGTAGCTAAAGGATTAGCCTACAGCTCACTATATGATTTACATACCTCAATTCTGTTACATGTTACATGCTAGGTTTCACGATAGCTTCGTTGACAGATTAGCAAAGCAATCTAAGTGTACTAGCTATTCACAGTCACCAGAAGGACATCTGCTACTTCCTTCCAAGCTTTAGTTTTCTTTGTAATGTCTCTATATACATTTAACGAAAGATTGTACTGGATATGACAGGATAAGAAGATAGTTTTTCTTCCATGACTGTGTGTCAAACTGTAAAAGGGAACTAATTGCAGATAGGAACTAAAGTTGTGAAGGGGGAACTTACGAAATGTCGCACCACACGCACCACAGGATTGGTCCGAGGAATCATTCGTTGCCGTGTCATACCTAATTTGCATAGAATCGAGAACATCATGCCGTTGCTTTGTCGCTTGCAGCTGTTTACTAAAATTGCGTACATTAAAAAAAAAAAAAAAAGAATGGTTCTTCTTTTCTTCAAAGCTGTCGTTTTGTTGCTGTGGTGTGAATGCGGGGTTAGCCAGCTGTTGTTTTGCAATGGGGAAATTATATCTGAAGAGTGGATGAATTATATTGACAGCAAAGGCATCATATATAAAAAAAAAAAAAAAAGAATGGATAGCACGCCAAATTTGAGAGATATTTCTTTGGATTTGGTGTGATTCAAGTTGTAAGAAAAGCTATAAACTTTTCTAATGGTGTACCACTCTCTCTCTCTCTCTCTCTCTCTCTCTCTCTCTCTTTGCCGTGTTCTCATCTCTTTGTGGCTGCAAACAGCTGGCAAGCTTTCCCAAGAACGTGTGCTTCCTGCCTGTTTGCAATCCTAGAATATTAATTTCTTCACCTCCTTGATGGGTTTACAAGGTCTTTCATCTAGGCGTAATTCTGAAAATGCACTTTTTATAGAGCGGAGCAAAAAAAAAAAAAACAAACAAAAAAAAAACTCTGTGTCAATAACTCTGTCTTTTGCTCTTAGATCGACATGCTGATCCGATCTCGTATTGTTTATGCGGAAATGATTTAAGCCCAGCTTGGGCTCCAGCGTGAAGAAAAAGTCCTTTGGAAGTTGTTTAATCTTCCTCAGATGCTCTGTGTTTCTCTGGGTAAGCCGAGGTCACTGACCTTACAGCAATATCTAATTTGGAGATTTGGGACTTTGGGAGGTGAAGGCCTGAGAAATGTGTCTGGCTTTTCGAGAAGTTTATTAGAATTCTGCAAATGAGATGACTGTAGGGATTCGGGGGTAGTGTGAGCTTCAAAGCATCTGGAGGAAAGAAAGAGAGAGAGAGGGAGAGAGAGAGAGAGAGAGATGACTCAGGGATGAGAACTGGGGATAAATAAAACACTAATAAAGATTTTTCTTGTCTCTAAGCTGTGTATGCCCCAGATACAGTTGTGTCTGAGTTGTGACACATTTACACCTCCAAATTTATCCCTCTGTGGGAATCCTTAAAGGTTCTTTGTAGAACCCTGCAGGCTGGTACTGATAGTAATGCATAATGTCAGGTCAAGTGGGTGTTGTCATTCCGCCATATGACTTGCTTACATTGGAACAAAATCTAATTTCTGGAAATTAGGAAAATGCACTAGGAAAACTGTCCCATTAGTAGTGATGCACTCAAAAAAATGTCCCAGTCCTCAGAAAACTGTCTTACAATATTATTAGCAGTGATGCACGCAAAAGTGAAAACTCTCCCATTAGCAGCAGTGATGCACTAGGAAAGCTGTCTCAGTACTTGGAAAACCGTCCCATTAGCAGTGGTGCACTGTGAAAGCTGTCCCAGTAGCAGTGATGCACAAGGAATACTGTCCCATTTGGAGTGATACACGTGGAAAACCGTCTCATTAGCAGTGATATACATGGAAAACCGTCCCATTAGCAGTGATGCACAAGGAATACTGTCCCATTTGCAGTGATACACTTGGAAAACCGTCCCATTAGCAGTGATATGCTAGAACAACTGTCTCAGTAGCAGCAGTGATGGACTAGGTAAACTGTCCCTGAAGCAGTAACGCAGTAAGAAGGCCGTTCCAGGAGAATGGTGCAGCAGGAAAACTGTCCTATTAGCTGCAGTGATACACTTGGAAAACTGTCTCATTAGCAGTGGTGCACTGTGAAAGCTGTCCCATTAGCATTAATGCACAAGGAATACTGTCCCATTAGCAGTGATACACTTGGAAAACCGTCTCATTAGCAGTGATACACAAGGAATACTGTCCCATTTGCAGTGATACACTTGGAAAACCATCTCATTAGCAGTGTTGCACTGTGAAAGCTGTCCCAGTAGCATTAATGCACAAGGAATACTGTCCCATTAGCAGTGATACACATGGAAATCCATCCCATTAACAGTGACACACTTGGAAAGCAGTAATACACTAGAAAAACTGTCTCAGTAGCAGCAGTGATGGACTAGGTAAACTGTCCCAAAAGCAGTAATCCAGTAAGAAAGGAGAATTGCCGGAGAATTCCAGTTAGCAGCCGTGATGCACTTGGAAATAGACTGTATTATTTGAGGGACAATAATTCCTCATTTCAAAGAGTGTCCCACAGGTGGCGCTCATTCCCATGCTTTAAAACTGACACACTCATGAAACAGAACAGTCTTCCCAGCAGTTTTCCCCCTCTTGTATTCCTTTCTCCAGTGGAAAATTACGTAGAAGACAATCGACTGATTGTGTCCCAAGACTTCAATGCTTTTTCAAACATTAAACCAAACTGCAAAAGACAGGAGACTGTAAAAAAAAAAAAAAAAAAAATAGTGAGAGAAGCTCATACTGTACTGAAGTCTTTCCCAGGGAAAGCAGGACTCAAGTGAAAGAGGAGGAAAGAATGAAAAATGTGCTCAGTATTTTTGTTCAGGTCAGGTCTGCATATTGTTAGGACGCAGTGTTTGGCTACTGAATCTAACGCCAGGCCGTGACAGTTACAGTCTAAACACACACTTTCTATTTCGAGTTCAAGTATTTCAAGTTTTTGTCATGCTCAGAGGACTAAAATGTTAAAACACTGCAGCATAAAAATACAGAAACTCTTGCAGCAAAAGTACAGTATGAGCGTGCAGGATCCAAAAAAAACCTGAGTTCCCTTAAAAAAAAGCTTTAATTTCTAATTAATTCTATGAGGTGCTATAAGGTGGTTATATTATAATTTTTGGAAATGAACTATGGTGTGGGAATTAATTAATATATTGAGGCCATGAGTTAATATTTCAAGGCCACAACCTAAGTATCTCATGGCCATGAATTATTATGTTGATCCTAGGAACACTTTCTGCCCAATCAGATTCGAGAATTCAAGAATTAGCTAGCTTTTTTTTTTTAATTAATCTGTCTCAGTTTAAACAAATGCATTCCTCAATATTACATCTCCAATAATAACCAATGATAAGCTCTATATACACCATTACAACACATTAACTTGTGGAAAAAAGCTACTTCTTCCATTATTAATACTACTAATAATAAAAACAAAAACAACAACAATAATAATAATGTTGTTGCTATTACCACCACCACCACCAACAACAGCAATAATAATAATAAGATCAACAACAACGATAACAACAACAACAGTTTGTAAGTGAAAGTATAACGATTTTACACAAAAATGTTTTGGTGAAACAGCGTATACAGACAATTTACTTTCAAAAGCTATCTTTCCTTCATGTAAATGAATGGGGGAAAAAGAAGTATAGATAGAAAGAGAAGGATGAGTGCAATCTGTCTGCAATTTGGTTCGATTGGTATATCGAGAGGTCCTGATGTACTCCGGTTTGAGCGAGTGAATTTTGGTGGTTGTAGCTTGAGAATTGAATGAATTAGAGCAGTTTTGAAAGAAAAAAAAAATCCCATTTGAGTGAATGGGGGAAAAAGAAAGGGGTAAAAGATGAGTGGAAGGTCAGATCCTTTAGAAAAGCACAAACACGCCTTGTAGATATAAGTTGGATAATGTATGAAAGTTTAGTGGATGTAGGTAAAAGCTCTAGGAGGAGATAGAGTCAAAAATTTTGGTGGAATAATAATAATAATAATAATAATAATAATAATAATGAAAAAGCTGCAAGCAGCATTTTCGGGGGCCAAGCACCGAGAAGATTAGATAAAATTCGCAGAAGGAGTAGCAAAAATGGCACTTAGATGGAAGCATTTTTGGCGTGTTATTGTAACCTTTGACCAGTAGGAAATTTGTTGTATAGCCTCAGGTCATGGTCCTGAAGATGTCTACCAAGATTTTTGTCAGTATGCAAGGTTGTTGCTGAGATGCAACCTCACTTCCTGTTTGCCAGCTTCACAGTCAGATTTGTTGCCACATCACAGGCAAACTGTTTGGAATATCAAAATTTTTTTGAAAACTTTTGTCCAGATTGGTATGAAGATAATTGTCCATCATTTGTAGGAGGAGTAGCGAAAAAAATTTCAGATGTTGGCGTGTGTTCACTTCAGCATAGTCCAGGGAATTATAGGAAAAAAGAACTGTGAACAAGTTCTTCAAATGATATAAGGAAAAAAATGAAAGCTGTTATAGTTCTTGACCCACATGGTGTTGCAGTCAGAAAACTTCTTGGGTACATTCAGGGTGTGATCCTGAAGATACTTATCAAGTCATGATGATACATAGATGCATTGCTGAGATACACCCTCACATCCTGTTTTTTGCATTTGCCAGCATGTTACAGGAGAACAGTTTTGAATAGCAACATTCCTTTGGTAACTTTTGTTCAGACAGGTCTCAGGATGATGCGAGCCAAATATGGTGAAGATTGGACAAAATTTGGAGGCAGTTAGATGTAAGCATTTTCAGCATCTTATTGTAACTTTTGACCAGTAGGTGGCACTGATATGAAATTTGTTGCATAGCCTCAGGTCATGGTCCTGAAGATGCCTACCATGTTTTGTGTCCGTGCACAACGTAGTTGCTGAGATACAGCCTCACTTCCTGTTTGGTGGCTTCACTGTCAGATTCATTGGCCCATTAACCGTTTGGGCAAACCCTTTGGACTATTCAAAATTCTTTTGATAATCTAATTAGGCGGAAATTGATATCATAAGGTGCGTTGAACTTGTCTCGTCCCAGGGAATCTTAATTTTGGACACATGGTTCAACAGTTATGACCATAAACATACTTTAATTTGAGCCGATGGTGGTGCTAAAGCGTTGGCAGCATTTGGCCCAAATTTGGTCAGACTGTTCCTTAGACCCTCCCCAATCAGTGTGCCAAATTTCATAGCCGTTTCTATGGGCTGCCATAGACACCTCGCCAGAAGAAGAAGAAGAAGAAGAAGAAGGAGAAAAGGTAGAATAACAATAGATTGCCTATGACCTTCTGTGCTTGGCCCCCTGATAGTAACAGCAGCAGGAACAACAACAATACCACCACCAACACCAACCACCACAATAATAATGTTGTCATCATCATAACACTACCACCACCGCCACCACCAACACTAATAGAACAATATTATATCTCCAATGATGGATATTTTGTGTTAATTACTGTTATAAGACTCAAGCTTTTGAACCCTGCAGGTGACTCGTGTCCAATTTACTGTAGCATAAACAACAAGACCACATGCTAGTGCGAAAACTGTCTCTTTTATAGGAAACAGAAACCAGACACAGCATGTAAGTCACACATATAGCATTTTTGTGTGGCAGGAAAAAAATTCTCATAATAATCAGAGCTGTGTGTGATCAGCGTGAAAAAGAGCAGTTATGTGCGGTCAGGCTACGCGAACATGGCTCCTGGATAAAGATGGCGGCAGGTCGCCATGCCTGTCTGTCATCAATCGTGTAAAGTGTTTATTTTTCCTTAAACAGTGCCGTCTGTTTTTCAGCCCAGTGCCCTAACTGAAAGTGGTCTTAATGATGCGCTCATATAGACTCATGCTAAGACAAACACACACATTTATACAGCATGTGGTCCATGTGAGTCAACTCATCTTTATCACCGCCTGTCTGAGTGGAAAGCGTTAATGGAGCGGACACGGGAATGCCTGACACGAGAGACATGCGGACACGTTTACACTTTTTACGTATAAACTGTTGATTTGAGAAGGTAGTTATTCAACTGTGCTAGGGAAAGTTCAGTGAGGGGGGAAATGAAACCTCTTTCTCTAAGCTCCTACACTGCAAAAACTTTTTTCTGTGATCATTAATAACCCGTGCGCTGGCAGAAAATAAACTGGAACAAAACAAATCACGATGTTTTCAACTGCATGCAAAAAAAAATTGGTGGTGATAACGTCAGAGTGTACCATAAATAAAGAATAAAACATGACAGGGTGTGCTGTTATACTGATTATTTTCCAATAACATACAGTATAATAACACCTTCCTAAAGTGCTTTATTCTGCTTATTCCACAGAAATTTGCCAACAGTTACAAAGCATATTTATTAAACAGCACCACATACTTTTTTTTTATCAATTTATAGTTAAATTTAATGTTGTGGGACGTCCACGAATGATAGCTCCTGTTATCACTTACGTTATAGAAGCTATAAACAGTCGTTTCCTCATCAGCCTCTTTTTTCTCTCTCTTAAAGTTAATAAGACAAAATAATGCAGCTTGTCATGTAACCGAGAAATCAGAAAGCATAACTGCCTCCATCCTGAAGATTTTTCCATGTTGGACAAAACTGTCAGAAAACAGCACACCTGCCAAATTCAAAATGGCTTCCTTTCACTACAAATTGTAAAGGGCCTTTTTGTCTTTATAAATGTCGAAAAAACTACTACTACAACTACCATAATAATAATAATAATAATAATAATAATAATAATAATAAAAACAACAGCAGCAACCTTAATAATGTTGTTGTCATCAAAACCACAACCTCTAACAACAATAACAACAACAGCAGCAACAACAATAATAATAATAAAAATAATAAATAAAGTTGAAAAAAAAACGTTGTCTTCGTCAACATCATCACCACTACCAATAATAATAATAATAATAATAATAATAATAATAATGTTATCAACACCAGCAACACCAACCACAATAATAACACTGTCGTCTTCTAAACACTACCACAACAACAACGACAACACCACAAAACAGCAGCAGTAACAACAGTAATAATGTTGTTGTCATCAACACCACCACTAACAATAATAATAACAGCAACAACAATAATAATAATGTTGCTGTCTTTGTCACCACCACCACCAACAACAACAATAACAACAGTAGTAGCAGCAGCAAAAACAACAACAACAACAACAACAATAATAAAAACTACAGCAGCAGAAACAATAATAATGTTATTGTCATCGTCAACAACGCTACCACGACAACAGCAGCAGTAACAACAGTAATAATGTTGTTGTCATTAACACCACTAACAATAATAATAACAGCAACAACAACAGCAACAACAATAATAATTTAATAATGTTGCTCTCGTTGTCACCACCACCAACAACTACTACTACTACTACTAATAATAATAATAATAATTATTATTAAGTAATGTAGTTTATTAGGTGTTTATTTAAAGGACACAAATACCAGGAGAATATTTAAAAAAAAACTAACATTAGTTTGCTAAACATCTCTCTCTAAAAAAAAAAAAAGAATAATGAAGTCATTTCTCTAACAGAAATAATTTAACACTTTTGTCATTTGCTCCTCCACACCTCTTCCTCCTCCTCCTCCTCCGTCAGTCATAAGACCTGTAAGAATCTGTAAATGAATTTGCTCGGCCATTTCTCCATTGCTTTAAGGTGACTATAGTGGATTTAAGGCAATATGTGCAGATTTGGAGCTACAGTAGAGTCCATTAGCCTTAGCACCTGTGTCCACACAGCCTGTTCCCATCAGCTGTACAGCCACCGCATTAAACGTGCCCAAGGGCGTCTCTTAATGCGTTCGCAAACACTCCCACATGTCCCTTTATCCCTTTAGCACAAGGCTGTAGCCAGCGGGACGTGCTGTCCTCGTGTCTATAAGCAAAATGCTCTCTTTTGTCCATGCACAGGACATGTTTCCCATCCTCCCTACATTAAAGCTTCTAATGTATTTCACACATCGCTGGCTCGGGGAGTAAAAACCATAGAGGCGTTTTTCAGCGTGTGAAATGGAAAACCCGGCAGGCTTTCAGGAACATTTGGGCCGGAGATGTTCATAGTGTACACAAGGATTCTTTCAAGCAGTGTGACTTTTTGGGTGATTCCATGATTGGGGCGCCATTTGTTTCCCACTGCTGTTACACTTACAAATATTTATATAAAGTAAAGACCAAAGACATTTTTGTCCGTCCTGGCTCACTATAACTACACCTGACCTTGAAATACAATCATTAAAATACTTCAAAAATCTTATTCATTTTGCATCAGTATATAAATCCATTTAGCAATATCATTTTCCACGAATCGTCGCTTATAGTTTAGGGACAATGTGCATAAATTACTCAATCCTGTTACTTGAATATATTCACCTCTATGAAATAATTTCCTGAGGATCATGTGAAGAAGAAAAGTACTGTCATTCTTTTTTCTTTATTTTCAGTAATACTGGGATATTGATTGATTGATTGATTGATTGAGGTCACATTACTACTACAACCTTGTCACCTTTTTTAAAAAAAATTATAGTTTGAATGTACGTTCAGTAAATGATTGGAAAGTTCTTAGCATCCTCATGACTTTTGTTAATTCTATGCTTAAAAAAACGCAACCTTGTTACTCATTTAAGAGCAAAATGTCGCCATTTTCAGCAAAGAAAGCTTGTTAAATATGAGATATTGTTGCCTGAAATGGTTTAATCATGGAATTAATCTTATAATCTTATAATTATCTCTGTACAGGCCTTACAGAACAACTGATTGGTTATTTGTTTGACTGTAAACTTGGTGTAAAAAACAACAAATTTTTCACTTTCTTTGCTCGTTTCGATGATTTGATTAGTTGTCGCTTGTACTACATGTACTGTAGTATCTCTAATAAACCAGGGTTGAGTTTCCGTTAAAATTGTCTTAACTGGGAGAGAGAGAGTGCTCAATGTGATGCTCGCTCTACCATTTAACGATGATCTTTGTGTTGTGATGAAACTCGACCCCCGAACGGCAACAAACACACGTACTGTATATGGCACATGAGTCTAAATTAGCGTTAAGTGAAGTTTTAAGGATGGTGAGAGGTTACTTACGGTCTGAGTTGCCATAACGACGTTAACTGAGATTCTGATAAGAAAATCACAGCTAAGATACGACACTAATGCTGCCAGTTTTCAAATTTAGATAAACTGTACATGCCATGGTAAAGTTCTACATCACAGTAGGAAATTGTTATAGGAAAATAAAAAATTTGTTACTGAGAGCAGCCCAAAGTTTATTATTTACAATTTCAGCATGTCCCAAAGTATTTTAGTCCATTTATACTACAGCAATTTACTAACAGTTGCAGTTCTTTTATTAATTAAATAATGATATAGTGTCATTTTCATTGGTTTGTAGTTACATCTTTGTTGTCTACATACAAGCATAGCTATGGGGTCCACGATTTCATTAATTAATTTTGTTTGTTTGTTTGTTTGTTTGTTTGTTTGTGTGGTGGAAATTACAGCCCATATTTTCAAGGTTATTATATTTAGGGGTCCAAGCACCAACCTAAACTCAGCCCTAATGTTTTCAGTGGAAAGTTTAGGAATAGAAGGCTCTAAAATATTATTTAAAAATTTTTTAATAATGTTTGTGAAATCCTACATAAAAAGGAGGTCTGTGAAATGTATTTTACAGTTAAAGGGGTCATGTTTGAGACCCACTGTTGTTTGTGAAACAAGTTAGTTCCTGTTATCACTTACGTCGTTCCATCACCAGCTTCTCTCTTTTCTCTCTTCTCTTGAAGTTAATAAGACAAAAAAAACAGCTTGTGATGTCACCAGAAAACTCTAAAGTCCTCAATCCTGAAGTCTTTCCCGTGTCATAAAAGTGACAGCTTTACCTCTGTCTGTTACAAAGCGCTGACACTGGAGACTCCTTCCAAAAATCCGAAATAAACGTCTCCTCAAAGAAACCATCACACATTTTCAAAAATGTGTTTATGCGAGCTTTCGTTTGTAACGGCAGACGCACAAGGAGAAATTTTCCGAAGATGGATTTCTGTTGAAAATTAATTTTAGATTGTAAATACTACACAAACAGTGAAGGTCAATATGTAACTATATAACATTTTGCTTTTTTAAAAATCTTTTTTACTTCATTTCTACTGTTATGACAGTCTGTGCTTCACAGTGTGACACAAAATCGATTTTTAAAATTGTAATAAATGAAAAACCGAGTGGCAAGATGTTCACACAACATAAAACACACTCTGATTGCTGCTACACCTGATTTCTTTTGTATTATTGTCATTTTTTAGGCCAATGAAGACATCTTGGAGTGAATTAAATTGTCAGAATTAAACCTTTTTTGTGGTGAAGCAAAATAAGAGCAGAAACTGTTATATTTGGCCGACGAGGCTGCCGCTGATGCTTTGATAATGATCAAAGTAAAGGAAAGGTGTGTGTGTGTCTCTCTGTGTGTGTGTGTGTGTGTGTTCACCTGTTTTCCCATCCTCCCCTGAAACCTTTTATGTTGTCCTATCTTTGTGTTTCCTCTCCTTTTCCCTTTTTTACCCTTTCTTGTTGCTTTGCTACAAAACACACACACACACTCTCTCTCTCTCTCTCTCTCTCTCTCGCTCGCTCTCACCCTCTCTGTCCTTTTGTCTTCCTGTCTGTCAGTGCTTCTTCCTGTCTCACATTTCCACCCATATGTGTGCTGTCATCACTCAACAGCATCTTTCAGTAGACCTACAGGCTACCAGCCTTTTTTTAAAAAAATGTAATTTCTATTTTTGTTGCACTATGCTGAAAATTAAGCTTGTAATTTTTTTTGATTTTTTTTTATTTTAAAGCACCTTTGCATTAGTTTGAATTCTTCTTTTGAATGTCTTTCATATCGTTCTTTAACACACACACACACACACACACATTATATATATATATATATATATATATTTCAAATGAAACAAATGTATCTTTGGAATGGATTAACTGTATCATTCTATGTTCTTGTATATATTTTTAAAAAATATGTAGTTTTGTGTCACTATGATTAACACTTTTGGTGTATATTTTGAACATTTCTATATATATCTTGGGCTTTGTCTCAAATCCTGTAATGCACATTAAATTTTTTTGACTACTTGCCTCTATAGTATATGAGTCAGATTTTTCATAAACATAATATATCAAACCCTAAAGACTAAATGAAAACGACAGATTATAGTGTGGGGCCATGACGTCATTAGAAGATCCCCAAATGGTTCAACCCCAAAAGGTCCTTTTTTTTTTTTTTTTTGCTTAATGCATAGGCCATTCAGGAAATTCAAAATGGCAGCGCACTCTGATGGCTCCTCCCCTTCCATTTCAGAAAGCAGGCTGTGTGTGTGTCAATCCAGCGTTGGTAATTTCGGTTCCAAACGAAACGAGCAATCAGAGGTGACAGTGGCAAGGAAAAACTCCCTGAGAACACATGAGGAAGTAAGCTTGAACCTTGGAATCAGATTCAAATGGGATCCTTCAGTAGGAGTTCAGTAGGAGTAGACTGTGAATCAGAGTCCTGGAATGTGCAGAGGAATGTGATCATGATTACAGCAGCAGTTCTTAGGTGCAACTCTACAGTATCCAGGTGAAATTACTCACTGAGGCAAATGTGAGTCTTGGACATAAAGAGATACCAAACATACTGTATCTTTCCATGACTTCGAACATCTTTATCTCCATAAATTTCAGTTGTGGAATGCCACGTCAAATTTGTCAGACCACAGAGTGACTCGTACTTGTCTAGGTTTTCCAGTCACGGAGGTGATGGCATTTTTATGTGGACTGTTTTCTCCACTGCTGTTGACTTCTGACCTCTGGATGAAGCTGATGACAGCTGTTGGGGGTGAGGCAGATGCCATTTGCTCTTTGAAATGCATCACATTAAAGCTGAAGGCGCAGAAAATTCTCCAAAGCAGCAGACTTGACAGTGATTACTTCTATTGTTCTGACGTGGTAAGACATGGGGAGATTGCCAAGGCTGGAGGATTTTTTTTTTTTCAAAAGGCTTCTGTCAAAACGTTCCAACCTAGTTTTTGACAGTAAGTTGGCTCTTATTTTACTAAAATATCCTTCATCCATTTTCCAGCACATGACCCCCAAATGCCCAGATATTATATGAGTGGTGGTTCATTCTCAGCACTGCAGTTATACTGATATGGAAGTGTATGTGGTGCTGTGTATCAAGCATAGCCGTGTTGCAGTTTTTTCCACTTCTGTGTTGAAAAGACTATTGTAAACCAAACCTAAACAAACCCTAACCCTAGCACAAGGCTAAACTTAGCCCAAAGTTAATCCTAGACCAACCCTTACCCTAGCACAAGGCTAACCCTAGATTAACCCTAACCCTACTCTAGATCGAGGCTAACCCAACCTCACCCCAGACCAATCCTAACCTTAGACAAAGGCTAACCCAAGCTCAAACCTAACCCTAGCCCAACCGTACCCTCCCCCTAAAGTAATCCTAAACCTAAACAAAGGCTAACCATAGACCAACCCTAACCCTACACCATGGTTAAGTCTAGACCAAGGTTAAACCTCTTCCAACTCTGACCATAGACCAACCCTAACCCTAGACCAAACATAATTCTAAACCTAGCCCAGGGTTAACTCTACCCCTAGACCAACCCTAACACTAGACAAAGGCTAACCCTACTTCAAACCAAACCCAGCCAGAGACAAACCCTACTCTTACCCCAGCACTAAGCCTAGACCAAGCCTAATTGTAGACCAACCCTGGACCAAGGCTACCCCTAAACCACCCATAACTCTATCCCAGCCCTTTCCCTCCCCCAAGGGTAACCCTAGACCAGCCCTAAATCTAGACTAGGGCTAACCAAAGGCAAATCCTAATGCAAGCCCAACCTTAACCAGCATTTCTTTCTAAATTGAACCAAAACTATTTACCCAAAAGTGCAGAATGGTCAAAAACTGAACACGATGAAGGATGAACACAAATTATGCATGGAAAAAGATGAGCTATAGTCTCTAACTGTACATCTACATACTAGCTGTATCTAATAATGTGAGTGTGAGTGAGTTTATTTTGTATGCTAATTTATAAGTTATAAGTTATTCTACTTGGGTAAATATATATCATTTGCTATATAAACTATCCTTGGATCTGAGTCATTACATTATTTGAGTAATGAGAGGTGATCATGATACTGAATCGGACAATTTAAAAAAAATTCTACTCCCTATCAGTAACTTTGCGTTATTGTTTTAAAACCTTTATGATTGAGCCTAATATCATAGGGTCTTAGAGCAGGCATAAAACTATTACACATACACACTGAAGCACACACTTCTTGAAAGACAGATAAATGCCCAAAGGTTTACGCTTATAATCTTAGAAATATGTCCGGCGCTAAAAATCCAAGTGAAAGTGCTTATGCTGACAAACTATAATTCATAAATTCCATTTTATAGCTTGTAGTGCTTTCAGAGATTTGCAGCTTCTCAGCAAGCATCCCTATCAAAATTCATGTCACACTTTTCCCAGATTAAACACCTCTTCAACTGTATCTCTAATCATATCCTCCATCAGTTTCTTACAAGGCCCTGACATGCACAGCCGGTGCTGATGGGAATTGCAGTGCTGCTCCTAAGCTACTAACATCAAATTCTTCAGCTGTGTGAAGGTCAAGAGTAAGCCGTGGCCAGAGATGTTGGCTAATTAGGCACCAGGAGGGCAATGATGAGCTGAGGGAGAGAGAGAGAGAGAGAGAGAGAGAGAGAGAGGCTCATCACTGATACAGATCCAGTGCTCGTTCTGTCAGAGAGGCAGATGGACAACAGCGGCTGCTGTTTGTGTGTGTGTGTGTGTGTGTGTATGTGTGTGTGTCTGACTTGGGTTGCATTCCAATAATTCACCACAGCCTCGTCGACTGCCTCTCGCCATTTGCCCTTGGTTTCCATTTTAAGGGCCGTCTTCAAATTTTATCAAATCAGATCAGATGACTTCTTTGAATAGCAAGTGTAGATTCATACAATATGGAAAGGCATTTTAAAATGTTATTTACTGTTGATGTGAAATATGATGTCAGTCCATGTGCAAAGCAACATTCAGAAAGAAAGTGTGACCCTAAAGGAGTAGACACGCAGCCTGTGTGTGTGTGTGTGTGTGTGTGTGTGTGTGTGTCCTCACCCAAATGACTTCCTCTTCCAATTACTCCCACAAGGGCCTGCTATTAGGGGGCATTAGTCTGTCTGGGGGGAGACGTGTGTGTGTGTGTGTGTGTGTGTGTGTGTGTGAAAACACCCAGCAGTCCAGTGGGTGGCCATGAAGGAGGAGGACTGGCCCAGGAATGGAGAGATGGACATGTCCTCCAGGACACATCCTTCCAAACACTCCCTTTTTCTCTCCCTTTCTTCATTCACAAAATTTTCTTCTCCACGATTTCTTTATTTTGCCTCAGGAACAGTAACAGCTCTTAATGCTCCGCGAAAAGCAATTAATCGCACAAAATCCACAGATGCTTTGAAACTTGTAACTCCTAAATGTTAGTGTGAGCAGCCTGGCTCACTTTAAGGTATCGCACACACACATTTGGAGAGCTAATGAGCTGGCATATAAAAGATCTAAAGCTACCTTGAGCTGCATCTTTCTCCTTCTCTCTCTCTCTCTCTCTCTCTCTCTCTCTCTATTTTAACACTTTCCTATGTCTCCTTTTCTTTCTCTTTTCACAGCGTGATCCTGCAGACCTTTAAGAGCGCTAACACTTAATGCACTGGGCAAATGTGGCAGCGATTAATAAAGCAGCGGTGCCAGAAGCTTTAATCATCTCTCTATGCCTGTGTCTCTCTCTCTCTCTCTCTCTCTCTCTCTCTCTCTCTGTCACTCACTCGGTAATTCTTTGTGGGAAAGAGAGTCGCAAACTGAAGACGGCACTAAAAGCAGCAGCAGCAGACAAAACTGTCTGTGTGCGTGTGTGTGTGTGTGTGTGTGTGTGTGTTGCGTAGGAGGCAGAGCCGGTGCATGTTTTTATTTTTGCTTAATACATCTGGCTAATGTGGCAGGAATAATCATGAAATTAATAAAATAAAATAAAAATAATCAACAAATTATTGTTAAAACCTCAAAGTTAATTATTTTCCCATAAACACAAATCCTGAAGTGTTTAATTCCCTGTATATCACAGCAATTTGCCAACGATTACAAGTGTTAATTCATTAAACACTGATGTTTTATCCATTTATAGTTACAAGTAACAAGTTAGTTCCTGTTATCACTTGTGTTATAGCAGCTATAAACAGCCGTTCCTTCACCAGCTTGTCGTGTTACTGAGAAACCGCAAACTCCTCTGTTCTGAAAACTTTCCCGGGATGGAAAATAAAAATTTAGAACTTTATCTCTGACTGGTCCAAAGCACTGACACTGGAGACTCCTTCCATAAATGTTAAATAAACAAATCCTTGCAGAAAACTCTCTCCTTAATATAAACCAGAGATTTGATTTATAACTGCCACTACTGTCTGAGCTGCTGTTACAGAAAATGAATCAACCAATCAGCTTAGAGAATTCAACAATATATATCGAGGTCACAACTTATTTTTCTTGTGGTCTTAAGATAACAAAAGCTATTTATGAACATTATGTAACAATAGCATACTACCATTACATCATTGGTCATACATTGGTGTTATGGTGATTCTGCAGTAATTACATCCTATTTCCAAATATTTTGATGAAGCTAAAAAAAAAAAAAATTCTTGTGAGCCGCAAACCAGATAGGCAGCAATTCTGAAACATCATGCGATAACCATCGGGACGTCCCAGTCCCTGGCAATGACCCCGACCTCCTGCTCAGAATTGCTATAGAGACTATGACCATATATTTGCACATTTTTGAGTTGAAAAGTGTGATAAAATCGTGATATCAAGATAATAGCACAGAAAAATATAAATAACTCATGGTCTTTCTGGGCTTCCATTAAAGAAAAAGTCATAAGAAAAGCTACAACCTCTAAACCCCACCCTCATTCTGATGTGGAAATAGCCAATCATGTTTGGGAGGTTTATTACGAAATCAACAAAACATCCAGATCCACAAAACATCAAGAACAATGACACAAGAATGTCAATCACAGAACAAAGGCTAAGAACATATACAAAAACAAAAAATGTTGGCAAGACTTCGCGTTGTATGAATGCTTTATAAATGCTTTATAAATGCTTTAGAAGTTGGAAGTGGGAAATTTTTTACTTCTGTGCATTCAAGTTAGAAAGTGTGGGGGAAAAAAACAAGGATGCCTCCATGTTTGTCTTTTGTTAGCAACAATCTAGCTAGCTAACTTCCTCAACCTCCTCGAAACAGCTATATGTTATAGATTTAAAATAGATCTAAAGTAAATACTAGTATATACAGCAGAACTCATTTAAAAAGCAATGTAGTGCTGGTTTGTTTACTTTTCATGCTGTGAGCAGCCATTTTGATTTAAAGTCACTTGCTGAACTCAGGGTTCAAGAGACCTTCCTGACTCTCCGAGTAAGAATTCTGAATTGAGAGTCTGTATACAGGAAGAGGAAATGTCCTGGTATTCAGGGGAGGGGGAATACTCTGCAGGCGTGGAGGAGAAATGTCCGTGATAGATGCGACAACCCGTGGTTTATTGTGATCTGAATGAAATGATTAGTTTTGGATAGCTCAGAACAACAACAACAACAACAACAACAAAAAACAAGAATAAAAATGTATTGATAAGTAATGACACCCTGTCTTCCTTTCTCCACTCCAAGGTGATTTTGTGAAAGCCGTACAAGTCGGGACATATTAAATAATGCTCATCTTTCACACAGAAACCTTTCTACTGATGTATTTGTTCACTTAATCCACGCACAGCCAGACAGACCTACTTTATTGTCGAGTGTTTTAGTGTGTGTCTCATTCAGGGCTGTCTGGCTGGATGGTGGGAAATTAGCTCATATGGAGAGCCTTTGTCTTTCTGAAGGACACTGTCATTATACACCTCAAGAAGCGGCACCTCTCAGACAGAGAGAGAGTGTGTGAGAGGGCGAGAAGGGCACACCGGGTGCTCATCTCTAGTTTTTGTATAGAGAAAAAGAGAGAGACTCAAAAAAAAAGAATGGATTAAAGCACTTTTTTCCCTCTCGTATATATGTAGAGCGTGGAGTGGGAGCATGGCTTTCTAACATCAGTCTCATTCATCTATTATCTTCTAGCTTACATTTTAAGATTTTTTTTTTTTCAAAATTCTTTTCTTCTAACAATTCATTGTTCTTGACGAATACATGCTTACTGAAACAATTACATTTGACACCAGACACCAGGTTTTGTGTATAAAATCCGATTCTAAAAGTTTACAAATGAAATATCCTTCAACAAGAAAAAAAATATCCCAAAATAAAAAAGGTAAAATCCACCAAATAATAGTTTAAACTGAAGTTTTGCCATGAACCTCTCAACCTCCAGATCTGATTTGAATAGTTATAACAGAGATATTTATGGTTTGGGGGCAAATATTGAGAATATTGTGATCTAAAAGCTGTTCAGACAATACAAAAGTGTAAAAAAAAAAAAGTTTGGAGGCAGTTAGAAAGGCAGAGGGAACATATCGAACAGTGGAGTGTGTATTTTTCAACAACTTGATTAATAATGCAGTAATAATGCTAAAGGCAAAGAGTTGGTTTTTATATCAATTCACAATTAAAAGAAAAAAGCATCCTGAATGACTTCAATATCAATATTTATAATCAATATGTGAACTCCAGTGACATCCAAGATTTATTCTGTAATTACATTATGAGTTGACTTTCCTGGTTTAAACTTCTATCGTCAACATGTTGGTGTATTTTCACAGTTTTTCACATTACCCATAATGCCTTTCAACTACCTGCTGATAGAGGTGCCAGTGCGATTTATCCCTCGGTTCATTTCTACCTAAAGAGAGTGATGCAGCGGCGCTTTAGTCCTTTAGTCTCTACCTAAAGAGA
>CM040457.1:30980165-30991089 GCA_022758105.1 Pangasianodon gigas | reverse complement strand
TCTCTACCTAAAGAGAGAGATGCAGCGGCGCTTTAGTCCTTTAGTCTCTACCTAAAGAGACTGATGCAGCGGGGCTTTAGTCTTTTAGTCTCTACCTAAAGAGAGAGAGATGCAGCAATGCTTCAGTTCTTTAGTCTGTCCTGTTCTCTCACTTCCTCATCTGTCCATTCTGCTCAAACAGATCAGCTTCCAAAGCTTCAAATTTCCAATTAACTGCATGTATTGTATAATATAATATGAGTACATTTCACAGTGTATATGATACAGAGACCATAACATGCTGAAATTCTAAGTGTAATTGCACTTGATGGTAAATAATAGGTTCTGTGTGTGTGTGTGTGTGTGTGTGTAGTGTAGTGTTTTATTCCAGCAATAGCTATAAGAATGCTAATAATCATTTTCTGGATTTAGGTTCAAGGTTCTTTATTTGTCACATACATTACGTACATGTGATGTATTAATGCAGTGAAATGTTTTTCCTTAGTGCCTCGTCCCACAGTGCAACTGTGATACATAAACAGAATATAATAGAACAGAATATAATAAAAGCCGAATATGATAAAAGGATATAATGAATAAATAGGAAAAATAAATGCAAAACATAATGCCACAATGCCATTTTGTTTTATAATGCAAAACAAAAGCCTTGTGTGTCGTACCAACTGAGTCAACATCAGGTGCTGTTAAGAGATGATGACACTTAACACATTGTGCACTTGAAATGGTGCCTTACTCCCTATTCCCTACAAATGACAGTGCATTGCCCCTGGCAACACTGCAGTGCATTGTGGGATTCCATTGGCACACTATGCTTTAGGTAGATGATGTCAAACTCAAATTTTCTTAAAGTGCAAAAAACTAAAGCTATTCATTTTTTAACATAATAACAGTATATAGGAATATATCTATTCTATCAATACTGATAATTGGCATTGGTCTGATACCAAGCTCATTTCCTCATACTCGTACGCTAATGAGCAGCAATCTGGACATATTTCATGATTAATGACAGCAATCAAAGCAAATCAGACTTGCTAGCAGGACGTGGCAGCAACCAACCCTACAGCAAACACTAGCTAGTTGAGAAAAAAAAAACATCTACAGACAATGCTAGGTGAATGAAAATAAAGCGTTCTTGACATTCAGAATTCCAACCCAATGCAAACGAAAATGGACTTCGAGCTGTACAGAAGTGCTTTTCCCAAGTGAAACAAAATTCCCCACTAATGCTAACTCATGCAGCTTAGCTAACGTGCTTCAATTTACGTCAACTAGCTGACGTTATAAAGAAAGTGTCTAGTAAGCTACTAGATATGCGTGAAGACGTGATCTTCCATGACATCTCTGGTTGATTAACACTAAGTAGGTTACTCATTTTCAGTATGAATGTAAGAACCAGAAAACACGTCCTCATACTTGGTCTGTAAATTACGGTATCGATGCACACTTTCTGACGTACAGTAATTTCCACTGATGTTAAGAAAGAGATTGAAGAAAGAACAACTCACATGGGACTATCTCTGCTACAAACATACAAGTCCATAGCCTACCATTTTGTCTTCGCTTTTTTCTTTTTTTTTTAACATCTTTCGAGGTCTCTACACTAGATGATATGTTTAGAGATTTGGATTTCAATGAATCACACTAAAGACCAGCATCTGGTGTGTTTCTGAATCGAGATCAATGTAAATGCAGCAAAAGAGTGCGGGCGGCTGCTACAGGACTCCGCAGCTGCGATGTGATGTGAATTATTTTTCGCATTTGTATTTTTTTTGAACGAGATTTGAGTTTGAAACCTGTGCTTTAGGACATGACTACAAAATGGCAGGCGTCCTGAAGCAGTGCAGTGTTTTACATAAGGAATGTGTGTTATAATATGTGAAAAGGAAATTTTTGGATCCTAGAGTAGGTCATTTTTAGGAATGTATACTTTTAAAAAAAAAATACAAGTGGTGAATTATTTCTTTCTAATTCTTTCCCCAGAATTAGCAAGAAATGACTTTAGGACGATTCTCCCATCCTCCAATCTTATGCGTCCTTCCTTACGTCCAGATCTGAAGTTTAATCCTTCCTCTGCTTCTTCGCCCGGCACAAAAGAAATCTCGTCTACTCATCTTTTTTTTTTTTTTTTTTTGGACTGCAGAGGTAAAGGGATTTATTTACAAAGCCTCCAATCAGAGTGGAATGTACATGTACATATGTCCTCGCTCTCACTCGATCTCACGCCGCTCTGGAGTTCCCATGATGCAGTGAAACAGAATATAGCGCTCGTACTGAATCACAGTTAAGGTAATTACAATAAATCAAGAGCGCAGGATGAGCATAAACTACAGTACAGTATGTTCCAACAATCAGACTCCAAGAACTTTTTTTTATCTAAAGATAAATCATTTCATACAAATTTTGGAATTTATCCTAATATATCTTCATTTTTTGTTTTTTGCTTCAAATCATCCCACCACAATATACTGATCTCTGACCTCTATGTCTTTTGTATTGATTATGATCAATACACAGTGTCATGCTTAAGTATTCGCCCCCTTGAACTTTTCCATATTTTGTCCTGTAAGATGCTGTGACCAATCATATCGCGGACATAATTCGTAGATTTAACGTGGCTCGTGCAAACGTTTACGTCCAGTTCTGATAAATAAACAAACAGCTCGGGCTGGAGAACTCTTGAGAACGTTTTCGTTCTGAAAAGTTCACGTTCTTTGGGTCGTCTGTGCTCTTCTGTTGCTTTTGGACGGCAGAGAGGCGGACATTCTTTCAAGGTAAAGTGACCACAAAGCGAGCTTTTTCAAGGCAGGACAGGAGAGGAGACGAGAGAGTGCTCTGGAGGCAAAGGAAGGAGAGAAATAGGAGCCTGGAATGTGGCTATTGAGATGCAAAGAAGCCTGAGAGGAGAACGAAAAAAAAAGAGAAAGTCAATTCAGCGGCGAATGCTTGAGGGAGCTGTTGGGCAGAGCTCCAAGCAGGGAAAAGCCCCCCTTATTAATCTAAATTACATGAGCTCATTGGGCTTTATTGAAGCCGGAGATAGCATCGCGGCCAGGCCTCTACGGCTTCGACTCGTACCAGAGTATCGGCTCTCTTTCCCCCTCCGTCCTGTGACAAGGTATCTTTCTTTCTTCTTTTGCGATGGACATAGAAACAACACTGTGCACGACCACATCAACTCATAACACATGGTTTCACTTTAAATCCATCCGAAATAAAATAATCAGAGTTATACCGCATTCTCAGTTCTGATTGGTCGGGTGGTGTGGATTCATTTTCTACAACAGCAACGTGGATGGAAATCACATCGCAGGTTTATATTAATGCACTTCTTCTAATATGTTATAGCTTCCGCTACACAGATTTATGAACAGATTTAGAAATAAACGTGTCTAACTGTTGATATGGCTGATAAGGAGACGTTTATTTAACTTTTTTTTGGAAGGAGTCTCCAGCGTCAGTGCTTTATAACAGATGTATGGCTTTGCAGTTTGTCTATTGTTTTTTTTTAACTTCCTGAGAGGAGAAAAAAGGCCAAATTGCTGTTGTATAAGAGGAATAAAACACATCAGGATGTACTTTTGTAGGAAAATAAGTTTGATTATTGATTATTTTCCTTTAACAGCACATCCTGTCGTATTTTGTTTGTGTTTTAGACGTCTATACAAACTCGGGTGAAGTGTTTGGAGCAGTTATTGTGAGGAAGAAGTGTGGTTTAGTGGTTGTAGCTTTTCTTGCAAATTAATTTGTATGAAATTTGAATTAAATGCTATGGATTAATGTTTTGTACGCATTTTTGTGAAATCGGTTTGTGAACTCGTAATTGTGTGATTTTAACCCCTTTAGCTGATCCAAACCTGCTCAGTCTCTTAACTGTTTGCTGTAACTGTACTTTACGTTGCTCAGTACTGAATAAAACATTACATAATTACTGAATAATATGCTTAAAGAATGATACACCGGATGTTTATGGTCTTTCACAGACACTGTGACCGATCCATCTAATCTCATAGGTAATTCGTAGATATTCTAATGAATACAATGAGAAGTTTTGTATACAAGGTGCAAACATTTATGCCTGGTTTTGAGACTGTTTTGTGAAAACAGAATGGCAAATACGTAAATGTGAACGTTGAACGTTTAAATGTGTAAGTTCTTGGGTGTTTGATCATCATCTGGTCTCTTCTTTTGCTTTGGGATGGCCAAGATTATGTTCCTAAAAACTGTTTTTGGGTAGTGCGTCCATCTGAGATTCTTGTTAATGTGATATCTAAAGAGCGAGTGGTTGAATGTTTGTAGGATTTATATGGAATCATCTTTGCAAAAAGCAGTTTAAACAATTAAAACTGATTAGATTTTGAAACTGATCCAAACAGGGTCAAGGTCACAGCAAGGTCAAATGTCTTAAATCATTTTCCTTCTTTCTTGTTTGAAGTATATTTTCAGGCAATCTGAGGCACACAACGTACTAACTATCAGGATGCAAGTGCAGATTGTATTAAAAAAAAAAGTGTAACACAACTGTGAAACAAGAACCATAAACATAAACACTGGATATAAATCAAAAGCAATCAGACTACGAGCAAAGCTGTGGAGCAACGACGACAAAAGCATGACAGTGAAACAGAGAGCCCAGGACTTAAGTAGGAATGCTGATTAGGGGTAATACAGAACAGGTGTGAGTGCTCAGTGAGCCATGTGACAAGGTCATGTGACATGCAGGGGCTGATGGGTAATGTAGTCAAGCGCCGATTTTGGCATAACCATGACACTAACGAGAAGACTTTCTGGTAGAGGCGGCATCCCCATTGACACCATTGGTATTGAGTTCTACTTGTTATTAATTAAAGAACAACATATAGTGTTTTTGTCAATTTATAGTTAGGTTAAATGCTATAGAACCTCCGTGAAACAAGATAGTTCCTGTTCTTATGTTTCAACACCAATAAGCTGTCGTTTGCTCATTATTCTCTATTTTCTCTTATATATATATCCTCTTTTTTATTTCTATATTCTCTACTTTCTCTCTCTGTCCTGAATTAATAAAGAAAAAAATCACACACACACACAAAAAAACGTTTGTGTTTTTAAGAGCTTTATAGCTTTACTTCTGACTGTTGGAGGCTCCTTCCAAAAATATTAAATAAGCAACTCCTTATAGAAATAATAACACATCAGAATGAGCGCATTAATATATTAATATAAACCTGAACATACAGGTGAACTACAGTCAGAGCTGCTGTTATAGAAAATGAATCAACACCTTTCGACCAATCAGAATCAAGCATTTAAGAGCGCCATGGAGTACCGTTCACCCTCATCAGTCTCCTATAAATCATAGTCGTTAATGCTTTAAGATGTTTAAGGGGATGATACACTCTCTGTATGATCAACGCTCAACTCCAGCTTCGTCCGATTTCCCATCCGAACATAATCAGAAACCTTGTTCTGTCAGCTATTCAAAAACCCAAAGCAGGCCGCATTAAAAACAAACTTTCTTTGGCCTATGCAAAACACGCGGTTAGAAAATTCACAGACTGGATCATTTTTCATGCTAAAAAAAAATCTGATGCACAGATCGGATAGAGACGGACCACCATCTCACTTCAGGCGGAATAACCATCCATCCCTTTTTCCTTTTTTTCTTTTCTTTTAGGCCACAGAGGGGTCACAATATAAAATGGATTGAGCTTTAGAATCCGTGACTCCGCTCAGCCGGATTGGGTTACCTGTGGTATGCTTTATTTGGGAAAAAAAAAAAAAAAAAAAAAAAAGTCAACAATTCGATCCTTAAAAAGAGCCGATTGGTTAATTTGTTTTCCCTAGAAAAAAAAATCTTTGAAAACGATACAGGCCACGCTTGAGGGTGTGTGTAAATCGAGCGAATGTGCAAGTGAGCGTACCTGGGTGTGATTGAGTGGTTTGAGTCGGCGTCTCTGAGAATGTGTGTTTTGTCGAAGTGCCTCGAATAGCCGGTATTGACTTCACCCGCTGCTGTCACCGTGGCCCCACCCAGGTGCGCTGCGTTTGTGATTTTTAATAGGATTATTTAAGTGTAATGATCCTTCGACTGCTGATTTATTCGGGCGCCCTGCTCCTGACCCACTTTTTTTTTTTCTTTCACCGCTGCGGATAAAATGGCTTCCAGATTTTTGTCATTTTCGCAAACGCCTGCGCCGTGACAGATGAAGCTTTAATGTCTGTGGGGCTCGATGGCACAATCACTCACCCGTATTGTTTTTGTCAGACCAGCCCCTGTGTGGACAACTTCAGCGACTTTTCTTCTTCCTTTTTTTCCCCCTCTTTTCTGTGTTTTTAAAACTGCTAGTCCAGATGCGTGCCAGGTTTTTTTTTTTTTTTGTTCTTTTGCTTTATATACATATATATAAATATATCGCACATGACACTTTAATTGTTTATCGGAAAATGAGATGATGGGGACGGATATTGCGATATGGTTTAACGTTATAATCGTGATCAAAAGTGAAAAGATTTACTGGAAATTAAAGGCTTGAAAAGGTTTCGAGTTCCATTTCTCAAGCAAGAACGTTTTCTCCAAACTTTCTCTGCTCAAAGAAGTCAGAGATTTTGTTCTTCTTGTGACATTTGTGTCTCAAAGATATTGCTTTTACAAATATGAATGTAAAATAAACATCAGGGTGCATCGTCTGAATTTCTTAAAGATCACGGGAAGAAGAAAAGTCTCTCATTCCTTTTTTTTAATTTTTATTTTCAATGATATTGTGATATTGACGGATGACGTCACTTTGAAAGTGTTACCCAAATTATACGTAAATAATTACAATGTTGTCATACCAGTGGCATGGACTACATTAAGTTAACCACATTTTGTGTATTTACTAATTTTTTGCTAAAAACAAATGCTGTTGCTTTGAAATGTTACTGTTACATTTAAGAACAAAATGCAGATAGAAGAGAAACTTTGTTGAAAAGTTTAATTTTGTAAGAACTTCCAGGACTAAATGGCATTGCACTCATGGAACTTGACCAAAAATATACGACACTAAGACATTTCAAGTTAAATTTAGAAACAAAAGTTCACCTGCTGTCTTATAAATGTGAGTAAACTCAACTGGAAGATAACCTTTGTTTCAAATCAAAGACAATTCAAGACTTCAAGTCAAATTTAATTTTTGAAAACTTATAAACTTGAGCTCAATATCCAAAACTTGTCATGACAATTGGAGTTAAAGAGAAGAAATAAGTTCACATAAATTAATGGAGCTATCATGTTTTACAGTGTATAAACCGTTAAATCGACTTGTAGCCCACGTATTTAAATGAATAAACGCTGAATAAAAGTTCGTTTGTTGGCAACGCCAACCATCAGATGTTCTCCAGTTCTGAACCAAAGACGTGAAAGAAAGCAAATAATGACTTCACCATCTTTCCATCCACAGTAGTCTAAAACCTCGTGCCAAAAAAAACAGAGAGGTGTCACAAATAGACAGACACGGGCTGCACACACACACACACACACGTCTAATGGGTTGTACTGCTAATTGCTCATTTAAGTAATTTCTCCTTTACAGCCCCTCAACTTTCTTTCCAAGTCGATTTTTTTTTCATCTTTCAGGTCAGAAGATGAAATGTTTGAACTTTTTTTTTTTTTCCAACAAGGACACGAGCCAGCAGTCCCTGGCGTTCTTCCATCTCAAAGTAAAATGAAGCGCTTATATGACGGTCATCAGCTAGTACCTGTGTGTATACATAATTATCATTAATGATTATTATGTGTGAGGTATTTTAAGCCTGAGCCGGGATTTCAATTTCAGATCCACTTCCTCCAGCACACACACACACCTCATCAGGAGGATTGGGGTCGTTAATGATGCGTAGGGCTCGCAATTACTTACTTCCTCTCTCACAAAGAACTCGCCCAACCTTTTTTAGTCCCTCGGGTTCCTCTGTTCTTGTATCAGTATGCTCAGCTGCAGGGCAAACTGCTCAATACTAATACTAATATTAATACTATTAACATTTATGCAGTACTATTCTCACAATCAAGGATTATTTACAACTTTGACAAAATGAAAACGATGTGACGGTGCCATTTCTCAGCATGAAGTGCACTGTGAAGTACATAACACTCTGATTTGGGATTGAGCCAGCTGTGTTCTGTCTATCTCTGATGGTACAGCTGTAGTCAAGACCACCATTGTCAAATCCAAGACATGTCCAAGACCAAGACTAGCCAAAATTCAGTCAAGACCGAGTCTTAAGTGGGTCAAGCGAGACAAGACTGACACTAGGTTATGTTTTTTTCCTCCAAACTTTGTATATGGAAAAGATCACTTTCGTTCAAGACCAAGATGATATTTAGTGAGACGAAGCTCCAAGATTGAGACAAGTCCGAGTACAAATGCCAATAATCCAAGTCCAAGTCAATATAGAAAACGGACTCGAGACTGGACTCCTACAGATTTGCGTTAAATTAAATTAAAACAAAACAAGACAACGCAAAAAAACAAAATCAAACAAAACAAAATGGTTTATTTGAGCCAAGTTTCCACTAGTTTTTTTTTTCCCTGCCTTCCTAGCAGCGACTTTCCAATTTTTTAAATAATTGATGAGAAATCAGAAGTTAACTGAGCATCATATACCAACTCACGAGGAACAAAAATGCTAGAATGGCACACTTTTCCGAAAAAAATGGTTGTTTGTTACTGGGGTGATGCCATCAATGTGTACCTTTAGTACGTACCTTTTACCTGGTGTACGTTTAAAGTATTATTCTAAAAGGGAAATAAAGACGTGGTCTTTAAGGTCCATTTCTGTACCTTAAATCATTTTAAAGGTACATTATTATTCACATTCTTATGTAATAAATGCACACTGCACAGTAAATGTACAAAAGATGTTCCCTTGATGGGGATGGTACCACTGCAGTGAAGACAAAAGGGACAGTTTAGTAGTGTTTATCTGTGCGGGTGAATGTTGAAAATCGTTAACAGTGTGTTAATAGTGTGTTAATTGTATTGTCACAGGTTTTAACATGGACTGACACTGTAAAACTTCACATATGTGCAGACTTTTGGCTCTGTATTGACTCTGATTGGACGATTTTGAACTGGCTTCTCTCCATCCTTAGCTCAAACACCACATTAATCTTAGGATTATATTTGCTTTATCCTATTAATGAATGTACGCTACTATACTAGATTGGCGTTATCTAATATACTTGCACCTGAGGTGTGTACATATTTATAGACTACATAGCCTCTCTACTATATGCAGTACTGATTTAGTCATTTAAACAGTATGGCGTCACTAATTCATTCACGTGCATGCAATTTCATAATTTGTCTTAGCTAAGAACTTACGACTCTTTTCAAATGGTACATTAAGCGGTGTGGAAAATTTGTGTGTTCATTTTTGATCAACGATGAAATAAGGACAGTACTTCATACTAGCACTCGCAGATTTTTGGAACGTTCTGAAAACCCGAAAAGCGTCGTATATTATCCCACACAAAATGCATTCCAGTCTGTCTCTTATTGTTTATCTCACATCTGGTATGAGTCCTCGGCATGACTGTGTGTGTTTGTGCGTCTGCAGTCTGCAATCTGATCATGAGTGAAAGCCACATGAATTCTTCACCAGCCGTCGTGTCCTCTGTGTTTGAATATTGGGTGAAAGTGCATGGTCGGTGTTAACCTGATCTCATTCCAAATTCCAAGTATTTCTCACGCATAAGAGTGAGTGTCCTGGAAATTTATAGCTAATAAACAATCATTCATAAATGTTTTCTTACAGAAAGCGTAATCTTAGCAAAAACTATACTATATATAATTTTATAATATTCTTTGCTAAATTCCCTTTCTAAAACTTAAGGTACTATATGGAGCAACCACCATACAGCCCCTCTAAGTTATTTGTTACCATAGAAACATTAACTAAACTAAACTCACTGACCACTTTACCATGTAATGCTTTTCCAATCTTCAACTGTTCTCTTTCGATGCCTACTGTAGCCTCAGATTCCTATTTTTGGCTGACAGGAGTGGAACCTGATGAGGTCTTCTGCTGTTGTAGCTCATCCACCCTCAAAGCTCAATGTATTGTGCTTTCTGAAATGCTTTTCTGCTCACCACGGTTGTAAAGAGTGGTTAGGTGAGGTACTGTAGCCTCCCAGTCTGGCCATTCTCCTCTCATCAACAAAGTGTTTCCACCTGCAGAACTGGATGTTGTTGGGTTTTTTTTGTTTTTTTTTTTGAGATCAGCACTTTCTGAAATACTCAAACCACCCCATCTGGTGCCAACAACCATGCCACGGTTAAAGTCACAGAGATCACATTCCCTACTCCTCCCCAATTCTGATGTGTGATATGAACATTTCCTGAAACTCTTGATCTGTATCTCTATGATGTGAATCCACGTGATTGGCTGATTGAATAATTGCATGAATAAGCAGGTGTATCAACACCTTCTGACCAATCAGATTACATAATTCAACATCACCATGGTACAAGATCACAAAACAAGAGTCGAGGGAGAGACAACTCACCTTGATTCCCTTTCTTTTATATGCTGGCCGTGTTTTCTCATATATTTACAGCAAGTGAGTGATGTATAGTACATCTTCCCAATTTAAGATGTGTGAAAAACTTCGATCAAACAGTGTTACAGAGGGTCATGGTCAATATAAAACCCATCCATTGAGAATTGTACAGAATTGAAGTTTCTGTTCTGCTGTGATCCGCTTAAGGAAAAAAAAAAAACACACAGTTTGTTTTATTTGCTTATGGCCAGTGTACAATAGAGGATTTTTTTATTCTTTCATCTCCATTTTCCCTTTTTGATAAACTTCTGACAAATTTTTAATTTGGGATGTGTGAGCAGAAGCGATTTTCAACATGTGGTGGTGTGAGAGGGTTAAAAATATGGTTTAAAAACTTACATC
>CM040457.1:30926167-30980065 GCA_022758105.1 Pangasianodon gigas | reverse complement strand
CTTACATCGTACATCCTCTAATCTTATCCCAGGCTTCAGGCCTAAATATAACAATATTTAGGTAAAAATAAAACATAAAAAATGACCACAAAAGCACGATACAAAGTCAAACATGTTTGGGAACATCCGTGACACAAGTGAAAGAGCCAGTACTACTTTTAGAGCTTCCATTATAGAAAATTACTCAACACTTCCTGACCAATCAGAATCGAGAATTCAGTGGTGATCTGATATAATCTGGTTTAATGCAAGGATTTTTTTTTTCGAACAGTGTCTTATGCCTTATTGGGTCTTTTTACCGAATCTGTAGTGGTAGTTCTTTTAGAAAGACTAACAATCAGTGCACTGCCTGATATCCATACGACATTATTTACGTGTCCTCCATGAATTGCATTCCAGTCAGTCTCTTGTTGTTTATCTGGTACGAGTCCTCGCCATGACTATGTGTGTGTGTGTGTGTGTGTGTGTGTGTGTGTGCGTCTGCAGTCTGTAATCTAGTCATGAGTGAAAGCCACATGAATTCTTCACCAGCCATCTTGTCCTCGATGTTAGAATATTGCGTCAAAGTGCATGGTCAGTATGATACATCAACATATTAATCAAAAATGGCAAGTAATATAATGTTAGCTGAAGTTAATGTTACGTGCTTTAGCAGGTCCTTAACAATACAGATTTGGGTGCAGTGCACACTCGTTTGCCGGGTGGACCCAGATTTTAACAGATGTAGATTTAATGGTGGACCAACATTGACCCAAGAAAATGGCTGATTTTAAGCCAACATTGACTCAGAAAAACGGCAGAATTTGGCAAGGTGGCTGAAAGTCTTTTGGCCCTAATGGTCCAATATTGGGCAGTGGACACAACAAAATGGCTGACACTGGGCCAATGTTGAGCTTATGTTGGCAAGATGGAGTTAAAAGTGGCTGAAAGTCAATGGACAAAATTACACTGGCACCCAGTTTGCTACAGGGATACTTCCCTACACTATGAAGGCAATAGTCCAGCCTAAAGCTTCTAAATGTTAACCACAGAGGTGGTAAAGGTTGAAGCACAGCTTCAAATTATTCACACAAGTTAAAGTAGACAAGTATAACATCTGTAAAGCAAAAGTACAAGAAAGATTCGCACTAGAAATAGACGTCTGCTTCAAATCTCACACTGACTTTGGTTACTGATGGTAAATTAGGTCTGATTTTACCAAGGAACCGAATAGAAGAAGAAGAAGAAGAAGAAGAAGAAGAAGAAGAAGAAGAAAGCCTTTATTTGTCACATATACTTTACAATACAGTGAAATTCTTTTCTTCGCATATTTTAGTAAATCAAATTTTGGACCGAAGTGGATTTAAAGGTGGACCAACATTGACCCAAGAAAATGGCCGATATTGGCAAGGTGGCTGAAAGTCTGTTGGCCCTGATGGTCCAATATTGGGCAGTAGACACAACAAAATGGCAGACACTGGGCAAAGCTAACTAACAACAGCTTTATTCCTAATCTCTTAAACTATAGCTAACATGATACAAACTAGCGGAATGCTAATAGCTAGCTGTCATGATACAAACCGCCTTGACACAGTAACAGGTAGAGTGCAGCGACGGATATTATTCTATTATTCTTATTCTATTATGTTGAGATTTGTTAGGAATTACCGTAGAAGAACCTTGAAGCAGCTTGATGCTAAATAGTCACAAAGTAAACTTGTAGTGTTTGAACATGTAGTAAGTAAAAGTAAAAAAAAATAAAAAATAGGTGAAAGATAAAACTGTGTAACTTCCTACCTCTGGGTAACCTTCTAGCCTAAATTTTCTAATATTATGATGATTAGATAAATACTTAGGTCAAGTTAATTCTAACTGTTAATACTAACTCACTCAACTAATCAACCACTTAGTAAACCCCAGTGTCAGTACCTCATAATATAAAAAAAAAAAAAAAAGCTTTTGTTCTGTTGTTTTTAACCTTGAAATTACAAGCTACTATGGTCAAAATTGGAAATTAGCTATTTTTTTCGCATTTGAGATTGAAGTTTTTTTGTACATGGTCCCTGAGAAATAAACTTAAAAGTAGGAAATTTCCATACGAGTGTGAAATCTGCTAGCTTTGGACCTTGTTGGATGTTTTTTTTTAGATATATTTGTCTTTTTAAAGTGAACATAGATACGTCTCCATTTTCTCTGAAATTGATGTCCCCTCTCTGTCGTTTTCAATTTCGTCAGCCTGCAATTTAGCATTCTATACACAATCACTCATGCTGTCATTTTCCATCGAAGGCGCACTTAGAAACAAACACTGAGATCGTCCATGACGCCATTTATTCTGAAATGTCTACTAACAGTCAAGGAGTAAAGGCGTGTATCATGATCTGCTCATATGAACGTTCTACCAAAAATGTTGAAAATTCCAGGACATTGAAACCGCACACCTGTGATAGCTGTTTAATTCTCGAACATGATTGGCTGGAAAGGGTTGATGTCAGCGGTCAGTACGTTTTCCACCATGTGAAAGTCACATGCAAGGCAACTTGTTTTAGTATAAGAGGATTAATACACATCATATACATGCTGTTATAGGAAAATAATCAGCAGTAACTCCTCTTCGTCACACCACCCCGTGGTTGATTATTTTCCTATAACAGCGTGTTTTATGTTTTATTCTTTACATGAAATCTAAGCTCACAGCTTTGACTGAGGTCAAGGACGGACGCTCGGAGCTCAGCCAGCAACTCTTATTGATTCCTTCTTCCCTACATTCTGGCCACACTTTCACAGCTTGTTCAGAACAGAAAATCGCATCTTTTTTATTTTTAGTAAAAGGACAGACAAACAGCAGATTTGCGATGTGTGAAAAGCTTTTATCAAACAATGTTGCAAAGTGTCACGGTCAGTATAAACGGCATCCATCAAAAATCGTACAGAATTGAAATTTCTGTTCCGCCAACCTACGATTAAAGGAATAAAAAAACACACATGGTAGCTCAAATGCTAGAATTCAGTTAAATCCCCAGTTAAATCACTGCAAACTATTTGGAATAAAACACTTGAGGGCGTGCCGAAACGAAAACAATGAATTACTGTTACACCAAAAACAGCACGTCACAAAGTGTTTTATTCCTCTTACACCACAGCAGCTTACCATTTTTTATTTAATAAAAAAATTACATCATTTTTTATCCGATTATAGTTACACTTAATGTTGTGGAACGTCAACAAGACAAGTTATTTCCTGTTATCACTTACGTTGTAGCAGCTCTAGCCTCTCTTTTTTTCTGTCTTGAAGTTAAGTTTTTAAAAAAATGCAGCTTGTCATGTTACTGAGAAATCACACATGGCGCAAAATCATCTGTCCTGAAGACTTTCCCGTAGTGATAAACGTAAAATTACGGCTTTACCTCTGAATGTTTCACAGCACTGACACCGGGGACTCCTTCCGTGAATATTAAATAGACATCTCCTTATGGAAAGCACAATATCAACGATTACACATTTTTATTTCTTAAACATCATCACATTTTAAAAAATCTTTTTTTTCAGCCTTATATTATGCAGGCAACTAGTCAAGAACATGTCATCATGCTAGTACGAATAGGCCAGAGTCGAGGAATATGGTCAAGCTAAAACCTTGTTAAGGAGGAGTTCTTAAAATGACTTAAAAAATAAATAAATACAGCACTAGTCAAGAGTTTTTATCACCACTGCTAGAAGATATTTAACGAGATTGCTATCAGCAAACAGATCCAGAAGTACCAACTGTTAGCATAAAGGTAGCTAAAGCAGGATACTTCACTCAACGACAATGTTAAACCATCAAAGACATGAATTAGGAGCAAGCTGGCACTTGAGTAGAGTTGACAATGCCTATGACTGTCATCTATGCCAGTCTACTGATACCTTACTCTTATATCCACTTAAACTGCCTTCTTTCAATATGGCCACCAATGAAAAAAGCAATGAAGGGCCTTATAGTGGATTAAATAAAGTCCCAATTAACAAAACACTAAGTTCCACCAAGAAAAGTATAAATACAGCAACTATTTATGTAGCATTTATGGTCCTGCTGCCTTGGTCCATGATGCATTGGGAGCTCCTGTGATCTGTGAATGGAGGTTGGCGGTTGGAGGCTTCTCACTAACCTATACGCAGCATGTACGCTATTATACACTCATATACCATTACTGCATGAAGTGTGCTTGAGATACATGAGACAAAATTAACTCTACCAGACAGATTCTATATGAGGTGAATGCAATGTGTTCCTGCATGAAGCATTAATGAAAATTATACCAATTATACCATTATACCGCATACCGCACACCTACACCGCCATTCATTATTTTCTTATAGCCACATGCCCTTTTGTCTTTTATTGTGCGCTAAAATTTCACAAAACTTTACCTTACAATAACCCATTGTACGTCAAGAATCCTGCAGATACCTTTGGAAGATCTCCCATCACTCTGGGCCCTAGTTCTTTTGATTCACTGAAGGCAGGCATCAGATATTTTATGCATTTTAACTGCCCTGGTTATAATTTATGAACACGACCATGGAGCATGCAAGGTGATGAAGTATTGTACTGGCTGTGTTTAGAGAGAAAGTTCAGGTAGTGGTGGAAAGATATCAACACTGGACCAAGAAAGGTTTCATAATTTGTTAGTGACTTAAAAACAAATTCGATTCATTCTCATTGCATTTCTCAAATTTTTTGTGTTAAAAAAAGTTTTTTTGTATACTAAAACAATAGGTTAATAGAATAATCTGTAGTTGACGTGATTATATTAAAGGAGCTTTAGGGAAGACGTGTCAAAATTTGTCCAGAACCATTAGGTCTCTAATGGTCAAACAATTACAGTTAAATAGGGTTTACTCCTTGAACCCGCCCCTATTCGCATCCATGGACACAAAGCTCCGCCCCCAGAGTCTTCACTGGTTCAACTAGAGATAGCATGCTGTGACATCACTTTCAAGTGCACTTGGCCATTCGACTGTTTGAAAGTCCGAGTTATAACAATATAAACACGCAAAATTTGGCTTTTACTGATTTACTGTACAAGAATGGTCTCCGCTGTCCTGTAATGAAATACAAAATGTTTGTATTTGATTTGATTTCTTATGTAAAGCTGGCCATTCAAACAAAAATTCAGAGCTTTATACAGATTTATACAGCGTTTACATACCAATCAAGGAGCAACGTCGCTAATTCTGCATCCATCTACCCCTTCACCACTAATAAATTCCTCCTAATGAATTACCACTAGTAAATTATTAAGTTTTTTGAAGCACAGCATGTTTTTTTTTCCCTCACAGGAGAATTATCTGGTTGTGCTGGGCGCTTACCGATTTCATACTAAGATGAGGGAGGAGTGAAGGGGTGTTGGGGAGTGTCTATAAAATGACTGACAAGAAACCCATGTAAACACAAACAAGCACTCCGACCATAATGCATTTTACTCTTTACTACAGATAATTGTAAATTAATAGCACGTGCTATAATAATATTTGTCCATTTCTGATCGCACAACAGTACCCGTGAGAGTAGGTGTTCTCTAGCAGTCTGGAGGTTGATGAAAAACTATTTTCTTTGCCATGAAATGAAATGAAACACAGCTTATTTCATGTTCATTGGGTGAAAACCTGACCACGAGACATAGCAATATCTGTGACGCTCCTGTGGAAAGAATTCTTTAAATGCAATTTTCTCCATTTTAACTTTTTCGGGATAAACAATCTTTAAAATGCTAGAGTACACATTCAGATGCATGCAAGAGAGAAACATATTTCATGTCAGGAAAGTGTGTAATTTTCAGAAATTTACTGTATATATGTATATAGTAGAAAATGTCAAAATCTCACCAAGTGAAGTGGGCTTTCTCAGGCCACCAGAAATATTCTCATGTCCTTCCAAAAATGACTCGTACCTTGGTAAGAAGCTTGGTCAGAGCATTAAAAATGTAAAATCTTCTCACTTTTTACATTTATAGCTGTGTGCAAAACCTATGTTTCTGCATTGTTTAAGCAACAATGTGTAAAATTCCTTGTAATTGCGCAGTCAGGCTCCTACTGTTTATCTGTTTATCTGCTACGAGGTTTGTGCGCCTGCAGGCTGTAATCTGATCACAAGTGAAATCCATATGAATTCTTCACCAGCCATTGTGTCCTCAGTGTTAGAGTATTGTGTGTAAGTGTATGGTTAGCATGACTGTGCAATCTGATCTCATGCAAAATCCAGAAGATTACTCTTATGCAAGAGTGAGTTTGTTGGGTTTCATACAAAGACGATCTTTGCTAAGATTTCTCACCTGAGATGTCGATGGAGGTGACGTTCTCCCAGATTACGGTCTATTTTCAAACAATAATTTAGCTCTCTGTACACAACTGTATATACACCTCCATCTACAGTTGCTGCGTCCCCTCTTACGCTCTCTCAGAATCAAAGAGTGACGTTGTTTACGAAAGTGTTTATTATAAATATTTTCCACCGCAGGAAAGTTTTCAGAACAGAGTGCTTTGTGCTTTCCAGTTTCATGGTAACATGACACTCCTAGTTTAGTTAGAGAGAGGGAGAAAAAAAGAGAAGTTGATGAGAGAACAACTGTTTATAGGTGCTAGAACATAAGTGATAGCTGGAGCTAACTTGTTTCACATAACTATAAACAGATAAAGTGCATTGTTGTTATCACAAATTCTCAGTGAGTGCTGCTCTCTTTTGCTTTGTTTATACTGAACATATGTTTTGTTTTAACTCTGAGTCTTGTCTCCGCCCCCGTCCTGTGATTGGATTGTTCCCTGATTATTCTCGCCTATTCTCAGTTCATTATCTTGATTAGTTTGTCAATTTATACTCTTCTGTGTCATTGTATTTTTACGAAGTCTCGTCAATCTTATCATTATTATCATTTGTTACTGAGCCTTCTTTTCTTGTTTTCCCTAGTTCCTTGTTTTCCGTGTTTTTTTATTTTAACCCTCTTATTTGATACTGCATGCGTGTTTCCTGGCCTACGCAATGGTGCGTAATTGGAAAACTGGAAAATAATCAACTTTTAGTTCAAATTGTTGTTTTTGTAATACATGTGCATGTGTTACTGTATTTGTAACACATGCAAAATAGAAATATATGGCAGCGATCTTTATAACGTAAATCTAACTAAACAGAATTACTGATAAACACGGCAAAAGTCTGAGGTCAAAGGCTGAGGTTCGGACGAGAGACGAGAGATGAACACACACTGAACACACATTCCTTCTCTCTTATATGCAGACCACACATTTTCATCTTCAAAACAGAAATCGTATTTTTTTCGATGTTCACAGTAAAGAGTCACAGCAACTGAAGCTTTGTCTGTTTAAATATGCATAAAAGTGCATACTTAATAAAACCAAAAATCTCATCTTTTGATGTTCTTCGAATTAAAACATTTATTTTACTGTCAAGATGCTCTCAAGGAAGGAAGACTTTCATAGAAAGTTTAACCGAGAAAATACCATGCACTATTATACATATATATATATATTAAGCCATTTTTCACTAGAACAGCTAACGTCAATCCAAAAATAATCAACATTTTGGGAAACCCCTCTGTAATATCCTTCTAAATAGGGATAGGAATTAACTTGTAGAATTTTATGAATGAAGGTCATCTAGAAACTGAGATTTTTGGTTCTGAATATAGAAAAAACAGGCTATAAAATTAGAATGTGGTTTAAAGTGTTTCTACTCTTATAACTGTGGTTTATAATGGAAATTATAAAGGATACACTTGCAATTATCCAATCGACCAATCACGTAGCAGCAGCGCAATTCATAAAATCATTCAGACAGAGCAGGTCAAGAGCTTCAGTTAATGATCACATCAAACTTCTGAATGGGGGAATTCAGATTGTGATTGTGGCCTGGTTGTTTGGTTTGAGTATTTCAGAATCTGCTGAGATTTTCACACAGAACAGTCTCCAGAATTTACACAGAATGATGCAAAAAAAAAAAAAAAAATCCAGTGATCCAGTGACAGTTCTTCAGGCGGAAACTCCTTATTGGTGAGACACACTGGTTTGAGCTGAAAGGGAGGCTACAGTAACTCAACGAAGCACTCTTTACAGCCGTGTTGAGCAGAAAAGCATCTCAGAATGCGTAACACATCTACGGTTCTACGATTTTCAGCCAGGAACTGGAGTCTGAGGCTACAATGGGCACAGGTTCACCAAAACTGGACAGTTAAACATGCAATTTAACCAAAAGAAAAAGATTGACATTGACATGAACTGTAGTGTTTAGACTTAAACACTGTTGATATGTTCGTCAGCATGTAGTTACCCAAAGAAAAAGGTTTAAAGCTAAAAGTTGTTTAAAAGTAGAAAGTAAATACATTTATCACTTTCCCCAAAAGAATTTGATCAAACTTGGCATACAAGTAACTGCAGAATAAATTGTGCACCCACAAACACACACACACACACACACACACACACACACACACACACTGCATGGAGGTCAGTGCCATTGTCAGCATGAGGTGATCTGAGGTCAAACTGTTTTTCTCGCGTATAAATCAACATACATTGTCCTTGACTAGAGAAAGTGAAACTGAGATAAAGATGGAGACAGGGAAAGAGCAAGAGAGGAAAAAAAGATGAGAAAGATGAAGGGACGGTGTTGCTTTGAAGTTCTTAATTTATCTTGTCAGGCTTCTCTCTGGGCCAAAATGGACAGAAGATGAAGAGAGAGAGAGAGAGAGAGAGAGAGAGATGGAGGAGCTCACTCACAGCGACTGTTCACTCTAATCACATTATCTCTTACTCAGCTCCTGGCAGCTTTCACTAGGACATCCCGTTCGAAAAATATTGATTCTCTACGTGATGTGCTATATTGTTCTAGCCCAAACTGTTTGAGGAAAAAAAAAAGAAAAACATACCTGTATCACTTACGGACCAAAATAGAAATAAATTGCAGAGATCCGTAGGACATAAATCTCAACAAAAGTGGCTAGGCATGAGAGTCCGTGAATAGGAACTATTTTTATTCCATCACTTATCAGAAACTCATGGCACATTTCACTGATGCCGAGCATTCAAGAACACATCACATCACGTCATCGTTCGGCTTTGTTCGAGAAGCCCTCGAATGAACTCGTTTCCAATATCCTGTATGATGCTGTGTGCTTTATTAGAGTCGCAATTTTAATTGGTCACAAGGTGTTGATTAATTTTCTGTAACAGCAGCTCTGACTGTAGTATCGTTTCTATAGCAACAGCTCATTCATAAATAATAAGTGGAAAATAAATGTGTTATAAAAAAAATCGATAAAATAAGCAGATTTTAAAAACAAACAAACAAAAAAAAACATTGATATGGTGAAACTTTCTGTACATTTTCTGTAAGTATTTAACATTTAAGGAAGGAGTCTCCAGTGTCAGTGATTAAATATGTAAAGAATAACACACATATATTATATATTCGCGTATAACCGCACGGTCTATATAGGAGTGTGTTATTCCGCTTATACAACAGCGAATTGCCAACAATTACAATGTTTCACTTATTAATCAACGACACGTCACACATTTTAACGGTTTTATAGTTACTGTAATATTTAACGTGTAATGTTATCACTTACGTTACAGCCGCACTAAACAGTCGTTCTCTCACCAGCGCTTGTTATTATTACAAAGCACTGACACCCGAGATTCCTCCATAATTGTTAAATAAACGTCTCCTAACAAAAAACCTCACCATGTCAGTGATTATCTCAATGCTTTTCTTTGTCATACAACGACGTGTTTATTATTAGACTTGGATTGTATATAGATTCCACAATACAGGTCCTTGTGTATGCTCTGTTACTATAGAAACAATAACGTATTAGAACAAGCGCATTAATATAAACCTATTGTTCGTGTCACAGCTGGAACTATGCACACCTTCTGACCAATCAGATTCGAGAATTGACTCGTGCTGTGGTATATAACTATATAACTATATATATAGTAATAGTAATAGTATTTTATAATGCTTTTTTGCCCTCTGTGTACAGCTTTACTTCTATATTTCAGTGTGAACTGTTTTAAAGAAAAAGGAGAGAAAACTTCATTTTTTTCTTCCCATGATCTTTAGGGAAATTCAGATGATGCAACTTCCTGCTGTGGAATATACCAAATATTTCACAGGGGTTGAATGTGCTCAGGGAAAAGGGTTGAATGAATACTGTGAACTAAAAATCGACATTTTTCATCGTCTATGATGGACGACTCGGGGGGAAAAAATGATATTTCAAGCATGAGATATTAAATGGAAACATGCAAACATGCCAAAATAAGAGTAGATTTTGAAGTATGTGGATGATCATTCAATATTTCAAGGTAGGTGCTGTAGATTTTGTAGGTTTTCTTAATGTTTTAAGTTATTTTAAGTCTTTCATGTATTATTTGAGGAATTATAACGACAGTATGTACGTTCGACAACGTGACAATGTGTATGTTCATGTTTTGGAGGGGGAAAAAAGGCAGCTCATGCTTGTTTGACCCCAGCTTTCACCTGGTTGCCTAGCAACAGTGTGTGCCCGAGTGTTTCTGCGTCCCTGTGGCGCGCCAGCCTGAGCCGCAATCACAGTCTCGCCAGGGTCACATCGTCATCATCATCATCAGAGACAGAGGGATCCAGAGACACTGATGAGGGAAATAGAGATGGGCAAAGAAAGAGAAACTAAGACAGAGAGAGAGAGAGAGAGAGAGAAAGAGAGAGAGAGAGAGAGAGAGAGAGAGAGAAAGAGAGAGAGTTGTGCAAGATCAGGTGTGAGATATCAGAAGTGACTGGCAGGGAGCAAAACCTCTTTCCCTGCTTGATAGAGAAGAAGATAAAGAGAAAAAAAAAAAGCAAAATTCAATCCGGCTCAGAATAAAAATCCGACCGACGGGTGCTCTTTCCTCAATGCTGTCTGAAAATGTAATTTTATAACGGAAAATCTTATATATGAACTTCCATCTGGTCCTGGTTGCAAATCCACTCCTGAATCTTCGACCACATGGAAGGCAAAGCGTAAGAACGATAGCAAATTTATTCCCAATTAAAGTGTTCTTGTCGTTCTGTGAAGTCCAGTGAAGCTGCACGCATTTAGACACATCACATAAATATTCAGACTGACCTTTGCTTTACCTTTACGCACAATTAGCATTGCACATTTACATCAGCATTTACATTTATTCAGTAGTTTTTTTTATCCAAAGTAAGGCAGAATACGATCGAAGCACAAAGCTGAGCGGTTAAGGATTCTGTTCAACGGTGTCACGTCGTCTTCTGCTACAAACTCCCATGATCCTCGGCCAGTTCCCACGTGTTACGACCCGCGTTTCCCCCATCCTCCAGACCCAAAACATGAGAACCATAAGATACTGTTACAAAGTTCTGAAACTGGAGACTCCTTCCAACAATGATTTGTTTATTTGGAGCATCCACCATAGAAGTCCTTGTGTAAGTTGTTACTATAGAAACCACTGTCACTTTCTGACCAATCAGAATCAAGAAATCAGCAGTGCTGTGGTGTTAAAGCAGTGTAACCAATATTTATGCAAACAACTGTTTGCATTTTAATTCCATTTTAATGGAATTAAACAAACAGCCATTTTAATTCAGCTTGCTTCTCTCAGGCCAAAAATGGCTTAAATAATAAAACTTATGTAAAAAAAAAAATATGTAGTGGTTCATTTATATCAGGTCACTTTTACCTAGAGTTAAAAAGGACTGAAATGTGATCAATATGAAGACAGACTCTGGCTTTGATGTGACCCCTGCTCGCATTACTTAACCCATTTCAGGATATTATGTGTGTAGATAAGGGTGAGATGAATATTGATAAGCCTGTTATTGGGTAATTGGCTGGTGTGTGTTGGACGTGTTTGTGCTCATATGATTGAAAGATCAAAGTGGTCACTGATGTGATCGTAGTAGTCGAACCCCCAGCTGAGGTAGACTACACAAAATTAAAGCAAACAGGGAATAAAGTGATGACTGAGTGGAAATAGTAGCAGATGATATGATAAGAAGTAAAGCGGGGACAAAGGTTAAAGATCAGAGGTGGAGTTTAAGGAAGAAAGTCAGTGACTGGGTCATGCAGTGTCAGGAAAAAATCGGAATTAAGTAATGATTGATGTCAGTAGGGGGCCAAGCACTTCTTCTTCTTCTTCTTCTTCTTCTTCTTCTTCTAATACAGCAGTTTGATAAGGTAGTCTAAGGCTGCCAGTTGCATGCTAAGTACATGTTTTGGTGCATGCCATTCAAGCACGCCATTCTAGTCCCACCAATAGGGCAATTTGGACAAACATTTGCAGTAACAACTCAACAATGCTACGTCATAGAAATGCGATTCCACTTTACGCAGATTCTTTGGATCATCCCGAATTTAATGAATATCATCCTGTTAATTTTGATCATATTACATTTCTTAGCATTGTAAATAAATTTCGGTTCTTCTACAAATTTTGTCCAATCATCGCCAAATTTGGACAGACAGCATTGTGAGACCAACCTGAACAAAACCCCTTTCTCAGATTAGTGATATGCAGAACGATTCATTCATAACACGCAGATAAATCTGACGAAGTCGCCAAACAGGAAGTGAGGGCATATCTTGGCAACAGTGTGGTCTATTCAGACTGAACTTTGTTCTTGAGTTAAGGACCACAAACTAAGGGACTGCCAAGAATTTTGTCTAAATTCACCTCTATGTGGTGCTATAATTCACAAATTAATACAACTGCTCATGAATTTTGAACCGCTCAACATCAAGTCATGATTCTTCTTCCTCTTGATTCCCTGGAAGGTACCGTGCTGTCAAACAGGAAGTGAAGGCATATCTCAGGAAAATTTTTACATATTGACACCAAACTTGTCACATATCTTTAGCAATGTGACACATTGTTAAAAAAAAAAAAAAAAAACAAGCTATGAGATCATTCGCAACTTGGACAGGCTAGTGAAAACAGGAAGTGAGGCAATATCTCAGCAACTGCTTGACATATTACCTTCAAATTTAGTATATCTCCATGGGAACAAGTGCTGATGGTACCAATGGTTTCTGATCGTTATTGCTAAGGGGTGGAGCCAAAAAGTGCTTGGCTCCCTTAATCACTGCTTGCAGCTATTATTATTTATTTTGCATTATACAGTAATCTTTGTACATTTGTACATTGAGTTGAAATGTGTGCTCAAGTTGTTGGTTCCTGGCTGAAGGTGTTTGTCACCATTGTGTATCCCGTCTGTTTGCACTCGACAGGGACAAGCGGCGAGTCTGCAAACATTACACTCGAGCAAAAATAAACAGGTGTTTTGAATGTGTGCACGTCCTTTGAGCTGGAGAACAAAAATAAAGTGAGGTGTGGGGGGATGAGAGGGGGAGAACAGCAAACAAAAGAAGAAGATGAAAGGCACGAGGACACTTTTCAACTGTAGTAGGAGGTAGATGTGGGCCAAAAAGCCTTCCCAGCATGCAGTGTACCACAATACTCATGTTAATGGCCCAAACACAAGATCACATATTCGGTGTAGTCTCGTTGGCCAATTATTCCAGTATTTCCATCAGGATTTGACAATAATATGACTGTGAATACAATTCCAAATAATATCTAGTATTTTATCAAGAATAGTATCATGATTTAAAAAAAAAACAAAACTTATTTTTGTGTATTAAAAAAGAGAAATTTATGATTTCTACAGTGAGAATTAGCAAACCTGACTGACTGGCAGACAACTGATTGATTGACTCATTGAATGAATGATTGGTTGATTGATTGATTAATTGATTGATTGGAATGAACAGTGGATGACTGACAATCATTCACTCACTCCCTGACTCATTGACTCTGACTCACTAACTGATTGATTGATTGATTGATTGATTGGAATGGACTGTGACTCACTCACTGACAATGATTGATTAATTTATTAATTGCTTGGAATGAACAGTGGCTGATTAATTGATTGATTGGTTGATTGAAATGAACAGTGGCTGGCTGAATGACTCACTGAATGACTCACTGACTGACTCACTGACTGATTAATTGATTGATTGATTGATTGATTGGAATGGACTGTGACTCACTCATTGACAATGATTGATTAATTTATTAATTGCTAGGAATGAACAGTGGCTGATTGATTGATTGGTTGATTGAAATGAACAGTGGCTGGCTGAATGACTCACTGAATGACTCACTGAATGACTCACTGAATGACTCAGTGACTGACTCACTGACTCACTCACTGACTGATTAATTGATTGATTGATTGATTGGAATGGACTGTGACTCACTCACTGACAATGGTTGATTAATTTATTAATTGCTTGGAATGAACAGTGGCTGATTGTTTGGTTGATTGAAATGAACAGTGACTGGCTGAATGACTCACTGAATGACTCAGTGACTGATTGATTGATTAATTGATTGATAGCAACGAACTGTGACTGACTCACTGACTGATTAATTGATTGATTGATTGGAATGGACTGTGACTCACTCATTGACAATGATTGATTAATTTATTAATTGCTAGGAACGAACAGTGGCTGATTGATTGTTTGATTGATTGATTGATTAGAATGAACAGTACACATCTGTATCCCAGCAGCTGTATTGTATTGCACTCAATGGATGAAATACATTTACATTTTCCCTGCCAGATTTTATTTTTCTCTTCCTGGAGCTGGGATACAGTTAGAATCTTGACTGCAATGATTCTGACATGGAGTGACAATCATGTTGCCAAATACATGTGTATATTTCAAGCTTCCTGCAGTGACACCACACACCCGTGTGACGCTGAACTGTAACTTGAATGCCAGGCCCTAGAAATCTCAGAGGCTTTTTTGTTTTTTTTCTTCCCCACTACGTTATAATAAGGGGCTCTCCTCACCACAAGAGTCATTTAAAGAGTTATAAACATTTGAAACAAGCCTTAATTGAAGCTAGTGGGTTTCCCTTGGTTTCAAGTCTAATGCAATTTCTGGCAGATTGCGGGGATCGACTTTGGTCAAATGATTTTTCCTAATGCTTGAACGTAGCTGCGGCTCCCATTGTTGGCAGCTGACCTGAAATAACAAGGCGCCATTCCCAACAAACTTTCAAACCGCATCTCGTTTGACTTTATCACCCTGTTAGACGAGGAGCTGGTGCTCTCCCAGAGTGCAATTCTTGGTTAATGGCAGGTCAGCTATGTTCAGAAGTTCAAAAAGTGATATCTTAGCAAGCAAAAATATTTCATAAATGTCTCATTATACATGTGTATTATATGTATTTATACCACAGCACTGTTGCATCCTTGAATCTGATTGGTTCTGTTAAGGAGATTTTTGGAAGGAGTCTCCAGTATCAGTGCTTTGTAACGGTCAGCACCATTTGGTTGAAATTTACATGAAATTACATGAAGTGCTCTGAAAGGAACTCTTAACATGGTGTAGTCCATTCATCCTGTGTGGTCGCGTCCATGCCAGGACACAAAGTCATCTTTTGTAATCCGGGAGACATAAATTAGCAGGGCCGAGACGTCAGAGTCTGGAAACGTCAGAGTACTTTGGAAAGGAAATGGCGCTGTGAATGGCGCAGAGAAAATGTTGTGACAGACTGGCTGCATTTATCTGCCGTTAAACGCCTCTGCTCTGCTGTGTTTTCCATCCAGTTGACCTCTGACCGTCTAATTGGAGCTCTATAAGAGGAGGTCATGTATGGAAGCCACTGTAGACAGGTGCTGACAGAGCGGGGGGGAGGGGATGTGGCACACGTATCCTCTAATCGGCACTAGGAAAGAGCGAGAGACAGAGAGAGAGAGAAAGAGAGAGAGAGAGAGAGAGAGAGACAGGGGACCGCGCTTGCTGCTAGATTGTGTACTTGCTAGCTTGTAGACATGACATTTTTATGAAGTGCTGAACCCTCTGTCTTTCACACACACTGACCTGCTTATACACCTGGCCCTGGATCATCATAATTGACACATTCTGTCTGTCTCTCCTCAGGCACGAATTCCTAATGCCAGCCGTACCGTGCTCTGAATTCCGACAAGCCGTGCTTCATAAATTAAACACAACCCGCTGAGATATGGGCTTTCCTTTCCTGCCATTTCACTCTTGCTTAACTTTATATCTTATTACTTCCCCTCCTAACTCCATCTCTCATGACTCTCACACAATAGCAGCTCATTCTACCCGGTGTCACACTTCTTGAAGGACGAGTGAAGGCCACGTTTCTTTTCCTCCCTTGCTTCTTCTCAATAAACATACAACTGTGGTGACAGAGATTTCTCTTTTCGGAGAGACTGAGGGAGAAGTGGAGTGGAGTGGAGGGGGGTGGCTTGCTTGAAGTGTCTCCCTGAGCACCTGTTAGTCACCCTTCTATCTCTCTTTCCCTCTTTCTGTTTGCTCTAGTCATCCTTAAACATCTTGATATCTCAATATGCACTCTGGCTCCTATCTAACCCCTGACTCTATCTAAAGTTTCAGGTTTCCTGCAGGCTGTCAATTACCGCGCCGGCGTATTCGGTTGCAATAAAAACAGCCGTAATCGTGCCGTCTGGGCCTCTCGCCGTAGATTTTTCGCTGTTGAGTAGGGTATTCAGTGACAATTACTGTGCTCTCTCTTGCCGAACTCCACCACTCAATCTTCTGCAAATATTTTCAGAGCTTTTGACCGTCGCTTCAGTCGCGATGATGGCGTAATTGATTCCAAACGCCATTATTTCTCCAGCTTTGCCATGCTAACTAGTTTTTTGTTGCAATTACATGGAAAGATCTGCAGTATTTTTAGCTGGCGCATGCTTTTAACACCTCCCTACTCCGTCTCTCTGTCTCTCACACACTCACACACACACACACACACAGTCCCTTCTCTCCTTCACCTGTCAGTTCTAGGTGTAATTTATACAGGCTGGTATAAGCAGGTATTGTGTGGGCGTCAGACCGGCTGCCTATAATGACATACATCAAGGCCTGTGTTTTAAGGGTTCCCTAGACTCTTTCTTTCTCTTTTTATCCGCCTGTTTTTTTTCTTTGCTTCCTTTGCTTTCAGCTATAGAGGATCTGATTCTTCAATTTAACCCAAAGCCATCTTTAGATTAATACAATGGGTAGAAAAAAAAATGCATTTTAAGTTGTTCTTCAGGCACAGTGTACAAGTGTGTGTGTGTGTGTGTGTGTGTGTTTGTCTGAAGGACTGCAGCAGCTGCTTGAAGCACAAGGAAGCACTTACAGGCCGTGGTTAATGCGTGCGTTATCCGGGGATGGGGTTCCGCACAACGCTGAACACGAACGCACTCGTTCTGCATAATCATTACAGGTTTGAGCTCAGCTGGCTCACTTCTAAATACAAGCTCACCCACGCCAAACTGCGGCTCGAGCCTGCTTTGACAAGGATTACGCGTGTGTATTATTAGCCACAGCATCTAAACGGAGCTCTAAATTAAATCACAATCTTCTCCAGTCTTTTCATTCTGAGCAGACCTCTGGACTAAATGATCCAGATATGTTACTGTTTTTTTGTTGTTGCTGTAATTCTACACCATGGAGTGATCAGAAAAAGGCATTAGGGGGGCAGAGGATCAGATATCCCATAATTCCAGATGCCTGCTGCAGACATCCAGATGAAAAATGGCAGTGGTGAAGCTGGGACGTTAAAACCCAGCTCCAGTAACGACCTGCTGTTTCACAAAACAATTTAACTTATGGTTTTGTGGACTGGAGCACTGTGGGTTGCAGCGAGACAAAGCATTTGGGGGTTTGTTTGTGAAATTCATGTTCACGGCCACCAGGGGCGCTGTAGCTATACATTAAATAATGTAGAGATCAACATTCCCAAACATCTGAGTTCACTAAAATCTCAGAAATAAAGGTAACAATATGTATTGCTCCTTGTCGCTGGGGTGGTACTGTCAAGGGTACATGTGGTGTCACCTCAGTGGACTTTAAGGTCCAATTATGTACCTTTAATTATTTCTAAAGATACAAAGATGCATATTAAAGGTACAAAGATGTCCAATTGATGTTAAGTTATATACTATTGCATCTTGTTAATGTACTTAAATATTATTTTGAAAGAATTGTACTTTTACTCAAGTAAATTTCCAAGAGAAAAAAAAAAAACATCAAATGTTTTACCTGATAAACTATAATTGAAAAAAATGACTTGTTTTCTTTAACATTTTCAATTTGACCTTCAAAGGACTTGTTACAAATCTCAAATGCCAAGTAGGCTGAGTTAGGTTACCTATAAGTTTGGTAAATTACCTAGTTAACTTTTGTAATTCAGCTGGTTAAACTAGCTAGTTAGGTAGGTTTTATACATTAGATTGTTACATTAGCTAGCTAGTTAAGTTTTGTAAATTAGCTTGTTAAATTAGCTAGTTAGAGAAAATTTGTACACTGGTTCGTTAAATTTGCTAGCTAGTTAAGTTTTGAATATTTGTTTGTTAAATGGGCTAGGTAGTTGGGTTTTTTTTACATTAAAGTAGCTAGCTAGTTAATTTTGTAAATTTTATGCATTAGCTAATGAATTACATTTTGTACATTAGCTTGTTAAACTAGCTAGGTACTTAAGGTTTGTTTTCATTGTTAATGTGCCTTTGCATTCATTCCAAAAGTGTTATTAAACATAACTAACCAGCAAGCCAAATTCTAGGTTTGTCTGAGTTAGCAAAAAATTTTCCTTATGATTGATTGCTTAGCAAAGTAGCTAGTCGTGCAGGACGGCACATAAACTTTTTGTTCACTTATAATGGAAGTCTAAGAGCAATTGTTGGGCCATCAATAAACATCATATCACAGTTTCATTGTGTAATAAGTTTTGTGTAGATGTTTACTGATGCCTCAACAGTCAATGTTTCTTCAGTCAATTGAGTTCTTCAGTATTGAGTGTTTTTCAAATTAAATGAATGGATAAAAATTCATAAGAACCGTTTTGTCTCCTTCTCATATCATTATTGAGTTGAATTTTTGTTATATAGTGGAGTATTTTAAAACTTGTAGTGATGGAATTTAACAACTGCTCCTAGACATCCATTATAGAGTAGTTTTGAGTAAACAGGTTCTCAGGTATGTGTTAAAATTCTAGTTGGTTTTTATATTTCTTTGTCTATTTTAAGTAGAACTGAGCATTTCAGGATAAAGGGTCTTGGTAGACTTCTTGTTGGGAACCTCAACAATGAAACCCACCCCTGCCCTAGTTATACTGCTTTGACAAGCAAGTATGAGTTGACTGAAAGGGTTGTTGGGAAAAGTACTGTGTGTGTGTGTGTGTCATGTGTCTCAGAAGAGAGAGAGAGTATGTAGCTGGCATATGCTGGCTGTCATCATCTATTTTTAAATGAAAACAATCCAAAGGGAGGATCTTCATCCCCAGCAAACCGTCTCTGACATAACTCTCCTTTCCTTTCATTCCTCCTATCTCTCCGCTCATCCTGATCTGTTTTGTTCTCTATGCTTTAAATGTATTACTGATCCACTCACTCTGATTCACTACTGCTAGACAATTGAATCATCTGGATGTCTATACAGACATCAGATAAAGCCACGAGGGTTTGATGGAGCCTAACGTCAAATGATGCAATAACATGAGAATGATGGAGCCTCTTGAATGACCTTCATTAATATTTTCTTTCAGAAAAAAAAAAAAAAAAATTATCTGTTCTGTTTTCATGGAGGCAAAATTTCACACCAGTTTTTTTTTTCCTTTTTTTTTCCCCCAACCAGTGATTATTTTCTTCACTATAGAAATGAACTCAAACAACTCTATAGCTGTAGATATTAAACGTGTGCCAGCTATGGAGTTGGGAATCACGTCATTAGGAATTTGAACTGAAATGTGAATTTTATGAAATTTATTCAATCGAATTTTGAACTGAATTTGTATTCTATGGTTTGATCTGAAACATCTGAACTTCTGCGCATTTGAATGTTTGATATTTAAAATGCATTACATGCCTAAAGCCGTTTTTATACTATGCGATTCCAGCGATCTTTTACAACTATTACTTGTCACATGAGATGTATGAGACGATCCTTATAAGAATTCTGTAATAGACGTGCGTGATAACACGTTTTCTACATGTCAGGTTAAATAATGACGATAGCTACTACGTTCTGCCGTACTGGCTGATCAGCGACATGACACAGGTTTGTAAAGCATAAAAATAGTTTCAAGTTGTTATAATAGTAAGTAAACTCTATGAACAGAACATTTGCCTGCTAATTAGCTAGCTACGCACCTGGAAGCTGTAATTCATCCTCTGTTTCTTTCCATGTTGCGTCCTTGTATAACTGTAATCAGACATTTTAGAGACATTCTGTCTTCTGTCGCAATTCAACAAACTGCTCTTCTTTTAAATCACGTTTTGTTTACTTTTCGCCATCGCCACTACTGTGTTTTGTGTAATCATATGCCCTCCTCCTATTGGTGGATTTTAGACGAGTGTAGTAGCAATGCTCACACTCTGAGCAAAATTTTAAGCAAATTTTTTTATTTCAGCCAGAACTTTGGCGTCGGCTGTCTATGGTCGCAGATAATCAGCACTAAATCAGCCACCAGTGAGCGTGTCACATTACACATTACGCGTTCTAAGACCGTCGATCTCAACTCCTGATCAAAGACAATCTTTTAAAATGTACGATTTTGCCTGCGACAGCACACTCAGCCCAACTACTGTACAGTGTAAACCAAGCATAATCCATTTAAAAAGCAATCAGTTTCTCTATTAATTCACATTTTTAGATTCACTTTTCACAATGCCATCAGAGTAACATGCAGGCAAAAGCAGTCGAACACAGAGTTTTGTATTTAAATCTAAATTTCTAATGTGACGATTTTAATGGAGGCCTCTTCACAAATCAACTTCTGACTACAGATTTTCCTGAACTGAAATATGTTTCTCTTTTGCATCGCAATCAGAAGTAAAGTTCTAGCATTTTAAAGCCTTCTTACCCCTAAAAGTGAAAAAATGCAAAAACATTTTGTACATTTTGACAGTTGGTATCTGGTTATAAACTGATTTGATTAGGCTTTCACTATAACATATACAGTAGCTATCCAACAACTTGATCAAAGCCTGACGTTCACTGTCCGACATTCACTACCAAGGATTTAGACATCTTTAGGCAGCCTGGCTGATTTTTCACTGTTAAACTGGCTCTTTACCCAAAATGATCTTCGCAGGAATTTAGCCTAGTCAAAAATATATATACAAAAAAAAAAAAAAAAAAACATTTCCATGTCATTGTAGTGAAATACATTTACAGTTGATTAAAGTTGTGGTGTCAAAGTTCGTCCTTTGTGGCTGTTTGCCTACCATCCTAGTTCTAATCCTTAATCTTGTACCCAAGACCAAGAGCATCACACTTTCACAAAAGCACTAACCCAGTTTCAGCTCCTCTCCAAAATAAATGTTTACAATTGATATGAATCCTTAGTCAACATGAACAGCTCTGCATGACCAGTGCACATGGTCCACTCATAACTCCTGTAACCTGAGGACGCGGAGCTGAAATCCTCACATGGAACCCTTACATTAGGTCTTTTAAGTGAATCCTTGCTTTCTTTCTCTCTCAGGCTCATACTCTCCAGCTGCCCAAACACACCAGAGGAAAAAAAAATCCTGTTATCATTGTAGCTTCTATGTAGCTTGAAATCAATCTATTACAAATGCAGCTTGATTAGGTGTGTCCTTTAGTTAATGCTAATATTATAATCTGTAAGCAAATCAGTAAATGTAGATCATGTGGGCGAAATTGAAATGTCATAGTACTGCTTTGGTTCTGGTGAAAAAACAACAACATATACCTATCCATATGTTGTATGTCAGATTGTTGATTCAGATATAAAGGCGGGCTCAGTGATTTTTTGGTCAGAAGTTTGTTTCAGCAAATGTCAAAAAATCAAATACCTCCGCTCAAAGCATCTTTGGTTAATACAGTATATAAAACCACAGTGCTGTTGAATTCTGAAATCTGATTGGTCAGAAGGTGTAGATTTTATATAACAGTAGTTCCGGCTGTAACACGAACCATACGCTTTATTGTTGATCCGTTATAAACTTGTACAGCTGATGCTGCACGTAATCTAAGGCTAATGATAAGCGGATTTAAAAATGTGTTTTTATTTAACAAAGAAAAAAAACATGTCCTTGTTGATGTGGTGACGTTTTTGTAACATCTACACTACGTAACATTTATTGAAGGAGTTTTTACGACAGTCACAGTGCTTTGTAAAGTTTCCCAGCACAGGAAATTTTTCAGGACAGAGGAATTTACACTTTCTGGTTTCTCAGTAACGTGACAAGTTGCGGTTTATCTTATTAACTTCAAGAGTGAAAAAAAAAAAAGAGACTAGTGATGGAACTACTGTTAATCACTGTATACAGTATAATGTTTCAGTATATTGTCTGGATATGTGTGTTATATGTGTGTGGGGACAAGGGTACGTCTTTATGTCTTGGCAGGGACAAGGACCGTGGGAATATCTGGCTGGTCCCCATGACGAAAACTTAATTTAAAAAATAAAAAAAAATAAAAAATAAAAGTCTAAATATGTCCTTTTGGTTACTGAGGTTAAGGTTTAGGGTTAGATTTAGAGTTAGGATTAGCATTATTTAGCTACATTAATACTTATGTCAGTTGAAGTTCCTCATTAAGATAGTAAGACCGTGTGTGTGTGTGTGTGTGTGTGTAGAAGTTGCAGTACTGCAGTGAAGTGTTTCCTCACATGTCAGCTCTTTGTGTAGCAGACCTGTGTGCTGTGTGGACACAGAGAAGCAGCTTGTCTTCTTGCTGAGTTCATCTGATGCAACACACACACACACACACACACACACACACACACACACTGCGCCACTCGACTTCGCCTTAAGCATCTTCCACATTATGTGTGGTCTTAGCACACACAGCACTGTTTGTGCAGCGACAGCAATTTACTCCTAACTGCTGTTGAACTCACTTTTGTCTGACCTTCTGTCATTTTTATTAACTGTAATCATGTCATTGACCATACTGAAGCAAACAGAGTGTTTGGTCACATAAACCTGCATGTCCTATTACACACTTACCTCTGAAAGAGTCAGATTTTATCCCTTTCCAATAGATGGTACATACTATTTCCGTACCACTTGCTCATCTCAGCCTTGACTCCTTCTCTCAGCTTTCCTTGGCTGACGTGTGTTTATGTAGCGAGCATTCACTGTGTGGTTTTTGTATACGTTAGCAGATCTGGTTCGAATATAGTGAGAGAGGGCAAGGCAATCAACGCGATTGTTGATTGTGTGTCTGTAGTAAGCTCATCCATGTGAGCATACAAAAAAAAAAAAAGAAAAAACAGTAACACTCTACACGTCTTCGCTGCTTTGTTAAAGGCCAAAGTCAATATGTCAAAGTGGAAACACTCCTTACACCTTTTCCCTCCGATACCCTTGTTTTCACCTCGGCTATTCCACTTGTGAGCCGTTCATCTCACAAAGAGCATGTGGACTGCCAAATGCTGACAGGGTTTATAGCATTGTCAGCTCACAACTTCAAACTCAAGCCATGGGTCAGAAAACTAAAAACACACTATTTAAAAGCTAAAATACAATCCAAATTAGATTGCTAAAAGGCCCTAGAGGGATAAGGATTGCCAATGTGTTCAGTTATGATGCAGGAACAGACCACAAAAAAAAAGATTCTGACTGCTCAGAGAAAAAAATGGTAAGATCTTGACTAAGTCAAGGTTCTCCTTGAATATGAATAGTTTCAAGACAAAAGAAAGCTAGTATTAAAATACAAAGAAATAATCAAACTTCTACTCATTTACAGAGTAGACTATAAACAGCTTATTTAATTCCTAACAATATGTATTCCAATCATGTGGCAGAAGCGCAATGCATAAATGCAGATGCAGGTCAAAAGCTTCAGTTAATGTACACATCAAACATCAGGAAGAAAATGGGACCTTAGTGACTTTCACCATGGCACGGTTGTTGTTGCCAGATGGGCTGGTTTGAGTATTTCAGAAACTGCTGATCTCCTGGGATTTTCAAGCATTACAGTCTCTAGAGTTTGCACAGAGTGTTTAAAAGTGTCCTGCGAATGGCAGTTCTGCAGATGGAAAGACCTTGCTGATTTGAGAGATTAGAGGAGAATGGCCAGACAAGTTCAAGCTGACAGAAAGGCGATAGTAACTCAAGTAACCACTCTTTCAGACCATGGTGAGCAGAAAAGCATCTCAGAATGCACAATATGTCAAACCTTGAGGTAGATGGGCTACAACAGCAGAAGACCACATCTGGCTCCACTCCTGGCAGCCAAGAGCAGGAATCTGAGGCTGCAGTGGGCACCAGACAGTTGAATCAGACAGTTGAAGATTGATAAAACTGCACCTGCACCATGACTAATATGCTCTATATGGTGGTTCTTTGCCCCGCAAACTTCATATCTGACTGCCAGATCTTGCCTGCATGAGTCTAGAGGTGTGGACTGGAATCCTGAGGAACCCAACAAAAGTCACAGGTGTAGATGGTTTTTCTCTTCTACTCTGGTGGTCAGATATTTCGTGAAACAAGACGAGCTCAGTCTGTCAGAAAATATCGTGGACAGATGCAAGGAGGATTGTTCAGACTTTCTGCAGGCGCAAGTGGGATTGGTCAAACATTCTGTGGGAGTGGTTGGGATTGGTCGAACTTTCTGCAGGAGCAGAACTTTCTGTGGGAGCAGCTGGGATTGGTTGAACTTTCTGTGGGAGTGGTTGGGATTGGTTGAACTTTCTGTGGGAGTGGGTGGGATTGGTTGAACTTTCTGTGGGAGTGGTTGGGATTGGTCAAACATTCTGTGGGAGTGGTTGGGATTGGTCAAACTTTCTGCAGGAGCAGAACTTTCTGTGGGAGCAGCTGGGATTGGTTGAACTTTCTGTGGGAGTGGTTGGGATTGGTTGAACTTTCTGTGGGAGTGGGTGGGATTGGTTGAACTTTCTGTGGGAGTGGTTGGGATTGGTCAAACTTTCTGCAGGAGCAGAACTTTCTGTGGGAGCAGCTGGGATTGGTTGAACTTTCTGTGGGAGTGGTTGGGATTGGTCGAACTTTCTGTGGGAGTAGTTGGGATTTGTCAAATTTTCTGCTAGAGCTGGTGGGATTGGTCGAACTTTCTGCAGGAGCAGAACTTTCTGTGGGAGTGGGTGGGATTGGTCCAAAGTGTTTGTGGGAACAGGCAGGATAGGTCAGCCTTTCTTCAGGAGTGATTAATTAGTGCATCTTTCTAATTAGTTCATCAGTGTCTTATTAGTTAAACAATGCAAATTCTCACTCATATTGTAAAGTCCTGGCCTTGTATAAAGCACAAGATCAAATTATATTCTATTTATATTGTGTTAATGTTCACTTTAGACTCTTGCCTGTCTACTGTGTGTGCTTTTGGGGTTCTTTGCATTGCCCTGTTTACTGCTACTGTGTGTGCTGACTTTTATATTCAGTCATTTCTTTAACATCCCTGGTGCCATTGGCGGGACAGTGGACTCTTGTGCATTGTAGCTAAGATAACTGGGGTCATGGGATGGGGTTGAGATCAGGAAGTGGATGGTACGTTTTACTTTTTTTTATTCATATGGTGTTGACTTTTTATAATCTTAGTTATCATAGCACATATTAGTGTTAGAGACAGTTATAGATCGCATATTATAGTCCAATATTATACTAGTAATATCAATTTTATCTTACGTACATTGTAATCTTGTAATGGCTTTCACAATATTTTATTTAATTCAGTCAAATTTGGAATGTTCTTTTCTTTCCTGTTGGTTTTACATCGTTTACTTCAGCTAAATCTTGAAAATAAACATATCTTTCTGGAACAAATTTCTGTGAAAAGGGTTTCCATGTGCACAGAATGTCTACATGACTACATGAATGATCCTTCTGACATTTCATTCACTGTTACAAAGTTCTCAAGAAAAGCGATAAATGATTAGCGTTACATTATCGTGATCGTAAAGTAGTATGAATTCTTCCGCTCAAACTTGCTTTAATAGATCTGAGCCTCAGGGCGAGCTAAAAGTGTTGAAAAAAACAGATGTTCATTTAAAGCCGGCAGGATTAGTGAAAACAGCTCTCACTTTGTCTGGTTGTCATCAAGCAGGACAAGCGAAGTGAGTAAAAATAATCTTTCAGGAGCCATTTCACCTGAAGCGTTCTTACACTTGCTGCTATTGTAACGAAAAAAACAAAACAAAACATAAAACTGCTAACGTTCAAGATGGAAGTTTTATGCTAGCTGGTACTGTAACAGAAAACCAGTGGGGTGCTAAGTGCTAAGTGTTGCTGCATTTGTCTGCATTACATCCAGTTCGCAAAAACATCTCTCTCTCTACATCTGGTTGACATCAAACAGAAGTGGATAAAGAATAATTCTCCAGATTTTGAAAGCCATTATACAGTTAACTTTATACATTAAAAAGTTGTTATATGCTAGATCATATTGTGATGAAATTATAATGAAAAACCCAACATGCTAATAAACAATGCTAATCCAACAGCTGGCATGTTTATGCTAGCTGTTACTGTAACATAAACCTAGCATGTGGCTAGTGGAAAAAAAAATATACAAAAAGCAAGTTATATTTCAGCTGCTACTGTAATGAAAAACCAAACATAACACAGCTAATCTCCTATTAGCTCTTATCGTAATGGAAATCTGGCAGTGTGGCTAGTTTTTCTACACATCTACTACAAGGACCGAATTGATCTCTTTCTACTTCTTGGCACCAAACTAGCTGCTTCTCTGCTCGTCACAAAAAAAAAAAAAAGATGTTATGTCATAGATATAGTCTAATTGATCTTGTCTTGATCTTTTAAAGAATATTTAACCAATTTCTAAACATTTCTTTTCTAATTTCTCAACTGAAATTGTCTTGTTCTGTTTGCATCTGCAGATAGTTTTGCTTATTTCTAGATATATATTGTTATATTTCTGCCAATATAACAAAATTATTTTTAAAAAAAAGTGTCTCATAATGAGAAATATTTAATAAACACACTGGCCTACATTCAAGCTATTTTCATTGCAGTGTGTAATGATTGGAAAGGGCAGCAACGCACAGGCGCCACAACACGATGGTGTGTGTGCCATACACTTCATGCTCCGTGAAAAAGGAATGGTTTATGTTTCATATACATGGGCTTAAGTACATGGCGAAATGCCTTTGAACTGGTTTTCTTGTTTATCCTCCATCCTGTGTGGTAACATCCAGCGTGCATGTTCTGGGAAATTAATAAAGCAAGCCAATGACATAAGGTAGAAAGCAAAGGCAGCATTGATTTTATATGTGTGTAGGCTTAAAATGGAGCTTAAATGTGCACAAATGCATGCACACACACACACACACACATACACACACAGTGTATACACACAGGTGGAAAAAATATGTACTGGTTGGGATTGAGCTCAAAAGAGAGCTTGAAAGTGTGTGAACACAACACACACACACACACAGGCAGCACTTCAAACAAATACATATAGGGGTCAGGAGCGAATAAAGCGTTGGTTTCATGTGATCTGGCTTGAGAGACAGAAAGAGCAGAAATGCACAAAGGCTTACACGCACACATCTGCATACCCGTCTACAGGCCCCGTTTTCCAGAAACCCGGTTGAACTGAACTGAGGAAGTAGCATACGTCAATCAAATGCACCCTAAGGATGATACGATTAGGACAGAAATAAAACCAGGCTGGCACACACACACATATACGTATACATACATCTACCCCAGCTCTACCCCACTGAGCTGTCATATGCTTGCTTGTGTTCACAGTGCTCTCATGCTGCCTTCTCCAACGCACAAATCCAACGTCCCACCAGGTGCACGAACACAATGGGAAGTGGAAAAGGGCCAGAACAGAATGTCTGAGAGAGTGTGTGTGTCCACAAGGATAGGAATATCTGATATTTTAGACCTTGTGGGGTCCCTATTTGGCTCCTCCTCACAGGGAAAAGGGCTTTTATGTTTGTATATAGTATAGCTTTTACTGAAAAAAAAGAAAAAAATAAACAAGCTATTTCCTTTTAGTTATTGACGTTAAGGCTAGGTTTAGTTGTAAGCATAATATTAATTAGCTGCATTAATAATTATGTCAATGGAAGGTCCTCACATGGATAGTAAGACAAATGTGTGAACCTTGTATGAAAAGGTACTAATGGTTATAGATAGTTATTGCTAGGTTGATTATTAAGCCTTGTTGGACTGGATTAATTTCACATTTGGAGGTTGGATGATGTAATTATTTCCATGTTGATATATCTCCGAAACCAAAACGAAGTTTAAAACACATAACAATAAAATATAGGCAATGTTTAAATACAACATGTCAGAGAAGCATTGCTAGTTATTGCCTTCCTAGCACAAGTTCAGCACACATACAGTACATGTTGTGGTCATGTGACCTATTAATGATCAAGTGCAATGATCAAGTGTGGCCACAAACCCTACAACAAGTTGTTCTCTACTCCCTCGAGCACAGTTAAAATGCACACAAGTGTTTTTTTCTCATTCTTGATGATTTGAACCTATGATGAACCTTAGCTACCTGTCTGGCTAACACTACGGGAAACTATGCAGCACCCTACGATTTCTTGTGAGTCCTTGTGAGGTCCTTTTTTTTTTTTAATGAATTCTTATGTGGAATGAAATTTGTCGAGAGTATTCTTCCCAGGAATTCAAGTCCATACTTTGCATTATTGGAAGTGAGAAACAACCCTGGCCTTAACGTATTTTCAGCATGTGTTCTTGCTTTTGAAAAACATTATGCAAAAAAAAAAAAAAGTTGACTGAAATTTTCCCCAAATGATGCAATGAATTATGCTACTAACAAATTGGCCTTCATTTTCAATTGCTGCTCCTTTAAAGTTGATCTGGTATTTCTGTGTTTTGATTTAATATGTGAATGATATCATGAAAACATTATTGTTTAGGACTTAATTCCAAATATACACATTTGAATATAACAGATACAGTTCTAAGTAGGAACTTTTTGGAAGGTAAGAAGCATTAATTATCTAATAAACCCTTATAATCCTTGAATGGCCCTTTTTTTCTAAGAGTGCATATACTGTACCTTGCATAAGTTTTCACCCAGATTTTGTTTTGTTACAACCTGGAACTGAAATGGACATAATTGGAATTATATATCAATATAAACACACCTGATCCTGATAGACCACAGAGTTAGGTATAGAACCTGCCTCAACAAACAGCATCATGAAGACCAATCAGCTATCAAAACAACTCTAGAAAAGTAGCAATCAGGGTTACATTAGTTATGGCATTAGGGTAACTCTCATCATGATGATACCACCACCATGCTTCACTGTGGGCATGGTGTTATATCCAAAATAAAAAAAAATATTATAATTTGCTTTCAGTATCTAGTGCCACTTATTTGCTAGTTTTCTGAGCATATACAATCGACGTCTGAATTAATGAATTGTTTATTAATCATTTATTAATTCACCTTTATGAAATTCTTTTTTTTTTCCTGTAAAATACTGGTTTAACAATGTGAAGATTCCACTAAACAGAAGATTCCACTACAGCCTCTTCTTGTAATGTAGTGGATGTTGGTCCACTCTTCCTAGATTTGTCCAGTTCAGATCCAGAGACTGAGATGGTTATTGAAAAACATTGATTTTATATTCCTACCTCCCTTGCTGTGTTGATTTGGCTGCATATTTGGAGTCATTATCTTGTTGAAACATCATTTAATGGACATTATTAACCTCCTGGCAGATGCAAACCTTTTTTGTGCTAAAATGATGCCATCAATCTTCACAAGAGCCCCAGGACCGCAAGCCGCAAAACAACCCCAAATGCATCAATGATCCATCGGCATATTTTATAGTTGGTATAAGTGCTTCTCCTTGTATGCAGTTCCTTATTTTTGCCAAATATGCCAGTGGTGTGCTAAGCCACAAGGTTTGATTTTGATTTTGATCTCATTTGCCCACAACACAAAAGTCCAATGGTAGTCCTGTGAGGATTGATAAAGTTCATTCTGAGAGACGCTCTCAAACAGAACCATCTTGTTAAGAAACTGACAACGTAAAAATATATTATTCTTATTAAATCTAACCATGTTCCTATTTAATATATTCTTATGAAAATGTTTTTGGATTCACAAACAAGGATAAAGATTGGTAAAGCCTAACTGTCATAGCTCATTAGACTGAAAAACACTTTTGAGTAGATGACAGATCTACTCAATAATATAAAAGGGACTAGTGGTAGGCCTTGTGGAACCTTGCGAACCTCAACACTACACACACACAACTTAGTTTTAGGAAATGCCAATTGCACTCAATTAGACCATATCTTTTCTCAATCTAAATGAAGAAACTCAGATAACATTTATCAGTAGCCATAATAGCAAAGTAGTCCTATTTGATATGCGCTTTCTCAGTAGGAATTCTTGATGTCTATCTGCATGCATTCACCATGGTATAACTAATGTACCGTGTCTGGGGTGCTCTGTGTCACGTGCATAAATGGCTTGTACTCTATGTCACTTTAAATGGCCATTCACATGGAACATTTCACTGTAAATGGAACCAGACTGAGTCTGTGGGAAGGAAAGGAGAGTTCAAAAGATAAAACTAGGGACAAAAAAAGTCATGCTCTACTTCTGGCACTAAGTCCGGGACTAGTCACCTTGGAAATAAGTGGATGCAGATTTTCAGTAGACAATTTTGTGGGCATGCATGAGTGACCAAGCTTGTGAAGACAGTAACCAAAACCCCAAATGGCATAGAAAAGGCTGTCATGGGTGCCAAGCATCCATGTACTGTTTTCCCCAGGGCTTCCATGACTTGCTGGGTGGCAGTCCTTCATATTGTCATTGAGTTGGTTACCAACAGGCATCCCAGGGGGATCTCTTTGCACATCTGCTGCTGATAATGCACACTTCATCCAGACAGGATTGGGCTAGGAGCGAGGATATTCTGTTAACAGACCTTACTGATTTTACACTCCGATCCAAAGAAAACACTGAAATCTATTTTACTGTCACTGTAATGCTGACTGTTAAGTTAAAAAGAACCAGCTTTACTGATGTATATTAGTAAATATTATCTTTTTCTAGAGGCAGCACGGTGGTGCAGCAGGTAGTGCTGCTGCCTCACAGGGTTCCAGGGTCCCTTGTTTGATCCTGAGCTCTGGTTACTGTCAGTTCAGGGTTCTGCATGTTGTTCCTGTGTCTGCATGGCCTTCCTAAAGGTTCTCCAGTTTCCTCCCACCTCCCAAAAATATTCTAGTAGGTGGATTGGCTATGCTAGGTGTGAACAGTGCCCTGCAAAGGACTGGCAACCCATCCACGATGTATTCCTGCTTCGCACTCAGTGTTTCTGGGATAGACTCCGGATCCACCATGACCCTGACCAGGATAAAATGCTTGCTAAAAATGAATGAATGAACGAATGAATGATCTTGTTCTAATGGGATCTTACACTTCTGGACCCTGCAATCAAGATTATTACCCTATTATAGTACAGTAAAGTGCAATTGACCATTTACCTTAAATTGCTTGCTGGTTTGTTTTGGGAAAGACAATCGCTGTGGGCAATCATTAATCAGTTATATAGGGAACTAAGTTCACACATGGATTTAATCCCAGTCTCTTAATTATGATAATCAGTCTGAAACAACATTCCCATATCCCTTCTTTTGACTACTTCAGGCTATGTTACGCAGTTCCTCATTACAGCATGCCGTCTTTTTCATTGACTCAAATCCAAACTAAATGGTCCAAAGAACATAGTATACATTGAATGGGAAATGGGAAGAATTCTGTCACACAAACATACTGTTGATATAAGCAAGACCTCTAACACAATTTTTTCTCTGTGTCTGTATACACATTAGGCTGCTATGGGTTCACCTCGCTTGTTAGGAGGGCAGTTCTCATTAAAAAGTGCTTAACCTTGCATTTTTCTCTCCTTCTCTCTGGCTATCCCTTAGTAAACATTGCAGTCGTTTCCCATACGTGCCCATAATCTGAGGTCAGAGAGAGAGAGAGAGAGAGAGGGGAATGTTCTCATTTTTCTCCTTCTGTTACTCTGTCACTCCTCCACTCTTGAGCCAGAGAATCCCAGATCATGACCAACATCATTTAAAGTCTATAAAACTGCAGAAAGGATAAGGGTTAAGACTTGTAAAGAGTTAAAGCCATGAAACATTGTGTCACTGCAAATGGAAGTGTGAAGTGTGAATGTCTGAGCACTATGAAATATTCTCTCACTGGCAGCTTGCAGCTGTTAATAAAATCAGCAGGGACCATCAGGGCGACTTGTGTAAGTTACACCTTTGGGTCAAATACACCCAGAACTCCCTAGTCCACTGGACTAATGGCCTTCCAATGTGTCCTTGGTCTCCACCCTCATCTGCAAAGGTACCGGGGGTAGATGTGTGGGAAGGTCTGGGCCTAAGTAGATGCCCATCTTGTGTGACCCATCCCTATACAAAAAGAGCAGGGTGGCCCCTGAATCGCGGCCACAAGAGCATGGTTATCAACCTGCACCTCCCACTGAAGAAGCTCAAGCCTGTATACCTGTAGTTCCTGGTCCCCTGGAAGATGCTGAACACCACCTCCAGTCTTCATAGTGGAAGGAGCTCCTACTTTGCCATGTAGAGAGGTCCACCTGCCTGGATAATGCCTATACACCTGCCCACCTGATAAGTTCTGAGTCTCAGAAACAATCTGCAAGAAGATTTGTTTCATCGACCCTGGATACGCACCCAAAACTCCGACTCCCCCGATAACCAGCAGCGGCTTTCCATTGGCACACCAATTAAGGACGGTTTAGAAAGGAACTTTCCAAACTCTAGTTGCAAAGCCTGGCACTTCCCTATGTGCTTACATTTGGACTATTGTGCTATAGCTTTCTAATATTGCCTAGTCTTTGTCTTGTTGATCTCATGCACATAGCTTTTCATTTCTGCCTGTATTACCTCTTGCTCTTTCTCGGTGAATTATAAAGCCATTTACAACTCTTTAAAAATGTGACTTTTTAAAATAATTTTCAAAATTGAAGCTAAGCAAGCAAGGTTTCATAATGGTTTCTTTGTTGGCAAAACTCTTAAATAACAACAGGGTTAGAATTAGCAAATAAGCAAAATGCATTTAACGAGCACACGTGAGGGCATCAATGATGTTATATTGACTTATTTAAAGTTTATTTTTTTAATTAATAATTTACTAAATTTACTAATTTACTAAATTTCTATAATTTACTTTAAATCCATAACAGGGTTGTGATTTCAAAGTTATCTCACTAGTCAATATTACAATGAAGAAAAAAGTTTGAGAGAAATTACTTTTCTTCTTCCCATGATCTTCAGGAAATTCAGATGATGCAACTGAACAGGTGACTTGTAACAAATGTTTAGTTTTTTACTAGTTTTATTTCTGTATTTCTTATTTTAGCCTTCAGTTTTATCCTTCAAGCGATCCTTTCATGTGTAGCTGATTTGTGTTAGTTCACTACTGTGCTTTGCTCCTCCATCATTTATTTTCACTTTCATGTTTAGTTGTTTAGTCTAGTTTTTCATTGTTATTTTGTTCGACCATTTAATTTGCACTGTAAATAAACCCTTACATGTCCACACAGATCTTGGTCTGCTCATTGTCATGGCCCTGAGGAATAAGAAATAAGAAGACTTGTCTACATGCCTGTTTATTCATGTTGCATATCAGTTTAGGAAGGTTTCTCTGTTGTACTCTTTCTCTTCCCTTGTGTGCGGGTTTTGCAGATGTGGCTTTGGAGGGAAAACTAAAGCCAGGGGCTGTACATGTTTGGATTTTAGGTTTCAAAACAGCTAGATATAACTTTGTTCTACCAAAATCTAGGGTTAGATTTTCTAAGAATACCTTTAGTGGTACTTATGGTCTTTTATGGTATTTCTTTTTACACTGAACACATTGAAGAAGTCAGTTCTGTGTTGATAATGAAGAAGATAATTTTATCAAGTGGTCCTTACAGGTTATGCAGAATCCAGCCCAAACATGGAGCTGATGGAGGTTCATGGTCTTGATTTAGGGTCCAACTGTGACTCTGGCAGTCCTGAAACCTGAAACCTTCCAGTAACTAGCACAATTTCTGTAATTCCTTTCTCTAAGCCAAAGGATATTCCCAATCACTCAGTGACGAATAGTCTGATTATCCATCAACACATCTTCATTCACATTGCATAAACTGCCTTGATAATCTTGATTTAATATAAATATTTATCTGATTAGACTTCCGTGTATTAGATCCCGCTCTTGTGCAGACGATATGGAGTGTTTCAACATGTTCTCCTCCAAACTCTTCCAGAGTGTGTTTTAGCTGAACGTCAGGTCAGTGCCTCTGCCCCCGAGAGCCGACCTCTGTCTCAATTTTATTGCCCCTTAGTTTGTCACAATCTGCTGTAAACTCTTCATCCTCCCTTTGAGATTTCAGCCCCATGGAAGTCACCAATAAAGCACAAGTATTTAGTTACAACATGTTTATGTAGACATTTTGTTTGGAGGATAGACATGGGGGAAAAAAACAAAGCAGAAGGCCATTCAAAAGTTAACAGTCAGCTGGTTATTTTATAGTCTTTTGTGGCAGTTTGTTGAAAGAGATCCATTTTTTTCAAATCTGCTGGATTTGAGATTGTCTTTATCAACTCTTACCTAATCTTTTGTGACATGGCTTGCCTTTAACAACTCAGTTATATAGAAAAATATTTGCAAACAGCTTATATACAGCACCTTATATACAAAGTACAGATGGCCTCGTGAGTGCAGATTTGTAAGAATTCAGTTTTGTGCAAAAAAAAAAGTTATGTTTAAAGGTGCAATAGTCAATATTTTTCATTTCTTACTAGTACAAAAAATTAAGTAGAAATGATGAAAATAGTTTAAGCTATTGCCTCAGAACAATTTTTATATAGCTGTATTACATAGCTGAAAATAAACATTTGTTTAAAATGTTTGTTTGTACTTGGATTATACCTCTTGACAGTCATTTTATAGACACGACCCCATTACCCCTGCACATCCTCTTAAATTATTATGAGAAGAATTTTGAATTTTGAGAATTATGTTATGAGTTGTAACTTGGCTTTCAAGCAGTTGAATTTTCCGAGTGCACTTGAGAGTGATGTCATGCCAGTCCTTGCTAATCATAACTAATCATAACTCACTAATCATATTTAGCAGATTAAGTATAGCTGAAACGCCATAGGTTTAGGAGGTGGAGTTTTGTGTACATGAGTGGAAATGGGGGCAGGCTCATTAATGAATACTAGAAAATTATTCAAATCTTATTCAGATCCACCTATTTAACCATTAGAGACATACAGTATTTTTCACGAATCTTACCGAACGAACCTTTAAGGAGAAGGACAGAGTGGCACATTTCTTAATATAGAAATACAAATCCATTGAAGCCACTCTCATTACATAGAATTCCCACAAATTTTGCATGATGTGAGTCATCAACAAACCGTACCAGGGTCTAGTACCAGCTGCATGTCATATCCTACATGGTTGAATACTCAGCTATGTGATGCATTCCTTTGCCAAACAAGAAAGCTAAGAAATCTAACCATTTAATGCATTGCCATCATATACTATAAAGGCTTTATGCAGTGGAGAAACACCATTACAGATATAAAATGCTGTTATTCCGGTCACAACTGCCATTCACCTCGAAAGCAAACTCTCAACTCAAAATAGAGCAGTAAATTATCACTTCTTTGCACATATAAATGAGCTCGTATTTTTCCCATCAAACACAAAACACGTTACAACAAGCAAATGATACAGTATACCTGAGAATACAGGAGAAACACCATTACAGATTCTCGCCATGTGCGGGTTACTACTATGAACTACAATATATGTAACAAACTTCAAGCTTTACAGATTATTCTGACTTCAATAAACTCTAATAAAAAATGATATGAGTTAAATCAAATTTCAAAGAGATATTTTCAAATAAAGTGTAAAATAAAAAGGTGTGTTGACCAGAGAGATGAATTTACCTGCCATTCACCTCGACAGCGAACTCTCAACTGAAGAGAAAATGGCCGACTTCGCCTATTATACCTATTACCTGTAGGTGTCCCCGTATCCTTCTAACATTTACCCATAATGCCATAAAACGAACAAATAGATTGGTAAAACACAACATATGATCATGATGATTTTGGTGAGATTCATAATTTATTTTTTTCTCTGTTAAACATGCCAACAAATCCATCAGGGTTTGTCAATTCAGGTGAAACTGTCACACAAACACAAGACAGTCTTTAAGATTAAAGCAGCAGTACAAATCTACAGGATCCAGGTGAGATTATCCACTGAAGAAAGGTTGAGGCTGTCATATTACGCAGAAATATTTTGTGTCAGTGCAGCGATATGCTTCATGTAGATGATTTACCTTGATGGCTAAAACATTCTGCGAGCGAATATTGTTAAAAATATCCCCCGTGGTGGATGCTTTGAAAGCAAAACGTTTCACAGTGCTGTTTCGCTTTTTACGACCCAGGGAGTGTGTTTTAGAAGCGGCGGCTGCTTTCTTCGCTCTTTCAGTTCCTTGTACAATTAAGATGACGGCCAATAAAACCTAGGGAATGTGCGATGATCTCATCGCTCAGTCTGTAAAAGCGAAAAACCAAGCACGGGTTGCCATAAAAAAACGTAGGTCCTCTCTATAAAACGAGAGAATGACAAAGAGGAACTATTTTTTTCTTTTCTTACAGTTTCTAGTAGATCACGCATGATATATTTGCCATGAAATGACATAATTTCACTGAGGAGAAAGTATAATGCTCCTTTTTTTTTTTACATTTTCTAAGATGGCAAGCCCATAAATCTGGGTTGGGATTTCATGAAAAACATGGTGGATAGAAAGAACACTACTCAATATTAACTTTTAGTAACATCATCAGCTTAGCATTATATATATTTAAAAAATGTTGTAAGGTTTATTTACTATATGTCTATGTTCAGGTTTCAGTGTATAGACTTTACAATGCTTAAGCTCCTTTAAGATTCATGCACCTCATAACCCTAGCTATTATTATTTGTCATGCTAATAAATCACAGTGTAAACCGAAGCTGAGCAGGACAGAGAGAGAGATGGGAAGAAAAAGATCAAGCACAATGTGAATGTTAGCACTAACAGCACTAACAACCCTCCAGGGCATGACTGATCTTTTTCCCTCATTTCTTTTTGTAGTGGTCTCATCCTTTGCTCCTGGGGTTTGGCAGGTCATGCCTTACAGAATCACAGGCACGAGGAGATCAACTAAAACAGGTCCACAAAGAGAAAGAGAAAAAGCAAAAAAAAAAAAAAAATGGCAAGAGGACCACTGACCACAAGCCAAAGGGTGTTAACTCAGAGGCAGTTTTGTTCTTTGTCACCGAGTGCAATATTATCAAAGAAAATTCACCAAAAATTATGCCAAACCTTACACAGAATGAAGCAATGAGTCTTTTTTTCTAGCAGCCATACATATATTCACTTTTAAAGAAAGAGTTTGACAAACAGTGTTGTGGTTGGTGTAGCAGGAGCTCGGTTTTTAGATGACGCTCACTGTTTGCATCCCTATCCTCATCTATAGCCACGTGAGTGTAGGACTCAAATCTATGCTTGGACCCGAGTTCAGTCTCAAGATGTTTTCTGTATTGTATCAGACTTATTGGCATTTGTACTTTACTTATATGGTGAAGACTGTCTCTGTCTTGGGGGTTGGTCTCGCTAGATATGGTATTGGTCTCAACCAAGAGCTGAAATAATTGTTGCCAAGAAGTAATACCTTCTTCTAGAAAGCATAGTCTAATCACTAATGCAATGAACAAATGTAGACAACTAGCTGAAGTAAAAGGCCTCAAATATTTGATGATTTTCAATCTCTATCTTGTCTCACTTTCATTTTAACTCATCTTGACTTGGCCTCAACCCCCTTAAGACTTAGTCTTGACTCGATGTCACCTAGTCCTGGCTTGAGACTTGTCTTGGAATTGACAATGGTGACTTACCGGCGGTAGAAACGATGTTCCTTCACAGGATTTCTGGGTATATTCCTAATGGTATGGTGAAGAGCTTGACCATCATCAGGATAGTGCCACTGCTCCTCCGAATAGAGTGGAGCCACTTGAGATAGCGCCACTGGAGCCACTTGAGGTGATTTGGGCACCTTACAAGGATGACCCTGGTCAGGTCCCATTAGAGCTGCACCATGAATGTCCCACTGGACGGAGATTACGGGATGGAGACCCCAGGACCTGCTGGTATCACACAATTGATTTGGTAGTGTCTGGGGATCCAGTAGGAAGAGCTGTAATCTGTGGCCACTGATAGAGAAGTTTGGACTGACCTTCTCAGCCTGTTGCCCCTGCAAAGAAAATCTGAAGGAAAATAAATGAATTAATTTTCAAGGAAATAGTTTGTGAAACTCTGATTAACCTCTTCACAATTTTAAAATTGCTTCATATTTTTGCAATGATGTTGTGCATCATAACTACCACACTGATTGATATACCACAGCGCTGTTGGTGCCTGGGCCCATGACACCACCCTGTTGTTAATTATTTTCCTACAACAGCACACCCCTAAGTGCTTCATTCCTTATTTATTCCTTATTTTACCAACATGATAGTAAAGAAATGGTAGCTCAAATGCTCAAACATTGTAGGTTCCGACTAGGAGTCTTTGTAGGTGGAGAAATCTGTGTATTTTGTGCTAACCTGCTGGTCCTGTGAACACACAGTATGCCAAGCTGAGGCTTGTCATGACCATGGATAGCAATTCAAAAGTTCTGCAAAGAAAATTCTACCTTTAAAGTATCTATTAATAGTTAACAGCCTCTGAAGTATTTGGCAATTTATTTAAATAGAACTGTTCGGTCGGTGATTGGCTGTGGAATTCAACAGGAATTGCGGTGCCTTTGGGCCCTCATTACTTATCTGATTGACTTTGACATCATTCAAGATAAGAAAGCCCTTATTCTCTGAAATCATTGTGGGATCTTTTACAGATACTTTCCCCATGGCATCATTGACAAACTCTAAGCAGCGTTTTAAGGCTACATCACACCTTCATTTGCTCACTAGTCAAAACATTGACAAATGGGCCGGATGAGTGACTTGCACTCCCTGTAGAGCCCCTTCAAAGTCTACTAGACATGTGTGTGTGTGTGTGTGGATAGTTTTGTATGGTGGGACTTACCTTCAGAGACACACACACATATGCTTTGTCAGCTGATCACAGTTTCACCAGACACGTTCACAGCACAAATTACATCTAGTGTGTATTTATACAACGCACTTTGCATACACTACAGCTATTTAAGTCCGTGTCCATGGATTCTTAGGTCTACAAATCATTTTACGAAGTCAAGACTTATTGTCTTTTTGATCTGCTTTACGTTCATGAAACAGAAAATGCGTGCAGGAAATTTCCTGGCTTTGAGTCAAAATCTAGTCTTTATTTCAAAAACCGAGGAAGTAGCATAAATAATCTGATACCACTCGCCCACCATCAGTAACAGGCAATTTGGCTCAAAAGGACGACATGGTGTTTAGGGGACATGACCCTTTAATATCTCAAATCTAGGAAACTCCTGATGAAAGAGAAGCTCTTATCTATATTTAGGACCTACAGTGCTGTGTTTGTCTTGTGCTGCCTGCTACTTCCTGCTGTGTCTGCGGCACATGAATTGCTCTGCAGTGTTGCAGACAACACACCAATCATAGGATTTTGCCTACAAGTCCAAACGTGACTGTAGACTAAACACTGTTTGTTTGTGTTCCAGGCACTTTAGGTTTCTCTGAAGAGAAAGGTGGCAGGAAAAGAAAGAAAGAAAGAGAGGCTGGAAATGGTGAAAGGGGATTCAAAGAAAAAAAACGACTCCCTTTTGCACTTGTGTAATAGGCAACAAAGTCCCTTTTAGTCAGTCGATTCGGACGCCATTTGTGTTCCACTGATATTACATTTACACACACAGTACTGTGTGAAAGTCTTAGACACATGCAAAGAAATGCTGTAGAGCAAAGATGCTTTCAAAAATAATGAAATGAAATGTTTCTGTGTTAAAAAAATACTATAAAGAAAGTAAGCAAACAGTAATAAATGAAACAAAGTCAATATTTAATGTGACGATCCTTCGCTTTAAAAAAATAAAACAGTATTCTCAGGTGCAGTGTGTGCAGTTTTATAAGGAAATGAGCTGTAAGTGTTAAATAATTCAAAATGAGTTTAATTTAGGAATTATACAGGCTAAACAGCACTGCAGTTGTGTCTTAATCAGCATCTATGGGTTATGTGTAATCGTCCTTACTGTTTCAGTCAATATGATATAATGTTGTTAATTAAATAATGATGTAACATTATTTTACAAAAACCTAAATGAGCCCTAAGGTACCTTAATGAATTAAGTTAAAAATGACAAAAAAAAAGTACTAAAAATGTCCGACTTTTTGTTTGATTGGCTGTCCATCTTTCTCTTTGCATCCGTCAAGTCTTTCCATCTCTAATCCACACACACACACACACACACACATCTAGAAGTGATGAGGCCAGTCTGCGCTCAGCATTGCTCTCAGACACAGCAGCGTTTCATCAGCGGGGAAGCTAAAAAGGAGAGCTGGAGCACAGGGAAGTCTGAGCTGATCCTAGAATACTGATGAGATGCTGATCAGACTCTGCCTATAGCCGCTAATCACGCATCAGACCCCTGGGATCAGGCTCCCTCTCCTTTCCCTCCAGCCATACCTCTGGCTGATTAACGTCACAAACATGTTGGGGTGAGATATGGCTCGATGTGTCGCCTTGATGGTTTTTATTAAAAGAAAAAGCTGTACTTTTAAACTACGCGAAAGTTACGAAAAGTGTTTTTACAGGAACACTTCAGGTTAAAGCTTGTTGCTATTTTCGATTCTAAACCACAATGCTGTTGAATTCTCGATTCTGATTGGTTGATTCATTTTCTATCCCACCCACTCTGACACTAGTGCAGCTGCAAATCATAAGTTTGTATTAATGTGTTATCGTTTCTATAGCAACAGCTCATTCACGGGGTTTTGTAACGTCAGACGCTCCAGATGATCTAAGACTAATGATAATCATCATAAACTTTATGATATGGCCGGTATGGTGAAGCTTTCTGTAAGGAGATGTTTATCTGACATTTATGGAAGGAGTCTCCAGTGTCAGTGATTTGTAACAGTCAGTACATTTTGTGCTGGATCAAGTGCTATTTTAGAAGGTGCTGAATAACGATTATGGAAGCCATATTGTTAAATTAAACCAAATTTGCTTTGATTAAAACTATTAAAGCAGGAATATATTGGCAATATACTAGACTCCTATAATTTGTCATCTTTATATTCTTCTTTTTTTTTTAAATCGTCTTTTGCTTTTATATTGCATTGTAATACATTTGATATCAAAGTGGAAAAAAGCTCCACACAATTTCCTTATTTAGTCTGCATTTTCTATCCCTAATTTTTTTTTTTTTTTTTATTTAAAGCTTGTGTTTAAAGGTGGTGGTCTAGAGGATATTGATAAATCCTGTCTTAGGTGCTACTAGTCAAGAAAAATCAGTACAACACGTAACCTGACTCTGAATACGCACAACTTTCCTCGTGTAAATATTATCGTAACTTTCGCACTTAACTCGCCGACTCAGAATATGACCCTAAAACTGTATTTTGCATTATATGAAAGTTTATAAAATTGCACTCAGAGCAATAGTTTGGGTTAAAATGCTAAAGCACCTCATCAGCTAGCTTTGATTTGCAATTTTAAGGAAAACATTCACCTTACACTGTACAAAATCTGGTAACTAGCGTCGACTCATTATTATTATTATTATTATTATTATTATTATTATTATTATTATTATTATTAGCAATATTAGTATTTGTAATTAAACCGTAAAGGAACTTAGGAGACTGATATTCTTGAACTCCGTATCTTGAATTCTTTTTGGATATGAAAATAGTGTGTCATGTTTCTGCTGAAATCACTCCAACATGTTTCGATTCCCTTCGGATCTAGTCCAGTTGCATGGAAGCGAGTTTCAAAGCACGAGGTCTAATTCCTTATCTTGATGTGCGCACACGGCTGCGCGTTCCGGAAAGTTCCCCAGACGAGTCATTTAAGCAGCTCTGTCATTCAGCGGCTAGCGGAAACAGACAGGCTGGGGTCGAGAGCGCCAAACCGCAGATTCGGGTCCATCAGGCAACACTTAGCAGCAAAACTCATTAAGGCCATATGTGACACAGCTTCCTGGACTAGCAACTAGCAGCATCCGAGCTTTGTCTGAGAGTGGTGATGATAACGCGGCACTCATTTCAAGTCGGTCAGCATTTAATGGACTTGATTTCAAACGAATCATGTAGAGATTTCTCTAGCGTTCCAAAATGACAGAAGAAACGAGTCAGCTTAAGGAAGTCCAGAGTACTTCTCTGGAGTGTGAAATTACTGTAGCAGTTTGTCTGAGATTGCTGAAAAATCCAACATGGCTCCTGACAACTCGGGGATTGAAACGTAGTTGTGCCCTTGATGTGCGTCCAACACTTTGGACCCATCCACTGAGGAATTTTGAGAAGCTCTTGGCACCAACAAAGTTTCAAATGCTCCATATGTCTGAAAGAAAGAAAAATGCTACGTAAGGAGAGATCGTTCTCCCCCACTCTTATTTTCTCGTTCCTTCTTCTCTCTATCATTTTGTAGAACCACAGGACGACCTGCTGACAAGCAAACAGCACTGCCAACAGATGGCCCTGCAAATGTTCGCCTAATCCCCTTCTCTCTCTCTTTTTTTTTTTTCCCTCCGCACTGTGACTCCATCCCTTCACCTGGCAGTGACCCGCAGCCGAAGACAATTTCGAGGCGAGAGAATTGGCTCGGGTAAACACACACTGACATCACACGAAGCCTTCAAAGAGCAAACTTCAAGAAGGAACCCAACGTTTCCAGGCATGTGACTACTTCGGAGAGATTTTCGAGTCACCCATGACAACAAAGCCCGTCATTAATAATGAGGTCGTTACAAAACGTCCTGTGTCATGCTAGCTTTGGGTCAACAAAAACAGATTTCCAGTTGTTTAATAAGACAGGAGGTCAGTAGGTCATCCTGTGGTTCTACCCAATCCAAGAGTATAAGATAGGAAAAAAATACACTTTTGAAACAGGTTTAGCTTTAAATATACTGTAAAATGTTAAAATTTTAAAATTTTGGAAGGAGCAACTTTTAAAATTCTATGTTTTGAGAATGTTATTTGAGGAATAAAACATGACGGGACGTGGCGTTATAGGAAAATAATTAACAGAGTTATCGAAGTTGATTATTTTCTAATAACAGCAGCAGTGTTTTGTTTATAATTTGCCAATTATTACATTTTTTTTTATTTATTAAAGAACGCTTTTTATCTGTTCATCTGCAAAATGTTAGCTCTTGTTATCATTTACATTATAAAAACTACTATAAACAGTTGTTCCTGTCTTTTTTCGCCTCTCTTGAAGTTAATAATACAAACAAACAAACAAACAAATATAGCTTGTTAACTGTCTTGAAGACTTTCCTGTTATTGACTGTTACAAAGCACTGACACTGGAGACTCCTTCCATAAATGTTAAACAAACATCTCTTCACTAGAATTATTTATTTGTTTTGTTTTGTTCCATTTATTCTAATTAGTATTAGATTATGTAGAGTGTCAGCCATACAATTCTCTGTAAATTAGCTGTTACTATAGAAACGATAACATATTAGAACGAGCGCATTGATATGAATTAAAATCAACCAACACCTTCTGACCAATCAGATTTGAGCATCCAGTAGGACTGTGCTATAATTAAAAAAAAATAATAATATCTTTGATTAAAGTGGACATCAGTACCCATGCTGATTATGGTTTGTTTTCTGAAACCTCCATACTTCTGACCTGTAATGTATATTTAGTTCTGCTGCATGAAGTGACCCAGAACCAGATGGCCATTTAGGGCATGGAACAGCAAATAAACACACAAGTCGAGCCACATGGACCGGAACGTTCCCAAACAACGGGTTAAGGAGAGATGAGCTGCTCAGCAAACAAAGATGTCACAGGTGATGGCAGAGATGAATAAACTCTCCTTTTTTCATCTTTTCCTCCACATTTGTGGCTCATCTGCTTTTCCACACTGCTTTCCCTATTCATGGAGCTGATCTTATGGCTTTACTAAGGACATGGGATTATACTATTACTACTACTACTACTACTACTACTACTACTAATAATAATAATAATAATCTGCTTTTATTGCTCTGCAGCTTTCATACATGGAACGCAGCTTCAGAAAGAAGACATGAAATGATCAAAAAAGTAAAAAGACCCGCTCAGTCATGTGCTAAATACTAATTCTAGACCTTTCTGTCCCTACAGTACATGCTTATAGACTTTAGTTTACTCCTTGATAAATAGAAGTATGAATAAAAAGCATGAAACGTGTATTTTTGTGGGTTTTAAGTGCCTATGGTCATCTGCGGCTTTTGTTAAAGGTGTTTAAATCACACTGTCGTATTGTATCAGGTGTGTGTTTGTGGAGGGAGGGACAGGTTAGGTTGTGGAAGAGGGGCCTTTTTTTTCCTCTCTCTTCCTCTTTGTGTTCTCTTTTGTACATATTATGTGAAATTCCACTCATTTTTCTCCTGTTGATTTTATAATATATAATTTATAATTTGTAATATAAGTTGATGCTTGTTCCAGATGTGACACATTGATAGTGACATACAAGAAATTAAATTCTAATAAACATTAAAATAATAATAAAAGTAAACATATAAATGTAAATATAATAGGTACATGTATAAGTATGAATATAAATCAACATTATATAATAATAATAATAATAATAATAATAATAATAATAATAATAATAATAATAACACTATATAAATAATAAAGATACATATCTAAACATATACATTTATATAAATATAAATTGATGTTAATTCCAGGTGTGATGCATTGATAGAAATAATAATAATAATAATAATAATAATAATAATAATAATAATAATGAAACAATTGTAACTATACATATGTATGTAAATATAAAATGTAATACATATAATATTTATAATTTATAAATTATAAGTTTGTTCCAGCTGTGATGCACTGATGGAAATACTACTACTACTACTACTACTACTAATAATAATAATAACATATAGTGTAAGTCTAAATATAAGTGTGTAAATATATAAATATAAAAACTATGCAAATACTTTTAAAAAATATAAAAATATACCATGCCAAAAAGACAGAACTGTTTGATAATTACAGAATAATTTACAGATAATAATTAAATAATCAATGTTTATTTTCTGTAAAAAAAAAATGAATGATATACCAATGTTTTTGCGTGTTTTTATACTATAATTTTCATATATGAAATCTAGAAATGGCTGTATGCGAGCTCAGACCAGTCACGTAAAGTGGAACAGGCAGCTCTTGCTTCTGTGTGCGCACACGCATGGCAGGAAGTGAACCCTGTCACCATGTTACACCGAATCTCATAAATAAACGTAGTCACAGGTGGGATGACACGAGCTGTCATTGCAGCCATTGCGCTTAAATCAACTAGGGCCTCACTGTCCAGAGGCCCCGGAAAACATTCATCCATCTATCGGAACGTGTTTCTTTCTGCATGTGGAATGTGTTTTCTGCGTCTCAACACCTTCTCCTGCTCCACATTCCCCGACTGGTTTTAATGCGGATGGCGGAAAACAAAAACGACATTTGTTTTTGATTTGAATGCTAGCCAAATTTCCCAGCTGAGGTGCCGCTCTAACGTCTCTCATTAGCGTTACAGTGGAAAAATGCACTGTAAACAATAAAGCTATGGCTTGACAAGTGTAAATAGCTTAGCATTGATTTTTAATAGACGTGCGATCAAGCAAAGCACATGATGACCATATGAGTTCTATTTTAAAGGTGCGAATTTAGATTTAAAAAATCATCAGTCTTGTTTAATTGTATGGATTCGCAATAGGACTAATAGGGCAAGGTTGAAATAATGACGCATTTCAGAGATACAGGAAGTGGGGTTTTTAAGCACGTCTGTCCCAGACACATGGAGTGAAGTGATTGTGACATGATGAAATTTTGACATTTTCTATATAAGGTGTTGAAAACTTACAGATTTCCTTGAAGTGCAAAGTGTTTGTTTTGCATGAACTGTATCTCAACTCCACTGAGAGAAACCAACCCAGTGAATGAGTGTCTAAAAGCAACTGCTATTTAATTTGCATTTAATTCAATGCATATAATGAAGGAAATATTAAAAAAAAAAAATTGAAATGTTATAATTTTATGATGGAAAATGAGTCATCACGTTGATCATAAGCATCATCCACATCACGTCTCTCGATGCTCTCTACGTGAGGTAAAAATCAATCACGCCATTTGATGAACCGGAGTCTCATCATCGCTCTGACGCAACTGATCTTAATAATCCTGGAAAAAAACGCTGATTCATTCAGCAAGTTTTGTTCAGTTGGCCAAATTCCAATTTAAAATTGGTTAAATTTTAAAAAATGAGTTTTCACAGTGTGTGAGTGTGCATCATGGATCAATTGTAAGCTGGTATTTAGACAAACTGAATCTATTAAAATTGTATCTGTTGATCAAACAACTTGATCAAAGCCTGACATTCACTGTGTTAGGAAAGCACACTTAGCTCACAAGTTAGCAATTAAAACATCTTCAAACGCTAAGGATGTAACTGAGAATGAGTATATTATTCAGAATCATATAGATGTGTTTTAAACAATTACAACTACAGATACAAATAGAAGGTGCACTGAAAGCTTGGCAGAAAGGTTCACGGGGAATCTGGTTCAGACTAGAGGTGTGTATCGGGACTGGGATCCTGTGAGACGCAACAAAAAAAATCACGTGAGCAAGCAGACATGAAGCTCGTAGGATAAAGACCATGATCATTAACATGAATGTGAGGCCTTTACTTCGTAAATGACTGCTCAGGGTTGCGGTGGTTTAAATCATGCGACTAGTTTGTTTATATTTTTGGAAGTACAACCAACTAAATTTGTTAGAAATTATCGTGGGCAGGTGCAAACAAAAATCATAACCGCGTGAACGGATTTCGAAAAAACAATCCCACGCACGTCTCTTGTTGAGACCAATTATGAACTTGAGTGATGTAGCTGAGGCTGAGGAACTGTCAGAGCCAGAATTCACACACCATGCTCACACATGCTACTATTTCTACACCAGGGATTTTCCCATAGTGGTAGGGTTTATAAAAAGAGAGAAAGATAGAAAAGAAAACCCTTCCTGTTTAGACCACGCCCACTCCAGGTTTAAATCCAAATACAGATACATATGCGGAAATCTGGAGCACTAAACAGATACAGATACAGATACAGATAGTGGAACTGGGACACACCCATATTAAGCATTGACTGTTTTTGGAGCCATGTTTATTAAACTGGCTTCTTATTTACTTCATGCGATCTTTGCGAAAAGGAAAGGCAACGTTAGAAAGGTGATAAAAACTATTCTATCTATATTGTTTTTTGGGGAAATATATTTATGATTTCCTAAAGTAGAGGTGTCAAAGTTTGTTCACGATCATGATTTTTTTTCCTGACAGAATTTAGCCTCAGCAACATCTGAGAGGTTTTCCCAGGCCATCTCACATATAAGATGACGTAATAGAAAGAGAGAGAGAGAGAAAAGAAGAGAGGAAGGATGGAAGACTCATTATTAATGAGCTCCACAGCAACAACATGGCTGCTGATACTCTCACATAAGTACATCAGAGATACTGGAGAAGAGGAAGAGGTTAAGAAATAAAATGGACTGGGTTGAGATAAACATGGGGAGTGAGGGAAAGTGAAGGAAGATGCAATGAAAACACCAGAGCTGAAGTGAACTTCAGAAAGACATTGAGACATTCTGGTGGAGGAAAATCCCCTCCTGTTTGCCCTACCCAGCATCCTCCATTGCGATGTCTCTATATCTCTATGCTTTCTCTCTCTCCCTCTCTTTCTTGTTCTCCTGTCCTGGGAGACCTGACTAGCTCAGAAGCGTACGTCTTCATTAAGACAGCTGTCAAGTCTGGCATGTGAAAGGGTTTGGAAAGGGAAGAGGAAAAAAAGAGAGAGAGAGAGAGAAAGAGAGAGCAGAAGAACTTCAAAAGGTCTCAGACAGGGTTCCCGGAGGAGCAGGAAGTCAAAGCGAGAGCTCGGTGAGCAGAAACTCGGCTCTGGCGAATATTCAGCCCTCATCAGGCACGCTACTTTTCTCTCTTTTTCTTTCTATCTCTTTACCACTTGTCATTACTGTCAGAGACATTTTAGAGAAAAGTTATTGTCCCAGGACGACCGATTCAGATGTTTAAACAAATCAGCCAGATGCACCTGATCATTAAGCTCCGCTTTTGAAAGACACAGAGGATAATTAAACATCAAGAGAAGTGAATATATCCTGTATTTAGACAGCTTTGTGTCTATAATTCAGAGAAAGTAGTGCCATATGCTAAGATATAGTGCATGTCAGACAGCTCCTTAAAAATCAGTCAAGCCATGCTAAATGAAGTCTGAAAAGTGAACATGGCATGGTAGCGGAGAGTAAAAGACGCCCTTCGGCCTCTTGGAAACGTCAGCGAACACTGCGGCGACATCAAACGGTTGCTTTCGGAGTCGAAGACAGGTAATCCGTCTTCTCGGGAGGGCCTTCAAAGAGTCCATTCAGGAAGCCAGGAAGGATGGAGCAGGCAAGTTCTTGAGTCAGGGGCCAAGCATTAAAATGGCTGAGTGAAAGAGGAGGTGTTTATTAACATCAGGTGATTCTGGTTAGTGCAGAGGTCACACTGGGCATGAGACTAAGAGACTAGCGACAAAGGGCACTCACTGAGGTCAAAGTCTGTGTGTAGTAGTTGTGTGTCCAAGGGATTCGTGACAGTGTACTCGGGTGACTCAGATTAATGAGGAGATATGAGGAATGTAGGAAAATAGTTTAGAGTTTTCAGGGTTATGGATGTGACATATACAACGTTCCTCAGAATTATTGGCAGTCTTCATAAAAATGACAAAAAAATTCAATAATTAATAAACATTCCCTCTCGGACAATAGGAAAAAATATTTATCTTTGTTCTAAACAACAGTTAAGTAGTATATGTGTGTTTATTTTTTTAATAAATAAATTGTCAATCTTGAAACACATTAATTTTCATTTACTCTCTAACAGTGTCCTGTTTCCCTGGGGTATAATTATGAGGTTGCGCACATGTAACATCTCTTTGTCATCCATTACCAGTAGATTAAGTGGTTGTTGGTGTTCGCAAAACTGGTAATGGATAAAAAAAAAAAACAGCATATAAGAAGTTTAAAAATACCATTAAGTTTCACAAGTTTTTGCTAGGAATTGGCAGCACCAAGAGGTTTGAGTGGTTGTCAAGTTTCAACATCAACCATTAAAGGCTACCTTCATAACAAGCTATTTAGAAGAGTGAAGAGAGTCTCACAAAATGCAGCTCCTGAACATCACCAATCGTCATTAGAAGTATAATTACTAGTGTGTCTTGTGTTCAAGTGAGAAGAATCAAACTTTTTGGTCACTAACACTGTCAGGGGGTTTGGCAACAAAATGAAAGCAGCTGATACTCAGCGTAAAATACGGCAGTTGATAATTGATCATCTGGGGCTGCTTTGTGGTGCTTGTGAAAATCAATAGCAACACGAATTCTGAAAATATTTCAGCTCAAAACTTGGTTGCCTCCGCCAGGAGGTTTAGGTCTGGCCTTCAATAAGATACAGAGAATAAACACAGAGAATAAAAACAAACATAAAATCTCAGTCTCCAGATTTGAACCCTGGTCCTTCAAACCTGCACCAGGATGTCGGCTAGACGTTTAAATACAACAACGTTCCTGTAAGTTTGAGCTTAAAACTTATTAAACTCACTTACTGCATCTTTTTATATTCATAAATTAAATTATTCATTAATAATTCTGGAGGACTCTGTCATTGTTGAGTGTCTCATTATCTGCTAAATAAATATATAATTAAATAAATAAATAAATGGTGTGGTGTCTCCCAAGATTTTGTTTTATTTGTAATTTGCAATATGTAATTCACAAACACAACCTTTTATTCCACTCTGATGATACACAGTTCTACTTGTTAGACTCGGATTAAAATGTTGGCTTAATAGAAACATCCTTCTTCTAACTTCATGTATTTAAAACACAAAAAAAGAAAAAAATACTGATGCTATCTTTATAAAAGCCATAAAATCCAGAATTTTTTTTATCATGTAAATATGATTTAATGACTTTTTGGTGATTACTATTAATTTGTAGTTCATTATTAAATGTTGTAAAAAAAAAAAAAAAAAAACATTTATATAAAAAATTATTTGCTGATATTGTTAAGTAAAAAATATAGCTTTTCGTTCGCTTATTTTGAAACACTTCTGTGTTGCTGGGCAAAAATTTTGATCTATTGATAAATTATACATTTTACATAAACTTCTATTAGAACAATTATGTATTAACCTAAATTTTAAAGTGTTTTTTTTTTACAGCTCACAACTTTATTTTCCTATAAAATGTGATTGATATTTGTATAGAATTGCCCTTCATTGTCTGTTTTGCTTTAACCTGTGTTAAATTATTATTTATTTTGTCTAGTTTTAATTTACAATATTGTCTGTTTTCTGACACAAAATGAGACACTTTAAAAAAAAAATAGTAATCTGTAATTTTCCTTTTCTTTGCTCTGTCTCTCTTTTGTAGACATTAAAAAACACTCCGTCTATGTTGAAGTTTTGAGCCTGAGCTAATCTACACAGCATTTAGTCTATGTACTAGAGACTTGTAATGAGAACCTTAATGAGAACTCGATAAATACGTAATAAAACTGAAGAAACTCAACAAACTGCACAGCTTTGCAATGCTTTGATGTTTTCTTCCCTCTCAAGACGCCTTTTTCGACCTAATTTAATGTTAACTCAGGTTACTCTTATTATTCCACCCTCACTCTGCACACACACACACACACACACACACACACCCACAGACACACAGACACACAATTTGCTCAAATATAATCAAACTAAAGCTCATGAAGGGACAGTAGCTGCAAGCAAAGCTGATTGTGGAACTTTTCCAGACAAAACACACACACACTGGCCTTTTGTTTTGTTTTGTTTTTTTTTGTTTTTTTTCCTTCTTCCTTTTCCTCAAGTAGAGCTTAGAATGTTCTCCATTTTTCAGTGCTTGAACTTGGCCACTTCCTTTCTATTTTTTTTTTTTTCAGTGCGTCTTACCTCCTACCTCCTAATCACTTGAAATATCAAATGCTCAAATACTGAAAAATTCTACACACGGGTCCGTTGAAGCAATGTTGCTGTCATAAACACACACACACACACACACACACATCCCTTGGGGATACACTGGTTTGGGATGTGGTAAAGTGTGATGGATGCTGGCAGGCTGTGTTACAGCACCGTTATGTAGAGGGAGGAGAAGTAAAAGACGGCCCGTGGTCTGCGGATGAAATCGGAGACCGTCTGGCTTCAAAGCTGCTCTCTTTCCCTTTTTCCTTCCTTCCTTCCCTCTCTCTCTCTCTCTCACGGTCTCTCTCTGTTCCCACGTTCACCCATGGCTTCTTTAAAGAGTCGCATTTATCGCATTTTGAAGGGCGAACATTCTTTGCTGTACATGGTCATGTTTCTGAAACTGTTTGGGGATTACACACGCTTAGTGACATGGCGCATTATCACGCTTGATTGGCTGTGACTTCTCTCGAACTCCGGACCTGTCTGATTCATCCTGATGATCTACTTCTGAATTGTGACTCATCGTCTGCTGCGCCGGATGGTCCCACATGACCACGATAAAAATTTGCACGTCCCAAAAACAGTTTTCTCCCCAAGTCACACCCTTGTCTCAGTGGATAATTTCGCCTGGATGATGTAGATTTGTACCTATAAACTGCTGCTTTAATCATAAAGATGGTTACTTTCTTTTAGCAACGAGTGTTCAAGATGGCTCCTGCACATACCCTAGAGTTGTTTGGTGCGTCGTATGTCCATGGTGTCAGAAATTAACCCTATCCATGTGGTTCAATACCAACATAAATAGTATGTTCACTATAGATTAGTAAATACCTTTGAATGGAAGGTCAGCGTTTTCAGTTGGAGAAGCGGCTCATGACGACAATCACGACGACAGCAGAAAGAGTTTTCTGTGACACGGTGTCTGCAACTGACTAAACAAACTAGTGTTGTGTCTCAGACTTCATACGTATGTACAATTATAGAACATTATTGAGCATTACTAATCAGTTTCTCGATTATGGTTAGTGTTTGAATTAAATCCATTTTAAAATCCATTATAAATCAAATTTAGAAACCTCTCGTATAGTCTTCAAACCTACCGAAAGGTCTGCTTTGTCTACCAGTCTTCTGGATTTTCTATATTAGATTAGTAAATATTTTTGAATGGAAGATCAGGGTTTTCAATTTGAGACGCAGGTCATGACGACAATCACGATGACAGCAGAAAGAGCTTGAAAGAAACTGGCCTTTATTCACCATTCGAAACATCCTTTCGACACTCTTAGTGCTGTTTGTCTTGTCAATGTCACCTCTGCCTTGCACATTAGCGGGATAAATATAAATTTACGTTCAGATTTCCATTTTTTTTTCTTTTGCTTGAGTGATTTAACACTGATCCAAAAATTGAGATAAACAATCCCTGTTACTTTCTTTGCTTTTGGCACTATTCCTGGCCAACCCATGCAGTTGGGCATGAAAAGCCCAGGACAACGTGACTAGTGCCAGCTATCATGCTGCGCTCAGAGCCACTAAGGTCACTTGTTTTGCTCATTCGACTCTTCTGACCTGAAATGATGGACTGCTTGATTTACACCATTTACACACACTGGCATAAAGTAAAATAAATCAATAAAACTAAGAAAAATCCTCATAAATACATATAAATATAAAACTGTACTTTTTTTTTTTTTAGAAATCTGTCGCTCTTGAGATGTAAGAAAAATGAATTTAATATAAAATTATAGCCTATTTAATGCAGTTGATGACTATTGTTTCATCTTCCTTTTTATGTCTAGTCACAAAAGACACACACACACACACACACACACACACAGACACACACATGAGCTCTCACACTTTCATCTTGACCCTGTTCAGTGTGTCAACACTGCAGTATGGGCAAAGAGCATGTTATGAACATAAACCCACTGAGTGAAAAAATGTGCGCACACACACACACACACACACACACACACTCTATCAGGTCATTTATTAGACAATTATCAGACATTTATTAGATTCCTGGACATCGCACAAAAGTCTGAGTTCACTACCAAGAGCTCTTTTATTCCATCGCTTATGAAGAAGTGTGTTTTAGTTGCATGATTGAACTGAGTCAGTTGCTGGGATAAAGGAGCAATCAGAAAGAAGAAAGAAAGGATGGGGTAAAATGAGTGAAAAGGAAGAAAGTGTAAATAAAGAAAAAAACAAAAAGGGACGGGGTGATGATAAAGCAGCAAAAAGAAAAGGTTTCAATAAAGAATATCCAGGAAAAAAGAATGAAAGGAAGGGTTTAAAATATTACGTAAGGAATAAAGAAAAAAGATAGAAAATGATGGGGTAATGAAAAATAGCAAATAGAAGGAGAAGAAATTAAGTCGAAAGAAAGAAAGAAAGTTTGAATAAAAAACAGTCGGAAAAAAGAAAGAAAGAAAAGGGGTGAAATAAGCGCAAAGGAATTAAAAAAGTGATTAAAAAGCAAAAAAGGAAGGAAATAAAGGAAAGGGATAAAATAAACAAAAGAAAGAAAGAAAGAATGAGTAATGA
>CM040457.1:30881237-30926067 GCA_022758105.1 Pangasianodon gigas | reverse complement strand
GGTGCAGGGCGGAGGAGTGCAGGGTGGAGGAGTGCAGGGCGGAGGAGTGCAGGGTGGAGGAGTGGAGGAGTGCAGGGCAGAGGAGTGCAGGGTGGAGGAGTGCAGGGCGGAGGAGTGCAGGGTGGAGGAGTGGAGGAGTGCAGGGTGGAGGAGTGGAGGAGTGCAGGGCAGAGGAGTGGAGGAGTGCAGGGTGGAGGAGTGGTGATGTAGTACACAGCAGATGTACATGTGGAGGATCTGCGTGGAGGGAAGTGAAGCTCTGAGTGCTGGAGCTGATGAAGTGAGCGTGAGACTTTAATCACGGCTGTAATCATAACACGGGGTTTAGTCTTGGGGTTAGTGCGAGTTCCAGCGTCACCAAGATCAACTTTCTCTTCCTGCTTTCTGCCCTAATTCAGGTTCACTGCTACGCAATAGAAAGCGACACGCCACAATTAAAAAAAAAAAAGAAAAGAAAAAAACAGACTTTGACTTTGTATCCGTTCTTTATAATGGACACCTGATGCTGAGTGTGTGTGTGTGTGTGTGTGTGTGTGTGTGTGTGTGTAAAGACCGTGCATGGTGTGCCTGAGCCAAAACACATGGCATACGACGCTCTGGTCTATTTCCGAATTAGGGTTAGAGTTCAGATGGGATAACTCCATTTTTCCTAATCATTTATTTTTCTTTCAGCCGTGACAGTGTGTCTCCTTTTGATGCTGTGTATGTGTGTGTGTGTGTGTGTGTGTGTGTGTGTGTGTTTATAACTTGATGGGGACCAAAATATCCCCACAACAATAGTAATATCTAATAGTGTTGATCTTGTCAGGTCCTCATTTGGCTGGTCCCCACAAGGCAAACTGCTTTTTTTTTAATAACTACACTAATTATAAATAAATAAATAAATAAATAAGAAAGACAAAATGTTTTCTAATTAATGAGGTTAAGGTAAGGGTTAGATTTAGGTGTAGCATAGCATTAATTAGCTGCGTTAATAATTGTCAGTGGAAGGTCTTTGCAAGGATAATAAGAGAAGTGTGTGTGTGTGTGTGTGTTTGTTTTTATATTTTGGTGAGGACCAAAATGTCCCCACAATGACAGGAAAATCTGACAGGAAGTGTTGAACTTGTGAGGTCCTCATTTGGCTGGTCCCCACAAGGCAAACTGCTTTTTTTAAAAAAATAAAATAAAATAACTACAGCATTTATTTAAAAATAAATAAATAAATAAATTAGACAAAATATTTTCTGATTAATGAAGTTAAGGTTAGTGTTAGATTCAGGTGTAGCATAGCATTAATTAGCTACGTTAATAATTATGTCAGTGGAAGGTCCTTACAAGTCAAACATGTTTGTGTGTTTGGTCACACACAGCTGAAGCGGTATACGCGTATCCTTATTCCAATATCCACATATGGGCAAAATATTCTGCTATTTTCATGATCAAAACTGTGTGTGTGTGTGTGTGTGTGTGTATGCAGCGTCTCGGTGATCCTTTTGCACCTCCACAATAGCCGAGAGTTGAAAAAATTTCCCGCCCGGACGCTGTGTGCCATTTGCCGAGGTGTGAGAAGACGCATTCTGACCAAACCTCCATGTTCCACGTTGTCTGTTATGACAAGAGACAGATTTATAGAGTGTAGAATAAAAAGTGAGGTTCTTTAAACCTCGGCGGCTGATGAACGAGGTGGTAAAACGCAGGAAACAGTGATCAGTGGCACAGCTAATGCAGGCCTGTGTTTACACATCACCTCGATCCATGATTTATATTAAACAGTTAGCTCACACACTCTGCTGGAGACTACACACACTTCGCATAACACTGCTTCCAATGATAGCAAGCAGCCCAGAATAAAGAAAGAAATATTTATCAACTAGTGCATCCAAATGGAGGTTTTCATCTTATATATACAGTACACGTGTGTGTGTGTGTGTGTGTGTGTGTGTGTGGTGGTCTGGGAAAACTTGTCAGATGTAGCTGCGGCATACTTTCACACCTCCGCTTTAAGAAACCGTGAATGTATTTGGCCAAAACTACATGTGAATGAAAAGAAATTCAAACCTGGTCACAAAAAAAAAAAAAAAAACCCAACCCCGACTCAACAAGACGAAACTCTGAACCGCTGCTACAGCGAATTTATTTGGATGGAGTGAGAACACATTTTAGGGGACCAGATTCCTAAATGGGAAGGGCCAGAAATTGATGATGTCTCCATCTGTTGTTTGTCTATGAACATCAGAATAACCAAAGCAGAGCAGCGGAATCATATGGCACGGTGTCGTAACCGTAAACAGAGACAGTTGGTGGCCGTGGCCTAGGATTTCTCACTGCTGTTTGTTGAGTTCTAAAATTAAACGCTGGCTATGATACTTCACTAGTTTCAGGGGCCGTTTACACGACAATGTTTTCAGCCAAAAACGGGAAACTTTTTATGTGTTTTGCCTGTTCGTTTACACGACAACGGCATTTTGGGGACTGAAAACGCATATTTTTGAAAACGGGTTTCAAAGTGCACGTTTTTGAAAACGCCGCCGTTATCATCTCCATGTAAACACCCAATACGGGAATCTTTGAAAACGGTGACGTCGTGCGCGTGCGTAGTACGTGTTAGGTATGTAGACATGCACAGTACGTGTCTATTGTAAAGGCAAGCGTGAACAAACATACACAACAATGGCGGAGTACATGGTAGTGTTGCTGCTGCTCAAGAGTTTGCTAACGCTTCTTCAGCAAAGTGTGGATTTACTTCCCCAATATTACAACCAGCTAACAAGGTGACAGCGCCAACTACTGGCCTGGCATACGTAATACAGCGTTTACGGCCGTTATCGCGGATATGTGTAAACGCGAATCGTTTTGAAAACGTTGTCGTGTATACGTGAAACTTTTTGAAAACGCAAGAGAAAAACTTTTCAGTTTTTGACTACATCGTTGTTGTGTAAACGTAGCCTGAGTTTATAACCACGGCTTTGTCCTTAAAAGGTTAAAAATATGAATATAAATTAAAAAATATTTATAATAATGAAACACCAAGTCATACAATCATTGCTTTATAGGTAAAAATTTCCTATAACAGCAACTCGAACAGTTAATGTGCTCGTTTTTGTAGTAAAGATACACTTAGCTAATAAGAAACTGCTTTAGAAACGTGTTGCTGTTTAACAAAGAAAAACATATTCATTGATATGTTGGCGTTTTCTCTGAGGTGATGTTTATTTAATATTTATGGAAGGAGTCTCCAGTGTTAGTGCTTTGTAACAGTCTGAACGTTTTCCATCGTGGGAAAGACTTCAGGACGGAGGACTTTGAGATTTCCCATCTCGTTTTTTTTGTTTGTTTGTTTGTTTGTCATTAACTTTTTAAATGAGAGGAAAAAAGAGGCTGGTGAGCGAAACAGGAACTAACTTGTTTCCTGGACGTTCCGTAACATTAACCGCATTATTTTTATACAAACGTATAAAAATACAATGTAATTTTTTTTCGCAAGTTGCTTTGGTGTAAGAGGAATAAAACTTCATGATGTTCTTTTATAAGAAAATAACCAACTTCAAGGTCTTCACTTCCTGTCAAGCGGATCGTTTTCCTAGAACCACACACTCTGTCGTGATTTATTTCCTACGCATACATACGTTTGTTTTTCTGTGGTCTAATCATCTCTATACAGTACACACTCAAACACACATGCATGCGTGTGTGAAGCGATCCTCATCAGCCGACGCTCATCCCAGGTGGATGAGTGACAGTCTCGCACCGCCCCCCTATTACTCCGCCTGAATGAAGCCTATTTAGTGTGTGTGTGTGTGTGTGTGTGTGTGTGTGTGTGTGTGTGTGTGCATTTGTACAGCAGATTCGACCTCTTGTTCTCCTGCCTTTGTGCAAGAAAACATTCATGCTGCGAGAATAAAAGGGACTTTTTTTTTAGTTCGCATATTTTTCACTAATCGCCACCTAAAATGTTTGAACAGATGGATTAGTTTCCTTTTTTTTTTCCACAACCATTTCTATTTCTGGAATGCCCTTAGACCTTTTGCTGATTGTACATTTGTGTGAATCTATATCTATATTGTTCATCTGAAATGCTTCGTGGAAAATACAAAGAAAATAAAGTCCAACTTTTTTGATTAAAAAAATTATATCAAACTATATGCTGAGAACTATTATTTATCGTTCGGTACCTACTGTAGCTTCTTTATACAGTATAAAGAAAAACCTTGACCACTCCAAAGTTGATTATTTTCCAATAACAGCATGTCCTGAAGTGTTTTATTCCTCTTACACCACAGCAGTTGTTTGTTGTTTGTGTATTTTGTTATGTTTAATGTCATGAACGTCTGCGGCACAAGAACGTTCTTGTTCTTACTTACGCCAAATCCTCTCTCTCTCTTTTATCCTCTCTCTCTTTTTTCCTCTCTCTCTTGACGTTAATCACACAAAATATTTCAGCTCATCATGTTACAGAGAAACTGGAATTTTCTAATTAATACTAAAGAATCAACTCCTGAAGTTATAGCTTTATTTCTGACTTTTACGAAGCGATGACACTGGAGACTCCTTCTAAAAATGCTTAAATAAAATCTCCTCACAGAAACAGGCTATATCTGTAATCATGGATTAGAGACGATCATGAGAGATTAGAGAATAAAAAAAAACAAACAAAAAAGTCTTTTTAATTATTTCCTTGTAAATACCTGGTTATGATGCTTGTCACTGTATTGACCGGCATCTATTAATCTAATGACGGTATCATCTCTCTGGCTGTCTTTGTGTAGATGTGTATATGTGTGTGTGTTAGAGAGAGAGAAAAGGATGCGTACTCATCCCTTTTCTCCACTGACAGTCCAATCTAGATAATGAGAAGATCTTTATTGGCTTCAGTTAAACTCAGCTGATCAATCAGTTCATCAGAATCGCAGAGCTATTTAAAAGGAGGGGAAAAAAAGCCAAACCTCTGACGCATACACAATCATGAATGTTTGGGATTGATACAGATATCATTTTCTATTTGTACCTCTATACTGCACTCCGGTGATGCTGTTTATTAGCCGCTCAGTGTCAAAAGTAATGTTAAAAAAATCCCTGCTTAATAAATCTACCTTCTTTGCCATTTTCTCGCCCTCTCTCCTCCCTCTCTCATTCTCTCTCTCCCTCTCTCTGTATAGAAAAGACCGGATGGACAGATGACTCCCTGACTCTGTTTTTAGAGGGTGAGGAGACCCAGGAGGAAAATATTTTCGTCTCTTAGATCCTCTGCTAGGGAGTGGTGTGTCTCTTTCTCTCTCTCTCTCTCTGTAGCTCTTGTTGTTCTCCCTCTTTTTTTGTTCCTTTCTCCCTCTTTCCCTCTTCCGCTCTCCGTGCCGGAACAGATGGAGCGTATTTCATGTTCCATCTCAGCCTTGAGGAAGCGTTACAGTAAAGCCGATATGCCGTGCTCATGGACAGAGCTCATCTGTCAAACACACCTTGTTTGAATTTCAGGCCTTCAGCTGTGTTTTGGAAGCCATGTGAAGCAGAAAAAGGGCTCCAGTAAACACTCGGCACACTTCTCCTGCCTCGCGCACACACACACACACACACACACACACACACACACACGTGTACATGCTGGAGCCAGAAAACACCTTAAACTTCAGAAAGAACTGCTACTTGTCCTTCCTGCATATCTCTACAAGCCATCTCAAAGTCTGTCTAAACTGTTTTCACGCTGTGCTAAGGAGAGTGCAGAGTGCAAGTACGTTACACACACACACACACACCCACACACACACACACACACACACACGTACATTTGTCCTACCATCCTTGCAAGGACCTTCCATCGACATTATTATTATTAATGCAGCTAATTAATACTAGGCTACACCTAATCCCTAAACTTAACCTCAGCTAAATAAATAAATAAATAAATAAATAAATAAATAAATTTAAAAAATAAAAGTTTTTGTTTTAAAGAAAAAAAATCCAGGTATTCCTATGTTTGTGGGAACATTCCTTCAAAAACCTGAAGCTTGTATTTAAAAAAAATAAATGAATAAATAAATTAAAAGACCCAAAATGCTCCCTTTTAGCTACAAATGTCCCTACAAGGACAGGAATATCAGAAAGGACAAAACTTTCGTTCCCCACTAAGATATAAAAAGAACACACACACACACACACACACACACACACACTTTCTCCATTTGGAGAAAGCTGCCTTCATGCTCCCATGAGAGGAACTTTCAAAAAGCACCTCATCATTCACCTCCATGGCCGATTGGTCCGAAGTTGCTAGGGTCACTGTCAATCAATCTATCATTGGCTCCGCCCCCCTGATCTGTCCTGCGAAATCATAATAAAATAAATGCATCCATTATGTATGAACTGGAGCAAATCATAACATCCAAAGCTTTGGGTGGAAAGATCCATATCTACAATGAATGTTCTGTTTGTGGCTGGAGTAAAAATAAATAAATAATAATAATAATAATAAAAAATTGCGTGCGCATGTGTTTTAGGATCAACCCCGGTCCTGCACCGTATCCAAGAGCGCTGATTGCATTATAAATCATATACGTATCGTACATATTTCATATGGCGTTGAAAAGGAACTCAAAACAGCTCGGTCCTCGAGGGAAAGCTGCGTATATCTGAGTCGAGAGAGTGTTTGGCTTTGTTCTGGGTTTAATGTATGGCCGTTCCAGCGCGCATGGAAGAAAGCGTTTCCAAACAACTCTCTCGGCTCTTACTGAATTTCACGCTTAGGGTTTTTTAGGTTTAATGCATCACTCAGAGAGGACTTATAGACCAGATGAGGCAGCTCGAAATATGTTATGCAAACTGCAGAACCATGTGGTTTCAGTTTGAGATCTGCGAGAGATTTGGTGTTTGTTTGGAGGAGGATTTTCTTTTTTCCCCCTTTTTTTTTTTCCCTTGTAACGTTTTCCCATGAACCTTGGACGTACACATGTATGTTTAAGTTTAGTATAGGTGTAGCATCGCTTATATTTAATACTAAGCTAGCATGGTACCAGGTGGTACTGACTGGATTTCATGCCATTTGGAAATTTTGAATACGTGTCTAAAGGAAGCAAAATGGAATTGAATTCACCATTAACAGTGCGGAAGAAGTCATCAAACATCTGTAATGTTCGATGATTATCTTCGATCTGTGGAGGCCTGAGCATTCCTCACTGCCACAAACACACACACACACACACACACACACACACACACACACACACACACTAGGCTCTATCTGTTTTGCATTAGGACAGTTACCTTACTCTCTGTTTGGACAGGAAGCGCCCCTTTCAGACATGGCAGTGGCAGACAGGCGTCTTCTGTAATTGCCCACCATACTTCAGCGGCCTTATTGGATTTCACGGCCCACCGTGGACCTCGCTAATTAATGTCAGAACCTTAGCCCGTCGTATTTCGTCCACTTCGCCCAAAGATTCAGAGACTAAACAGAGGTGCAAAGGGCACCAGGAACCATATTCCCACAAACAAAGGCTCTCGACATGGCCCAGGCATGACCTTCGTGCTTGTGCGGATGTGTATGTACGTGCCAGAGCGAGAGAAAAAGTAAAGGAGTCAGGGTTCGGTCCTGCTGGGAGTCGCTGTAATCGCATTAACCCCCAACCTTGGCCAAAACAGCACCTCATTTGTCTGCCCAGTGCCTCATCCTGCTGATTGACACCCTCATCTCTTCTCATCTTTCACCCCTGTGGCTTTGTAGACCTCAGAGAGCATCCAAGGTCGAGACATTTGTGATCACACACGAGTGCTTTGATGTAACTGTTGCATATATATTCAAACCTACATGCTAATCATCTATCATGTGGAATAAGATGTAAAAATTAATTTAAAGGTCCTAGAAAAACAAAATTGGTGATTCATATTGGCTTTTTGTACCTGTCCCTTATCTTGCAAACTTTTTATTCATTTCAAAGATGCTAGAATTTGTGCAAGTTGGTGGTGATATGGCACCAAGTTGGAGTGTCTCATCAACTTGGTGCTGTTTAATGCCAGAACTTCGTTACCTCATACGGCTTGAGAATGCAATTTGTCTTTGTTTAAGTCAACAGGCGTGAGTGAAGACAGTGCTGAAAAAAGGGCCCCATTAAACTCTTCACTCTTCTCCATATATTTAAGTTTGTTTGGATTCAGTCAGGGAGTTGCACATCTCAAATGCCATTGTAAATCAGACAAGCACTTCAACACACTATCATTCAAATACGTCAACATACGGCATCAAATCATGCCTTTCAAACTGTTTCTGCTTGAGATATGGTGGACAAACCATAAATTCATTACCCAAGTGAAATCTTTAATTTGCTGCTCAGTCTTATGATTTGGTTGCCTAGAAACCTAACTGAATAAGCTGTTAGCTAGCATAATGCAGTAAGGTAAGCAAGTTAGTTAGCTAGTTAAGTTCATTAATGCAGACTAAGGAAAATGAATGGGTTATTTCCAGGGTGGGGCTGACTCTGTACCTGTATTAAGTGTATGATGTTTGTGCCTTCAGCAAAAGGTTACCAAGTCAATGGCAAATATTTCAGCTATGAACTGCAGTGTTCTCCCTTTGCATTGCAAGACTCTCTAGATATGTTTAACTGACATATCGTGCACATATGTGCTGTAGCAGTAGAACTATTGCACTGCACTTCATTTTGCTCGGTTTACTCAGTGTTTCAACATACCTACATATTCCTGATTCTGAAAAGGTTGTCTGTCATCCAGTTAATCCAACTAGTAAAAACTGTCCACCAATATCGTCAGCCAGATTCCACCTCAGTTGTTGTGTGTAGTGCAACAGGTAGCAAGAATCACATGACCATTAAGTTCATTAGGTTTAAACATACACATCAAATTAAATTTTTTGGTTTTGTAAAAGTCAGTAGGAGGAAGGGTTTATTTTCTTTCTCTGGTTGATGGATCTACTTGTCCACTGGGCAACTACGAATAAAAAAAACACACAATCTGTGTGTTCCTGTTGCCCAGGCTAATGATTTGTCCACCAATGCAGAAAGAACCATAAAATACTACTGCCACGATTTCTTTGAGCTATACACTTTTGTTATTTATGCACCGGTTTGCACTGTTTTGAAACCGCTCCCTGGTTTTTGAATCCAGTAATGACAATGACTAAACAAAAGCACATCAACCTAAAGACTTAATCCTAGGCAGAGACTATAGAGTTGTAATCCTTTCATTCTCAATTCAAGCTGCTTAGTGATCCCAGTGTGCAGATAGAGGACATAAAGGTACAATGCACTAGCACAGTTAGGGCAGTTCAAATGCAGGACAGTGGGAAGTGGGCCTCACCAGATGGAGCAGGTTCTGGCTTCCCTGCATTTTTGGACCCTCCGCCTGCTATTAGATGCCAGCACTCTTGGGAACCTGGCACAGACAAGCCGTTATTTCAAGGGTGCGCCACTTTGAGAGCCTAAATCAGATGGACCTGGTCACATGGCTCAGATTAAGCCATTTTGTTTCAGAAAAAGTAAGAAAAAGGGCCAACAAACAGCAACACCTCACCAACTGTTCCAGTTCCTAATGTGACCAGTAGATTCGGATCACTATTATCCCTCAGGCTCCAACTTGTTTTACCAGAACTGGTATTCCGTATATTCTTTTGCATATATACAAACATACCTACCTTTTGGTTCACTGTATAAGTATACAATTACAGCTTATCTTTCCAACTTTTAACCGCAGTAGGATGGCTCGGTAACACTGAGATGGTTAAAAGCTCCAGCAATATTCCCTTGGCACTCAGACCGTCACTATACAAGCTATCACGCCGCTATCGTGCTGAGAACGGCCCACTATACCGATAATATCTGGTCATTCATGGTCCTATGGTGGTCCCTTTTCCATGCAATGTATATGGTTTTTCCCTCGTCAGTTTTATAGTCATCGTTCCAAGCAGCTCCTAACCATCAGTCCATGGGTTTTTTACTGCTAGGCTGCAAGTTAACAAAGGGTTTGTAAGGCCATGTTGTTAAAAAGCTTGGGAACCCCAGGCCAAAGATATCAATTCATTCATCTTCAGTAGCTGCTTTATCCTGGTCAGGGTTGTGGTGGATCTGGAATCGATCTAAACTAAGTGTGAATGGGCATGAATACACCCTGGATGGGATGCCACTCCATCTCAGGACTTCATGCACATTCAGACCTAGGGGCAATATAGAGTAGCTAATCCACCTATAGGTATGTTTTTGGGGTGGGAGGAAAGAACCCAGAGTACACCCACAGTGACATGGGGAGAACATCTGGAACTTCACACAGACTGTACAGTAAGGTCAGGATCAAACTATTGTGAGGCAATACTGCCTGTTACACCCAAAGATATCTTTGTGTTAAAAAAATAAAAAGAAAAAGAAAGGAGGAAATAGGGGGAAAAAGCAATTGAGAAAGACTTGTCCATATGATACTTCGGGAGAGGTAAATATCAATGAAGTTCAGGAGATAAGGCTGGGATAAAGACGAAGACAAACACAGATATCTTGGCAGGGGGGCAAGTGAACAGGACAAGACTGAAGTCCCATGAAAGCTACTATCCTAAAGCTAATATACAATCGAAAAGTTGGGAACACCTTCGGCTCAACTTGGAAGGGACAGAGAGAGTGTTTTGGAGGGAGTAGAGACCGAAGTATAAATTTGAAAATAAGACCGAGCCTTTGGCTCCTGAGCTATACTTTTATGGTCTTTAACCAGACTTCACTCCAGGACTAGGGTGGAGAGGAGACGAGGGCTGAAGAAAGAGAGAGAGAAAGTCTGTCACCAGTGCTGAATAAAGAGCTCAACTTTGCAGAGAAAATGCAGGGATAGGTGATGGGGGAATATCATAGCGGGGTGGGGGGGTGGGGGGGGGAGTAGAAGACAAGTGAGATATGCAGTCAGGAGATTTTTTATTAAAGCTTGACCTTCACAGTAAGAAAAGAAGAGCACCATTGGGGAAAAACTGTCTCCCTCTTCGAGCACGCAGCCCAGTACGTTCAAGTCAGTGTGACACTGAAAGCATAGCTTCAATTCTCACTTTAATTCTCAGACAAACTCTGCACTGCCTGTTTAACCCTTATATGCAGGAACAAGGAAAAATATTTTACTTCTCGACAAGTGGGATGGAGTCCAGCGGGATTCGATGACAAGGACACTGAAATCAGAAATGTTACCATTTACTTTAGTAAATAGTATGGCCGTAATGCAATGACACTATCTGTATCTGTTTAGTGTGCTGTATTTAAATTCGGTTTTAAATCCAAAGTGGGTGTGGCCTAACATGGAAACCTAAACTGGACCATTATGCGCCTGTAAACACTGGCAAACACTAGGGGAAAAACCAGAAGTAGAAATACCAGCACTGCCCGCATAGTGTGTGAATTCTAGCTCTGACAGTTCCTCAACCTCAGCTACATCACTCGAGTACATAATTGATCTCAGCTAGAGATGTGCACAGGACTGCAATCCCATTTGCAGATATTGTTTTTGGCAATTTTTGAACAAATTTAGTTGTTTCTATTTGCCAAAACATAAACAAACTATACCCTGACCAGGCAGTTACTAGAGATGTGTAAATTGAACCCTGTAAATTCAATGCGCAGCACCACATCTTTGTTTGTTACATGTGATACATATCTGACCATTTGCTCGCACCTACATGAAAGTACAAAACTTCACGAAGTTTTGTCTATGTTCCATGGGATCCCAGTTCCAATGCACTCCTATATATATTACATACAATGTATAAGTATTCATGGTGAATCTGAATCTTCAAACTCTTGAGTAGAGGAACCTTTAAAGCTAAGAAGAATCCTTTAACAGAGTGGTTCCCTAATTTAAAAAAATACATTTTTTATCCAAAGAATCTATGAGGAAGCCTTGAAAAACCCTTTTTGTTGTTTTTTTATGCAGTAAAATCTGAGGTGTTCGATTAATTCAGCTGCAAAGCATCTAATATGGAATGAAGATCCAAAACAAACTGAAGGCCATTTCAAACGAGACTGGCAACTTGGAAGAGTCCAGAACTGAAATATGTAAACCATCTTTATTATCTAAAGCTTTATAGCCTGCTATGTCCTTCTATCATTCACATTCTTAAGGCCTTGTTGAATTGCCATGCTTACATTCTGGGTGTCAGAGCTCAACGAATATCGCTAATATACAGCTGATATTTGACTGTGCTCTTTATTCCATTTATTTATTCTCTTTACTCAGTCTTTGCTTCATGATATTAGAATGAAAATAGGATATGAGTTATGTCTGGTGTTCAGAGCTACATTACAGACATGGGAAGATTGCTAGCTCAATTAGAACAATGACAAGGCTAGATTTTGAACTAGAAGCCATGGAGAACATACAACGTTAGAGGAAAGGGAGCGCTAGCAATTTGTAATGTGATATGCAGCTTTCTGTTAGAGTTTTTATATATGGTGTACATTATATAACTTTTTTTTTAACCACAACGATGTCGAATTCTCAAATCTGATCGGTCAGAAGGTCATAAGACAAAACCCAAGTTTATATTAACGTGCTAGTTCTAATACATTTTAGTGACAATATACACAAAGATACATATAAGTGGACAAAAAAAACATTTCTAATCTTCAGCATGTTGAATTTTTCTCTGAAGAGAGGTTTATTTAGCACCATATGTCCCCGTCGTTTCATTATTTCACAGCACACCCCATTGTGTTTTATTCCTTATCTGCCTTTTGAAAGGGAATCAAATATTACACGCAAGTAACATAGCCATCTGTAATGTGTCGAGTCAGTTTATTTAGGTTTTTTGGTAATCATAGGACAGGCCGTTTGGATACACCAGCGTGTCTGTCAGGACTAATGATAGGCAAGGCCATTATCACAGTCCAGAAACATGCAGGCGATGATCAGAATCGAAATCCTAGAACTTAAAGTAAACACGTGGAATCGTGTGGTTTGTCATGTTCTGACGCGGAATTCGTTTTCCAGTTGCTTTAGGAACAGTTTTTCCAGACCATCTTTCTTCATGCTGCGCTCCAAAACACTATTTGCGCATGGTTGATATTTTGCATTAATACAACTTCCCAGAGACATATTAATGTCAGGGAAGATCCACTCCTTTTCCTCTCGCGTTGTTTGTTTTGGCCTTTCAAGTTTTTTCTTTTTTAAACCCGTCTCTCCAAACCAGAGACTTTCCGATTAGTCCACCACCCAGTCCCATGGACCATAAAGATCTTCACTTCACCGAGCATGGCTAGCATTGCTAATGTTGAGTGGAAGCTAGCATAGAAGGGTCACAGAGAAATTGATAAATAAAACCCGAACCCCTATTTACAGCATATAATTTGACCTTTTTCACTGATCAGTGGTCAAGAAAACATCTTAAGCACAATGTAGCTCTATCTCTCTCACTAAAATTACTCACTCACACACTCCAACACACACACACACACACACAGAGGGTTTTATATGAGGAAGGGGGAGCTTGAGTAGTCAGGAACAAACGGTTGTTGTTCTCCATTGTGAGTCGGCTACTGAGGACAATAAAAAGCACTAAATAAAAAGCTTTGTCCTGAGCCGGGGTCATTTAGAGGGGATTTCTGAGCTTTGTGACAACCAGCTGCTGACCTCTGTGTGTGTGTGTGTGTGTGTGTGTGTGTTTGTGTTGGTCCTTCACAAATCCACTGAGCAAACACTGACAGAGTTGTGTGCAATCTCTGGAAAAAAAATCCCAAAAGTTGTGACCTCAGTATAACTTCTTTTCTGGCAACTTGATCGAAAATAATCAAAGCTACGTAAACTTTACGATGCTAAGAAGCTAGTATGTGCACGTCGCTAGCTAGCTGCTGTTTCTCCAGAACACTACAGCTCGTGTCTGATCACAACACTCCAACCTTACTCAATTTACTCAGCTACAAAGTTGTGCTAATGTTCGATAGTGTATCTTACTGATCTTTTAAAACAGTATAACCCTACGCAAGCTGAAGCAGGTTTTTTATTATTATTATTAATTCGTAAACCATCCTCAGCTGAGAGTAGACGTTTTTCTAACTCTGGAATAGTATTCTAGATGTCTTGTAAATGTTTTTAAATCCTTCAAATAATGTTTTAAAGATCTACCAGTTCAAACTTGCTTAAACATGAGTTCCTATCAGTAAACTACCTGTAGATATTTTTACGAACAATGGGCTGTTTTATTTTTATTTATTTATTTTATTAGTTTTATTTTATTATTTTATTATTATTTATTATTTTATTATTTTTATTTTTATTTATTTATTTATTTTTTATTTTATTTTTTCATATTTTTATGTATATATTTTTCTTATATTTAATATTTTTCTTTATATTTTTTATATATATTTTTTACGTATATATTTTTCTTTATATTTAATATTTTTCTATATTTTCTTTTTATATTGGAACAGTTGTAAAAAGCATTTCACTGCAAGTCGTACTGTGTATGGTTATGCATGTGACAATCAAATTCAAATTCAAATTTTAATGTTGTTATATATTAATTGTATTAACTTTGATTTTGTGGGGTTTTAACAGACTCAAAATGTCTTTCTCTACTAAGTTTATTTATTATTATTATTATTTATTGTTGTTTAATGAAATTCGTAAGAAATATAGCCAATTGGTGGTAACTTAAAAACATGAATTCTCACAATGATAAAGTTCTATGTGTGTTTAATAAAAAAAAACTTTCTCTTTAACTAAATTATCTCAGAATTTTGATCATGTAAATTTATCGAATGGGTTTTGGGGGAGGAGTTAAAATAAAAACATAGTAAACAGAAAAAAAACATAAAACAGTACATTTTTTAAAAATATAATCCTTGTGCAAAACAATTGTCCTAATATTCATTGTATAAAAAAAAACGTGAAATTGTTCCGATGTTTTTCATTGTTGATCTGTTGATCAAACTGTTGGAACGCATCTGCGCTAATCAGCAACAAAGAAGAAATTTTTTAAAAGTGTTTTTTTAACCACTTTCTAATTATCATTACCATTCAAATTAATTGTAAAGTTTTTTCCTCCTTTAATGGCTGACAAGTTTTTTTTTAAAAACTTTTTTCATGGGAAATTTCCGGTGTTGTCCATAATAAACATAGTTGCTAACTAAAACTGATGTTAACTATATACTTTATTTCACGTTATTTAACTATAATAGAAAGTGTGTGCGATGCGTCAGTACGTATTTCAAGCGGGAAAATCAAGCCGAGACAAGAGCACCAGGTAAAACGTTACTAATGTGAGATGGCTGGAAGGGGGCGGGGCTTCCAGGGATTTTTAGTAATAGTGCGTTCAACTTACTTTGGAAGTTTGAAGTCAGAAGTCGGAATTATATAATTTTCAACCTTCATGTATTCGAGTACAAAGTGAGAAAAAAAAAATGGACTCCTCCCCTATGTTTATCTTTTGTTTGCGTCAATCTAGCCAGCTTATGTTAGCGATGACTGATGTATATTTTTCTTCTCGAAACAGCGAACTGTATACTCCATGTTACAGACTTAGCACGCTAATACTTCTGTATGCTGATTGATCTAAAACAGACATTAGTAACTATAATTACTGTACAGTATAACTCTTACTAAAGTAAAGAATTGCTGTTTTGTTTACTGTTGATGCTGTGAGCGGCCATGTTGTTTCGATGTCACGTGCTAAAACTCGGGAGTCGAGAAGACGTCAATTAGCTCATCTGCTGTTTTTATTGGAGGAAAAGAAGAAGAAGAAGAAGAAGAAGAAGAAGAAGATTGGTCTTTTGGTGTTATTTTGAGTGACGGTTCATTCCAGCATCCGGGGAAAAGACGCAAAAAGTGTTCGATCGTGCATACGTCAGCTATAAAGTGTCTCTCAGAAACAAAAAAATTGACCGTTCTGCTCTTCAAATGCAGTCTGTTCAAATGCAGGCACATCACACCAAAACAAGAGAATCTCAGCATGCATTATAGATGAACCCCCGAGAATGCCTGACCTCTAATTTTTGGCGCGATGTATTTATGTATTTATGTTTGTTTACATCCTTGTTTCCTTCATCGTGTTATTAAGGCCACCATGATGGCCCTGTCTGCCCCTGATCCTCTTCTCAATGTGGGAGCCTTATGCTTAAATACGCTCGCTTTTCTCACTAATAATGGGCTTTGCCTGTCTTGTATGCTGCCTTAGCTTTTGTCTGGGAGTGTGTGTGTTTGTATGCGCTTGTTTTTGTGATACAGTTAATAGCTGTTATTCATTAGTCTGGATTTAATGTAATTCCCTGAATTGTTGGGCGGATAAGAAGCTATGTGTACTTGAGATCTGGGCTGGGCATTCTTCAGAATCTCTAGGTTTAAGGATGTCAAGGAATAAAAACACAACAGGGCGTTGCTGTGATGGAGACTGAATTAACGACGGGGTGGTGTCGAAGCGGAGTCACTGTTACCTCCCTGAAGCTGATCCTTTTCCAATAACAACCACTTCTCGGAGTTTTTTATTCCTCTTATACAACAGCAACTTAACAACAATTGTGATTTGTTTGTTTGTTAATGAACAACACGTCATCATTTTTATCTGTTTATAGTTACATTTAATGTTAGCGCAACAAGATATCACTTATGTTTTAGCAGCTATAAACAGTCGCTCCCTCACCAGCCTCTGTTTTTTTTCCCTTTTCTCGAAGTTAAAAAAATACCGAAAAAACAAAACAAAACAGAAAGTTCTCTGTCCTGAAGCACTGGCACTGGAGACTCCTTCCATAAAATTTCACCATATCAACAATTATATGTTTTTCTTTCTTCTATATAAACATATACACTGTATATTTTTTATCATTAGCCTTAGATTATGCTAAGCGTCTTTCATACAAGTCCCTGAATCGTTACTATAGAAACGATAGCATAAGAATAAGCGCAAATTTTGAAAATTAATCAACGCCTTGTGATGGGATTTTTCTTCTTCTTCGTACTTTATGTAATGTTTTTAACGGTTGTTTCTCTTATATATACTGTATATGTGTCTATATATTCATGCATGTAGGTGCATGTGAGTGTGTGTGTGGGAGTGTGAGAGCAAGGCTGAGGTATGAGCACTGATCCCGCTATGTGCATGTGGAAGTGTGTGTGTGTGTGTGTGTGTGTGGGAGGAAGAAAGTAATGTTTTCAGCAGGTCACCAGCTAACTATGGATATTTTCACTTCTCATAGCCTCCATTGGCTTAGCCAGGATTAGAATAATATTCTGTTACATAAACAGTGTGTCATTTCACGCTAGCTTTCCTCAAACCCGAATTCGAGCGACGTTATTGGAGCACTTAATAGCTTTTCACATGTCAACTCCGGGGCTCGAGACACCGATTCTTGTGGTTAGCAGTTGGTGCCAGGTATCTCTGACTCAGCACCTGCTGTCTTCCCATCAGTGTGTGTGTGTGTGTGTATGCGTGTGTGTATACGTATCTCTCTGGGTGTGAAGGTGAGTGACCCTCATTAGTCACTAAATGGTATCAGCAAAATGCAGAGCTTCATTAATCAACTAGTCGACTGGCCAAGTAGGCCAGGTCAGCCTCAGCCTGAATGTCTCTCGCTCTCTTTTTCTCTCCTAGCTCTCTCTCCATCATGACATACTGCTGGAAAATTGTATTGTCCAGGTACATTTTCAATGTTAAAGGTTCAAACAATGTAAATCTACTCCTAAAAAGATGTAACAGTGTTAGCACACTGAAACTAGATTTAACAATAGTCCTTTTATGTAATAGTGGTTACATTTATGCACCTTAAATGAGTTTTAAATGCATACTACATTCTCGAAGTTTAAAAACTATTAACAAAAAGGAGATTCAGGTTGCAGTTATGCGTATGAGTTGAGTTACGCACACACAGTGAGGATTTAATATCAAAACTGTGCACATCGGTGTTGTGTTTAGACCTCAAAGTTTGCCTAAAACTGTGTGAAACTGAGGTGTGTCTCAGTTTCGCACCATTCTGACTCTGAACATAATCACCCTTGTGTGGTGATTAATCATTTTCACTTGTGTGAAAATTAGCTGAAATGAGGAGCAGTATTAAGTTCAGCAAAACTGTCTGACAGTTTGATGTCACCACAAAACGTCATGCTGAAATTTATCCTTCGAGAATCAAAACACGCTGGAATGCCATTCAAGGCCAATATGAAATACTCAACTATGATACTATCATCTAATTAATAATACCGTTTCTTTAAAATGGAGGTGATCAGAGAAGACGGCATCTTAATTGGAAATACTGCATAGAAGACTGCTTGGTCAGCTTATCCTTCAAAAAGTCGAGATGTTTTCTTAACAGGAGAGCACATCGAATCAACCAAAACAACGGCATTGTTTTATACACTTGACAAATCTATATAGCGAGTTAAAAGCGTGATAAAATAGCCAACATCCCAAGCACACATTACGATTTCATGACCTCGATGTAGCATCTTGTGGCTTCATTAAAGTGTGCTCACGAGAAACGAATCAACAGTCAGAACACAAAATAAAAATAATGTAAAATAATAGGATGTGCTGGATCAAGTGCTATTTTACAAGCTGCTCATTAATGAGGGTGGAAGCCATTTTGATCAATTCGCAGTGAGCTATGTGATGTGATAATTATGACTATGACTGTTCATGCAGCAATATATTAACTAGACTATTCACCAGATTTATTTCTAATGCTTGTCATATTCTAATTCATACATTCATATATCATCGTGTTAGTCCTTTTCATTTTTAAATTGCCTCTTACTTTTACATTACGTTGTATTTCATTTGACATGAAAGGCCGCATGATTTTTTTTGTTGTTGGTGTTGTTGTTTTGGGGGGGTTAAAGGTACTCAAGAAAGTTCTGGCAACCTCTGAAGCATGAACTACATGCAGATAATTTGCATAATCTGAATATGGAGGTCAGAAAATGGACTTAAGCACTTGTATAGCCCATTTCTGAATATTTCTGTGCAATATTTCCTATGTAATATTGACATAACATTTAGACTTAAGTTGCCAATCCTGAACATTAGTTAGTTCCCTGTAATTAAAGTACAGTTTAATTACAAGTATTGAAATCTTTTAAGAGTTTCTTGATTATTGAGAGTATACATTTTTTAGCGTATATAACACAGTCCTTCCTAAACCAATTGCATATCAAATGATATACACACACATAAGGGTTGTCTCTGGGGTCTGTGAGAGAGTTCAAACGACAGAGGGAGAGAGTAACAAAAGTTCTGGTTTGATGCAGACGCTCAGCGATAACATCCATCTTCATTAACTTAAGTACCATCCGCAGTGATGGGAGGAAAAAATGAACGATGCATTTACTGCCGATGAATATCTCTCCTTCTAGTTCTTTCCCTTTTTTCTCTTTATGATTTTTTTTTTTATTCTGAATTCCTGGCTAAATATCAAGACGATGGCTAAATAGGCTATCAAAAGTAGATGTTTGGCAAATGGATAAAGACAGGATGAGCTGCAAATGATGGAAAAAGAGTGTTGTAACTGGGTCATTAATGAAGATTAAAAAAAAAAAATCACAGCTTGGATTAAAGCTCGCGTTTTCTCTGCCACCAAGCAGCCCTAGAGAATAGCTCTGGTTCTTTTCTCTTGGTGAAAGCTGAGCTTATGCCTAATCTGTCTGCTATGTGTGGATGAATATTACACTTGTAAAGATCTATAATTAGACTCTACAAAGAACCCAGAAGCATTTTTTCCTCCTTTCTACTCTATTTCCTTTTCCTGATAGGTTAGCTGATATCCTTGTTGTTATTGTCGCTCTGCTCTCAGCTTTGGTTTGGTGGGTGGAGATTGAGTTGAGAGAGCCATTTCCACTTTTTTGTCAACGTCTACCTCGTAAAATGTCTTAAAGGAAAACTCGACCTTGAAACGCATTAAATGTGTTTACATTGAAATATTTGTTTCAGTTATTTACCTTCAAGCATATTATTCAGTAGCTACTAGGAAAGTAAACAGGAAAACAAACAGAAAACTACATAGGAAAGTCGGAAATGTCCTCTCTTAGTGTGCAGTGTGGTTCTGAAATTCGTTTTGTTTCGTTTTAAGATGTGTCTCAGTGATTCTCCGCCCCTGTCCTGTCATTGGTGTGTTTCCTGATTGTGTCCGCCTGTTCTCTTTTCCGATCTCGGTTGTTTTTTTGTCTAATCATACATTTCTGTGTTGTTTCTTGTTCTTTGTCGCTATAGTTCCTAGTACTTCCTGCTTTAGTCAACTGAATCTCACAGAATAATACAATCACATGCAAATTATCTACAGCATCTTCAATACGTTGAATTTCAACTTTCTAGCTCAAACATACGTTACATAACAATTTATTAAACTTTTACTCCAATGCTCTGTATAGAATGCTCCACATTCTATCCCATCTCTATCATACACTGTTTATATAAGATTAATATGTAATAAATAATTTTATCTCTCTTTTTTTTTAACATACGAGATGACGACACAATCCAAAGACCACCAACCAAACGAAAAGAATCATGGAGAGTTCAAACCTCACACTTGCTTCATCGATTTCTTTAAAATCTGTATAAATCTGTATAAATCTTAGGGGAGTTACTTGTAAGAATAAGACAAACACATTTCCTATATAAATATGAGCCCATGTTACAAAACCGGTGAGTTGCTTTTAAAAACAGTCTTAAAATCCACTTAAGACCAACATATTTCTCAATTTAAAGATGAATGTGCTATACAACTTGTACAAACTAGACCAGGTTGCATAAGGTGACTATATTTCTGAAAGTCCTAACAAATGATTTAAGGCACTGCGGTCTTATAATGATGACGGCTCGAGTCCCACACCCACGCGTGAAATATAGCTACGGCTGTTTCACGTGTAATTTAAAGGGTGTGTTGGAGATTTAGTATCGAATTTTTTTCAAAGAATGTCAGTCCTAGCACAAGCCCAAGTGGACCCAAGCGCAAGATTCGATTGGTGAAGGAGAAAAAGGACCTATTAAGGCGAAAATGTGAATCTAAGCAAACCTGTCAGGATAAGATACTAAGACGCTTGGCAGAAGGTCGTTGAGGCAACTGTTGCCTCATATAAAATTAAAGGTGGTCAAATCTATCTTTAAAAAAAAAAAAAAGACACGCAAGTGAATTTATTGAATTTAACAGCCATCCATAAAGTTCTTGTCTAAATTGATTTCTCCGTAGGTACAAGACCACCTGCTAAGTCTCGGAGTGGAGTTGATATGACAGTTCGTTCCACAAGCATCAGAAGCACAGAGACAGCGGCGTACCCAATGCACCAGAAGTGGAAAGAAAAAAAAACACTTTGTGTATCTTTCTACTACTTTACCAAGAATAACCACCTCCATTTTAGTCTTTATTATATGATTGTCGCTGATATTTTATCAGGAATCTCTTAACCTGGATTCTAGTGCACACTAATAGCCCTGTGTCATAATTCAGATATAACCATGTGTTTAACATGTCACAAAAGATGACTGTCATAACACTTTATGTCCAGTAATATACACTCACCGAGCACTTTATTAGGAACACCTGTACACCTCCTCATTCATGTAATTATCTAATCAGCCAATCCCTACCCTGTATTAATATAGTGTTCCTAATAAAGTGATCTGTGAGTGTAGGAAAATATATATATAGATGTAAATCCTCTCCAAATCACTTAACATTACTGTAAATTAACTGTCTGTAGCTCTCTAGAGTATTTATTGTTCTTTATTAACTTTGTACATAAAATAAAAAAATAAATACATAAATAAACAAAAGAATTAAATTAAAAAAAATGTTTTTGTGCCAGACTCTGCATTAGAGTTTTAAAAACGATTTTTTTTTAGTGTTATTTTTATTTCTTGTGCAATCTTCTCATGCAACAAATTTTTTAGGTTCAGAAATGATTTTCTAATATTTTTGTCTTCAACCTATTACATATTTTAGACCTGAACGTTAGAAATTTTGGACATTCGTAGATTTCAAAAAAAAAAAATCAGGCATTAATATTGTTTATTATTTCAGGCATACTGTTTTAGCTTTTTTTTTTTTTTAAACTCATGGACAATCCATTTACTTTTTTATATAAGTAGTATTTAAACAGAATTATGAAAATTCATATATCATGTAATATTAAGGAAAAAAATTAAGAAAATATAAAAGAATCTGGATATGAGTATAAATAATTCATGTATGAAAGCGTTAAAATGCAGCTCAGAGTGCTTTCCAATGTGAGGAACGAAATAGAAATATAGGAACACAAAGTAGTCAAAATAATAATAATAATAATAATAATAATAATAATAATGGAATTGATAATATCATAATATGATAATGTAGAAATGAATAACAATGTAAAAAATTTAAAATAGTGTGTAAAAATAGAATAAAAGTGCAATAATTCAAATAATGTAAAAGTCATTTTGCCTACACATCAGTAAAAGTAAGAGAAATATTTAAAGCTAGTTGAAAGCTGAAAGTGAAAAGTGATATTTTTAGTTATGTAATGCATTTTTGGTGCATTAAAACATTTCAGACGTGTGGAATGTGGAGAAGGCTAAGCACTAGACACATCTTAATACAACCCAATCTCCTCCTCCATGTGAAAGTTCACACCAGAAACAAATAACGTGTGACTCATGAATTTCTGCTACTTCTCCGTCCCTCGGGTCATGAAGCATTGCAAACAAGTTTTTACAGCAACAGCTGCTGGGTGTCCCATGATAATCTCTCTCGCTCTTCATCGCTATCTCTCTCCCCTTTCTCGGTTGGGCTGGCTCGTAGGCTGAGTGGTCCAGCATAAGAGGTGATGACCCTCTGTGACGCCGCATGGTGCTCTGGGAGTAGATGAAAGGAAGAACGTCCGGGCCGCCACCATTACCCATCTGGAATAGCGAGTAACCCGAGTACCACCTCGCAATCAGAGGTAGCTCAGTCAGGCTTTTTGCAGGAGGGCAGAGAGAAAGAGAATGACTGTGAGTGAGTGTGTGTGTGTGTGTGTGTGTGTGTGTGTGTCTCAGCATGCCTTGCTGCAACATCCAGCCAAGGCCACTTGGGCTACACAGTCATTCCATCCAATCAAGGTGAAATCCAACATTCCAGCACTCTTGAACTGATGAAACAGAAAGAAAGGGATGCTGTATGCTATACAGTGACTCCACAAGTATTGGCACCCTTTGTCACAACACAACTAACGACTGCTAGCAGGCTATTTTGATATTATTAGTATTATTAGGTTGGAAAGCACCCACAGATATTACGCTTACAAATGTGTATGTAAATAAGGGTGCAAAATATTTAAAGTTGTGCATGATTCAGATAAATATATACATTTTTGTCTGTTGCAGCTCACATTGAAATATAATCATTTTTGTACTTCGTTCGCTCAGGGACTTAAGTTCCGAAACTTGCCAATAATTATGCGGGGAAAGTTACTCGTATTCAAAAATGGGTTACGCACGCGCTTAAGGCCATGTTCTGTTCATTGTCATTCGTTTAATGCAGAATACCTGCGTGTGGTTCACACCTTCAGGGTTGCCAGATATTTCTTGAGTAGAAGCGTCAGAGACGGGGATTTTCCATGTGTCCAAAAAAAGTTTGGAGATAGAAAATAAGGACCGAAGAAGCAGACGGTGTAAATGTAATATAATTTAACATAAAAACAAAAAGAACAGGCCATTTAAAAGAAAACATTGAAATAAACCTCTAACAGGAGTCTAATATATTACCACTATGCTGCTGTATGTATGGTCTTAATTGTGTTTATTATATTATTCACTGCAGATTTGGTTCAACTGAACAATAATTTTCCCCGTTGTTATTCACTCGCTTATAAAATAGCACTTGATCCAGCACACACTATTATTTTGCATGATAGTTTATTGTGAGCAATCTAATGAAGACAAGCTACTTTATCACTCTTTTAATTGACTATTCAGAATGAATGAACCGATTAATAAAATAATGCCAATGTTTTGGTTAATTTGATGTCGTGTCCTGTAAAGAAAGCGTGTCCAGGGTTCGAAAGATTTTCAAACCCAGCCAACTGCTATGTTGCTATGCTTACAGCTCAGAAGGTTTTTATAAATTGATGCTCCTCGTTACGCTACACGTGCACAACTCAGCTCAGAATACAGTCCTATGCGACATATCCATCGATTTATGTGTAGATGAAATGCCTGATCTTGAATTCTGGAGTTTTGTGCTGAGGTATCTGCTGAACCAAGATAAACATGGAAATCGGTGTTATTAAGTTCCCCGAGTTATGTCGTAGCAGTGAGATAAGCATTGCAATGACTTCATTTTGTCACTTTATTATGCACTCGCTGCCTCGTGGGAGTCATTACTTTATTGGGAAGCAGCCTACTTTTTCACCCTTGTCCCCTAGCATGAGGCGTAGCGGCTTAGCAGGGCTGTAATCATCTTCCATCAGTCTGCTGTGTCCCTGGTGCTCTAGCAGGGTAGCGTAGCAGAGGACACTGTCTGTCCTGGATTAGTGGAATCAGCAAGAACTCACCCCCCCTTGGGAAGGCTTATTAGCCGCTAGCAGCCGAGACCCATTCCCGAGCACATTAACACAGTAATATTACACCCTGATGAGGTGTGGAGAATCTCCGTCTGGACACACTCGTCACACACTCCTCCCACTTTCATCACAGATCAGGCTCCACCCCCTCCAGCCTACACAACAATCCTGTTAAACTGTGCACTGTCTGTCTGAATGAACCCAAGCTGAAAATAATTGCTCTCATGCTTATTTTGCTTATTTTCTTTTTTTCTGTTCTTGTCAAATTCATGCTTTCATGTGTCATCCTTAAAATGTGGATCTTTTTTAAAAAAAAAAAAGGCCAACATCTCTTTCGCTTTAATGTTGTATCAGAACACACACATTTCAAATCTGAACCTTGAAATCATCAGTGAGATCCACGTGAAGTCTAATGAGGCCAGATAAATTGAATGAAAGGTAAATTGCTAGGTTGAATGTGGTACGTTCCTTGACAGGAAGTGCTAATTCTGTCTTCTCTGGTTTAATTTGCAGATTAGCCTGTGCATGTTTCAGATAAATAACTTAAAACATCAATCAAACCTCTAAAGAACATTTTTGAAGACAGCATTTCTGCCCATCTTAGCCCACTAACTACAGTTTACCTTCAAATATAATCTTTAAAACGCTTACAAAATAAGAGTTTTACATTAAGGTGTGAATCCACGTGACATTTCATGCTCGAAACATCCTTTTCCATGAGTCATCCATCATACGACGTGAAAAAATGTAAATTTTAGCTGCGTTTAGCTCTTACTCGAACACATTCACCTCTATGAAATATTTGGAAAATACCACAATGTCACATGTTCAACAGGAAGTTGCATCATCCACGTTTCCTGACGATCATGAGAAGAAGAAAAGCAAGCCCTCTCATTTTTATGTCTTTTTCATTTTCAAAAATATTGTAACATCAACTGATGAGATCACTTTGAATGTACATCCCTGTTAACCAAATTATAGATTTATTCATTACAGAAATAATTTGAAGTAAATCATTAAAACGTCCTTCATGTCCTCATGACATTAGTAGAGATGCTAGCTGCTAACTTGTATATTTAATTTGAGCAGCAGAAATCAACTCATCTTGAAATTTCCGGGTGACATTCTTGCTGCTGTAAGAAAAGCTCATGCCATCGCTTTTGTGTGTGTTTAGTATTATGAACAGTGATATTTTTGGCTAGTGTACATAAAACTTCAGATATCCTGTTTGTAAAAACTGCGACAGAGCAGCTCAGCCCCTGCAGCACGGTTAACTCGTCCTCTTTTTATTTTTTATAGGGCGCTATTACTTTTGTTCTATTTAGTCTTATTTATCTTATTTTATGGATTTGTTTACCAAGAAATGGTTGAGTTCTGCAAAAATTCACTAAATATTCCATAAATATGCCTGTACGATGTATTATTGTAGTAACTCGCTAATTATACGTACGAAGTCGATCAGTTGCGGTTCACTCCTTACGCAACTCAGGAGATCTCGTAGGATTACAACGACATTGTGAACTTTTTTCCGAACAAACTAGATTTTCAAGAAAAACCCCATGCCTTGCGTAAACATCCTTGCAAATGAATTACAAATAAATTTGTTTGTATTCGAGCCCGATGTTGGACAAAGACAATATTAGAGAAACGTTAGTGTTGACGTTTCCACAACTAAACTGTTGCAGCTACGCTTATAAAAGTTTATAAACTTTATGTAGATACGTTCTCAGAAGACCAAGAAAACGTGACGGATTACACAAGGGGTCACGACCCTACATGGGTTCGCTTGATTTACACATGGCGTCGTGAGAGAAACTCACAATCTCCTCTTTTGTTTCATTTATTTATTTTGCAAATTCATCTTAGAAATGTCAAAGTCGGATTTTGCGTACTGATATTTTGAAACTCAGACAAGCCACATTTAAATTAATATGCTGCAGGCTATTTTAGTCTTTTTCACGATCCTGACATGCTGCAGTTCAGCAATAAAAATGGACAAATTTCCCTTCCGCTAAATAACCTAGCTTTGTGTCGCAAATCACATATTTACATACAATTTTAGACTAATATTGAATTTTAAAAACTTGCCATATCACCTTCAAACATACCAAAAACCTCCATTTTGTGTGCCAGTCTTCTGGATTTTATAGATTAGTAAATGCTTTTAAATGTAAGGTCCGAGTTTTCGATTGCAGCCCATGACAACAATCACGATGACAGCGGAAGGTTTTAAAAAAGACAGACATTTTACAGTTCTAGTGAATGTCACTTTTTTAAATCTTCCAGATGTGCTTAAATCTTCCAGATGTGATACATAAGATACACAGAGAGTGTGTGAACAATGGCTCTGCTGCTTAAATTATGCAATTTTATCATTTCTAAATGTTCAGTATGGACGAGTTTATAGTTACTAGATCACTAATTACACTCATTGAGCTGTCAATGTATCTATCTCCCGCTCTCCACGGCGTCTGTGCTGATCCAGATAAAATGTGTGTTTTAGTTTAATACAGCCGCCGCCACAAAGCTCTAATACATTAATACACCCACATGAAGCCTCCAGTCGAGCTGCCGTCTCAGGAGATTAACAATGAGCACTGCTGCTAATTCCACATTCATTTACAACTGACTCCGTCCGTGCCAACTGACGGATCTGCCCACCTTTAAAAAGGCCAGTATGAACCTGCTCTTTCAGACATCGCTCCTTTTCACGGCATTGTATTCATGTCTGCTCATTAATGCATCAGCAACCCGACGTTACATTCAGCTTTTTATCCTCAAAGCGTCGGGTTTATATCAGCTCTATAGCTGTATAGCTGTGCAGGTTTTATAGGGGACACCGAGATATAAATAAGACACCCAGTTATAGGAAAAAAGTATTTTCAGTACTTTTTCTTTTTTTTTTTGGAGAAGGTAGCATAGGATGCTACACATAATACAGTAATGCACTTCGAAGGCTGGTAGGCATGAGCCAGTTTTAAAATTTTCTCCATGCTAGAATCGCATCAGTATGTTCACTTGGTTCTGCTCTTCTGCTCTGTATCTGCCCAGACCATTCCCTGTGTGTAGTCTTGTTTTATTTACGCTACCTCGCTAGCCTGTTTTTGTGATTATGCGCATGAATTCTTGCTCAGCTTTGTCAACATAAATATGCTTTAAAAGTGCTTGGTTTATCTACATCTGTAACATTGACAGACATCACATTTTACTTCTAACATGCTAACATGCTGCGTTTCTTCCTGCCATGTTGAAGAGCAAGCTGAATGTCTAGCTAGCTAGCTATTTTTCATGTTAGCCTGTTAACCAGAGGGGTAAACTTTAGTTTAGTTAAACTTGAGCTAAAATTGATCCTTTTAATAAAAATCTGTGCATGTCCGTATTCAGTGCGTAACTACAGACTTCAACGCTATTCAGATGTTATGTAAGAGTTGCACAAGTGGGCGGAGTTTGCCAAAAACAGAGCTATGTCTCAGTTACGCATGATTCTGACCTTGGACATAAAGCCATTTTTTCTTGCATGAATGGTATTAAGTTCAGAGCCATTGTCTGTTATTTTGATGTAACCACAATCTATCTTGCTGAAATCGATGTTTTTGGGCTGTAAATACACTCTAAAACCTTCGTTTGAGGCATATCAGATGAAAAAAATTCATTTTTTTTTTTCACACAAAGGACAGCATCTTAATTGGAGACACTGCTTATCTCAAAGACTGGATAAAATTATGAATTAATTTAAAGTGAGCCAATAGCGTAGCAGATAAGCGCTCGGTCAGATTATCCTTTAAACTGTTGCCACTTTTCTTGGTTATGATTATTTTATTAATTCGACAAATCAAAATTGTGAATTAAAAGCGTGATTAAACAGGCAATATCCTGTGCATAATCACATTATGATTTCATGACCTCGATTTGTTTTCATTGGCAAACTGTCGGTAACTGTCAGCGCAAGGTATAAAAAATAAAACGCAACAAAAAAAGGATGTGCTGGATCACGTGCTATTTTATAATCTGCTGAATAATGAAGGTAGAAGTTATGTTGGTAAATCAAACCAAATTTGCTGAGTGTGATTACAACTAGGATTATTCATGCAGCAGTATATTAGATTCCGATTAGATGTTTATTTCAATGACTGCCATCTTCTCGTTCATACAGAATATCATTTTTAAATTGTCGCTTGTTACGTTATTGTTACATCGTATTATAAGTATTTGCCAGAAAAAAGCTATTTTCTTCTTCAGTTTGCATTTTCTATTTGTTTAGGTTTCAGAAATTCGAGTTAAGCATGTGCTTAGAAGAAGTCTGAATACAAACTTTCACCGCGTAAATATTTACGTAACTTTTTCACGTAAGTCTCGAACTCCAACGTAAGAGTACAGCTCTAGTATATGCTTCTACTAAACAGGCTTTCAGCACATTTTTTGACTTCTACACCTATATACTTTAGAATCCCTCTATCCAGTGTCACCCAGAAGAGACTCAAGGTTTCTTCCTCATGTTGTCTCAGGAAGTTTTTCCTCTCCACCTCTTCCTTCACCTCTGGCTTGCTCATTAGGGATCGAAATCTACATCTGGATTTCTGTAAAGCAGTTTTGCGATAATAAAACTATACAAATAAACTTGTACTGGATTTTAACTGAATGGAAAGTGGATCTTATAACCAGATGTACATGTATTACGCTTATTCAGTTTTTAAACATGGACACCTTTCTTGCAAAACTATGGCTGTTTATTAAAAGTTGTGACCAGTCCCCAAAGGCACGGCGGTGTTCATGCTGTGCTGGATCGTGCTATCTATCATGTCACACTTCCTGCTTTACGATATTGGGTTGCTTTCGATTTGTCTGCAGCAGCGTCCTTGGAAAGCACAACGTGGAACCGGGCTATGATTACAAAGCAGTATATGAATAATTTGAATTGACTTTTGGAGTCTTTCTCTATTATGGGGGATGAGCACTGAGTCATTTTTTTAAGCCCTAGTGCAGAGGAGTGTGTGTGTGTGTGTGTGTGTGTGTGTGTGTGTGTGTGTTATGGGTTGAGATTGGATGTAGGAACAATGGTATGCGTGGTCCTTAAAATGAACTTCTCTGATCAACAGTGCAGAGAAATTAATTAGGCTTAATGAAAGTCGGGCAGCAGAGCGTCCTGGATGAACGTCTCCTTCCCTCTCTCCATCACTTTCTCATTATACGTCTTTCCTTCTCTCTCTCTCTCTCTCTCTCTCTCATATCTCTGGAATACAATTACAGTGCATTCAGTGATGGCCAGTAGGCCTAATCGCTATCCAAAGTCACTCAGAAATCTGTAAACAAAGAGCTACTGTGACGTCTGGACAACAGACAATCTACAAACAGCTCACACACCTGATCTTATTACCTTCGAGAGTTTTCTTTGGAGCTTCTATCCCTGCCAAATGGACAGCATCTATATGCTAAGCACCTCAAGCAATCAAAGCTGTTTTTAATTCTCTTTGCTTGTTTCTTTTTCTTTCTCTGTATCCGTGTCTTTATAACACACACACAGACACACACACACAGGTGTAATCATAGACAGCAGTAAACAGAAGGTTCAGATGAATATAATGACACATTACAAGCAGCAATGATGAGAGAGAAAAAGAGAGAGAAAAAAACTAAAGATTTTAAGTATTTTAAATAATTTTTTTTTTTAAATAAACAGTAAAAGAAATGTGAAATTCTTGCAGGTTAGGGTATATATGAGGTTTCCGACTTGTAAAATCTTTATCCTTCCTTTTTCAACATGGGGAAAATTACACACGTTACACAATTAAACCTGTACAGGTTATAAAAATGTCTTCACAGTGAAAGCTAATATTAAGCACAGTATTTTGGTTGCCTCTGCCACGAGGCTAAGCTACATCCAGATTTGAAAAATAAGAAATGTGAAACACAGTAATCCATGATAATCGTATAAACGTTCATTGGGCCTTAATTTATCAGTCTTTTAGTACAGTTGTGTGTAAATGTTTGTGGAGACCAAACCGAACGAAAATCTTTCGGCTTCGAGCTAAAAAAGTTTCGGAAACGCTGATTTTCTTCGTACTCGCGTGCATACTGTGTGTTACAGATGATTAACGTGAAAAGCGCGTTCCTGAAAAAGATCATTTGCATTTAGTGAGACGCCCAGAAAACTCCGTAAAAGTGGAAGACACATGAGAGCACGAGATGAACAATCAGGGTAAAGGCTGAAAGGCAGAAGTGGAAGTTATTTTGACTCACTTCTATGCCAATAAAAATACTAAATAATACATAATATTATTAATAATGAGGAGTTTGTTTAAGGCTTACGACTCTGTGCAGACAGATCATTAGTTTTATTTGTCTCAATTTATGGGTTTGTGTTAACTCCCTTTCTTTCTTTCTTTATTTATTTTTTTATATTCTTTAATTAATGCCAAAAATATTCTCGATGCTGCTCTTAGTCCCTGACCGAGTGAACTAGCATGAGGATGTGTTTTTGGTCGAGACTCCAAGGCTCTTCTATCAGTCGCTCTGGATAAGGGCGTCTGCTAAACGCTGGAAACGTAATAAAAATAAGCAATTTAAACTCAACATTATATTCCAGATAGAAAAGTGCAGATTTGAATTGAAGTCGATCAAGTCGAGGTTTATATTAGTTAGTTTTCTTCTGTGTAAATTTACACACACTCAGGAGCACGAGTAGGTTGCGAACGTTTTTTCGGAAATTACGGGATTTCTTGTGTAAACACTCGTACGAACGATCTACACACAAATCCGTTCCTATCCAGCTTGATAAATGAGGCCAAAAGAGTGTGTGTGTGTGTGTGTGTGTGTGTGTGTGCATACAAAGGAAGGACTGAAGTCACACTGCAGTAAGTGTCCTTGTCCTGAGTAATCCGGATTTCTCATGCATGATAAGTGACACTCCATAAACACACACACACACACACACACCTGTTTCCATTGCTGGTTCACTGAATTTTAAGGCGTGCACTTTCTGCTCTTGCAAATTAGAACAATGAATACTGCTGCTGTTGTTGCCGTTGTTGTTTTTGTTGTTGTTGTTGCTGTTATTTTGAATAAATGACCATCTTCGATGCTTCATTGCGAAGTTCAGCGTAGTTTAGAATTCAAATTAAACATTCACAGTTTTGACAGAAGCAAACATTCTGATGTAAATTCTGTCTTTATTACAGCTAACATATTAATTACTTTTTTTTCTTTGATTTCTAGGATGGCATTTTATCTCATGCAAACAAAAAGGATTTTTTTTTCCCCTATATAAATAAATTATTATTTATTAGAGTTATTATTATTATTATTATTATCATTTATTGCATGCACTGGTTACCCACCACTTATTATTTCTTAATTTAATGCTATATTTCTGTATTACTTTTCCACATTTTTATATTTCATACTGTAGTATAATGTCTTTACAACATATTCATTTGTATTTTACGTTTCATATTCTCTTTACGGTGGATGGTTCGACTGATTTTAATTAATAATACTACTTGATAATTTTGTATGTTTATTTATTTTAATTGAAATTTAACCTGAATATTTTGCTGTATGTTATATCTCTACAATATGTTGATTAAATTTTATTGTAATTGTTTTTGCTAAACTTTATTTCTTTTTTTTTAATTTATTGCTTATTACTATTACTGTATTTAATAAATATATACAATACTTTGTGATATATTGTTTTAAGAAAGGGCTTCCTTTTATAAGGAAGAGAATGAATTAATCAAGCCATCTGCAGCACAGTTGTTTGATATAACACCTTATTAATTGGTTATCTGCATGAATCGATGCTGATCTTTACCAAAACCTCTCAAATGAAAACGTTCCACTTTAAAAAAAAAATAATAAATTATTTGGATGTTATAAATAGTAAAGAATTGTGTTAATTGCGTTTCTTTGTTGCATGCTGCTGCTTTGTGATTATCTTGTCCAGCGCTCTTGTAAAAGTGATAAATACTGTAAATGAAGGATAAATAAATAACAGAGAAGTTCCATCCAGGATGCATTTATGCATCACTTCCAGTATTCCCAGGACAGACTCCGGAATAACGCAGGATGTCGGACATTTTGCTCTGAATCCTTGACCAGACTTTCAACAAAGAGCATTCATTTCTCCATCCACTGCGAAGAGGTCAAAGTTCACGGGTCGCATAATTACCTTTGTGTACTTGCACAAAGCAAAGCTTTTTGCACCAAAGATAGGCTTGATTATTGCTTTGACCTTTTTTTTTTTAATGTGCTTTTGTCCACATCCCGGCCACAGAACAGGTCAAAGTGGTGTATTGTGACGAGAGCAGTGTAGCTCGCCAGGTTTATCTCCTCAGGTAGCTTGTTTCAGTGACCCGTGACCTCCCGAGGCCACACACGCTCGCACACTGTCAATGACTCCTCAGTGCCATCAATCTGTCAATCCCTGGTCAGGAAGAGGCATTCAGCTATCTTTTGGCAAGATACACGATACAGTCTCTCACACACTATCCCTCCCCTAGATGGACAAGAGGATGTTCCAGGTGATTGGGTTTCCTAATCTGGGTCCATTCCTTTGTGCATTGAAGCTTATTTCAAGTGTCATATTGTTCAGACGCAACCAAATGGCAAAGTTCTTCGAAGAATTACAAGTTTCCTTCCGCAAAGGCTGCTCGAGCATAAAGGGTGTCCTACGACGCTCATGAAGTCGTAATCCAGCAGCTCAGAGGAAGCTCAATCGAGTTGATGGGTTCATTTAGCGTCTACCATCTCTCTCTCTCGATGTGTGTGTGTGTGTGTGTGTGTGGACTAAGAGGCTCAAGCTGGGCAAATGTGAAAGAGCAGCCCCAGGGTTCAGCTCTGTCACAATCCCATATTTAGGGCCTGCTTAAGGATCTCTCATATGAAGAGGATCCAGCTGTCAGTGCTTTTCAGAGCTATTCACTGCATCCATGTAGACAAGAGCAAATGTGTGCTTTTGTGTGTTAGTATCTTAGGTAACTTGTGCAGAAATAACAGTGGGGGCTATTTCTATAAAACATAAAAAAAAACAACCATTTCAACCAATTGCTACGAGCGCACTGAGACACAATGTTATGGATAGTTTTGAAAACAAAAATGAACAGCTTTTTCAAAAATATCTTCGGGCAAACGAATACACAAAAACGTATGTGCATGCCATCTCAAACTGTTTAACACCACAACACTGCTGAACTCTTGAATAAGAACATTCATTTTCTATAACCCCAGCTCTGATAGTAGTTCCAGCTGCAACATAAATGACAGGTTTATATTAATGCACTCGCTTAAATACGTTATTGTTTCTATAGTAACAGATCATTCATAGGAACTTGTATGGGAGATGCTCCACATACACTAATTAATAATAAACAAAAAAGTGTTGTTATTTAATAAAGTAAAAAATATATATATAATTGTATGTAATATGGTGAAGCTCATTGTTAAGAGATGTTTAGGTAACATTTATGTAAGGAGTCTCCAGTGTCAGCGATTTGGAAATGTTGGTAAGTTTCCACTAATGAGTCTTTAGGAGACAGGACTTTGCTCTTTCCAGGTTCGTTGTGTTATACAAAAAAATGCAGGAAGGAATGTCCATAACATTAAATGTAACTATAAACGGTCAAAAAGTGTGACCGTTTAAAAAGAGTTAAGAGCATGTGTATTGAGCAGAAGAGAAAACAAAATGCAGAAAAACACCAACGTGGCCAAGAGTTTTCAGAACAAAATTGACAAACACAAGGATTCATATTCATGTGTGTACACTGACAATGAGGTACAGCTACTGCTTATGGTTCCACTTGAATACAAAATGTTTACCTGGGTCTTATTCAAAATCTCCCCAAACATGTTATCAAATAAGAAATTACAGAGCACAAAGTAACAACCTGGTCAGCGGCCGTGATAAACAGAGTCTTCGCACATTCACAACACACAAATAATGCAATAGGCATACAAAGGTTGACGCTGTGACTTTTCCAAAACGTACAATTTTTCTGTCCACAGTGAAAACAAGTCTGAAAATTCCTCCACCTTGGACAACATTTTTGAAAAGCTTTGGGTTCAGTGACCCAGAATGCCATTTTCGAAAATATCCGTCTATATGTGGAGGGTGCCAAGGAAGGGAGTTGTGAAGCTCTTGTAAAACCTCTACTTTCAAACTCCTGTCAGGTCCGAAAGCTTTTCATATGTTATGGGTGAGTGACTTTCTGTGAGTTATGAGTACTTCCACGAGGGAGTGCAAATGTGTGCTTCCACATGTGCCTTTGAGTGTGTGTGTCTAGATATCCTTGGCAGTCCTTGAGGAAATAACCATGTGTGACAGTAGGGTTAACCTTGCGAAACCTCCTCTACTTCCCTTTTATCCTCGATTGCAGGCAAAGAAATAGGTAATCTAATCCTGCTATGAGCTCATTGAGTTGTCAAAATCTCAAAAGAACCCCCTGAAAATATCTAAACCTTACGTCCGAAAGCCCCTCGCCTTTTGTGTCCACCCGTGGCCGGGGTTGCTGTGGGAACACCTAAAGATATCCGTGAGAGGTATTTAAATGAGAATGGCATCCTCAAAAGTGGATGAGGGGATCTTTTTTCCCTTCAATCCCTCACTTCTTGCTCTGATTTAGCTGGTCAGCACGCATTTGGGTACGGATGACTGCATGAAAAAAGGCACCCCACCGTCACCCCATGTATCAGTGCCTCAGAAGATTAGCAGATTCTTTTGCTAGGACTAATCTGGGGATGGAAAAGGGACAATGCCTTCCCAGAGACAGAAAGAAAAAAAATAGGAAGGGAGGAGAAGAACAGCTTCAGTTCTAGCTTTCCTATTCATCAGGAGCAGTTCCAGCTCGTTTTGCCCAGCCCGCAAAATTGTACGAGGATAAATTCGGATCACAAACAAGAAACATGGACTAAAAATCGCATACTCATATGAAGTTGCGTGTGGTATGAAAATATGAAAATGGTTAAGGGTAAAGTTAGGGCAAGGCAATGGCTTTGGAGAATCGTAGCTTTTCTTACTTCATTTTCATGAAATCTAAATGATGCTCTTGCTTGTTACAAATTTCATGTATGACTGGGTTCAAGGGGAGGTTATAAGTAAAAGATTTCAGATTTCATAGAGAATTCAGGCAAAATGTAAATTCTGAAACCAAAATAACACCACAAGAAAAGAATTTTTATTACACACTTTGTGAACACCCTGGGTGGAAGAGCTAGCCCAAAGAAAAGAGTGCTTTTCACAAGTAATTGCTTGTATACCACAACAAGTGGAATGTGGAAATACATCCTTTTGGACTATGGTCATAGCCCAATTGTGTTTGTTTACCATTCACATTACATTTTGTATGCTTAGTGTATAGGAACAGCAGTTGTTTTAAGAAAACATTTAGGTTTCTAAATGTATGACAATCTAGAATTGGATGGATCCCACCTCTCTTTTCTGGAATAAGAAAATATCTTAAAAAGAACCTGGCCATTGTTCTTCTCTGTTGGCTGTTTCTTTAGCACCAACTGGAAGTCTGTAGTCAGTATACCCAGCTGATGTGGATCGTACACCTTTATTGGGCAAACCACTGTTTGGTGGTCAATGGAAAAATAATAACGTTTTCAAATACAGTCCTGATATGCTTCAGCAGTTTTGATGAATTATGTGCATCATGGTGACACCCTGATCTGTCATGAAGCTGTTTTAGTGTTTGCATAGCTGCATCAACGAAGCAGATGCTATAATCTGCATAACTGTATCCAACTGCTATTGTGGTCTCTTATGAATTTCTTATGGCTAAATATGTTTACAAGTGACTCAGTCTATTTGAGTGAGTCACTAAGGTAAATAGATCACTGCCATGCAATGAGTTCAACAAGTCCTGTTCATTCAGTCTTGCAGTGCACCAAAGACGTGTCCAGGTACTAGTGGCAGGTGGCACAGTAGGTCCTTACAATGGTGTTTGAGGAGCAACTGTGCCACCATGTTTGAAATAAAGCCTACATTTACCACATTCTCTACCACTGCAGCCAGCATGCCTGTTCTTTTATCAGGTCATACATTCAAAGTGCTTTTGAACACACCTAAGGATCCTTAAATGAAATTGTAACTTGTGGAATAACCCAATCATGTTCTTTGGCAACTGAACTAGAAAATAGTTGAGACATTTTGGAAGATCGAAACCTACAGCACATTCACTGCCCTCCTGCATTATGCTTTGATCATCCACAGGCATTAAGAATACATCAGGCTCTGTCTCCTTATGCAAGCCAGCTGTATTAAGATTCTCCATGTTCTGCACATCATGTTCTTGCTGCTAACCATTCTATTTTGTATTTCCAATGCAGTACGGGCACTCAGCCTTCCCTTGGCATGAACTGAGCAGCCGAGCCTTCTGTCTATTTCTGCTCCTGCTGCAACCTTGCAGCAAAGGAGCTTACCTTTTTCTTCCTTGAGGCTCAGCAATATTTCCATAACCTGCAAGCTTCACATGTTGCTATCAGCATTATGTTGCATTATCTACATTAGGGCAATTGGTATAATTGCTTGTAAAAAATAATGCTCTAAAACAATTTAGCCAATGATCATGTTCATCATCGGGTTCCATCAGGACCTGGCAGAGCAAACAGCTTGCCACTGTGCCCTTAAATACAAGAGATTGGGAAGTACAATGATTCGCAACAATTTATAAAATAGTAATATTATGAAATTAGTCAGACCATGTGTCTTTTAACAACAAAAAGTCAAATTACTCATTTGACAGTGCAGATTTAACAAAATTAGCCAGAAACAAAGGCTTAAAAGGATATATTTAGCATCTTTATATCCTCAATTCCTTGGCAAGATGAGATTTGGAAAGAGGATGAATGTGACATAGCGGGGTACTTTTACAGGCTACCCACATGGGGTCACGGTCACGAGGTGATGACTTTGCTATTTGTACTTGGCAAGTAAATAAGCACACAAGAATACTCCAGTAGCTCTGGAAACCACCCTGATAGGTTGGAACATAAGATAGTACAACCGAGGTGACAATAAGAAAAGAACAAATTAGAAAACTTTATAAAATAACAGTGTTTGTTCATCTATGAGACTTACAGTTTTTCTATAATATGCAACAACTGTATTTAAAAAAAAGGTCTGTATCTGAACTTTTTCTGTCACATTTGCAGCAGTTTTTCTCAAATGGTGGGTGAAATTTCACTACATTTATAATTTTGTTCTATTTCAGAATGATTCTGCTGTGGATAATGGTAGTTCTAACCACTTTGATATCTTTTTATTCCCTCTGCCAGCACTGAGGAAAGTCAATATTTTCTGTTTTAGGTCTTGACTGCTTGAGACTGTTCGAGCCTGTTTGAACCTGCCTTGAAAAAGATTTGCGATTTCTTTTTTTAGTCATTAGATACCATAATGAGGCACAAAAATAAACAAGACTGCTAATTTGAACTCAATTGCTATAATTAAGGCCACGTTGTAACTGGTTTTCAATGGGAAGACAGTTACATGAATATGGAACAAGTTAACAAGTTAGAATGTTCATGCATGTGCTTGGCCATCCTCCTGTTTGGAATACCTCAATAAAAATACTCTTAAAAATTTGGAACACTTGAGTTGATTAAACACTGGCCTTCCAATGTTTCTCTGTGTCCTGTTCCATCAGCATCAAACTATGAGTCTGGACAGAGAGACAGAGGGAGAAAGAAAGACAGAATTGGTGCCAGGACGTCATAACAAAGCAGGCAGAGTGAATGCACACTGTGTCTAACGTGGTTAAAGGGATCAGATCTTCAAAGCTGCCGTCCTCACACCCAGAAGGCAGTGTTTCAGCCTCACAGTGGTCAAACCCAGCGTCATATGGTGCAGCTGTCTTTGTGTGTATGTTTCGCTGCCACTTTGTGTGTGTGTGTTTTGGATGGCATGCAAAGGAGCCACTTCTCAGTGGGTATCAAGTTCGTTTTGGCTATGGAGCTTGGAGACTCATTTGCTTTTGTTCATGGCTCATTGGCAAATGGGGTGGATTTGAATACTTGACCATGCATTATTTGGGTCATCTTTACAGCATGGCTGCACCATTTTTTGTATTTGTTCCTGCCTTCTTAAGACAAAAAAATAAGAAACCATCTCGTTCATGATAATTACAATGCTGTCTCAGCCTTATCGCAAACCATATGGCCACGTTAGGCATCCAACAATCTGTTCAGACTTCCACTGATGTTTTGATCATCTGTCATCCTTCCCAGGCCTCTGCTTCACTTATTTGTATAAAGAAGAGGAAGGTGAGAAACTATACTCTTTCACATGGCCTGTAACATTGGTTCCAAGGGGCCCAAGCACTCAAAGTTGCACTATTTGGCACTGATCACCAACTTGCATTCCAGTGGCTATGGAGAATTTTGTAATATGAACAGGAAAGTGACAGTCTATTCTCTTTCTCAGGTATAAAACATCAGTTCCAAGGGGCCCAAGCACTCAAAGTTTTACTCTTTGGCACACATCATCAACTTGCATTCCAGAAGCTATGAAGAATTGTCAAGTCAGTTTTTATAGTCATAAGCTTTCAAGCCATTACTCCTCAGCATGATGCTGGGATTGTGTTCTCCCTCATTTCTTTATTGTTTATCTTGTAGGGTCTGAGGTAGAATCCACCTCAGCTGCTTTGCATGAAAGCATCTGCCACATGACTATCACATGCTTCATGTAAATGAACATGGATGTATGCAGATCAGGATTGTCTCCAGGACTATGCTGAAAAATGCAGACTATCCTGACTGCATAAGCAGGGAACCATAAAGTGTAAATCATCCAGAAAAGATGATTTAAAAAAGTCAGCACAGGAAATATTAGGCATTAGTAAAAAGTTATGGTAGACATGGCTACTACTTTCCCCATTGTTATAAATTCCCCCTCTCAGCATGAATGGCGGTACCCAGCGTGATGGATTTTTCTTCCATATTGTGTGCTTTTGTTTACGTTGCCATGTGTCTTCTGTTCTGTTTTCACCCTTTTTCTGCCCCATCCTGTAACTGGCTTGTTGCCCTGTTGTGTTCACCTGTTCTGTGTTTAATCCTTGTTTATTTTGTCTATTTAGACCCTGTTGTGTCATAATAAGTCTTAATAAGTCTTATCATGCATTTATAAGTCTGAGCTGTGTTTCTAAATTTTGTATTTCTTTACACTTCCCATGTTCTGTTTATGAATTATCCTTATTTACTGTTGCTTGATTGTGATCGTGGATTGTCCTAAATAAAGCACATGTTGCCTCTGATTTGTTTAAGAGCTGTTATGTTTGAAATCAGTTATAATATACAATGGAGACATCAGAAAACTTTCAACCCAGTTTTAATTAGCAAAAGGTACGATCTGCTCTGTCATCTGTTTTACTTGTTAGCAATATGTATTTTATCTTTTTTTTATAAGAATAAAATGTGTGTACATTTCTTATGACTCTCACCACATTGTCTTTATGTTTTTATAATATTTTTATTAGCTATACTTGATAGAAGTGCTGTTCTGAATACAATGGATTTTGCAAAGGTGCTGATATTGCTAACAAGAAAATCCTAGCAGGGAAAGAGGGGAAAAAACAGAAATTCACTACAAAATCCCTAGCGTATATTGATGAGTCAGAAAGCTAATTTTTTTTTTTTTTTTTGTGCGCCAAGCAATAATAAGAAAACAGCAAGGCAAAGATTAGAAATCTCCCATGCTGAATTTATCAGAGATGCTGCTATTACAATTTCCTGAGAATGAAACTTCAAAACTTGGCTGTTTATTCACTTCAAATCTGCATTCATATAGTGCATTAGGTTAGACGCTGTGTTGCTTTTAGCTGAGACTGTCCTGACCATGTCATTCCATTAGTCACCACTTACACACACTTAAACACACAACTGATTAGAGCCAGGGCCTTGAGGATTAATGAATACCTTCACAATGAATGCAAATAAGGTTCCAGACAAAGTAAACATGAACAAACAGGCTGCTTAGCACCAAGATGGTAAAGCAATTAAAATTGTTCAGTCATGAAAATATGATCTTAAGTACAAAGTTTGCACTTAAACTCTTGTGGGTTTGGTGACAAGCTCGGTTTCTAGACAGCCAGACCCCGGTGTGTGTCAGGTCGGCTAAATGTCTTCACACATAATCATACTGATGAACATACACACATGCTCACGCCACACATTTACGCTCACACCAAACTGTTACGAAGGACTAAAAAACTGAACATCCTCCCTCCCCCCAAAAAATACTTTCCCTCAGAGAGTTATAACCTACAAGCTGTCAAATGATCTGCGATGAACTTGTCATTGCTGACTCCATATGATAACGATTCCACTCCACACCACTAGAGGTCCCCATCAATTTAATACTAACCCACTTCCAGGTTAATTAGCTCACCTGATTCCCATCACTTCCTCATTCAGGGACACTATTGCTGCGTCTCAATTCACCTACTATCCGTCCTAAATAGTATCCGAGATCAGAATTAGCGTGTCCCAAATCGTAGCATGTTGAAATCAGGATCCCAAAGGTACCCGAATGGTCGACGATTTTCATTAGATTTTCAAACTGTGGCTCCACGTATATTTTTTCGGCTAATATTACCCATAACTCCTTGCGCGATTGAGGAGGAGTTTTGTGACGGTTTGCTTCGCCATATTCAAGGACGCATTTTAGAGAGATGTAAATGAAATGTGGAAAAATAAATCAAGAAAATGGTAAATTAAATGATATAGTATACATTATATAAGGAATAATAAATGAATAAAAGCTGAAATGCAACGTGGAGTTTGTTTATGGTGATGGTGTGCGTAACTAGGCGACAACGTTCTCTTCCTTTACATGACGCGTTAGTTAGTACGTCCCAGTACTTGCATACTTTTTTGCTACACACTCAATAGTATGTACTTTTTCTTCACAAAAAGAGTACACACATTTAGTGCATAGTATAAGTAGATGAACTGAGACGCAGGGTTAATAAACACTTTTCAGTTACTATTTCGCGAAGTCTTGCCATCACTACCATTTGCAAATCTGGGATTTTTGTTATTTCTGGTATTTCAAATCCCAGACTGTTTATCATGCTTGCCAAAAATTAGTTCAATGGTTGTGTTTTGACCTGGACTACAAATTGGTTTTATGCTTAATTCAATAACCCCATGTAATAGCAAACAGTGATCATAGCGCTTACTCATTTTTCATTGTAAATGGTCATATTTATTATTGTTGTTGCCGTCTTTTATTGGAATTGGAATGAAATTTTTCACTTTTCAGGGTAACCAGATTTAAAAATGCTAGACCTTTACTCAAGGTTGAGATACAGTACATGCAAAATAGAAGTTCAATTTAGGAAAATTTTGTTTTTACCACGCATGATGTATAAAATAAATAAAGGCCATGGACATAATTCGTTACACTTTGCAGTTAAAGTTCAAACAAAGTCACTCTCTTTACAATTCCTATGAATTTTACATGAGATCGGGTTGCAGCGTTTTAAAATTCACACAAGAAAACTGATATGAAAGGTTAGAAGCAGTTAAGTTGAGCTCGAGGGCTGGAGTTAGCAGTTTTATGAAAGCTTTATTTGTCATTAAACCAACATTTAATATCACTTTTGCATGAGATTAGATTGGGAGTTTAGAAAAATAAAAACAGACCATACCTCTTCTAGGTTTTATCTGTTAGAAATTTCCATTTACATTAAATCATGCACCATATGGTCTTAATTGACGATTTGGTAAAGATTTAGATAGACACCGAAATCTTTCCAACTGCATACCAGTGATTGCTCTATAAACAGGGACTTTGGGTAGTCCAAAAAAAAAAAAATAGTAGTCTGAATCTTCTGCTAGCTCTTTTTTTGGTCTCCTTCCTTCTCTGTTTCTGCATCTCTTCCCTCTCTGCATTCTGTCACCCTCCTCGTTTTACATTTCCCAGTCTGTTTTTCGTCACCTCCCTTTCTTTTCCCCCCATACGTTGCTCTGGTTTGTGTCACCGTGTGCCGGTTCGTGTCATCAGAAGGTATGATTTTACCTCAGCGAGAATGAGTGGAGTAATTAAGCTGGACAGAGAGGGAGACAGAGAGAGAAGGGGAAACAGAAACGCCTGTAATCTATTAGCTTTGGCTGTAGTTGGTGGATTCTGGCTTTTGTGAGCTTAAACAAATAGTACATGTACTTGCTGTTGTTCCTTCATCCATCTTTCTTTTTATTTTCAGTACTCAACAAATAAGAAGGGCGGGAAAAAAAAAAAAAAAGAGAGAGAATCTAGCTACCTAACTAGCTCGCTAGTCTGGTAGCTGAGTAGCTGTAGCAAACTAGAAGGACAACATGCAATTTTTTTTCAACAATCTTCTGTATTTTTTAATAAATAATTGAGTAATTAAGTAATAAACCACAAGGGGACATGCTTTTATAGGACAGTAATCAACGACATGAAGTGGAGTTACTGTTACCACTCCAAAGTTGATTATTTTTCCTACAACTGTGCACCCCAATATGTTTTATTCATCTTAAACTACAGAAAATTAGTCCATGATTACACAATTTTTAATCTATTAATGAATAAAACATCATACTTATACACACTTTTAACCTTTTATAGTTACATTTAATGTTGTGGAGCATCTGCAAAAAGTTTGTTCCTATTATCACTTACGTTATAGCAGCTATAACAGTCATTCTCTCACCAACCTCTTTTTTCCTCAGCTTGTCATGTTACCAAGAAACCAGAAAGTGTAAAGTTTTCTCCTCTGAAGACTTTCTATTGGTGGAAAACGTACCATTACAAAGCACTGACACCGGAGACTCCTTCTGTAAATGTTAAATAAACGTCTCCTTATAGAAAGCTTCACTATATAAACAATTCCACATTTTCCTTTGATTCCTTTCCTCCAACACATTTTTTTAAAAATGTTTTTTATTATTAGGCTTGAAGGAGTTAAGTAAAGAAATGATAATGCATTAGAACGAGTGGATTAAAAGAAACTTGTGATTTCAATTACAGCCAGCACGATTGTAAGAGATGCAGTTATAGAAAATTAATCAACACCATCCGAGTAACCTCGAGATTCGAGAATTTAACGATGCTTTGGTTATACACGTAACCACTGATATCATTAGTCACCTCAACATGCCTTTTTTTAAAGGTATTACGGTAATGTTTTTAACATCAACCTTTCAGTAGACCTTCGATTTAGTAACACTTACTGACTGTAGTCATGTGGATGGAATGCACTTTGTAGGTGCACGTCTAAATCTTGTCATTCACACAGATTATAAGGCAGTAGTTCATTCCTCCATTTTGTATTCGGACATTGTAGATATATTATGTTAATAAAGTGACCTTCTATGTTTGGAAATATACTTTCTTCATCTTCTCTTTGCTTGAAATCAGATCTACAAAGCTTTCCAGTCATCCAGATCCTTTTGAAATGTTTAGGAGTAGTAAGTCATGGCAACTGGAACCGTGTTATATTGGAGTGGACTTGCTGAAACCGCCACACACTAACTTGTGCTGATTGGCCTCAGCATGTTAAGAATGCGAGGTCGCGTGTGTGAGTACGGCTTCTTGTTCCTCACGCACCCACAGATGGTGGCAATTAGATGGTGGAGCGAGAGATGGATCGGAGGATGGAGAGAGAGATGGATAAGCCAGAGAGAGAGACACAGATAAAGACCAGACTAACTAAGCAAATTTCATCCTAGTCTTTTTATTTCAGTGTATTATACAGCAGTGGTGTCGAATTCTCAAATCTGATTGGTCAGCTGATTGGGTGTTGCTGCTATAACATAAGTGATAACAGGAGCTAACGTTTTTTTTTCCCCACAGCATCAAACGTAACTATAAACAGATAAAAAGTATGACAAGTCACTCATTAATAAATAAACAACACTTAGTTTTGACAAATTGTTGTGGGATAAGAAGAATTTTTAAAAAATTAAGACATGGTTATTGGAAAATAATTAACTTCACTGTGGTTGTTGATTATTTTCCTATTGTTTTATTCCTTGCTTATTAAAGATAACAGTATATAGGATCCTTGGCCTATCTATTTATGTATGCACCTGTGTGTGTGTGTTTAAAATGGATGTATATTTGTATGTTTTAATTATTTCCACATTGTAATGTACACGCTCATTATTGTTCCACTGTAGTTGTGGACTGTTAAATTGATTAATGTTTTGCCATTTCTGCTGTTTGATGATGCTGATAATCGATATCCCCAGCGATCAATTGGCTCCTTGCGATTTAATACAGTTCACTCGGTTTAATTTATTACAGAACCATAAGTACAGAAAGACACCTCAGGCTATTGAGAGCCCTTGGATTGAGCAGAGGTTGAAAACTCCTGTAGATATTTATAGATTGTTTCAGTGTTAGATCAGAATAGTGAAGAAAAAA
>CM040457.1:30836935-30881137 GCA_022758105.1 Pangasianodon gigas | reverse complement strand
TTTTTTTTTTTTTTTTTTTTTTTTAAACTTATGAACAGTAGAAGCCTGCAATTCAACAAGCTACTCAACCTTTATCTATAAAAATATCTTCCTCTAACCTCAATGGACAGATCACTTGCCAGAGCACCTGACACAAGCAAATTTTTGTAGTTGTCTAGTGGATAAACACGTTCAACAAACAGAAAAATACACAAAACTACTGCTTATTGTCTTTTTTGTGAAATAAAAATGTTCATCTGAGATGCAGCTATCTTTAAAAATTAACAAGCTTCACAACAGTGTGGCGAAGATTGAGATTGGATTCTGAAAACACATTTAATTTTGTCGAAAAATGTTTGCATTTAAAGAGACTTCATGCAGTCACTATCATGATTAAACATGTCAGTCATTATGAAATGAAAATGCTAGCCAAACTCGAACAATATCTTTTACATGAGCTGAAAGAACACAACACTACACCTCAGCTTAAAGGATGACTTTTTGTCCAGGGTGCAAGCACAATGTGCTACATTAAACAATTTGTTATGCTCATTTGTTTCTCTTAGTCTGTATTAATGTGATTAACTAGCAAAACTAGCAATAATTACTACAGCATATTATGTAGCTACCACCTTTTTTTTTAGCAAAATCAATCAGGTTTGGTGTATATTTATGCTAGGTTTTAGCATGCTAAATGAAAATGAGTGAGTTAAATGTGTCTTTATAAATAAAGCCTTGGACATCTCACCCATGCGGTGTGTAAACTTAGCTGACAACAATGAACTTTCGGTGACTGTAGTTAAAAAAAAAAAAAGTTTGAGTGGTTCATGATGACACATGAGTTAAACATCCAGCTTGCAAGACTACCGTAAACACAAGCTGCTTCTTCCAGTGAAATTAGGCAGTTCTTGGCCATGAGAAATGAAAATTACCAGACTCTCTGGTTTACTCAAAGTCTGACGTGTAAGCCTAACTACTACCTTAATTACCTGTGCACTTTGCCTTACTCTGCTCAGAGCTGATTATTCTCATTTGAACCAATTTGTAGACAGATTGTTTACTTACACAAAAGAAGGGGTTTATTCTGGAGTAGAGCTGGCTGAAGATGCACCACATTAACACACACCACACATTTTCTAGCTCTTTGTATCTTCAGACGGCAATTGTATTGGATTATATACTCACCAGCCACCTGTACACCTGCTCATTCATGCAATTAACCAATCAACCAATCATGTAGCAGCAGCACAAGGCAAAAAAAAAACATAATGGAAAGACAGGTCAAGAGCTTCAGTTAATATTCACATCATTAGAATGGAGAAAAAATTGTGATCTCAGTGACTTTGACTGTGGCCACAGAGGCTGAACTGAGTACTGATAATCTACTGGAATTTTCACACACAACAGTCTCTAGAGTTTACAGAGAATGGTGCGAAAAACAAAAAAACAGCCAGTTGGAAACACCTTGTTGATGAGAGAGTTAAGAAGAGAATGGTCAGACTGGTTTCGATCTGGTTCGACAGGAAGGCTACGGTAACTCAAATAACCACTCTTTACAACCGTGGTGAGCAGAAAAGCATCTCAGAATACATAACCTTGAGGCGAATGGGTTCCAGGAGCAGAAGATCACATCGAGTTCTACTTCTGTCAGTCAAGAACAGGAATCTGAGGCTACAGTGGGAGGCGTAATGGAGCGTACCACATCATAACGTATGCATTAGTGAGGAAGGATGAAAGCTTTCGATAAATAAAACCATTTCTGTGTGCATCATAGTGCTGTACGCTATGTTAAAGTGGGTCTTCAGCCTGTAAAGAGCCCTGAGGTATTGTGTATGTCTTGGCTTAAACATGTAGTTCTACATTAAAGTGTGTGTTGGACTGATTCTCATAGCGTTTGCCCCACAAGGTGGTACAGATGGCACTACTTCAGCGGTAAACATTTCGACAGAACGTCTCCCAGCATCCTCTCTACCTGTCCCGCTTCCCTTCCCTCTCTCACTACCTCTCCTTTCCTCTATTACACTCCACCTGCCTCCCTGAACTCTATCTATCAACAGTTGTATGCAAAAATTTTGGCCAAATGGATTGACTTTTTCCCACAAACTATTTGTTTTGTTTTTTAAATACATTTTCTGCAAATGTTAATCTACAGTTACTTTATATTTGAGGAACTTATAGAAAAAATAGAAGCTGTGGCATATACAAACGTTTGGACACCCTACTAAGTCGGTACTTGTGTAGCCAGCTAGACTTCCTTTTCTTGTTTTTGTCATTTTCAACTCTCTTCCTTGCAGAATGCTTCTAGTTCTGAGATATTCTTGCATGCCCAACATGTTTAAGATCAACCTAGGGATTTTCAATCATGTTCAAGTCAGGGGACAGTGAAGGCCATTCTAAAAGCTTCAGCTTGTGTTTCTTGAAGTAGTTCTTGAGGTATGGTTTGGATCACTGTTGTATTTTAGAAACTCCTGGGATTTTCACACACAACAGTCTTTAGAGTTTACACAGAATGGTGTGAAAAACAAACAAAAAAAACATGAGGTCACAGGTGAGGATTCCTGCTGATGACTCTTCCATGCAGATCATGTTTGTGCAAGGAATGCTGTACAGTACAACAGTGCACTGCCACCACTTCTGTGACAACTAAACCTTCCTGCAGGTCGTTATTGTCGTATAAGGCATATGGGGCTTTCTTTCTATCTGAAAGTTTTCTTGGTCTTCCAGATCTTGCCATAACTTCCACAGCTGAATCTTAATGGCATTTTGGACAGAGGAAATTGTGAGCTGGAAGCACTATAGATCTATCTATCTATCTATCTGAGAAAGAAAATAAAATGAAAGAAAGAAAGAGAAATGAAGAGAAAGAACACTGCTGTACTGTGATGGATGTTGCTGACCTGGCGTTCGATATTTTTGTGTTAGTAACATAACCCTCTTGTTGGGACTGTCATCTCAGTCGTATGGGAAAATATATTTCCTCCATTTCCCACATTACTGCTGGATTCCTCCTTGGTTCCTCCTCGCTGTGTGTGATTTATACAGCCTTATCCTGAGTATCTCGTCCTCGCGGTGAGAAATGATAGCGCATTGTCTGCTGTAATTTAAATGTTTGGTGTTTGACAGAGATGAAGTGTCCTATAAGCGGACTAAAGCTCCTTCCACTATTGATCTTGGACTGTAGCCGGCTCAAAGGCTTTGTGTGTGTGTGTGTGTGTGTGCGTGTGTGTGTGAGGGAGTTTAGCATAGCGGCATGTGTGTATATATAAGCCTTTGCTGTGCTTGTAAACTCATGAACCAATTTGTAGACCTATTCCAAATATTTCTGTCCTCTTTTTTTACTGTATATATCTCTCTAGCTCTCGCTCTCTCAATTATTTATCTCCTTCCCGATTTCTTATCCTAATGAGGACCATGTGCTCTTATCATGTTGTAAACATGTTTTCGTGGGTTTTTTTTGGCAATTAGCTTAGCCTCTCAGACATCTCCATATTATTTTGACTTATTCACTTTATTAGAAAAGAAAGAAAGAAAGAAAGAAAGAAAATGGCAAGGGAGAAAAAGCAAACAAATTAAAACAAACAACAGCAAAATAAAGAAAGAAAGAATGCAAGAAATTCCGGGGGAGAAAAAAGAATTAAGGCGCATTCAGGAAACAAGCAAACATACGAAAGAAAGAAAGAAAGAAAGAAAGAAAGAAAGAAAGAAAGAAAGAGAAGGCAGGGGAGAAAAAATGTATCCCTGGAAACAAACATGCCATGAAAACAGTCAGGAAACAAACAAACACAATAAATAGAAAATGAGAAGGAAAGAAAGAAAGCAAGCAAGCAAGAAAGAAATGCTAGGGGAGAAAAAAACAAATAAAGGGACATTGAGGTAACAAAAAATAAGCTAAGAAAGAAAGAAAGAAAGAAAGAAAGAAAAAGAAAGCAGATGCAGACAAAAGTGAAGAATGGCAGAACTGAGGAAAGAAAGAAAGAAAGAAAGAAAGAAAGAAAGAAGGCAGTATAGTTAGAATTTAAGTGGAATTTAAGAAAGAGATAGAAAGAGCAGAAGAAGTGTTTAGAGGAATGATAAAATAAATTAAAGATGTTAACTGTATTGAACCCCTGCCTCTCTCTCTCTCTCTCTCTCTCTCTGTCTCTCTCTCTCTCTCTCTGTGCTGGTGAGAGGCAGTGTGTGAGTGTGGCACTGTTGAGTGAACCTCATTATCTTTGCCATCTCTCAGTCATTAATCATAGAGCAGCGCTCAGTGTGTGTCCGCCACCCACACCAATCACACACACTTACACACTTCACATATTAAATACCACTGCAACACTAACACAATAAACACACAATAAAAACACACAGGGGGCAGGAATGGAGTTTGGATTGGAGTGCTGATGCCTTTATACTATTAATACTGACACACTGAACGCCTGATTAAAGAACGACACGTCATGCTTTTTATCCCTTTATAGTTACATTTAATTTTGGATCATTACATTGGTACATCCATACAAGTACCTGTGTACGACTTCTCACTTCTTTTGTCGATTACGTTGATTACGTTGGTTTCATCCATGCTAGTCGTCCAACTAGCTAGGGCTAGATCTACTTTGAATTCCAAGATTACGGAAATTCGGGAAATACCGATCTGAAAAACCGACTAAAATCTAAACCTGATCCAACTTTAAGCGTAAACATTTGTAACTATTTGCTATTCAAAACAAATAAAACAAATTTTAAAAAATTCTCTGTTTATTGTGTTATACACTATTGACACAGAAACATTTCTAGTGCAACTGTTTTTTTCAAACTTTAAACAAACAGGAAGAAAACCCCCCCCTATAAGGAGACCACAGAGATGGAATAGTCCATCTGATCTGCTGAAATCTGCCTTCACACAGCTGAAAAGAGCGGGATTAGAGGTTAAAGCTGAAGTTTTAGCGCCTGGCTTTATGATTGCAGTTTTGGGCCTGAATTCCGAAAGAAATCCCACACTGTAGGAACTGAGTTTTGTGTCGGGGAAAGAATGTAATCCGAGAGGGAAAAAAGATTTCTCCGGACTTCTTTAGATAGCTGAGGGTTCTTAATCCAGATCGAGGAACCCTCTAGGCCTTTATCCATCTCTGAATGGCTGAGTTAAACAGAAGAGAAGTGAATATATTTTTTTAAGTTTATTTTGTAATTGAATTCATAAAAGAATTTATTAGTATGTAATCATTTTCTGAGATTTTACTTTTGGCAAAATTCTAAATATTGAAAAAAGGGAAGGTTGTCACCGAACGTTGACTTTATCAACAGGAATGAACTTGTTTCGTCTCGTAACTGTTAATGGATACAACAATAATTAATAAAACAATGTGTAATTGTTGGTTAATTGTTGTGGTATAAGAGGAATAAAACACTTCATATCCTGTTGTTATTGGAAACTAATCAACATTAAAAAGATTTCGTCTCCTGTCTTTTTTTTTTCAGTTGCTCTGTTATCCTACTGTGATCACCTGTTCTGTGTTTGGCCTGCTTTCTTCTATCTTTCTAGCTCTCGTTTCTTTTGACCCATGTATGAGGTTTTTGACTTATGAATGTGGATTATGAGTATGATTACTCTGTCTGACTCCTGCTGTGAAGTCTGGTTGTGATTCTTGGATTTGATCTACAGATTGAGTTTATGCACTTGCATCCTGCTTGAGTTGTTATCATAAGCAATATTATTAGAACAAGTGCATTAATATAAATCTGTGATTTGAAATACAGCCAGAACGTTCAAAGCTGCTGTCATAAAAAAATTAATCAACACATTCTGACCAATCAGAATCAAGAATTCAATAGCGCTATGGTGTACGTTATATAACAATATAATATAATGGAATATATGTATACGTCTCTGGACATTCCACAGCTCTTTTTTTTTAACCAAGTGTTATATTGCAATCTCACCCACACACACACACACACACACACACTTCTATAGATTATCTCAACCCTTCTCTCTCTCTCTCTCTCTCTCTCAGCTCATCCCTGCCTCATTAACTACCAGCTAATTTCAAGTGTATTTCCTGAGTTAAACTTTTAAGTTCTTCTCACTTATTTTTTTTCATTCTCTCCTCACTTCCTCTCAGCGTATTGCCCAAACACATGCATAATGCATGCATCTCTCATTAGGGTGATTGTGGCAGAAAAAAAAAAAAAATTGCCAGGATCGCGCTGGGGTCTTTCTCCTATTCCGAAAATTGCGTTTTCTAGGGCTTTTTTTCTCGTTTATTTATCAAAGGCCTCTCACACAATCAGCCATCATGGCAGGCTGTGGGGAAACAGATGTTTACTGATTAAACGTGCCAGGATGGCTGTATTACGGCCCATTCAGCGTGGAGAAAGCACAGGAAAAGCTGAGGAGGAGGCAAAAAGAGCTGGAATGAAAGAAAAAAGCTGACGAAAGGCAGACCAGTAATGTTGTTTGATTGTTGCAATTGTTCTTCAGGGGAGAATCGGCCCTCTTCATCCTTTTTTTTTTTCTTTCAAATTTAATGTAGTACTTATCCTTGCCAAACTGCTTCATACAAGCACTTTCATATAGTGGGGTTGGAAAGGAAGAAATCTAAGAGGATGTCTTGAAAAGCGCTGGGAAATTCGGTATTATATATTATAACCGTACGAGCCGATAAAATATAGAATACGTTTTGATATATAATGGTGTCTGCTTGCTTCACACTTTCACACAATAGAAATTAATTTATTTAAACAGCACATAAGATCGCTCATCTTAAGATTTCACAAACTAATAAAAATGTACTTTACAAGACATTCAAAGTTCTCATAAAGTCCAAATCTCGAAGGTCTCTACTTCTCTTATCCGGCTAATGACTGTACGCTTTATGTCAATAGAATAGGACGAGTTTAGCATCCAATCAAATTCATCAATTTTGGAAAAAATTAGATAAAATTTTGGATAAGATCACTATGGATAAGCGACCAGACTGCAGTGTTGGACTCAGTAAAATGTTTCAATATGCGAAAGTAAGCAAAGACTCGTATAAAACGAGGCGTCTACTTTACTTCCCTACAAGTTATGAACTCTAAATCTAATCTGAAAAGGCATGTTGAGGTACGTTTCGTTAATTTGCTAACATTAGCTGGATATATTTAACTAAGCTAGCTTGTTTTCTTTGCTAATGCCAAGGTTAGATTAGCATAAATTATAGTAGCTAACAGTAATTAGCTAGACAGCAGGTCAAATTCTAGCTAATGGTAAATATCGGTTATTTACATGATATTTTACTTTGGATTAATTCGTTAGCTAACTATGTAGCGTCAGTCATGCATATGAGCAGCAAATGTACAGAGATCGAATTATGTGTTCAGGCGGAAACAGTTGGCGTAGTTGCTTTAAATCTTCTAACACTTTTAGATGAGTAGTAAAAGTTACTTTTCATATGAAAATATTACATTAACTAGGCTAAATTTTTACTTAAGTACTTTTTTCATTGAAGCTTTTGGCACATTATTTATACTTTCAATTAAACATATTTTCTTAGTAAATCATGCTCAAATACGTAAATTCAACCATGAAAAAAATCACACTTGGCAATCAGTCATTTATTTCTCATATTTCTATTTTACAATTTACAAACTAGATAAAAAAAGGACCATAAATAAATGAAATGTACCTAAATTCATTTTTTTTAAAAAAAGAAAGAAAGAAAACAATGGCATTATATAGATAGTTGCAAATACGCACATTGTTAATCTACACAACTAGATTAACCGAGCAAAAAAACAAAAACAAAAACAACAACGACAAAAAAAACATGGTTTGTTAGTTTGATTCCCAAGAATTAAACTACAATTAAGAAACTTGGCACGATACATTCTATAGCTCTCCAACTCCTCCACATTCCTTGCATATTTCCAATCAGGTGCTCAAACTGAAAAACGGGAGGAACAAAACGGTCTCGGGTTCGGAATGGAGATGCGTGTTAAACAGACAAACAAGATTGTTGGCTTTCATGAAATGTGAATTGTCAAGTTTTCCCTCTTTTTTTTTTTTTAACATTCCTGCAGTAAGTTTAAAGTTCACGTGTCCATATTCCAGTTCCCAGAGCCACAACTGAAGTGTTAGCGCTAGCTGCTAATCCTCCGAGTCTGAATTTAGCTTAGCATGACAGCTTATGACTCCAGAAGCGTTTAACAAAAGACTCCAGTGACTCCCTCGTGGCTAAAGAAATCAAAAACAGCGTGGTTCCCCCCCTAAAAAAAAAAAAAACACAGCTAGCAAATGGTTTATCTTAGCGTACTCTTTATGTCTTCTTTAAGTGTGTGTTTTTGTGTGTTCCTCAGAGCAAGAGTCATCCTTCACAGAAAAACACACACACATACACACACACACGAAGCTGTAGAGCACATCCAGCTAAGCAGCTAGCACGTGTTCTGTTGCTAGCATACATTCAGTCGCTAGCATATGTAGAAATGCAGACAAAACAAAGCTCTTGGGAGGTGTGCAAATTATCCATAGCCTCTTCTCAACTTGGTATTATTTGTTTCTGGAAGATTTTCTGCGTCGAGAGGAATCTTGGGAAGAGTTGTAAATAATTTACGCTTTAGCTAAGGTGGTGAAGGATGTCGCTACGATGCAGAAACGCCGATGTGACCCTACAGAGAAAACAGAAGGACAGAGAAAGTAAGCGAAATGAACGTTTGAGGCATTTTCAATACACAATGGCTTCAGGTTTAGTGCTTGCTAGTAACTCAGAGCTGAAATAGCTGCTTTGCGTTGTTGCTCAAGAGAAAGATGCTTCTCCTTTATTCCTTCCTTTTTTTTCTATCTTATTGAATAAGAGAAGTATAACTTTGTCATCATTTCTCCGTCTCCAAATCCCACCTTGAGGACTGTATAAATAACTCCAGAGGAAATAGAGCAGATCTCATAAACAATGGAATAGTGCTTACCTTAATTCCATCCAGCCTCCAGCGAGTGGGAATTTCACAGCCTGCCCGGGTTGAGAGAGAAAAATAAAAACCCATAGAGACCAAGCTGGAGAGAAAAAGAGGCAAGAGAGATCTCAACTCGGAGCAGTGTTCTCTAATCCATCGGTGCGCATGAGTTGCCAGCCAAGTGGAGACAGATATTCCATTTCAAAGGGGCGGAGAAGCCTTCAGATGGAGCCAGAAATCCCAGAATGAAAAAAAAATAATAAAGAGCTTCAGAATGTCTTTTTTTATCTTAAAGCTACAGTTTGTAACTCGCCAGGTGGACTGAACGATGAAATGGCAAAGTGGAACGAATCCAAAAAGTTCTACTTATTTACATTTACATACATACAAAAAAAAAAACAAGGTGAAGGGGGAAAAAAGAGCATGCCCTCAAAGTTCCATCGTGTAGCAAAATGCACGAGTGAAGAACGTAGTTTCACAACACCACGGAAGGGAACGAATCCTCCGATCGAAAGGCGATCCAGGAAAAAAAAAAGTGCCGTTAGCCGTTCGTCCTTGTTCTTGTTTTATTTTTTGTCTCCGATTCGAATTTTTTTAAAGTGCGTAAATGAGGATGAGGTAAAAATGGAGTTGTTTTTTTTTTCTGTCTAAAATCAAAACAAAAACAAGAGGAGGGGGAAAAAGTGTGTTGTAAGAGTTTCCGATCAGACTGGAACCATCCTGTCCTGTATCTGCTGCATCTGGGACAGCATTCCCTGCGCGCTGCTGAGGATCTTGTCCTGGTGCGCGGCTGACGAGATGCCTATCCTTGTCATGTCTCTGATGGAGGGGAAAAATAAAGAAGGGGTGATGAGAACATAACCAAAAACACATTTCTGAAAATGGCTCTAAAGGTTTCTGCAAAGCGTCAAGAAAACCTCAAACCAGCGGTTTAAACTGTGTGTGTTCCACAAGAAGCTCCACAGGCCGTTCGAGTTAAACGGAACAACTAGCATTTGGCACTTAAGCGAAAAAAAATCACTATCTATAAAGGTCTTTACATAGAAGCGTAATGTTTTTAGACCATATGTCAAGGCAATTCTTCCCCTCTGCGCTGCTTTAAGAGCAAGCTTCCATTAATTCCATTCAATTTATTTGTATAGACTGTTTAACAATAGACATTGTCACAATGCAGCTTTACAGAAATCCGGCTGGAGGTTTATATTTAGATCCCTAATGAGAAAGCCAGAGGCGAAGGGAACGAGGAAAAGCTCCCTGAGACGACAACCATGCGTGGAAACCTCGAGACTCAAAACTGAGAACACATCGATACCGTTTTTTTAAAGACAAGTACAAGTCTGCGTACGAGTTTTTTTGGTGGTCGATAACGATACCGAAATACGTAAATCCATCAGTGATGTCACTGAACATTTTATTTAGCGCTGCTTACGTTTCTCGGTTTACACAGTGGCCATGAAAAGCGCCTGTGCGTGTTCACGCACCTCTTTCTAACGTTAGCTAGCCGATTTTAAATTAGCTAGCTACGTTATATTACATTATCTTCGATCGAGTAGGGTTGCACTGGAGCTGAGCGGGTTTTGTTTCACTTCGGAAAAGCGCTTCTTTATTTAACGCAGGTTTTATTGTTTTCATTACGTCAGAATCCCTCGATGTCAATGACCCATAGCGGCTGATCGTCAAGAACAACATACTGGCTAAGAGCTGCTATTTTTTCTCATTTTTTCTCGCCTAGCCTGTGTTTGTTGACGAGTGCTGCGAGTAGTGAACTCTTCGTTCTGAGTTTTATGTTTACGAACTTTTCTCAGGTTACTTGTCTTGTAGGAAGAGGCTGTAGTTCCTCCTCTTGATGGTTTCGCAATCCCGTGTCCGAAGTATCGAATAGCGGAGTCATTAATTACTCTAACACACCAACAGAAACATATCGAGCATGCTCTCAGCCTAGACGTGGGCCTCGGTGCCAAATTTTCACGACTTACTCTTGCGTCATGTGCACTACTGCCTCTGGGGTGGTGTAGCCGGCGGCGGTGAAGTTGTCACGGTAACGCTCCATGTTGATGGCCGTTAGCCAGTCAGACACGGTGCCCAGGGGAGAGGAGAATTCTGGACTGCTAGGCTCTAGAAGGGTGGTGTTGGGTCTGGAAAAGAGACAGAAAGTCTAAAGTGTCATTTTGCTGCTTGGGAACTTTCCATTTTTTTATTATTTCTTGAGTCTTACTGCTAAGTATTTTACAAAGTTACAGGTTCACTGGGGAACGTAAAAGTTTATAACTGCACGCAAGAGTCTTTAGTCACCAACACAGAGCTATTATAATAAAAACCATCAAAGTCGTAGCCAAAATCTGTGTATTATATTTATTATAATGTACAGTAATATAAATATAAAATAACGATCCAGGGATTTATTTAATGTTTCTCGATGAGCCAATGCAAGCCCTTATACTAACAGTCTTAAGAGGAATATTATTCAGTAAAAAGATACTTTATTTGTTCGCGTTATGCAACAAGCCCCCATTTTTATAGTAGTTTAAAAAATAAAACCTAAAATAGCCTTGATCTTTTAGGACAACTATTAACTTTAGTGTGGTAACACTAACTCCGCTTCTCGTCCTATTTTCCGGACGCCTTCTGATCAGAACGTAATAGTGGATTCCATAGTATACCTTGCTATTTCTCCTCCAGTCCTCTTTAGCGTATTGGGATTACGGATTAATTTGTCCAACATATTGACGATCTGGCTAAATTTGGGTCTCTCAGCTCGTTCTTTTTGCCAGCAGTCCAGCATCAGCTGGTGTAGAGAAATGGGACAATCCATTGGCGGGGGAAGCCTGTATCCCTCTTCAATGGCTTTTATGACCTGAAAAAGAAAGAGGACGAAGACAAAAAAAAAAAATGAGAGAGGAGGAGTGAGTAAGCTGAAAGAGCTGAGAAAGCTGAGAAAGCTGAGAAAGCGAAAGGTCACAAACTGGCCTCCTTTCGCATCACTGAATCAGCATGTTCTCGAAAAAGTCTCGTCACTCACATCCTGGTTGCTCATGTCCCAATATGGCCGCTCGCCGTACGACATCACCTCCCACATGACGATCCCGTAGCTCCACACGTCACTGGCTGAAGTGAACTTCCTGTACGCGATGGCCTCTGGTGCCGTCCAGCGAATGGGGATTTTCCCACCCTGTGATTGATAGGTTCCCATTATTTCCTTTCGAGAGACACAACAAACACGTGCGACGAGGTTAATCACACACACACACGCACACACACGCACACAGAGACATGCAAAGCACTACGGCACCATGGGTTAGTAACATAGAAAGCAACAGCTTGGCGCAGGCAGACTTGCTAAAATCTGTGTTATCCACACAGAACATGGCCGCATGGGCGTTCTGCGGCGCGAACGGTAATTTTACACGGTTACTTTCAGCTTAGTAACGCTTTAAAAACTTACTCGTGTTGTATACGCTGCATCTGGATCTTCCTCCAGGACCCGAGACATGCCGAAATCAGACACTTTACACACCAGGTTGCTGTTGACTAGAATGTTCCTGGCGGCTAAGTCACGGTGCACGTAGCTCATATCCGAGAGATACTTCATTCCCGACGCAATTCCTCGTAGGATACCGACCAGCTGGATGACCGTGAAGCGGCCGTCATTCTTCTGCGTGGAAAGTGGTGGAAATAGTAAACATTTATTTCCATGCGAAAAAGACTGATAGAATCTATAAGTCCTCTTTGCATTGTCAGTGTTAATAATGTTCCAGACTTTCTCAGATTTAATGTTTGACTCACCCTCAGGAAGGCATCCAGGGAGCCGTTTTCCATGTACTCGGTGATGATCATTACAGGTTTGCCTGTGAAGGAAAAAATTACTTACAGTTAAGGAACTAAAAACAAAACTGCCTTTTTTTGTACACGATTCAAAAGCCAATTTAATACAATTTAATGTAATTTTAGCACAAGCTAATCCAATTGGTCGATAAAACCAAAATATAATGTTACATCTAATTATTTAATGCTACTAGCATTGAGAAAACAACATGCTAACTTGGCTTCTAAGACATTCTTGCATTGTTAGATATGCAAATTGACTTCAGTTGAAAATGGAAATAATTAAAAATTGTTAAAAATAGTTTTTAAAAAAAATCATTACTCCATCAAAATGCTAATGTTCCATCTTTTAGTTCAGTAAGCATTAATTAGCAATTAGTCTCCACTAGCCTTCAGCAAAATGCTAATGTTTGAAGCTTTCACTGTTAGCAATGGTATATAGCTTAGGTATAGCTAAAAGTGCTACACTGTGCTATATATGCTACATGGCGAAGTGACTTTATTTAAACATATCCTTTAAAATGCTAATGAAATGCTAATGTTACATCCTGTGAAGAAAATCTAGTAGGGTTCAGTTTGCAGTTTGTCTCCACCAGCCTTAAGCAATATGCTAACGTTGGAAGCCAGTGTTTGAAATAAACATAAACTCCATTTTGAAATTATAAAGCTGCTGCAGCTGTAATACATCTTTCTCCCCCGCTTCTGACCTCTCTTTCTATTCTCTTCCTTCTACTCGAGCTTCTTTGCTAGCACTACTTCATAACTAGCAATCAACGAACCCATCTGCTCAACAAACACTATGTTGTCTCAGCCAAAGGCTCCACAGAGGCTGCCTCATGAATGGTAATCATCTCTGCCACACAAGAGAAAAACTAATCAAAACCCTCGAGAAAAAAAAAAAAACACCCCATGCACAATAAGCAGTTTTTCATTGTTTCGTTAGCCGTCTGGTTGCGTAACCGTCTCTACTGGAAATAGAGAGAAAATGGGGTTTTGGATGAAGAAGAAGTGCTCAGAAATTTTGTTGTGCGTTGTTTAGTGCGCTTTGAGTGACACTTCCCAATCAAGAGCCTTCTTTTCTCACACTTGCCCTGTCTTATTTGCATAGGTGTTATTTTCCAGCTTGTCTCTCTGCGTGTTTGTTTATCGAATGCATCCATTGCCGAGGGGCGACTGGACCTCCGTTTGCGGAATTACGAGCCCCTCCTTAGACAGAGAACAGCGACGTTGATGGCTTTACAATGGATGACAATCACGCACACACATGGGCTCTCCACCTATGAGAAATCATTATGGTATAAAAGCTGGGGCTTCATTATGCAAATGCAATCTAGCGCTGTTGCATTTAGCGCCAACGTGTTGCCGAGCCGTCTCTGAATGCCTCCTTTAGGGAAGGCTGGCATCTTTCACTATCCCCCTCTCGCTTTCTGTCTGTCTGAGGCTTGGGGGCATTTGGTGCTTATTTATTCAGGACACTTGCAGTATCATTAGTGATTTAACACATTTAATTGGCCCTGTTGGAGATGGAAGGACCACCATTATTCGCCGGCAATAACAATCAGCTTGAGCCCTCTTTAGTCAGGCCACGGTTTTTACAAGGCCTCGTACCTCCATTAATAAAACCAACAGCTCTCACCAGGCCAACTAGCCTGGAGTTAAAAGGGCCACTTTTAAGACAAAATGGAAGCTAAGCTAAACAACTCCTCTTCTTCTCTCTTGGCAATGTCTTCTCTAATGCATTACTTAAAGGCAGAGTATCTACCAGGCATCTCCACAAATAAGGTTGAAGCCAACAAGACAAACCTAACCCTTGTTTCTCCTATAAAATATCCTTATACACTCACCAGCCACTTTAATAGGAACACCTGCACCCCTATCCAATTAGCCAATCATGTGGCAGCAGCACAATCCATAAAATCATGCAGATACAGGTCAAGAACTTCAGTTAATGTTCACATCTCAGGGTGGTCTTCTGCTGTAGAGTCCCAGCTTCCTTCAGGTTTGATGCATTCTGAGTTGCTTTTCTGCTCACCATGGTTGTACAGAGTAGTTAAATGAGTTACCGTAGCCTTCCTGTTAGTTCAAACCTACCAGGTCATTCTCCACTGACCTCTGAGATCTGAGATCTGAGGAACTAATTGCAGGTAGGAGCTACTGTTGTGCGTGGGGAACTGAAGAACACATGCGCCATAGGATTGGTCCACGGAATCGAAAGCAATCGCCAGTCATTTTGCTTGGAGTCGCTCCATGGCATCCTACCTAATTTGCCTAGCATTGAGAATATCTCAATCTCAGTGTGGTCTTCTGCTGTTGTAGCCCGTTTTCTTCCAGGTTCGACGCATTCTGAGATGCTTTTCTGCTCACCATGTTTGTAAAGAGTGGTTATTTGAGAATTGAGAATGTCACTTGTCGTACTTTCGCTGGAATCAGGTTTCCATGTCATGCATTTGCACTGAAAAAAGTGCTGAAGATTTTTGAATGCTGTGTGATTGAACACTTAGATTCTTTGAACATCAATCTTTGTTTTGAAAAGTGCCTTTTGGCTTGTGTCTCAGTTATATCTTTGGGTAATTTTGTATGTCCTGGGGGGGAAAAATTACTGTTTAGCTTTATGAAGGCTATTAGGCCATCGTGAAATAAATCAGCATCAGGATCTAATGAAATTTAACAAATCTCCTGGATGCTATAATGCTGCCAAATCTCTGTTTTGTTTTTACAGCCTTAGTAAAGTGAACACAGGGTAATTTGCAAACCAGAGGTGACAGTGGAGTGGAAATCTGCCTCAGACGACATGAGCAAGAAACCTCGAACTCAATAAGGAGCTCATCTTCTTCTACAAAGAGTACCAAGTGTGTTGAAAGGATGTTCAGTAGGAGCAGATTGTTAATAAGAGTCCTGGGATGATTTTTATGATTACAGCAGCAGAAGCAGCAGTTCATTTCAGCAATATACTTTCTCCTCAATATGTGTACTGTAAATGTGCTGGTAAAAATGTGAGTCAAACGTCCATCTACAACAACCATCTATTATTTGTACAAATATAACCAGCTAAGTATGAGTTATGACCGAGAACAGACGTCAAAACGTTCTTGCTTAATTCACATATACAGGCAGATACTTTCAATCAGCACGGCGATACTAAAAGTTGTGATGTGATACCTGCCAGTCTGCCAAGATTCCGGGGCTGGCAAAGAAGCGGCCACTGGAAAAGACGAGCTTGATTTTCATCAAGGTGGAAAAAAACGGAGTAAGTAATGGAGTATGTAGTTTTAGATATATATTTTTTTTATTTAAGCTGGGCGCCAAATGGTGATTACGATGCACTGGGTAATTTAGAACGTGGAGCAGAAGAACAGCACTCAAGTGGGCTTTCGATGCCAAGCACCAAGCCAAACCCTAAACTTGTGAAACTTTAGGGAATGAGGGGGGAAAAAATGAATTTTCGACTGAGCAAACCGAATTCCAGTACTGAGAGGTGAAGGCTTGAAATGCCTCCAAGGCTCACACAGACAGGAGAATCAGATCTGGGCTGAGTTTTATGACGCTTCATCCAACTGTACTCACATTTAGTGACGACTCCCTCGAGGCGGATGATGTTGGGGTGATCAAACTGGCCCATGATGCTGGCCTCGCTCAGGAAATCGCGTCTTTGCTTCTCCGTGTATCCGGCTTTGAGGGTTTTGATGGCCACGCAGATCTCTCGTTTCCCCGGCATCTTCAAGCGCCCGCTACACACTTCGCCGAACTCACCTGCGATACACGCCACACTGAGTTATATAACCGTTGCACAATACGCTGGTTTTTCAAAGACTGTGGTGTATTTAGAGGACGCCTTTTTTTTTTTTTTTGCAGGAACTGTTTTGCAGCAAATAAAGCAATCGGAACATTGTGAACTCTGAATGGGACACAGCCGGAGGGCTTCTTACCGATGCCGATGACCTTTTCGATCTTAATGCAGGAGGCGTCGATCTCTTTGGCGAATTCGCGCACGGCCTGGTTGGGGTCCTCGTACGTGAAAGGGTCCACATAGATCCGCACCCCTGTGGGTGGATGGATGGATGGATGGATGGATAGAGCGAGTGAGAGAGAGAGAGAGAGAGAGAGAGAGAGGTAGAGATGAATGTAAGAAATAACAGTAGTGCAGGCTAAAACACAACAAATGGGAGACATCTGTTTTCTATTCGCGCCACACGTTTTTGCTAGCTCCTGTCAACACTCGTTTCTGCATCTCCTTTGTTCTTTTTTACTCATCTTCTCCAACAAACTCAGTGTGTGTATGTGTGTGTGTGTATGGATATGTTTATTCAGTGCTCGCCTTATTACCTGGGTGTAGGTGTTTCTCTTCATCTGAATCCTGCTTGGCTTTGCTGTATTTACTCCTCCTAGACAAAACAAATGACCTGAACATTATTTTTCTGATAAAAATGTCCAATTTATCACACAGACCATTTGTCAGTTCAAACAAGCAGATGCTTAAGGAGTCAATAATGCCAGAGTTTACAAAGCTGAGAAACAAAAGGTGAGTAAGAGACAGAGAGAGAGAGAGAGAGTGAGTGAGAGAGAGAGAGATGCAGGAAGTGGCTGAAACGGTCAACCCTATCCAAACACACTCTCCCTCCTCTCAACACACACACAAACAAGACCAATTCCCCTCTCTCCCTCAAAGCTGCAGGGTCACCTGGTCTAAGCAGCAGGAGTTCTAATACACACACACACCCACACACACACATACACACCCCGCTGTGCGCAGGGTCACCTGGGCGAGTCAAATCAACCTTTTCAGGAATGCGACTGTGTTGTTATTGTTTCTTCGCTGCAGCCCGGCGTTGACAAAAGCCCCCCTGAGGTGGGCGGTTGAGACAGAGAGAAAGAGGAAGGGTGTGTGTGTGTGTGTGTGAAAAAGAGAGAGAGAGAGAGAGAGAGAGTGAGGAGAGGGAGGAGGGGAAGATCCACAGGTAGAACAGGAGAAGGAGGAGGCCAGGCTTTAACGCCTCAACGCTCTGGTGTGGCCTGAAATAGCCTCACTTCAGTGTGTGTGTGTACGATCCAAGAAACATGTTCTTTAATTAATAAAAAAATTTATTCACTGGCAAATTGCTGTGCTGTAAGAGGACTGAAACACTTCAGGACATGCTGTTATAGGAAAATAATCAACTTCAGGGTGCTAACAGTACTAACTCTGCTTACATCACCTCGTGATTGATTATTTTCCTATAACAGCGCAACCCCGAGTGCATTATTCCTTACTCAATATATATCAAGATTCTTCTTATTTCCTGAAGTAGTGATTATACTAATAAAGTCAATATCAGGTCCTGGTTGCCAAGCAACAGCCGTAGATTTTTTTTTTTTCTTGGTGGTGTGCTCAGGCTTTTTGGACCCTGTCATGTCGATCCTCCCAAAAGAAAGGGTGAGAAAAGGAAAGATAGTGAAGGTGTTATCTTTTTTTGAAAAGGGACAATGTCAGGAAGTGTCTAGAGGCAGCTTTTTGGAAAACAAAGAGCCCATTCATTAGGGATGCGATCGGAATTTAGGACACAGGTGATTATCACAGCTGATAACGCTACAGTGTCGATCTTGGAAAAGAAAAGAAGTGCTCACTTAAAGGATACTCGGGAAAGCAAGCTTTTAGTCGAGACACTTTGCATTTTTTTTTTAAAGAAAACGGACTGTTGGTAAGGGGTAAAGGTGGCTGCTGGTGTGGAATCGAACACACCTACACAAACAGAGATGCGTTTAACAAGCAAGATGGAAAAAAATACGTTCTAGGATGCAGCGCCGGTGACATTTTGCCCGTGGGAGTTCTGACAGAAAGATGATGTCAGTAACGATGGTGAAGAGATACGTCCTGACAGACAGAGACGACAGAAAGGTGACCAGCGGGAATAAAAACGAGAGGAAGAGTGACGGTGTTATTTACAGAGTAACGTACCTGCGTCCGATGACGAAGACGGCGATGAAGATGAGCAGCAGAACCACGCTGCCGATAACGGAGACCAGAAGAACCGTGGAGTTCGCGCCATCGCCGATAATAGGAGAAGGAACTGGGGGGTGGGAACAAAATAAAACAAGCTTTTAATGATCAATACTTGTGCGAGATCTTGAAGCTTTAGCGATAAGTACATTCTCATAACAAACAAACAAACAACGTTTTGTCGATGATATTTTATTTGATTTTTTTTTTACTCTCTCAGGCATTTTCTTTGTCCTTTCAAAAAGCCCTGAGCTAACAAAGCCTTGTCTAGTTATAGACACATCAGACACATCATTAAAAAAAAAAAAAAAAAAAACACACCTGAGTTGGTCATGAATTCAAAAGGAGTGCTGAATTCTCCGTAGCCGGCTGCGGTGCGGGCTCGTACGTGGAAAACGTAAGAGGTGAGCGGACTCAGGCCTTTAATGTCAGCGCCGCGGGATGACGTCTTCATGATGCGATAGCTGCGCTCGTTCTGGTCCTGATTGCAAAAAAAAATGAAATTGAAAAAAAGTTCGAAAAAAACAACAAAAACTACTGGAAAAACATCAAACACAATCTTCATCTGGATTATTAGTGGCATGAACATTATTTACATGAACATGTGATAAGAGAAAACACTCTGTTCCTGTTCCTTATTTACAAGTCAACACATTATTATTATTATTATTATTATTATTATTATTATTATTATTATTATCATCATTTATTCCACCTTGTTGGTTACACATCCTGAATCTGTAACGACTTTATACTGAGTTTTACATGTTAATTCATTTTTCTTCATGAAAAATCATTTAAAACTCAAGAGAAAGAATTTTACAGAAAAATTTGCTGGGAATTTTTTTTTTTTTTTAGTTCAATCAAGAAAATAATATTTTTCAGTATAAAATCTGACATAAATCCAACTATAATCAACATTCGTCTGTAATTTCCTTCTAACTAGGGATAGGAATGAGCATTCAAGATTCCTGAATGAAGGTCGTGTAGATACTGAGATTTTATGTTCTGAATATAGAAATGTAGAAAAATATAGAAAAATACAATGTTTTGATGGGATTCCTCTAGCTAATGCATTTATAAGGTTTATAAAAGAATTGACACATCAAAATGACTTAAATTGACATCAGAAAATTAAATTTCAGGAATATACTATGACGTGAAGTGGTTGCCGAGTGGGCGGAGCTTAATGCCTTTTTCAAAGTTGCGGTGTTGCAAGGTGACAAAAAACATAAACCTTATGCTGCTGAGTTTGGATATTTTTATTACTAGAGTATAAAAGAAGCCGCAATTTTATCCCCAAAAAAAAAAAATTCTGGAAAATGTTTTCAATTGACGTCACCAAAATTGTCTACCTGTAGCGTCTTGTCTAAAATATCTCTGAACGGAACGAACCCACGTGATCAGCTGCTTTGTTTGCTCTGGAAAAGAAAGCACACAGACCGGGATTCTATGCAGGTCTGATATGAAAAAAAAAGGGGGAGGCTTTCTGTAGGGGAAACCACAAACCACATTTTTGAAAAAAAAAACAAACAAAAAAAAAAAGCGCCTGTCTATTGTTTGCGTTCCCTCCCATGGGTGTAACCGGAATTTGCTTGAGTAGAAATCCCTGGAGCTTTCCTCTGCATTCATACCACTTTGGTACTTCCAAATCTGCACCAATGCAAGCAAAGCCAGTGAGATTTTTCCTTCATGTCCCCTAATGCTTGGTTTGTACCTGCTGGAGCCTAACGTAAGCCTCTGTGTTTGTGTTTATGTGGAATTTTTTTTTGCGTAATCTCTCAATCACTCTCTCTTCCCTGCTCTCGATTACCTATCACTCTCACGTTTCCCACAACCTTTTAAAAAAAAAATGTATATAGAAGTTCAGTGATACGTCCCAGATTGCCTGAATCGCTTTGTGTAGTTCTTGGCCCCCCTGCTATGAAAGTGAAGGTGATGATGATGATGATGATGATGATGGGTTATGATCCTAGGCTGCGGTTCCCATTCCTGCGGTTCTACTCACCTTCTCGTAGTACTTGACCTCGTACTCCAGGATGACGCCGTTGGGCCTCTCGGGCTGCTGCCATGCCAGCGACACGCCGTGCCGGGTGATGTCCTTGGCCTGGATGGACGTAACTGGAGAGGGAGCTGGAGAAGATGAAAAGAATAATACAAGAGTAAAATAACACGGAGAGAAAAGTCTAGAAAGCTAGGAGCGCTAACCAAAGAATTTGAAGTGTGACTATTTTAATATTGGTTCTGTTCCCAAGAACCGGGATGAAAATAATCTTATGATCTTAGTTTTGGAGATCCCAGGAAGCTAGAGATTCAAATTTCGGGCTGAAGGTCTATTGCGCCAAAGATGCCAATGGTGCCAATGGCGAGGGAATAATGGGCCAAAAATGGTGCAAATGCCACCATCCATATCTATGAATTTAAGCCTAATCACCATCCCTATCATCACTAAGTCCCCATTATTACCCTCTAGATTGGATGGTAAGCATAGACCATCACTGATTTGCTATTTGGGACGGACGCTGAGTTTTTGAAAAAAAAACCAAAAAACTGCTGTTAAACATTGTATAAAAGACAAACATATTAGCCCCATGAAGCTATAAACCATTACAGCGGCCGAGATATGTTTACGTTATCGTGCCGAGACGGGGATGAAAAACCTTTTGGAGTGTCGCTTAACGGCAGCAGCTGATCGATGTGGGTTTCGTGTTCCCTGTATGAAGGCTGCTCTCGCCAAGGCGGCCGTTATAACAGCACGACGGCTCGGTTTTCTCGGAGATAAAGGCGGCGACCTGCGAGCTTTTTATTTTCTTTCGTAGCCAGACTTTATTATTGGAAGCAAGTCTGCTGTAATCTATATAGCTTTAAATCCACATTCCAGAGACCGTGCAAGATCAAGCTGAGGCTTACAGCCTTTCATTTGTCTGAATGGCTGCACAGAGAGGAATGGAAGCTGATTTGGAAGTGAGGCTCATAAAAAATCCAGTTGTGTGTGTTGTAAATGGCAGACCGAGACAGGCAAATTGGTCAAGCGCACATGGACAGGTGTGTCTGCCATTAATGAGACACAAACATACACCGCGGCTTCACCAAGCTATAATTAAACACCTTGTAAAAATCACCACTCGACACTAACAAACTAGGCATCCCATGCACATGCTTGGAAATGCAGAAATGCTAACACACACACACACACTCAGTTTATTGTCAGAGTAATTGCTTCTGACGCTCACATGGCAAGCTGTGATGAGAAATTTGTACGCAGTGACCACAAAAAAAAAAAAACGTAGACTGGTTTTCCATATTTGGGTAGCAACTCCAGCTGTCTGCGCTACGCATGCTACGCATCAGCCTCGCACCTACTCGTATGAAGACATCATACTGGTATTTAGTGATGTCATACAGCTGTGTATCCACACAAATCTCGCTATTTCATTATATGATGTGTGAGGAGACTTAAAGCGCTCTTATTATCGTATATAAACACGCACACACTGAGCTTCTAGCTATTAAATTGGGCTAGCTAATAAACTGGCAACTCCTAGGTGTGAACATGCGTTACTTCATGAATAGTAGAGTAGCTTGGCTACTTGATTGCGTATGTAGATTAGGCGACACAAAAACAAAACAAAAACGCAAAACATTTCCAATACGAGTACGCGTTGTTTACGTAAGGAATAAATCTCGAAGTGTTTTATTCCTCTTATATCACACCAATGTTTATTACAATTTTGTAGTTGTTAAAGAATGACAACTTTTTATCTGTTTATAGTTACATTTTAACGTGGATCATCCATGAAACTAGTTTTCACTTACGTTATAGCAGCTATAAATACACTTTCCCTCACCAGCCTCTCATAATCATATATATATATATATATATATATATATACACACATATATAAACACAGCTTGCCGTGTTACCGAGAAAACAGAGAAATCGTCTGTCCTATAGCGGAAAACTTAAAGCGCTGACACTGGAGACTCCTTCCAAAAATGCTAAATAAACATCTCTTCACTATGTATAATCAACAGTTAAATAACGTTTTTTTTTAAATTCGCTTCTTTTTAGTCATAGATTATATGGAGCAGTTACAAGTGAGTTAATTGTTACTATAGAAACGATAGTCTGAGCTACTGTTATAGAAAATTAATCAGCACCTTCTGACCAATCCGAATCGAGGATATTGCGAAGAACATATCCTAATATCTCTCGACATTTCCTGAAGCAATAAAGTAAAATGGAGGATTTGTGTCACTCACCGGCCTGGTTGGTGGTGACGGTGACCGAGGCGGCCTGGTCAGGCCCGGGGCTCTGCGGCGACACGCCGTTGACAGCCCACACCTGGAAGGTGTAGTTCGTGTGCGCCTGCAGCTCGTTGATGGAGACGCGTGTGGTCCGCAAGCTGAGCTGCTGCGGCGTGTAATGGACGCCGACGCCGCACGGCTCACACCGCTGTCCGTCCGGCCCGCACCGTTTACACACGACGTTGTAAGTGAGATCCTGTCTTCCGCCTGAAAACGCCGGCGCCGACCACTCCAGGTTCACCGACGTCTCGTTGACGTTGGAGATGAGGTGCTGCGGGGCGGACGGTGGCTCTGGTGGAGCAAAGCGAGCAGGCGATTAGATCATGATGCGATTGTGAGACGAATAGAGAGAAATGAAGCATGCTACAAAAACATGACACAAAATCTTCATCCACTTCCCCCGTCGTAGTTATTGGCTCATTACGAGTCGCCATAATGGCAGTAAAGGATTCAAAGCATGCAGGGGATCAGTAACTTTATCATTTTTTAATGTGCATCGTTTAGCCCTTATTTTTCCATCATCTAACCCAAAGCGAGGATTCGGTTCATTATAAAATGCCAAATTAGATTAGGAAATATTATAATATTATAGTACATATCCTGTATTTCAGCATTTCTTGTGTCATCACCATAGATTATCCAGAATCTATTAAATTAAAAAAAATCATTTTCTGGACATGGAACAATGAGTGGCGATCAAAGTCATTCCATATTTGCACATGTAGGTCAGTGTTTATTTAGCACTGGGAAATGAGAGAGAGGAAGAAACGAGCGCACAAACCCACACAATCCCATGCCCTTTTATTGCGTGTGTGTGTTTCTGTAAACCGGGCGCTGCTGAATTTAGGCATAATTACGTTTATGACAAACCGTCGCCGCAGGCATTCCCCTCTGTTTGCTCTGCGTGTGTGTGTGTGTGTGTGTGTTTGTGTTTGAGAGCGAGATCATGAGATGTTCATCTCTATAACCGAGTGGGTGGCTGATAGGAATCTTATTAATACTAATTGCTTTGCCCTTGCGTGCTTTTTTTGCCCTGTTTAGACCACACACACACACACACACACACACTGCTGAAACGAAGCTCTCGCACAAATAAATGTCACAGGCCTGAAACACGCTCGGAACCCTAGCCAAAACTCGACAAACTCTCCACAAACAGATATTATTGCAAAGGGCAGATTTTCTCAGTCTTTTTTTTTTCTCTTAGCATGAAAAGGCATTTCCCTAAACATCCTACGGATGTTACGACATGCTAACTGAGCTTACAGAAAACACAGCTAAGCTTTGTAAATAAAGTTAGCTGTTGTACCACAGTGCTCGTTCTGTCAGCAGAATTATATTACTGCCTGCAAAAGTTGTCTAAAATGAGAACAACGACTCTCTTCAAACTGCCTTCTAAAGGAAAGAACTGATACTTTATCCCAAATAAAAGTTACCTAGCTAGCACTGTAAATGCTAATCAGTGCGACACACTTATTTTTTTCCACAGCTCTCGACCAGTGAGCCCCGAGACCAAGGAATGGCGTGATACATAGCTATCTCAGCAAAACTTAGCGATAAAATAGTTTTCACACTTTATATAAATGGCTCAGAATTCAATTTCAATATTGCTAGTTTGCTAGAAGCTAGCTAGCTAGCTAGTATGCTAATCAGTAGACCAGCTAGCTAACATTTATATAACTTATAGTGTATTTTGACTGATGGTTTGGTTTGCTAGCAAAATCCCCTGTGGAAAAAGTGGGCTAGTTTGCTAGCAGTTAGCTAGTTGAGTAGCTAAGTCATCTCATTTCAGTGCTAGGTTTGCTAATTTTAGTGACAAAATAGCTTTAATATGAGCAGAAGCCTACATTTTGACAGTTTTATAAATAATTTGAGAATAGTTCAATATAATTCAAGACTCAGATACTGAAATCTGCTGTGACACACAGGAGCTAGTTTGCTAGCAGTTAGCTAGTTGGGCAGCTAAGTTAGCGAATTTTAGGAGGTGGGAACATTCTTAAATCACATCATATGTAGATTTAAACTGTTGTTAATTTTAAGTGGTAAAGTTGTGGTGCTTTCCAGGGGAATCCAAGTTACAGGATAGGACTCTTGCTAGCTCAGCAGCTAGGTCGGCTAATATTAGTGCAAAGTTAGCTAATGTTAGTGATACAGTAGTTTTAATTTTAATAGTAGCCTACAATTTGAAAGGCTCCTGTTATATAAATGGCTCAGAATTAAACCTAATGTGTATCTGTGACAAAACATTTCATTTATTAGAAGTTACCTAGCTAAATAACGTGTGTATTTTGACAGATTACGCAAAGGTGTGTGAAAGTTACACTATCATTCTTGCTAATATGAATCTGTTTTCTTGCTAATTTAACAAAAAAACAAAGGCGGATGATACAAATTTGAGGTAAAGTGCACGACGGTAACAAAATTTCGATTTAAAACTTGGTTTATTTGACTCCTACAAAATCTCTTTGGTGTTTTTGTTCCGTTCCTAGAAGATTAGTGTATACATCTATATATATATGTATTCCTGACATGCACTGCAGTTACTGCATGATTTCTTCTTTCTTGAAACTATTTATCCTGTATTATTAGCCGGTCTGACAGAGCGAGGGGCGAACCGAGTGCTTCAATGGTGATGGACAGCAGCTGATTAAGCTACATTTCAATACAAGAAGGTGTGAGAAAGGTTTAGCGTAATGGGGTCAGTCGTCTTTATCAGTCTCTCTCTCTCTCTCTATGACTCACGATTTCTGTTTTTCAAGTCGTGATTTTTAAAAGGCGTGATTACAAAACGCTCTTTCAGAGGACAGCCTAGCAAAGTTTATATGTTTACATTCATTTCTTTCAGCTCACACACACACACACACACACACACACACACTGATAACATCTGTCTCTCCTCCAGAGATTACTGCATCTTTCGACACGCTACGGCTGTTTAGCGTCTGTTTATCATGTATGCGTGTGTGTTTTTGTGTGTTACGAAGCCATAGCAAGCGAGCTGCAGGCGCTCTGGTTTAATGCGCCTCAGATACTAAGGTACATATTATCATGGGATTTCCTTCACACACACACACACACACACTTAAACACCTTGTTTCTACTATAATGTAATGTATATATAATGTATATATAATGTAAACAATCTAATATAATGTTTCTTCCATTATTTCACAAGGGTCATGGGATTTGAGGTTGAGTGCCAGGTGGGTGTGTGTGTGTGTGTGTGTGTGTGTGTGTGTGTGGGAAGTGAGCAGAAGGCTATCGACAGGTTGCACACACACTAAACAAGTGCAGGGTTCAAAAGTCTGAGTTCGCTACCAAAGATTGTTTCAATTAAAAAAGAAAAAAAGGGTTTTTTTTGCTAATACAATGCAAATCAAAAGCCCTTAAGATAACACTGCAGTAAAAAGCGCTATTCATCAGTTAATTAGATAATTAGCCACATTGAAGATCCAAAAAATGAGATAGGGTCATGTAATGAATATTTAATAAGTAAGGAATAAAAAAAAAAGCGGCACAATGTGTTATCAGCGTTATTTTCCTCAAAAAGGTGTCAATTCTAGCTAATACTCCTCCGAGCTTTTTTTTTTTTTTTTTTTTTTGCAAGTTAGGACAGATTAAATGAAGCAGAGTTTGACAGGAGGATAATAAGAATAAGAAAGATGATATTCTTACAAGGATTTGTTTAAAAATCCTTTTTAAATAATGTATTAGAAAAATCCATAGTACAAACAGAAGTGTGTAGTGATTGATGCAAGCTTTTAAACCCTGCTGCACCTTCATGCTCATGTGATATATTCGCGTGAGAGGATATGGATGTATACGTACGGGTACAGGGCATGGATGCGGGGTCCGTCTCGGATCGGAAGTATCCTTTGTCACATGCGCATGACGTGGAGCCTTCGCGCACCGAGTAGCTGTGAGGAGGACATTTGGAGCAACCGGCGTCACTGGCCAAAGCTCTGTAGTAGCCAATCTTACAGGCTGGAGTGAAAAAAACAGAGAGAAAGAGAGATTAGCATAAATTATTCTGCATTGATCCAACTCCATTAACAGGAAATTTTATTATATTACAACTTCATAGGAGAAATTTTCCAACAAAAAAACTCTCATCAGACTTTTGGACCCTGTTGTAACGCAATACTACTGCAATTCTGTTTCATGTATTGTAAATGTGTGTGTGTGTGTGTGTGTGAGTGTGTTTATGTGGTTGCCAGGTCAGCCTCACGGAATGGGGCTGTATTGGAGCGCTATGGAATGTGTTTCAATGAGAGAGAACTTCATGGTTTTATGACACTCTAATTAACAGAGGAAGCGATAGTGCAGGAATGCGCTGTGTCATTCATCCTAACACACTTGCCGCACACACACACACACACACACACACACTCACACACACCAAATGAGAGTGCAACAGAATCCTCTCATGTTATTCATATTTACTTTATCTTCCGGTTCTTTTTTTTTTTTTTTTACAACAAAGATACACTACATGCTTCTTCATCAAGCTACAAAGAATTTACCAAAAAATCCTTCGCAGGAGCATTTACACAAGACATGTTGTGTTCACAAAAATTCAAGTGGTTCAATTCGTTAAAACGTTCGTATCCAACGAGAGCGCTTGAGTTTGTGCAAAATTAACATATCGGCTTTGAATTGTAATAGTTGATGATGACTTTGCCTATTGCAGTTGTATATACAGATTATAGTGTCAAATTTAAATAGCTTATTTATTTAAACAAAGGCAAACAAGACCAGCCGTTCAATTAGGATAAAAGAAATGGCACCCTAGTTAGTGCGTGTCTATGGTAGCTGACTCGCTGCAGTGGACGAGCTGCATTACTGGAATGTTTTCCATTCACCGTTTAGTCGCCATTTTGATTTGAGCTCTATGGGCTCTTTGTCTTTTATGGCGAAAATCAGCGTTCTGCACAATCAGTAGAAAATCAGCATTTCGAAAAACAAACAAAAATTAAGCCTCCGAAAATGTTTACCAGCATTTTATTAAAAAAATGATAAATGATGTCCAGTGAATGTAGTTATTATTTGGTGATTCTTTAAGGCATTTTCATAATGTCCTTTTCAGCCTCATCATTACTGATTCAGACATAAATATCAGTAAATATCTATCTATCTATCTATCTATCTATCTATATTTAAATACACAGTTTCCCTTTGCTTTGGACACTTTGCTTTGGACACCTCACTAACAACCTGTTAATTCTTCAGCTTTTTTTTTTTTTTTATGTCGGAATCCCTCCAGAAGACAACCGCTTCAAACAACTCTCTATTAATCTCTCTTTCTTCCCTGTCCAACTGTCTCCTTTTAATCGTGCAAAAGTGACGGCGCCCCAGGGAACCGGATTAACACCTCTCCACCTTTCCCTGTCTTCTATCTCTACAGCGCAATCCATCCATCACTGTCTGCCCGGGGGCCAATCAGCCGCTACATCGGGTGCGATCGGGGACGAAAAGAGATTAACAAGTTTTTCTGTCATCCTCTGAAACGAACATGGCAAAAGAACAGCAGGGGACGGAGGGAGAAATAGAGATAGGAAGCTCAGGGTCACGACCTTTAAAGGACGGCGTGCTTTGTGGCTGTGCGTTGTTGAGGAATTAAAAAAAAAGAGGGGGAGACGGAGAGTCCATCTGATGAGCTTGGGATCTTTTTAACAGAAACTGAAGGAAAGAGTTAATTGGAGGAGCTGCTAAGGAAGATTAGGTGGTGGTATGGTGTGTTAAGCGAGGATCAGGGTGTGTGCGTGTGTGTGTGTTAAACGAGCACAACACATTATGTTAGGAATTTTTGTCAGGCAAGTGAAGTCCACCACCACCAAAAAATGTTGTATTCATATCAGTTATGAAAGTTTATCCAGCGAGCACCAGCTCTCCAGAGATGTCTATGGAATTTCAGCATGGCTTGACTTCAAATTTTTACCAATAAAATCCCAATAAAGTCAAACCACACTGAAATTAGTCTTAGTCTTAGACTACACCTCAAAATATGACTTTATCTTATATATACACACATCTAGATATATAATTAACGTAGACAAATTATATTATTCTCTTTGGCTTCCCTTTATGGCAGCTCTTTATGGCTCTCTCCTCTGTTCCCATCCCTACACCTTCATCCATTCACACGTCCCCCCCACCATGTTCTCCTAAAATCTCCATCCTCGAGCCTTGGGAAGTGCTGCTCTCTCCATTCATGTCCTAATGGAGGTGTAATTAACAGGCACTGGCTCGTTACTCAGGGGTCAGCAGTCCTCTTCTCCTCGCTCGTAAGAGAGAGAGAGTTCAGCAGGAAAGAAAAGACAGAAAGAACACGACTTTTATGGGGTGTAAGGCTTCACCCGATCGCATGCTAGTCCTCCATCGGAGCACGAGATAAGAGTGTTGGGGGAACAAAAGTAGACCAGGATAGTATGAAGATCTATCTTAAAATTCTTTAAAAGTAAGAAAAAAAATTCAAATCATCGAAAATACACCATTCCAGCACTAAAGGTGCACTAAACTGCTAGACGAATCATAAAGTCATTAGCTAGCTCATTTGGCACAAAAAAGCACCAGTGTGCTGCCCAGTCCTATGTTTTGTTTAGCGGAAACCTAACTAATGTAATGCAAAAAAAAAAAAAAACATATGGAGAGACAGTTAGCTAGTTAACATAAATACTTACTGAAGTAAAAATAAACACATATACGACCATGTTTGCGCCACGAACAAAAATTCAGCAACGTTTCAGCTACAAGTTGTGATGTTTGGTCCTCGCATTTCACGTAAAAAAAATATTTTTAAAGACTAGCTAGCTAGCATGTTACGCGAATTAATCCGTAAAAAATCGTTTTACCAACAGCCGATCACCTCGACCGATGTGTGTAGTGCAGCAGGAGGTGGAGTTCATAGCAAGCTATAGTTACTGCATCGAAGTGTGTCACATGACCATGAAGGTTAACCATAGCTACATACCAAATAAAAACGTTTTGTTTTGCGAAAGTCAATAAAGACGGAAAATGTATATTAACAGCATCAATATGTAACCTTTAGAATGTGGCATTACAGTAATTTGAAAAATTTAATACAATGATGTGGAGATGAGATATTCTGATGTACGATTTTTTTTTTAAATACATTTAAATTCTTTTAAATATTGCATTCTTGAATAACATTGAATAATGTTTTTTTTTTTCTTTAATAGTTGAGTCAGATGTTTGGACGTGGCTTAAAAGCAGCTGAAAAGCAATATCACAAATATAATTTTAAAAAAATCATTGTTCATCCCCAAAAATCTAAAAATTTGTCCAAGAAGACAAGACAGGGTGAGAGAAAAAAAATAGTGAGAAAGAAAAAAAAAAAAAAAAAATGGGCCAGAGAAGTGAGAGACCAGTGTTGGGTGGTCTTCAGAGTGTGTGTGTGTGTGTGTGTGTGTTTGTGTTCTCTTGGACACTTTGCACTGCTATACCAGTGCTAGATTGCGTTTCATGCACACACACACACACACACACACACACACACACACACTAGACGCTAGAGTGAGATGATGCCACATGTTTCAGTTTTCCTCCAGGCCTGGAGCCACTCGCTTTTCCAATCAGCCAAGCTATAATCAAAATGCATCTAATAAACTCTCTTTTTATAACACTCAAAAAATGTGGCTGAGGGGAAAAAAAATTAAATATTATGAAATATTATGATTTGAAATATTAGAACTACTTGGCCGCTCTCCCAGAAACGAACTACAAAGATGTGAAGAAGGATCCGGGCTTTGTTTTGCAGCAACACTTGTTTTATTCCCTTTTTGAGAGTGAAATAACACAAAACACACACTACTACAGGTCTACTGACTCACACACACACACACACGCAGGTAAGTTTGTTCGCTGCAGAGAAAGTGTGTGCTCGGGGTTAGCACTTTTACCTCTGTTAATGGCTAACACACTTGTGGCAGTTTTATGACTTTGGCTTATCCTTTATCCTTCTTTAGCCACGATACAGGAGGGTTAAGGCACCACACACACACACACACACACACACACATTCTCTCTCTCTCTCTCCCACACACACACTCACACACACACATTCTCTCTCTCCCACACACACACACACACACTCTCTCTCTCTCTCTCTCTCTCTCACCCACACACACACACACTCTCTCTCTCTCCCTCTCTCTCTCTCACACACACACACTCTCTCTCTCTCTCTCTCTCTCTCTCTCACACACACACACACACACACACACTGTTCTCTTCACCTGTTAGTGTAATCTGATCAGTCCAGGCTCAGAAACATATTCAGAGACTTTTCACTTCATTGCTAAAGAGTCTATAGATACAACATTTAGCACATAGCTAATTAAAAAAATGCTAGCTGGCTAATTAGCGATAAGCAACTAAATCTACACACACAGCTAAAACACAAATATGATCACTGGCTTAATGTTTGACCTTTATTTCATTATACTGTATATAATCAGTCCTAAAGTTGTAAAGTTGTAGCCTGTAGGCTCTGGTAGATGTAAATACGATTCAGTACTAACAGGCTAAATACAGTACTATGCTAGCTATGCTAGCTATGCTAGCTGTTTCACAAGGAGTTTTTTTTTTCCCCCACGTAGCGTCCCCTTGTATTAACCCAGGCTAGATTACTTTAGTAGTAATAGTAACTAGCTAATTCCACCTCAGTTTGCTAATACACCCAAACACAGCACAGAAAAGATGGAAAGAGAGAAAGATAATTATCATCCCTTCTGTCTAGTCTGTGAACTGATTAGCTCATTGATCGACTCACTCTCAATTTTCGCTTATTAATTACGTTTCCAGGGACTGATTGAAATGAGACGAGGCCCTGTGCCGTGCCGCATGCTAACTCAGCTAACTGTGTGTGTGTGTGTGTGTGTGTGTGTGTGGGGTTGATGTTGATTGATCTGGCTTTAGCCCCGGTGAGACTTATCCGTCACCGGTGAGCCATCCCTGCTGTCAAAGGTTCTAAAGCTTTAATCCACAGGTATTCACTTATTCATTCATTCGTCTCCTCCCAACCGCTCTTCCTCCCTCTCTTTCTCTCTCTCTTTCTCTCTCTTTTCCTCCCTCTGTTTCTCCCTCTCTTCCTCCCTTTCTTTCTCTATCTTCCTCCTTCTCTTCCTCCCTCTCTTTCTCTCTCTCGTCCTCCCTCTCTTCCTCCCTCTCCTTCTCCTTCTCTTCCTCCCTCTCTTTCTCCCTCTTGTCTTCGTTCTCTTCCTCCCTCTCTTTCTCTCTCTCGTCCTCCCTCTCTTCCTCCCTCTCTTTCTCTCTCTCGTCCTCCCTCTCTTCCTCCCTCTCTTCTTCCTTCTCTTCCTCCCTCTCTTCTTCCTTCTCTTCCTCCCCCTGTTTCCCCCCTGAAAAGTGAATTATTTGTTTTTGTTTTAAAAGCATGGCCACGCCCACTTCAGGTTTAACAGATACTGATAGTAGCACTGTGCCCCTACACAAGAGCTTATCGGGTAAAGTTTAGAGGTAAAGCTAGGAAAACCTAGAAAAAAGGACAAAGCAATAACCTTCACGCACCACACGCAGAAGCACATCGTTGGCCATCTGTGCCTCGTGTCCTGATGAGTTTGTACGTTATGAAAGTCCCAGAGGAGACGAAGAGGACAGAGGAGTGTATAAAGCAACCCCAACGGCTATGGACTTCATATGGAATCACAAACACTTCCCAGCCTGGGGTCCAGAGCTGATGGACAAGAGGCCCTCCTCCACCCACCCACACACACACACACACACACACACACACACACACACACACACACAGAGTGATTGACTGAAAGCTGGAGGAATGTCTCGACCCAGCAGGGGGTTGGACTGCAGCAGGTGACAGGAGAAAAAGGAGGTAAGCGGCTTCGACTCATTGTCTTTCCCTCCATGAGTGATCGACGCAGCTGTGGCGGCGCATGCATTTCACCAGAGACGGCCATCTCACATTCCTCCCAACTCATTCGCAGCTCTCCGACGTGTTTGCGTCCACAGTATCAAAGAACCAACAGCCTAATTTCCACTCATTTTCTCACACTCTCTCCATCTCCCTCCTCCCTTCGAGTGTCTCTCTGCTGCTCGCTCGTTCGTGTTGGTAATTGCTTTGTTGCCTTGGATAGTGTGTTTTTATTTCCCCAACTAATGCACAGCTAATGTTTTTTTTTTCGCAAAAAAATAAAATGGCTGCCACAGTATTTCTTCAGAAAATGAGCAACACAACTCTCAGTCTTCAAAGAAGCATATTAATATTTATAATGATGCTGCATTTGCCTTAACTCAGAACTTACGTCTTCGACCTCTATGTGATCGCGCTCCCAAAAAAACATGGATGCCTCCCTGTTCGTCTTTTATTAGCAACAATCTAGCTAGCTATCTGTACATTTATGCTATAGCTTTAACAAACTAATATGTCTGTATGTTGATTGATCTAAATCAAACACTAGTACATACAGTATAACTGATTTAAAATTAAGGAGGTGCTACTTTTTTTAACTGTTGATTCAGTGAGCGGCCATGTTGATTTGATTTGTCACTTGCTGAACTCAGGGTTGAGGAGACCTTTCTGAATTTCCGAGCTGAGGCGAGGTTTTCTTTGTTTTTTTTTTTTTTTTTCCCAGTCAGAGGTCAGAGTTAGGAGTTTGTTGGTCTATGTTCGCTTTGGTTAATGGTTTCCTTCATTCCCCTCAATGCTGTTCAACCTGCTGAACATGGTGTCTAAAGTGAGCGATGCAGCGGCGCTTTAGTCCTTTCGTTTGTCTAGCTCTCTCACGTCCTCATCTGTACACTCTGCTAAAACATTCATGCTCATACCTCTGTCAGTGGGATCATATGCTTCATTATGTAGATCTAGCCACGTTTCTACATCGTCTTTCTATCTTCGTTATCCTTAATTTGTGAGAATGTTGAATTTTTTTGTCCTATTCACCAACAATAACAATATCCCACAATAACGTAAATACAGGACCAACCGACAAATCTGACCCACAAAGTAAACATATTAAACGTGTTTCAGGATGCACTTTTCCTTTAACAACCCACCATATGCACAATCTCAAATATCCACTTCATATCTACTGGTACAATATAAATAGTTCTCTCTCGAACCCCCCCATTTCTCTCCCCTGCAGCGCGCGTATTAGTAGAGCACCTTTCCTACAGTAGGTCGCGCTGAGTGCCATTGAATGGAGAGGCCTGTGTGTGTTAGCGCCAGGCAGAGAGAGAGAAATCGAGGCAGAGAGAAGGGCCCTATTGATTCAGCGGGCTTTTGACATGCTAATGTTCTCACTGTCAGCTTCAGTCCCCCTCTAGCTAAGGGCCTTCAAAGAGCGCCAGCTTCACAAAGCAAAGTGTGCGTGAGTGTGTGTGTGTAGTGAGCTAGGCACTGAATAGACATCCTCGCTTTGCAACTAGCTCCTGCCTCCGCAGCAGGGCGAGCTGGATGCGGAGAAATGGAGCGATCTAGTAGCACCCAGCGAAGAACGCATTCACGTGCTTTTAATGATATGATTTTTGAGTCTCGCTCCAGCACACACGGAAGTGACCTAATATTGCCTAATATTTACACAACGTTCCTCTGAGATGTTACTAGCATGTGTGTGTGTGTGTGTTTTTGTAATAGGTGTTGAGCGAGGTCCAGTGCCGCCGCGCTCTCTGATTAATGTCTGTCTCCAAATTCGAAGCACTAAAGCGTCAACGCCACGGCCACGGCGTCTGAGTTACAATCCGTCAGCTCTTAGTTTCAGACTTTATTTTGGGAGCATGCGTTTAAATCAAACATGATGTGTACACTCAGACAAAGCGTGCGTTACGTCTGCATGCAGACGTGGGTTTCTAAAAGTCGATTGCTATACTATAAGTGGGTGGTCATTCATTCCGTTCCTCTGTTGCACGTCTGGAACAATCCATGGCAAGCTTGTTAACGACCGTTCACACAAATGTGCTAATTATACAAGACACCAGACTGGATCCCATGGTGGCTAACACAGCTTATTACTGTAGCACATCGGATGTGTCTTTCACTTCCTGCTTTTTCACAGGGCTAACTTTTATTCAAATATAGTCTGACCACTGGTTTAGCTATAAGACTTTTCCCGTATCGCCATAGCAAGGGCTGAAAAATCCTAAACCATCTGTGGACTGCTAGGATCTGTATTACCAAGACGTCCACAAACGTTGTCTGTTCATCCTAACAAAGCCGTAAAAAGTCAAAACTAATTGCTTCCAATGCCAAACCAAGTGGTTGAGTCCAAGCAGCTGGTTTGAAAGGGTTCAAATCCACTCCAATATCTTAAGGTAAAGGAACAAATCCATTCAGTTCAGCTGGGAGACTTCAAGCCCACCATACCTCAGCCTCTCCAAATAATTACAAGTATTAATGCCTATTGTTCAGTCAGCATGGTGAGCCCTCGGGCATAATTACCGCGATTACGCCGCATTGTGGAAACAAGGCTGCCGGTCCTTAAATAATCTCATTACTCAATCCATCTTTTCATCCGGCCGCCGCTTTTACGCGCGCACTCTGAGCTAATTGACATCTGTTAACTGACGTCCTATCAGATCTCGGATAAACAGACTTGGAGGGAGCCTTCCCCAGGCCACTTCTGTCAAGAATCGCCCCCCAGTGAGGAAAATATGAGCCCAGGTCTCGCATAGTTTTCCCACAGGACGGTGAGTTAAAGGAATATTTCTCCCTAAAGAAAATGAATGAAAGCTAGCAGCGATCGTATGGCATGAGAGTAGAATGCACATTTTTATATCCTGATATAATCTTAAGACAATACGTAAGTATACTCTGCATATGGCTCAGGATTGCAAGTAGAGCTTCGTGTCAAGGTAGAGAGATAAATAAACGGAGAACACAGAAATAAATCTTGGAATGAGAAGAAAAAAAACAAACAAACACCATGTTTAAATAGACACATAGTTGCTAAATATACTGACAATTTAACGTAAACATGTATATATGTACTGCAGCTTTAAATAGCTATTCCTTCATCAGATGCTCTTTTTTCCTCTTTCGTCATGTCAGAGACAAAAAAGCGCAGCTCGTCATGTTATCAAGAAACCAGAAAACGCAAATCCCTCCATCCTGACTGTTAAAAAAGCGTTGACACCCCGGAGACTCCTTCCATAAATGTTAAATAAACACCTCCTCACAGAAAACTTCACCAAGTCCGCAGTTATGTATTTATCGTTGTTAAATAACAACAAATCTGTTTATTATTAGCCTTAGATTACGCTCCTGACACTGGAGACTCCTTCCATAAATGCTAAATAAACGTCTCTGAGTAAGTAACCACGTCCACCACAAGAACTATAGAAACAATAACATATTAAAATATAAAACGATCAGAGCTGCTGTTATGGAAAATGAACCGACACCTTTCAGACCAATCAGAATCCAGAATTCAACGGCACTGTATATGTTTATGGAAAAACAGATAGCGTTCTGCACCTCAGCACTGTACTAGCTGCCCTTCACTTTTAGCAGTGTTAGCATTTCCGAAGCACGTCTTTGTAAGAATATTCATTAGCTCACTTTCACTGTTTATGGGCTCAAGTGTTTATGTTGAAACAGAACTTGAGGGAATTTGACAAAGAGTCTCCTTCAAATCCAGCCATTTTTCCCCCCCTGCCATGAAACAGTCTAGTGTTTATACAGAGTAGATTTACCAAATGGTACTTGGATTTCATTTGTGTCATTTGTCATCATAAATCAAGCTATGACGCCTTTCCAAATGCTTCATTAGCGGAACAAAACAAGCGCATTCACCGAGTCCCACAATCCATCTGGTGCGTTTGTCTGAAGAAATGTTGGCACCGTCCTAATCAAAACCAAAGACAAAGGCACTCAGTGGTGATGGCGACTGTCAAGTTTAATCTGCCCTACATTTAAATCAATGGGGCAGCAACTTAACGAAGAAAAGGATGGTTCTAGTCTTTCTCCGGATCACCCGCTGTCGTTCCCTGCCCGGTGCTAACTCAGATGACCTCTGACCCTCCTGGACGGAAGCCAGCTTCATAGACAGCGGCAAAGCGCTAACTGCTCGGTGCTAACCGATGGGGAGTGTTGTCTGGTGGTGATGGTGATGGACACCTCGTCAAATGAACATCAGTGTGTTCTGGTTTAAAAAGATCCGGGGTCAAGAAGCAAGGACGAGGGGAGAGTTATTCAAGCCGTGAGTCAATACGCCTCACGCACACAAACAGCAAGACTCTGAAACACAAAGACGCAAATATGAGGCTACTCTGCTGGACTGAGTTAGCGGGATTAGACAATTGTGCTTTCTCAACACCTACACAAATATTACAGAGGTGGAAGTGGAAGTTTCTCATTGCATGTACACTGTTAGTATTGTTAGCATGGTAGTACGAGATGTCAAGACTTCAGCAAGGTGTTTTGCTTTAATGTGGCTAAGGTTTTAGCAGGCTAACAGTAACAAGGGTAAGAAGGGAACCTAGCAAAAGGAGATAGCTGGAAAAAAAAGTAGTGATTCGGGCAAACGGTGTTAAGTCTGTTTCTTTTTCTGTCTCCGTAACTGTGGACACTCGGTAACCCATCATCCATCAGCCCCTTGACAAGTGAAGGGCTGGGAGTTGTCAGGGGCATTTCCGAGCATGAGCAACCAACCAAGATCAACAGCATGGGGTCAAGGAGAATGCACACACATGTGCCAGCAAACACACACACACACACACATATATACACTGTCGCTCACGGCAAACAACAGGACTTTGACAGTGACAAGCACTCAAATTGAAGCATTGGTAGGAAGGAGGCTAAATTCCTTGTGTCACATTCAGAAATCAGACGAATCCTATTCAGATGTGAGCATGTAATGCGAGACAGTTAGCTATCTCATTTAAATTTAAATGTCACAATGATCCCAGACTGCCTGCTGCATTGAAAAAAAAAAAAGAAAGCAGTTGAACGCCTCCTCTTCTGCCTCTCTCATAGAAAGCGAAGGGAACGCTATTGTGCGGAACAGACGCAAGTTTGCTGCCTTTGCATTTCACCTACAAAAATATGCAAATGGTGTATCTGTTTGATATCAAAGAGCACCCCCTTTTCCTTCCCTCTTTCTCTTTCTCTTTCTCTCATTTCTACCCAAGACAGCTGACGGCCCATTCACTGTCCTGCGCAGAAGCCCTGGATGCACAACTGAAGGGGATCGTGACAGGAATCAACATATGCACTTGCCATCAAAAGCGCAGGAAAAAAGGACGGAAGTAATGAATATTCATAATGGGAAGCATTTTCGGTGGATGAAGGCTATTGTCTGCTGGAAAAAAAAAACAATAACAACAAGACCCAGCTGAGGCCGATGATGAACCCCACACACCTGCTCATAATTATGACAGGATTGAGATAAACACGATAGCTTTGTGTAATTAGATGGACATGGAGTGCGCACACACATACACACTGCTCAGCTTTTTCTTGTTTATTAAGTACACTTGTTTGGTCAAGGTGTGATTAAAACCTCAGTTCCGCCACTGTTGGTCGACACAGTTCACACTTCCTTATACAATGTTTTAAATTTTGCCCTGCTTTTTCAGTCTGTCTCAAAAAAAGTAGTTTTGAAACAATCTCAATGTCCATTTTCCATAAGAAAAAAAAAAAATCAGCCGCAGCTTTCCAATATCAAGCACACAAAGGGCAGTTTTCTCATTACACCAAAGCCTATAACTCCATTTTGTCCAAAATGTCAAGTGTATACCGCCTCAGACGGTTTCAGTGCTTTTTTTTTTGGGATATTCTTCCCTACCTAAGTCTGCGGACGGATAAAAATGTGTCATGGTTCTTATCATATTGCTAGCTGGAATATATTTGCTGTAAGAGTTCGAGAACTCGCACCAATGGGTTGAAAGAACTGATTTCCACTTTCTTTATTTCATGCCTTCTGGCAGATGAGTGATGCAAAAGCATGAAAAACTCTCACAAACAAAAGACGGATGCATATCCCATGTCCTTCTTCTGCTTCCATTCATACTTAAGGTCTTCGTGGCTCCTGTCCTCCCTCTCTATCGTCCCAGCTCAGACGTAGCTGTCAAAACTTTGACGTCTTAATCAATCTCGCCTGTGACCCTGGTCTCTGCGTGGGTGTGAAGGGAAAAACCGGGATGACCCCCCCGACCCCATCTAGTGTTCCTCTCTTCTCGCTCCCAGCCACCCCCCCAATATCCCGAGCATCCCCAACAATCAGGCAAAGGGTGCAACTCACGCCTTCTGCACTATGAGCCTCATATGCCTTATTCTCAATAGATGCCCCATTGAGATCATCCTCTCCCCCTTGTAACACCCCTCACATTGAAAGTGAACCCATAAGTCCCTTCCTTATCCATATGGGCTTATTAAGGAGACACTGACACTCATCCTCGCCCTGGGAGAGTGGGCCACCTTTTGAACTTTCTTCAATGAGGATGCGGTCAATTGTTGGCTTGCGGAGGACAACATCTGATGGGTTAATCCACCATGGACGCCATGGACCACGCTAAAGAACTAATGAAAATAGCATGCATACTAGAGTCATCCACTGCACCTTTACTTTGGAACCTACTGGATTATAGATGTTCTCCTCTTCTGTGTGATGCTTTTGAAGTTTTGAGTTTGGTGAGACTTGCCACCAAATATGATAACTAAAAGGGACTAACCGCAAACTGCAACATGATTTTGGATTTTCCACCAAGTCTCCATGTGGCCTTTGGCTTTGACTGAATTATGGCAGCTTTTCATTTTAAATCATAACAGCTGAACAAAGAGAAGAGAGTGTGCGAGAGAGGAACAGCGAGAAAGAACCCAAAGGAGCAGGAGAGTGGAATGCCGCCTAGCACCGCCAACAAAAGAGTCAACAAGAAAAACTGCCCATTTTCTTAAAAGTGAACCCGTTCAAGCAACCACCCGGACACATTCACCGAGAGACCGCCTGCAGAGACAGTACAACCCCCCCGGCCCAAAGCAGCCCTAAATTACGTTGTGTATTTGTCATGTAATTAGCCTGCTGAGATTGCCTTCATAAATAACCAACAGTGGACTGGCCAGCATGCCATTTATCAACTGTGCACAAGCTCTGACCCTCTCCTGGACCAGATGTCTTTTACAAGCGAGTAAAAAAAAAAAAAAAAAAAAAGGGCAGAGGGGCATTCTCAACTGTCCACCTATCTCGAGGTTTGCTGTTCATTTGCACTGACCTCAGCTTCACCCAGATGCTGGGAAGCCCTTCTGAACCCTTTAGCCAAGCCACAGACAGTGAGAAGTGAGAGAGGGGAAAGCAGAACAAGGAAAGAGAAACAACTACTCATCCTTTCCTTCTCTACCCACAAGCCTTTTGTTGTTCCTCTTACCTTCACAGACAGCAAGAGGAAGACAGCAAGACAGTGTAAGAGAAATCAAACCTACAATCTAATATAAAGTGCATTTCTCAGGCATACGCCGAGCGGCTGGTGCCTGAACAAAAACGATTAGCGCCAACGCTTCTTGCTAAGACATTCTGATATGGAACAGAAAGATCCAGCAGTGGCCTCCTAATCCACTGAGCTCTGCTATGTGTCCAGCTGTCTGTAGTGGAGCAAACTTCTAACATTGTCCAGCTGAGAAAACACAACACAGTCACGTTCTAAGCGTGACATCTTGCTTTTTATTTCTTGTCTGGAAACGGAAAACCTAGTGGGTGCTGTATAATAATATTTGGAATGCTACCAAATGCTATCTCCAATGACTGGACTATGGAGCTCCTGAAAAAGAAACCTGTGTAGCTATTCCAGGAGAGGTACACATGGCTCAGGAACCTCAGAAGAACCCACAAGTCAGAAAGAATAGGTGAACGTTCACAAGACGATGATGGACTATATCAAAGGACACAAATAGAGCTAACAGTGACCCTACCTTGGCATGCTCCTGCTCGCTCCTCGAATCCTGGGTTACACAGACAGCTTCCGATTGGCACCAGCCATTCTCCATCAGCACCGCAATACATCTTGGGTACTTCACGCTCCTCTGAGTTGTCCACGCAAGAGCCACGGACCTCCACCAGCGACGATGTATCCGCACCCGTGGTCGTGTCCGGAAACTGAGCAAGGTTGCGTACTGTAAGAGGGCACTTCTTGTAAAAAATCCGCACAGACACCAAGGCGATGCACGCCCCCACATCCTGGAAGGCCAAGTAGAAGCCTTTGCGTGTCAAGACGCCCACATCCCGCACCTCGGTGTTGAGCTTCATGATGCGATCTCCAATGTCCACCTGCGTAAAGCTCTCGTCAGCGGCAATTGTGTCAATCTTGATGAACTGGTTCTCGCGGATGTATCGCTCTTTGTCATTGTTGGATTCGTAGTAGTAGAGGTTGAACGTCTCCTTGCATGTGCCCATAACGCCCGGCAAGCTGTTGCAGTCACGCAGAGTGAACTTGATCTCAACGTAAATGCGCTGGGCCGCTCCACGTGCGATCCAGTCTGTCCGAAGCCAGTTGTTCTGGTTAGGTTCCATCACATTGCACACTTGGTACGTCCGGATGGGTGTGTTCTTCTCGTCCATGATGCTTACTTCTTCCCACTGACAGAAAGACAGCCAGAAAGACATATTTAGTTATGGATACCCTTGTCTCAGCAGGTGCACCACATCCCACGCCGCACACTCAGATTGCACTGCATCGATCACTTGCTGATGAGAATTTAATCACGCATCTGCCATCCCATCACCTCCCATCAGAATAAAAGCATTTTCAAAGTAAACTTTCAAAGTAGGATTTTCTCAAACAGTGTAATCTGGCAGGTTCTGTTGTTTGGAAACATTATGGCCTCTCTGGGCTTTTTTGGAGAAGCAGATTGTTTCAAAAGATTTGGCCCCAACTGCACTTGAAATCTGGAAGCACTCAAGGCTATGTCAAATTGTCAAGTATCCATTAGAGCTTTACACAGCTGAAGCCAAATTTGTATTAGCAAAGACGTGAGCCTTTATCTGAACATCAATATTTAATCCTTTGGGTTTTTTTTAAATCAAATTACATTTTTAAGTTTAGAGATCATTTGATACTCCAGTCTGTATTTCAGCATGCGCTTGAAAAAAGTGTGATTTTTTTTGTGGTTTTTTTTTTTAGATTTATCGCAGCTAAATATACAAAATGTAAGAAAATGTTCAAGTATGTTTCTGCGAGAGGTTAAGACTAAAAAGTACCGAATGAACAGAGAAGTCCCTAAAGGCCTGTCATGATTTATGACGCTTTCTTTCCTTCGGAGGTCCAACTGTCGCAGCAATAAAGCCATTCTCGATGTAGTATAGCTACTTGAAGCCACAGAAAGAACTTTTTTTCCTCGTAGACAAAGCTGGAATTTTACTTATAAGCCCTCATCTGGGCAACATTGTTTTGAAAAGAGCAAGCTGGTTGATTTTGGCTTTACATACAGTATACATCTGCTATCCGTCCAAATAATCCTTTACAATAAGCAACAACTTATTAACTGTTTAAGTACTTTTACGTCTTGTTCCACTGAGGCCCTGTGCTGTAATAACTTAATACCTGATTCACAAATGCCTCATAAGGCACTACATAATATAAACCATCATCCCATGCTCAGTGTAATGGACTTTGATCGAGTCTTCTTGAGTTAGAAACAGTTAAGGAGATACCAGTTGTTTTTTTTTTTTGGTTTAGTTTTGTTTTTTAATGACTTACCCCTCCTTCTGTTGGACTGGAAACCCATTTCAGCTCACCCTGCACTGTTCTCGAGTCCAGTAAAGTCACTGCAAAAAGAAACGAGAAATACGACAACCATGATGGGAAAGTGTTTTATATAATAATAAGAAGAAAAATTTGGCTTTTTTTTTTGGCCGTGGATTTCCTCCAAGTGCTCACATCCAACCATGATTTTATCTTAAAATGACTGAACGTCACTGTTAACACATTTTCTGCTTACTTGCAAGTCTAGTGTTGTGTATAATACATGGGCCTGACTGTAGACAGTTCTCTACTAACTACAGAAGGATCACGAATTCTCTGGTTTTGTTTTGCTGCCCTGCATGAAATGTTCTCCTGTTATACCGACCCCTCTTTCTCCCAACCATTTGCTGTGCTGTAATGTACGTTTGAAGTCCAAGAGCTGATTTGAAACATTCATGAGGTTAAAACATTCAAACAAAACACTGAGATTTGTTTGTTTTGTTATTTTTTTTAGATTTCTATTCTTAGAGATATCACATTTCAGCCTGTATTTCAGATCAGACTGAATAAAAGATTCCATAAAATGCTTAATACAGCAAAAAAAAAAGAAAAAAAACATAAGATGGGATTACAAGAATTCTAGTATGCAACTTAACCAAAATAAATAAATAAATAAATAAATAAATAAGGATTTTGGAAATCTCAAAACTCTGGATATCACTGTGACTGTATTTATTTATTTATTTATTTATTTATTTATCTGACATATTAGAGTACTGGTTTGAACATCATCTGTTTGTTTTTTTTTGGTGCAAAATTCAACACTAATTAGGCGACATTAACAAGAAAATTATTTCTTTTTTTTTTTTTTTACAAAGTATCAAAGCAGCTTTGCAAATGTATAAATAAATACATAAATCAATGAATAGTTTTATACAGGTCTACAGTCAGCTCGAGCTCATTTAGCACAATCATGGTCCGATGCGTAAAAGCTGAAAGGACTTTGGAGCTGTGATATAAAAATCTGCACGCAGGATTAATAAAGTTAATAAATAAATAAGTCTGGTGTGATTAGTAAACTTGTGTAGTCTCGCTGCGCCTTAAGAGCGCATGAGGAGCCTAATATGGCACAGTAATCATTAAAAAAACAATCCCGACTCTGCGTTAAATCTCCATTGCGCACAGCACGAGCCTAATAATAATAATAATAATAATAATAATAATAATAATAAAGGTTCATTCCCGGGCTGCTTACCTTCATTTGGAGGATAAACCCGCGCGCTCGAGGCTGTGTGTGATATCCATAATAAGAGAGCCCAAGCGGCTGAGAACGCGGTCGTTGCCATTTGCGCCGTTTCTCGAGCGCCGCTGAAGTCGCGCAAGCAGCGAGTGAAGAGCGGAAAGCGCCGCGCGCGCTCCTCGACAACACGAAGGGGCGTGGCCTGCGGGGCTGTCCGTCACCCTGAGGCAGCCAATCACCTCGCGTTAAAAAGTCTCACACAGAGACTCCTGGAATACCTAAACAGTGTACCGGAGGGGGG
>CM040457.1:30760608-30833908 GCA_022758105.1 Pangasianodon gigas | reverse complement strand
TCTTTCTCTCTGTCTGTCTCTGTCTCTCTCTCTCTCTTTCTCTCTCTCTCTCTGTCTCTCTCTTTCTCTCTGTCTGTCTCTGTCTCTCTCTCTCTCTCTTTCTCTCTGTCTCTGTCTCTCTCTCTCTCTGTCTCTCGCTTTCTCTTGCTCTCTCTGTCTCTCTTTCTCTCTGTCTGTCTCTGTCTCTCTCTCTGTCTCTCTCTTTCTCTCTCTCTGGACGTTATGAAGACGGAGAAACCGGAAAGTCTAAACTCCTTTGTCCTTCTGGAAAACTTCCTGACACTGGAGACTCCTTCTATACACGTTAAACAGACGTCTCGTCGCAGAAAAGCGTCACACATATCAACGATCGTATGATTCTTTTTTCTTTGTTGTCGCATTCATACGTAAATTTATTTATACGCATATCCAGATTCTTAAGAATGATTCTTTGGAAAGGTGGACGGTGCATAAAAAATTGAGAGGATCATGTTTACAGTAGCGATCACCGTCTCTGTGCTACACTGGCCGAACTGTGGAGCTTCTTCTCCGGTGGATTACAGCAACTTCACTGTAACAAGGAAAGGAACAAGAAGCTGCTGCTGTGAGACTCTACAGTGAGACAGTGAGACAGTGAGACGATGGACATGTCTACTCATTCTGCATACCCAACTACTACACTGCATATTGCACAACAAATTTTACATAGGGTCACTGCACCTTCTTACACACACACACACACACACACACACACACACACACTGCCACTTTACTTATGACTACTGTACATTTTTATACACACACTACCACAGCTGCTCATCACACACGTCTGTACAGGTTTAAACCTGCCAACCTGCAATATATTTCATACAGTTCATCTGTACAGAGCTCTCAGTCTGTAAATAACTTTAGAGCTGTTTATATCTATATTTTTATTCCCTCTTCTTTATTTGTGGTATATTGTGAGTTTATTGTGCATCTTAGTCATCTCTGCTGCTCTTGTTTTGTGGCTGTGAGTTGAAAAAAAAAGAGGCTGAAACAGTATTTCTGAAATAATAATAATCGTAATAAAAATAAATCAATCTTCCCATATCCAAAATTTTAACATTCAGGTGTAAAATATGTAATACAAATAAAAGATTTTGGAAAATATCATTTCTGAACATGCAAATGTATGATGTAAAGAGGTAACTAATTAATTAATTAATTAATTAATTAATTATAAAAACTATTTTAATAATCTAAGACGTTCAGTGGAATCTGACACTAAAACATTTTTTACTTTCATTTTTTTATTTTATTTTATGTGGAAAGTTAGTAAAGATTGAGAACAACAAATAGCCTAGACAGCTATAGACATTTACGTTAATTTCCAGGAATGCTCTCAAGTGATTTGGAGGTGAATTACATCTTATATTTTTTATATTTTATATTTAAAAATAATCTTAAATTGACTCCTCATGAGTGTGGACACTATGCACGAAGGGTTAAATAACAACACGTTATTTTAACCTGTTTATTATTAGCGTTAAATTACGCAGAGTGTCTGCTGTACAAGTCATTACTATAGAAATGTAGTTACTACAGAAACGATAACGTATTAGGACAAGCGCGTTGATATAAACCTGAATACTCTGCTGCTATATTGCTGTTAGTTATATTAAAAAAAAACGCCTTCTGACCAATCAGATGTGAGAATTCATCATCGCTGTGGTGTAAAGATTGTGTGATGTGTCGGGCAAAGCAAGTATTTCTGAATAAAAATCGTATTCGGTATGCAATAGTATGCAAAAAAAAAAAAAAAGAAAAGAAAAGAAAAAGGCTAGACTGCTGCGTAAACAGATTGTTAGGTCATCAGAATGACAAGTGACAGAATGACATCCTTACGCTTTACTGGTGTCTCTAGGAAAGATGAAGATGGAAAAAACGTGTCAAGATACGTACGTGTCATGTGGTCATGCTGTTACAATTAAACTAAGTTTTTGTGAAAAGACACGTTCTATGGGAAAATCCAAGAATTAGCTGAGGTTTTGAGATAGCGAAATATTCTAGATATGAGCAAAGCCTTGTACAAGCAAGGTGCAGTGTCCCTTTAAGCTAACCGATGTACGATTTAACATAAGTCTTACGTAAACACCAGCTTGCGGTTCTCTCAGACTTTTAGCATGCTACGTTTTTGTGTGAACGCAGCGGGTACTTCCTGGCAGCCTATTGGCCAGAACAGCGGATGAATTGTTGTCAGTTTGGGGCCCGTTGGGATCTTTTTCGTATAATGGCATTAGCCTGAGGAGCAGGTGACGTTTGGACTTCGGTCTCCAAGGGCCACATTCGTGACGCTTTGTGGCGCCACCGTTGCTCCGCCGAAACCATTTCAGCGGGCATAATGAAGCCGGGAGGAGCATCTGGCGTTCAGAGATGGGCGTCCGACATCGATTGTCACTCAAAGCGTTGAAGAGAATGGCGTTTTATTTTCCCGATCTGCACGAGACGCTGCGCAACCATAAAGGCCCAATTAGCCCTGAGGAGGCAGTGGTTTGGCTTCACCAATCACGTTGGGTCCGTATTGATCGCCAGCACCAGTGGGCGGGGGGCACCGCTTTCACCTCGCACCCGTTGTCTTCGGTCATTTGTGTCACTGTTCTTTTTGATTGATTACACTCGGATCATTTTCCATTCTCCTCCTGGATTCTCAGGTCACCTGATTGAATTCCCCAATGCAGCGCCCCCACACCCGGTTTTGTTCTCCGAACCCCAGATGGCATCTGCCCACACATCTGTATTGTCCGGACAGAGCGCCCAAACAACCCCCGAGGGATGTTCCGGCATCCTGGCAAATCTGACTAAAAAAACCCCGCCCATTTCTCTTCACCAGCTCATTTCAGACCTTTATGTACATTATATACAGTCTAACAACTCGTGCAAAGCGAATGCTGCTCGACTGTGTGATGGAAGCTCTCGAAAAACGGAGTGGAGGAGTGCAGGAGAGGGGGATGAATGCAGGCAGGGCGCATTGAAAGAATCCGCTCAGCAGTCTGGAGTTGTGTAGGTGGATCGGATGAAGGAACAAAGAACATGATGGAGAGGTTTACACATTGAGCGACTGCTCGGAGGGGGGCTAAAAACCTCTCCTAAAAAAACCCCGACAAGCTCAGAAAGCAGCTAGGTCTTATCTACAGGATGGATTGCGATAGGACTGCTTTTTTATACATACTTCTTGACAAGTATGCCAAAGAAATGTTCTAGATCAGGGGTCATCAAGTGGCTGTCTGTGGTCCAGATGCAAAGTATTTCATTGGACCCAACCCAGTGTATGAAAAAATGCTATAGCAGAGCCAGTGTATGAAACAACCTAAAAATAAACCATCATGGCTTCTGGCGCAGAACCAATGGTGAAGCTACAATTATTTAAGTAAGAAAGGAGAGAGTGTCCTTTCCTTGCTAATGACTAAAGACACTAGCAAGGAAAGGACACTATCTCCTTTCTGATTAGCGAAGTAGTGATATGGCTTTTTGAAAACAGAATAGACTGAAAAGTATGCATTTATTCTCCATGGCGCTAGTCAAAAGTGGTAACATGACGCATAAGGAAACAAAACATACAACTGTCTTATTCTTAGCCTCGAACTAATCATTAATGGAAAGCATTAAAATGTAATTGCTGTTGCCATCCAATCATCTCAGTAGTTTATCCGGACCTTTCAAATCAAGGAATTTTATGTAACTGGACCTTGACAGTTTATGCTAACGTTGCCGAAGTGTTGTCATTGTGAAGACCTTTACGTCTAGAGCTAGAGCTTGGTTTTCTCTCAGGAGCATATCAACAGATTCAAGACTCGGCTAATCAAGCGCTAGCTTATTTTATCCGTGATCATGTTCAGCTCCCTGGGAAAAAGAGGAATCAATCCACAGCGAAGGCACTCCTAATCACCATCAACAAAGAGTCTCTGATGGGCTTTCCTTCGTTCTGCTGTAATTAACAAAAGAGGGCTAATATGGATATTCATTAGAAAGGTTATGCTAGGCTGCAGTGTTATTTTCCTTACTTTTCATCATACTAATTTCTCCTCAGACAGCTCCTCAGAACTGTCATATTTTGGAATTTGAATCTATTTCACTACAAAATGTGAATGTTGCTAATAACACATGAGGATTTAGCATGAGTGAAATTTGCAGACTGGCCCAGTCTTTGCTAACATTCAGACTCCTTGCAAAAAAAAAAAAAAAAAAAATCCCGCACTGGTGTCGACTCAGACCACACCAGCACCTCGAGGGGTTTGCAACTCACCTATCTTCTCCTCGCTAATTCCCCCACTCTTTAAAGTCTATGTAGTGTGTAAATAACAGCCCGGCGCTAGCTAGGGCGTCTCGGTTAAAGCTGGCTTCAGATGTTTAACGCTGTAGTGGATTTTTAATGGTCTAGGCCGTCCCACAATGCTGCGAAAAAAAACAAGTGGAGTCATTAGCATGGGGAAGACATTGCGAGGCTGTCTCACAGCACCTCAGCAGCTGTCACAACTCCACTCTACTTAACACTGTGAGCGAAGCAGGGGAGGAAGAAAAAAAAAATGGCAGAAAGCGATGATCTCAGCCGAAAAGAGTCACCACGAAACATGTTATGAAACATCATTTCAGCACCTTGCCATGACCGCTAGCACGGTAGACCTCTTACATTTTTAGCTTGTATTTGTAAAAGCAGTTTATTTCTCAGCAGACATTTTTTCCTGGAATTATTATTTAATATAATATCACATTCTCAAATCCTATTGGCCACAAGGTGTTAATTAATAAATTTTCTATAATGAATGTAATTCGAATGTTTACAGTATATTAATAATCTCATCCTAATACATTACCGTTTCTATAGTAACAGTGAAATCACTTTGATTTATAGCAGATGCTCTACATAATCTAGAGGACGTTCCAGTAAGTGAAAATAACTTCTCACAACATTAAATGTAACCAAAAACGGATAAAAAAGCATGACAAGTCATTAATTGATACATTTTTGGGGCCTTCTTTGATCAAATTTGTCGCTTTCCATCGTTGATTATTTTCCCTGTTGTGTTTTATTCCTTGCTTATTCTCAAGAAGAAGAAGAAGAAGACAGCCTGTATTGTCATTCCACATACATCTGTAGGTCTCCGAGTTGCGAGTTCTGGCGGAGACGTGAGGTTTGACGTGTAAACAGAAGCTGTAAACAGTGGCAGGTGCTGGCAATAAGGCAGGAAAGACAGGAGGCCATTTTGTTTTTTCATTTGCTCAAACACTCTTTTGCCAATTGAGGACACACACACACACACACACACACTTGCAAAGCAAATAATGCCATATGCAGCACTAAGGACAGACGTATGCCCTTATGCACATGCACGTAGAAACTATAACAATGGTAGCGCTTGAGGAAAAACAACCAGGTAGCTGACACAGGAGTTTCAAAACACTAACATGACATCTTGATTGGATTTCAGAGCATCAGACCTCTACTTATATGTAAATATCAGGAATTCCATACACGTCGTCTTGCTTCCATCTGTTCCTCTTGGCATATTGATTTCTGAGGTGCTGCTTGGGATGTTGAAACCATGCGGCTTTCCAAAGTGCAGCCGTAAAATTGCAATTCACAGAACCTTTCGTTTTCTGCTCTGTCAGCTCGGATCGTTTAATAGCACAGCCTCGACATCTCAAAAAATGATATCACGTGTGATTACAGATAGGGAAAAAAAAGAGAACCTATCCTTATACTAAGAAAATGTGGATTGAGTGGCTCTGGATCCTGAAGATGCTGAATAAGCAATTCACGAGACATCTGGCTCCTTTAATTAAGAAGTACAGAAGCTGCAGCAGTGGTTCCAGATGCTAGACGATTGATAAGCCGCTTAGAAACGCGTGCTCTCGGAGACTTTAATTACCGGAGGTGTAAATTGAGCTGTGTTTGAAGTAATAACAGGAAGATGACATCAATATTACAGCAAAACAGGAGTCAGCTCACACACATTAAGCTGTCCTTGCTAGAATGAGCACGGCAATTAGCGATAATTGTGTTGCCGTCTTTCAGACGAATTGTTTCGGCTTGATATTCTTTGGATGGTAAAACAAGGCGATGTTTGAGTGAATTCTCGCTTCTGATTGGACGGAAGGTGTAGTATTGCCAATCATGTTGTCATTTCTGCCGCACACACTTGAATTACAGATGCTACACATAATTGAAGACTCATAACAAACAAAACAAAACAAAGAAAACTAATAATGTTTATTTAACATTTCGGAGTCTACAGTGTCAGCGCTGTTTTCCACCATGGGAAAGTCTTCAGGACAGATGATGACCTGAGAAAAAAAAAGCTGAAGGATGAGTAGGTTTTATAAGTTTCTTGGAGGGGTTTTCTATACTGTAGGGAATGTTTCTCCTGGGCATGCGAGAATGTGTGATAGTGTGGCGCTAACAGACTCACTGGTGGTCTTGATCTTGTCTGACTTGTCATCTTGTGACCTCTCTGGCTCCAGTTCTTTTGCTGTCAGGGCCCCACAATGCCCAGTGCTTCTCCTTTGGCATTTTGACGGTGTCAAAATTCAAGAAACTCGTCGGGGTCTGATAAGAACCGTCTCCAAAAATACCACTCAGCAGCCTCGAGAGCCCCACACGTCTGGAGAAAAGCCATCCACCAAACCTGTCAAAGCTAACAGGGCTGAACTTTATATATATATATATATATATATATATATATATATATATATATATACACACTACTGTGCAAAAGTCTTAGGCACCTTAATTTTTTAAATACAAATTTTGCCTATTTTATGACTTTTTTGTTTTATAAAATTTTGTTGTATTTTTTTTTGTAATATTGTATGACTTCTGCATTATTGAGTCAATAAAAATTTTCTTTAGATTTCCAAACATATATACATACATACATACACACACACATTACTGTGCAAAAGTCTTAGACACCCTAATTCTTTTTTATTGTTTTTAATGTTTATTTTATGACTTCTGCTTTATTGAGTCAATAAAATTTTTCTTTAGATTTCCAAACATTACTTTTCCAACAAAAAATTTAATGTTACAGGAAAATGTTTGTATGCCAATAAAGAAAGCAACATATTACACAATCCACCACATTTCAGACAAAAGTCATAATGAAGTCTGTCCTGTTTTATCTGCAAAAACAGAAACGGGTATGTTTCAGTCAGAGGCTCCAGAAGAACCGGGGCAGGTTCTCCAAGATGCTCGGAAAAACTTACCAGCTAATTTCCTTATGAAACTGCACAGAGTGTACCTGAGACAGCTGATGCATGTTTAAACAGCAAAGACTTGTTACACTTAATTAGTTAATTAGTTTACACTTCAGTAGTTTATTACTGTTTACTGCTTTCAGTAGTGGATTTTTTATGTACATATGTTTAATTTCATTATTTTTGAAGGCATCTCAGAGGATGTTTTATTTATTTATTGTTTCGATAGTAACGGCTAAAGGACAGCGAATTCCACAAACTGGAAGACTAATAATAAACAGATTTGAAAAACGTGTTGTTACTTAACAAAGAAAAACGTGTAATCATTTATATATATGGTGAAGCTTTCTGTAAAGAGATGTTTGGTTAACATTTACGGAAGGAGTCTCCAGTGTCAGTGTTTGCAATTTTTTTTTTAAGTAACATGACAAGTTGCTATTTTTAATTTTTAATCAGATTAACTTCGAGAGAGAGAGAGAGAGAAGAGAATCTAATGAGGAAACAACTATTTAAATCTGCTCTAAAGTAAGTGATAAGAGGTACTAACTTGTTTTGCGGACGCTCCTCCAACATGAAATGTAACTATAAATGGATAAAAAGTGCACATTGTTCTTTAATAAATGAAAAGAATTGTTATTGGTGGTAAATGACTGTGGTACAGGAGGAATAAAACCATGTCTGGAAGTGCTGGTATGATGTGTGTATGTTGTGTTCTCTTTCTTCCCCAAGCCAAAATCACGCAATAAACCGAAACCTTTTCCGTCTAAATCTCACTTTATGGAGATTGTATATCTAACTTCATTTCTAGGTCCTAGTCCTGAATCTGTACGGAATTTTAACCCATTCCCGAATTCCACCGTTTCTCTCATGGCCTGTCCACCATTCTCTGTTGTCGTTTCTTAAAAGAAAAAAAAGAAAGAAAGAAAGTTCAGCTTCCATTTAATTGCGCTAATGTCTCTCGTGTCCGGCCTCCCTGTGTGAAACCCGAGCCTTGTCCTTTCCCCCTTCTCTCCATCGCTACTATCCTTACCTCCCTGTCTCTCTAATTAGATCCCATTAGCTAGAACCCATTAAAATTCTTTGGTCCAATTTGGACTGAACACTTCGTGGTCAAAGACGGTCTTCGCTGAAGCCGAGCTACACTCCGTACGCTAACATCAGGTTGGATGTGACAGCCGAGGGCCTCCAAGCACTGAATCCCGGAGTCTGTATCCATAAACAAGGTGTTTATAAAGATTCCCAGTCGTCACTTCCATGTCTACTAGTTAGTACGTTTAAGTCCAGATACCTGGATTTGAAGCATAACTATAACAATGCAGCGAAACGTGTCGAAGTATTAGGAAAAGGAAGACACGACAGGAAGTCCTTGTTAGCATGCAGTTTGCCTTTTGAAGTCAGAAGTGAGATAACGCTGTGTGAAAAATGGCTCCGTTGCTGGATGTTTGCACTCTCCCATGCTTGAGGAGTCAAATATTTCTCCTGTGTTCAACATGTTAACCATTCATAGTTACACACACACACACACATACACACACACACACACACACACACATCACACTCATCGCCATTGGTCAGAAGTATGTACTTTAATACCCATTTATCTTACTTGTTTGAATTGCGCTGGTGATGAATGATATTTATTCAGCGCCGGACCTTGAGGTAGCTACATTTTAGCAGCCATTAATAACAGCCGTGGCATGCCCGTGTCAGAGACTAGTCATTTTTTTTTTTTTTTTTTTGCTGTGTGTTTTTGCTGCGGAGCGATAGAAGAGTAGCAGGATGGAAATGGAGGACGAGTTTAACATCTAATCCACATTAACGTCTCAGACCCGGATTTCTGCCTCCGAATGGACAAGCTTAATCAAGACAAAAGAGACGTTGCTTTTGTCCCAATCTGAGCTGATTTCTGGGATTGGGGGAGAGAGAAAGGAGTGGTTAGGGGGTCCTTCATTTGTCCACCCACTCCCTGTCCAAACTCTTCCTGACAGAAAGAGAAGAAGGGCGCTGAAAGGACAGTCCTCCTCCTCCTCCTCCTCCTCCTCCCCCCTGTGGTGTGTGTGTGGGAGTACACGACCTGAGAGAAACCATGTGCTTTCAGTATTTTGTAGGGTTTTTTTTTTTTCCCACAACCTGAGTTAATATCTGACTAGACTGTAGGAATTATCCTAAGACTACTATAAGTATTAAGTATAAGGATTTGTCATATTATAACTATATTTACGTTGGCTGGATTGTCGCTAAACAAAATTTTTCGTTGCCTTTCCTTATCTTATTTATTATTTATGAAAATGGAAATGTATGAAAACGGCATCTGCAAAAGTTGAACCTAGGTGTGTTTGGGATTCCTTTCATTCCTTAATCACTAGCGTGTTTTATGCTACGTTCAAGATTTCAAAATTCGTTGTCATTTGAAGTGAAATGCGTTTCTCTCTGACCAAACGGTGCCGAACAGATAAAGAGCAATATCTAGAATAGAGAAAAATATTCAAATATACAAAAGTTATACTATATTCCTTTGAATATCACTTAATAAATAAATACGCAAATCTTTTACACTTGGTAAAAGTTAGCAGCAGAGTAAGAAAAAAAGCGTAATGTTATAATGTGTAATAATATGTAAGGAATAACGCACGATTGGGTGTGCTGTTATAGGAAAATAATCAACGACAGAGTGCCGGGTCTCACCATTTCCATCCTTAAGTTGATTATTATCCAATAACAGCTCGAGTTTTATTCCTCTTACACCACAGCAATTCACTAACGCTTACGATTTCTTACAATTATCAAAGGGACTTTCTGTTTTTTCTTTTCTTCTTAATCTATAGTGATAGTTAATGTTACACAACGTCTTCGAAACAAGTCGTCACTTGCGTTAGAGCAGCTGGAAACATTTTTTCCCTCACTAGCTTAATGAGACAGAACAACACCAGCTAGTCACGTTACCGAAAAACTGTAACAAGCGCAAACTTCTCCGTCCCGTGTCGGAAGACGTAACTTCTTTTTTTTTTTAAAGCTTTTACAAAGTGCTGACACTGGAGACTCCTTCCAAACGTCACCATATCAACGCTTATAGTCCGCTTGTTTATGTGGCGCGTATATTGTACAAATCCCTGTGTACGTTGTTACTATAGAAACGCAACGTATCGGAATGAGCATGTTATACTGTATGTAGAAGATTAATCAGCCAATCAGATTGAAGAATTCAGCAGTGCTTTTGGTAGAGTTTTGATAAAACTGCATTTGTATAATAGATAGAATTAAAAAAGAAGTTGAACTCACACACACACTCACACACACTCATATACACACTCATACACGCACACTCATACACACACTCATACACGCACACTCATACATACACACTCATATACACACACACACACAAACACACCAATATACACACTCACACACACACTCACACACACACACTCATATACACACACACACACACACAAACACACAAATATACACAATCATACACACACTCACACACACACTCATATACACACTCACACACACACATACACACACACACACAAACACACAAATATACACACTCATACACACACTAACACACACACTCTCATATACACACTCACACACACCCATATACATACTCATACACACACACACACGCACACACACACACACACACACTCTCATATACACACACTCATACACACACACACTCATATACACGTTCACGCACACACTCATATACACATTCATACACACACACACATACTCATGCACACACACTCATACACACATACACACACACACACACTAAAAGTCCTGTATGAGCAGTTAGCCAGATGGAAAGCAGAAAGCAAAGGTTTTTGCCACTAAAAGGTCACACGGTTGGCCAAAACATACACAAAAAGACACAAACAATCCCGATCCGGACGATCGCGCCAAGAAAGCAAACACTTCGGAGCTGGCAGAGCGTCGCAGTTCGGAATGTGGTTGGAGGGAAGCGTGCAAACCGCAGAGCAGCTCGTCCAAAACAAACTAAATGTGTCCTATACACACAAACACACAGAAATGCTCACTTTTACAGATGCTTTCCTTTTTTTAACACAAAGCTAGAGGAGACAAAGTTGTTAGTGAAGTGAAGTCGAACCCGAACGTTCAGTTTTGTCCTCAGTCTCCTCATATAGAGATTCTTTTTAACAAAATACCAGTGATCTCTTTCTTCTTTCTTTCTTTTTTCTTTTTTTAACTGAAACCCGGCCTGCTTATCGATGTCAGAATCCACAATCTCTAAGACACACTGCGTACTGCTGATCTGAGTTTATTTTCATTTTAATCACAAATCATCAGTAATATCATAAAACTGTAGTATTAAATGCCTACAGGCTTCTAATGTCTTGTTTCCCCACATAATATAATATTAACACATTGGATTTTCTTAGAAGAAATGCAACGTAGAAAGAAGGACAGTTTGAAATCAACCTTAAATACATGCATACATTTGAGTAAAATGCCAACATCATCTCACAAATTCACAGAAACCAACTCCACACATCTTCCCAAGTTTCTAATACAGAAGCCACAAACACTGTCTCATGAACCGTACCTATTTCTTTAATCATTTTTTGTCTTTTTTTATAACTAAAAGCTGTGTTTTATCATTTCTATGTACAATTATTAACATGTATAAATATTACCCTGTATGAGGTCACTCTACTCCTGTCACTCTGTTGCCTCATGGACGTATTTAGAGAAAAAAATACTTTTTTATATTTATATTTTAGAGCGAATTTTTTACATTTTAAACATACAAACAAAACAATGAAATGAATCTATGACTCAGTGAATCAATGAGTCAATCATTTAAGGCAAAAAAAAAAAAAAAAAAAAGATGTTTTAGCAAGTGAAAATATCTTGGGCCAATTTTTCTAAAATGTCTTATAATGAAATTCTTATAAATCTTTATTTGTTTTTTTTTTAGATGCTTTAACATTTTAAGCTTTACATTTTTTTTTTAAATTCTATTTTGCTTTCCAGCTTCCTTGACATAAATGCTTAAAAGTTTTACATTTCAAGCTTGAAATTAGTATTTTTTTTTAAATAATCATATATTTGGTTTGTTGTAATCTTATAATAAAAAAAAAACAACTAGATAAATTTGACTACATTAAAGATATTTTCACTAAAAGCGCTATACTGCAAGTCACCATATTGGTTTTTTTTTTTTTTATATATAAAAGTGAGATTGTCTTTAATGTACATTAACAAAAACTATGTTTGTTTAGAAAATATATATTTAAGTGCCAACAATCATAATCACATCATATAGTTTCAGACATTACTTTCAAAAATGATATCTTAACCAATAAAAAAAAAAAAATTAATTTACTATTAAATTACTAATTATGCAGTAATTTGTAAATACACATACCATAACAATATATTATTGTTAATTTTATTTAAACAGTTAAATTTATTTAAACAATTAAAACTATTCAACATATAGGATTGATATAAAGGTTATAAAAATATATTTCTTAAGAGAAGCACATTGATCTGTCTAAGATACATTTGAAATTAGTAAACAGAAAAAACTAGAAATAGGTTAAATCATCTTAATAAAAATAATAAATACAAAAATTTTAATAAAAATTTTAATAAAAAATTAACAAAAAAAAAATTTAGAAGAAGCTTTTATGAGCCTTTTTTTTTTAAAAAAAAAAAATGCCTTATATTCAAGTTGTTTCCATTTATTTATTTATTTATTTATTTATTTGTTTGTTTATTTGCAGTACTATCTAGTCTATGAACTCATCCCGGATATTTTAGAACGTTTAGTAATAAATAATAAGTTGAGGTGCTGTAACCTTGATAGAGTTTTTTTTTTTCCCCACTCCTCCATGGAGCGTCACTGGATGTGAAAGTCCTCCCATATCTCCTGCTCTATCGTCACTTTGCCCTTGACAGCACAAATCCCTTGTAATCTCGGCCCCCTTTGCTCGGAGAAAGTGCTCCAGAGTGGATTGGTGAAAAACAAAGGGCTCGCTTAATGCTGCTGTCCATGACAATGCAGCCACATCTGCAGTAAACAAGCGGGGCTTACAGCTGGATTACAGCGCTCCATTCAGCATCAGCGCCGCAATCAACACCGCTGTGTGGAGCTGCACCGAGGCTCGGGGGCAAACACACCGAGCGCATGACAAGCAAGACCTCCCCGGTGCTGCTTCCTCTGCTTTTACTGCCCCTGCAGCTGCCACACACACACACACACACACACATACTGTACCGTAATACACTATACATTCAGGCACTACTTTCTATTCCAGTAGAAAATTAGCTTTCTTTACACTTTACTATTCATCAGCAAAATAGTCATGTAAGTCATCTTACACCACAGAGCCTTCGAATTCTTTAACGCTAGTCGTTTATATCAATACGAGCGTTCTTATACTTTATCGTTTCCATAGTAACAACTCATTCACAGAGTTGTATAGCGCCATAAAATTTCAAAAGACTAAAAAAACAGTGTCATTATTTAACCAAGAAAAACGTATCATCGTTAATAAGTTGAAGCTTTCTATAAGGAGACCTGTTTTTTTTTTTTTTTTTGGAACATTTATGGAAGGAGTCTCCAGTGTCAGTGTTGTGTAACAGTCATGGGAAAGTCTTTAGGACAGAGCAGATTGAGTTTTATTTATTTATTTATTTAATTTATTATTTATTTTCCAGCCACAGCATTTAGATAACGTCACACACCTCACACTATTTTCAGAAACAACCCTAAAATAAGAATTGATGCCAAATTCAGTTGCTTTTTTTTTTTTGTTGTTGTTGTTGTTGTTTTCGGAATAAAAATTTAGATTTAACAGCTCAGATTTACACTCACACTGCAAAAAATGACATCTTAACAAGAGAAAATATCTCCAATGTAATCAAGTATATGTAATATTTCCTATTATAAGATTACAATAAACCAAATATAAGATTGTTAAACCTATTTGTAGACACTGTTACTCCAAAAAAAATTTCTTTTTAGAAATTTGGCTAATTTTGCTCCTATTAAGCATTGGTTTCTAGAACGAAGTAAGCCAATGTAAAGCTTGAAATGAGTAAAAAAAGTCTAGAAATAGGTTGAATAATCTTATATTTGATTTATTGTAATCTTATAAAAGAAAATACTACACCAATCTGACTATAATTAAGAATATTTCACGTGTTAAGATGTCATTATTTTGTATGTAAACATAGCCATTGCTGTTGAATGCTTGAATCTGATTGGTCAGAAGGTATTGATCAGTACTTTTCTAACATGTCAGCGTTTCTATAGTAACAGCTCTTTCACAGTAATTGTTAATATGGTTAAGTTTGCTGGAAAAAAAAGTTTATTTAGCATTCTTTGGAAGGAGTCTCTAGTCTTAGCACTTAAAAAATTCTTAGTCGGTAAATTGCTGGTAGACGAGGAAAAAAAAACGATGGTAAATTAAACTCGTCTTTGTGTTCACCGTGTCACTGATTATTTTCCTCGAACAGCACGCCCCCTTGTGTTTTTTTGTTCCTGAGTTATAGAGTGGTTAACTCTCATGTCGCTGATTTTTCACTAACAAAGGCAAACAGCTGTATTATTTGGTACTTTTGATTACGTAATTTCATTAAATCTTTCCAATTTTTTTTTTTTCGCAGTCTGGGTCAAACCACTAATCATCCCTGGTTTTTTATTACTTAATTTTTTTTTTAATTCCAGGTTACAAATTTGTGCGTTTTTAATTAAATTATGGTGTAAGATTAAAGCCTGCATTACTGGGACTCTCTGTCTTTCTCTCTCTGATTGTCTGTCTCTCTTTGTCTCCGTTTTAATCCCTCTTTTGGTTGTCTATCTTACAGTCTATCTCTCTCTTACACACACACACACACACACACACACACACACACACACACAGTGAGATAGACGCCCACTCTCTGAGTGCGGGGGGAGGAAGTGACAGAGAGCTGTGGAATTCCTGCTGTGTGTCTCACACTTCACGTGTATTCGTGTGAGACACACACAAACACACACACACACACACAATTAAAAAATAACGAACATACACACAATCGCAAACTATTACCAAGACAATTAAAAGCGTGCACTTTATAGACAGCAGTCATACACACACACATACACACATACACATACACGAGATCACGCTTCTAGAATAAGGAGGTACAACGCACACACACACATGGACACAAACACACACAAACACACACACATTGCACAGTGACAAATTCACACCCACACACTTCATTCATTAATTCATTCATTCGTCTTCAGTAGCCGCTTTTTCCTGGCCCCACACACACACACACACACACACACACACACACACAAAGTGCACTATAAGCCTCTATAAATGTAGTCTACTGTATATTAAAGGCAGAATGCTGTTTTTTTTTTTTGTTCAGCTCATTTACTGATTCTGTAACACTGCCTAAAGATACAGTGCTGATATGAACACGTGCGTAATGACGTTTGAATGATACAGTACGATGACATGATGACTTCATCATTCTCCAGCTTAATCGTGTATAGCTTACTGCGAACAAGCCAGTGGTATTAATTTAACATTTTCCCCTTTAGTACGTAATGGTTTTAATGGTTTCCATGAGTCCATTATCCACTCAGCCAATCATGTGTTGTTGATGAGAGAGATCAGAGGTGAATGACTGGTTTTCGAGCTCAAATGACCACTCTTTACAACCGTGGTGAGCAGAAAAGCATCTCAAAATGCACAGCTCGAGGCTACAGCCTCGCCGAACCGGGACAGTTGAAGATTTAGGCAAGGTGTACAGGTGTTCCTAATAAAGTGGACGAGTGAGTGGAGTGTATAGTATATTCAGTGCTTAATAAGTGAAGAGTCTGGAGCATGAACTGTTTTTGCAACCCACAAACCCACATTATGAAATCAGTGCTACTGGAATATCGTATTCACATGTATTTCAACTTTAAGCAATTTTAATCTCAGGATTTAATCTGATTTGATATTTTGTGGGTATGTGTGAATTCTTCAGAGGAGACTTGTCAGGCTTGGGGTTGGTGTGATAAGCTCCGGGACGCCTGCATGCTGTCTAAGAGCCTCCGGTTTCCCAGACATCGTGCTCAAGTGCTCCCAGAATTCTCCGAGGGGGTCACAGGGGTCACGATCGAGCTGTCATCCCTCAATCTGTTAATGCTTTTTCCTTCCTTACACGAAGCAGAGGCTGTCTTCATGAAAGGGGCAGGAGTTAAGGTTAGTGCCACACATGTACACACGCTTAAACGATGATAGTGTGTAACGCACGCTCGTGGGATTTCACCAGACAACACGAAACACACCATACCTCCACGTAAACACACAGCATTCATACATAATTGTTTTTTGTTTTTTTTTTACGTTCGAATAGAGAGCATGGACTGGAGCGGATATTTATGTGTGGAAAGTTATGCGTATTCAGAGTCGGGTTACGTACGTGCTTAAGTGGATTCCGTTTTAAGATAATTAAAAATGACCCGTGTCTAGTTTGCGCTTTCAAGATTGCGCTTTCAAGATTTTTCTTGAGGAGAAGCAATTCGAGGCGGTGCTTTTCAGTAGACCACTGTTTTGTTTTTAAACACAAGTGCTTGTCGTTTAGTCAAACTCCGCCCCCTCCTCCCCCTGTGCCGCATAACTCTCTATAGTTACGCCTGAGGTCTGAATACAGATGTGTGTGATTTCAGTATATGCACAACTCAACTCGGAATACAGCCCAGACATAGGAAAACCACACACACACACACACACACACACGCACACACACACATGCACACACACAGTCGAGCCAAACATTTATCACCTGGTAGTCCAATTAATTCTACCATACTTGCTGAAAAGGGTCTCTCTCTCTCTCACACACACACACACACACACACACAGAGCGATGTTGTTAGATTGGAACACTTAGACTAACATTATACATTTTGCCAACGGAAAACAAAGTCACAACACACATACACACACACACACACACACACACACACTGGTCCTCCAGGAACTCAGGCCAGAGTGGCACAATAAATCAATGTGCCAGAGACAGGGGACAGCAGGCGCTCTATCTCTCTCTCTCTCTCTCTCTCTCTCTCTCTCTCTCTCTCTCTCATGGATGTAAAGGAGAGTCTTTGTGTGGTAGCTGTGGAGGGACAGAACAGATAACAGATGGATTTATGGCAGGGATTAAGCGTGGGATTAGGGCACCTTGAACTGTCATGATAGCGCACTTTCTCATGTCACGTTTAGCATTATCACAGATACTAAAAAAGACGGACTTAAAGAGAAGGAGCAAATACTCTCTTTTCATCTCCTTCTACGTCTTCTAATGATAGACCTGCTTCTTTATCACGCTATTATCTCTCTGCAATTCCAAAAACAGTGAAGCTCTAATGTATAAATGCATGTCCGGGGTCTTACAATGCTCTAGTGTTTGATAGCAGCGGCGTCAGGGCTCAAGCCCCAAGGTCAAAGCCTGGCCGAGATTGTTTGCGTCTGAGCTGCGTGGTATTACTCCTACTGGTGGGAATTAAGTGCAACATGAGCATAGAAACGATTAGAAAATGTAACCAATGACTAAAGTATAGAGTATGCTGATAAAGTAACAAAACGGCTGAAATGATATCTATACACAGAGCCATTCTGCTAAAGCTTTTGAACGCTCGATTCTGATTGGTCAGGAGGTGATTAATTTTCCAGCTGCAATCTTTTTATATTAACACTCTTGTTCTAATTAATGTTTCTATAGTAATGATAGTTATGGCGTATTCACATAAAAAAACGTGTAATCATACCGTTATATTTTCTATGAGAAGTTTATTTAGCGGTTTTGGAAGGAGTCTCCAGTGTTAGTGCTTTATACACTGGAGGTAAAAGCTGTAACTTTAAGGTCTCTGAGGTTTTTTGCGATTTCTTCCTACCTTCATGAGAGAAAACAAGACAAGGTTGTAGGAGAAGGATTATTTATATCTGTTACTGCATAAGTGATAACAGGAACTAACTTTTTTTTTTTTTTTGTGGCAGATGTTCCAAAACATTAAACGTAACTATATATGCATAAAAACTACATTGTGATGTTCTTTTCTCTGTGGTATACAAGGAGGGGAAAAATACTTTGGAACACGCTGTTATTGGAAAATAATAAACTTCAGGGGTTTAACTGTAACTCTTCACTTCGCATCACACCATCCTGTCGTTGATTGTTTTCTTTATCTACCCCGTCTGAATTATTTTTCTGTCAAACAATATGCAAATGTGTAATAGTAGAAACTATTAGACATGATAATCATATCAGCATACAATAAAAAACATGACAAATGGAAGACACTCATGCTTTTTAAACCCCATTTTCTCCCAATTTAGTCATTTGCCATTTCGCTAGCTAGTTCTCAACTTATCGCACAACAGCTACCAAATGGGGAGCACATGGGCTAACACATGCTCCCTCCAAGCCACCGTCTCCTTTTGGACTCTTGTTCATTCAGCGTCACATAGCAGCTGAGAACGCTTGGAGGAGAGCACTAACTCTCCTATTCTGTTTATCTCAACAGATGAAAGTCCACAATCAAGGCCCTCCTTCGCACCCAGAGAAATAAGTACACTCTGCTATGTCTAAGTATCAACAAGAAAGCTTGACTCATAAAAAAAGAGCCTTGATAGAATTAGATATGTGTTATTAAATGAGTCACTGAGGTAACGTCAACTCTGATTACTGCAACAGACTGAGTCATTCCTTTTCATTTTCATAGACAGACTTCACAGTTATACTCAGTGTACCGGGTGACTATAACATGAGCAAATAGCTTTAGAGGGGCATGTTGTATTTATCAAAGGAGACAGTTTTCAGATGGGGGAAAGGAACTGAAAGTATACGCCCAACTCTGACATTTCATTCTGACAAGATGAGAGTCCAAGCTCAGTGATGAACTAAATGACTCAATTGACTGACTCAGAGTTGACAAATGATCTAAGGATTCTGGTAAAACCAGATAAAGATGATAAAGATAAAACAAAGATAAAGATAAATCAGGGCTACATTTTATATAATTTTTTTTTTTAATCTTAAATGTACAAGTCAATGGACTACCTTCCTACATACACATCACTGTTTGGGTTACTGTCTGTGTGGTGACACGGGTTCCTCTGGGTTTTCTAATTTCATCCCATCTCCCAAACACATACCAGTTGGTGGATTGGCTACGCTGCTCTAGTGTAGTGTAGTGGGACATCTAGGGTGTGCTCCCGCCTCACGCCAAGGGATCCCTGGATAGGCTCCTGATCCACTGCTATGAAGGTGCTTCTTCACCAACTTTAAGGAGAAGAAGCCTTAATTTGAAGCAGGGGTCAGCTGTGATACCTTGGAGCAGATAGTCAGGGCCCAATAGAGGCAGCTAGGAAGTGCTGGAGCTTGAACCCCCCAACCTTCTGATCAATAAGCCAGAGCCTTTAATTCATTGAGCCACCACTGCACTCTTTAGATCAAACTATCAGGTTCTTTTCAACCATCTACTGGTGTAGTGGTGTCCCCCATACTGTTGTTCCTCTTTCGGCTGCTCCCGTTAGGGGTCACCACAGCGGATCACTGGGCCGCATGTTTTGATTTGGCACAGTTTTTACGCCAGATGCCCTTCCTGATGCAACCCTCCTGTTTTACCCGGGCTTGGGACCGGCACAGAGAGTACACTCCCAGTGACTGGGTTGGTTCCCTGCCCGAGAATCGAACCCGGAACGCATGGTGTCGCCACACTAAATTGTATTCATATATTCATTCTTTCATTCATCTGGTCAGGGTCATAATGGATCTGAAGCCAATCCTGCGAACACCTAGAGGGAATTTAGCATAACCAATTCAGCTACCTGTATGTTTTTGGACAGTAACCCCAGCCCAGGATCGAACCCAGGACCCTGGCACATCGTCCCGCCCACTACCAGCAATTTGTTCTTTTCTAAATTGCAAAAACGTAACCAGAAATGAACGAATTAGTAAATGAATCTTTTAGCTGAATCAATTCAAATGACTCGTGTCACTCAACTCACAACAGATTCTATCCACACTTTATAGTAAGACCGCTAACAAGACATACATTTATGTCTTTATTCATTACATCGTCTTCGTCTCTCTCTCTCTCTCTCTCTCTCTCTCTCTCTCTCTCTCTCTCTCACACACACGATTAAACCTGATATTTTGCTGAAATGAGCACATTTTGATGCTCTGCATTAATAGAGTCTGTGTTACACTCCTGGCCTGGCACCGTGCCCTCTGTTCTGGCACCAATGCCTAAAATAATCCTTCATTTTTTTTCCCACTGTCCTTTCCGTCCTTTCCACTCATGGCCGCCGTCCCACCGGGTTCATTAACTGGAAATTACACGAGTCATCCTTGCACTAAAAAAATATTTAATCACTTTGGCAGTGGAAAGTGCAAAGGAAGCGTTTAAAGAGGGGAAAGGTGAACTCTCTAAATGGAAAATGAATACAAATGTTTGCTTTAACCTACATCTGTCAAAAACCTTCATCATAGCTAAGAAACTAAATTACACTAACTCTAGGTCAATGGGTGTTTTGAAAGTTAGAAAAAAAACGATTCAACTTTTTTTTCCCCTTAATGTTGATAAGAAGTCAATGACAATATGAAGATATTTTAATTGTAGCTTATTGAGTCAACACTGAGTCATTGCACTTCAGGGAATTTCGCAGCTGGTCCAGAACAAACCGAAAAAGAAAACTCGCAGCGATGTGCTGCACAGCCCTGTAGGTTAGTCATTAACAATAGCGCTGAACAACCAAAATCTGTGTTTATAAACAGCTCTGGTCGCCCCCTGGAGGAGAACGCTAATCTACTACAACACCAACCCACCCACCCACACACACACACACACACACACACACACACACACACACACACACATGCAAACACACAGTACAGTTCGTTCTAAACCGCGCCATTAAAACACCACTTAAAACATCGCTAATACAACTCATGGAAAGTAATAATGAAATTAAAGCTAGCGGACACATTAGCGAGAGCCTTTAATGGAAATTTGTGCGCCGGATTAATTAGCGAGTGGAGAAGCAGCTCGGTGATGGTGCATCGTGTATTTTAGTGGCTGCGCTCCTACATATTTGTAGGAATTCTAACAAGCGTTGGTGTGGAAATTTAACTTTAACCGTCCTTGTAATTCTAACCGTCCTTCTCTTTTTTTTTTTTTAATCGTTTTGAGTTGGCACATGAGGAGAACGCTTGTGAATTTGCAATTGTAGGATCGTGTGCTGGCAGTGGATTGAAAAGGATGTAGAAAGGAAACAGATGGAGTGCATGCTGTTGTTGAGAGACTCGTCTCCCATAACCAAAAAAAAAAAAAAAAAACCATAAAAGAAAAAAAAAGGTATATGGATTCCAAGGCAAAATATTTCAAATTGCTCACAGCTAAAGATTGCTTTTCATGCAGGACATAAATCAGTGATCTATTATTCTATCCTGAATAAGGCTATTGATACTGAATCCAATATACACAGCTACAGTACATTCTTTATAAACCCTAAAATAAATTGGATGAATTTGAACGAATAACGGCGGCCATTTTGGAGAGTTAAATTTACCTGAGTTAAAATACTAGCAATTAGGGCTTTTTGTTTGAATGTTAATTGTAAATATGTGTAAATTGTAAATCATGCTACATTAGCTGTAGCTGTTTTAAACAGTGACATCACTCAAATATGTACTGCATTTTCTACAACCAATCAGATTTATCTCCTTCTGTTACCATGGTGAGGCTGCCGTCGTTTTCGTTTTCTATAACAGCAGCTCTAACACTTATTATATTACTGCACTTATTCTAATACATTATGGTCGCTATGTCCGACCTTTCATATATAATCGAAGCCAAATAATAAGCGGATCAAAAAACATATTGTTATTTAACAAGGGAAAAAAACATAAAATTATTTTGGAAGGAGTCTCCAGTGTCAGCGCTTTGTAACAGAAAATGTCAACTGTCAATTTTAATTTTTAAATTAGTTAATAAAATGTCTCATCCAGCTTACAAGTTGTACTTCTGGCTTAAACAATGTGTTTTTTTAATTGTTTTTAGTTACTCAGTACGATGGTGACCAAAGTTCATTTTCCCCAAACATCACATTTCCTTTTATACCATAAAAATTTACCAACAATTACAATTTTTTTTGGAATTATGTTCTGGAATGTCCATGAGACAAGTTATCACTTACGTTAGAGCAGCTACAAACAGTCATTCCTTCATTTTCCCCCTCCTTCGACTTTAATAACAGCTTGCCATTTTATCAAGAAACCACCTGAAGACTTTCACACGGTGGAAAACCGTCCCTGACTGTTCCATCACAGGAAAGTCTTCAGGATGGTGAGGACTTTCTCGTTAATATGTTTTCCTTCAAGACAGAGACAAACAGAGGCTGGTGAGTGAGGGACTGTTTAAAGCTGCTATAATGTAAGTGATAACAGGAAGTAACTGTAAATGGATAAAAAGTATTTCCACTTTGCATCGGGCTGCATTAAACCACCCCATCGTTGATTATATTCCTTACATGATGAAAGGAAGGATGAGGATCAGGGTATGCATGCTTATGGCATGACAGCACTATCAGGAAAATCCGAGCAACAAAAATTGGCTGAGATAAAGCACGCTTATTTGCAGAATGTTCTCACTCTCACCCTGACATGATTCATAATTTAATTTTGAACGCTGTGGTGGTGGTGGTGGTGATGGTCATCGTCAGCTGTCCTTTCTCACGTACAGAAGGTCCAAAAAAAATCTGAGAGCAGTACGAAGAGGATTTTTCTTCTTCAGACTTCTAATCGAAATTGAAAAAAAAAATGTTTAGTCTTATTTAGTGAAAATAGTAGGAATGCATAACAGACAGAGAGACATCAAACTTGTGCAAACAAGATATTTAATTTGGTATGAATTTTGGTATTTGCCAAAAGAGATAAAAAGCATTGCATTGAAAATAAACAGGAATAGATGAGTATTAGAAGGCTGTGAGATCAAACCTTTGGCCCCTAGATGTAGATACGCCGTACAAAGTGGAGCAGCGCTGCTTTCCAACTTTTTTCTTCAGACATTTCCCGGAATGCTCTAGTCGTCTCTGCATGAGGGAACGAGACAATGAGCTATTTGCGATTGCACATTCAGCTGACATCAGACTAATACCCCCTAAGTGGCCCCGTAGAGAAACTATAGGCCTCAGCAGGGGTGAAGGCAAGAAAAACTGTGTAGACAGTCAATCGAGGACGATTTTCCTGGGGTAAAATCATGTTACCTTTTGCAGAAACCAACGGTTTTATTCAAACGTGCTTCCTTAAGCCTGGAAACCTCAAATGAGCACTCATTTTCTTTTCAAATCGTCTCTTTTTTCGACGCCGCCCGAAATCCCTGCGGATTCACGATGGGGCTGCTTTTAGAAAACCGAGAGACTCGGAGAAGTCTTAAGGATACACAGTACACTTATACCTCTTAAATGACTTGTAGTGCATATTAAAAATCGGAAAAACACATACTTCTTTCCCACACAAGGCAAGTAAGTACTCATGCAAATAACAGGAACAGTTCTAATCCAGTTCTCAAACCAAGCCCATGATTTCTTAACCAGACGTGACAGTTCACTAAACACGCTGCATAATTATGACAACAACCATGTCGAATAAAATGTCTCGTTTAGCTTACAAGTTGTACTTCTGGCTTAAACAATGTGGTTTTTTAAAATTGTTTTTAGTTACTCAGTACAACGGTGACCAAATTTATTTTCCCCAAACATCACATTCTAATGTTTATTTCCTCTTATACCATAAAAACTTGCCAACAATTAAAATTTTTTTGTTGCAATTATATTGTGGAATGTCCATGAGACAAGTTATCACTTATATTATAGCAGCTACAAACAGTCATTCCTTCATTTTTCCCCTCTCTTGACTTTAATAACAGCTTGCCATTTTACCAAGAAACCACCTGAAGACTTTCACATGGTGGAAAACCGTCCCTGACTGTTCTGAAGCGCTGACACTGGAGACTCCTTCCATTAAATGTTAAATAAACATCTCCTTACAGATTTGTTGTGTCTTGCAGCGAAAATGTTTTCTTTCTTCCTTTCTAAATATCTCTAAAACCTCCATACCACACCAGCAGCTTTATGGTCCTACAATCAAAATTTTATTTATTTATTTATTTTTTTCGGAGTGGCAAAGCGAGGACTGATCAGATATCAAGCACCAGCTCATTCACGTATATCTTTATTGGTGGAAAAGCAACAACAAGAGATGCGGCTGAGCCTCATTGCTATATCTCATGACGTACCTCAAGACCCAAAGTCAAAACTGATCATCGAGAAAAAAAAAAAAGTGTGAGGATCACTCAATAACCCGATTCATTTACAGTACAATAGGCTCGCATTCCCTGATCCCACTTTCTCAGATTAATTTTGACACCCCCGTTTCTGACGTCTTCGACCTATATCGGTGAACTGCTCATCAAAACCCAGGTGTCCTCAGAGCAGCTTTAATTTTAAAGCCTTGATCAAACATTTATTGCAGAAGCCATGCGGAGAAAGAAGGAAACAATATGATCCTGACTTCTCTCTCACTCTGTCTTTCTCTCTCACTGTTCCATCAGTATTAAATTGCAAACCTCCCACTAGGTCAAGAAATTAGTGAAGTGTGCACCCACAATCTCAAGCCTCCTACATACACCAGCTCTCCAGATGGAATGACATGAAATCTTCAGCGGACACATAGCAACATCCCACACAAGCTGACCAGGGAAAGGGTGTAAGATTCTGAGTGTGTTTTAGCGAAAAGAAAGAAGAGGTGGCAGAGCAGAAACGGATTGTAATGGAGATAGAGTACAGAAGTAAGAACTGAAGTGAAAACGTAGCTTTGAAAAGAACAGAGTGATTATAACATGGAGAAAGACAAAAATTTTTAAAAATATAAAATGTTAGTCAATCAAGTAATTAGAAAAGAGAGCGCCGTAATTTTGAAACTATGTTTTACATTTTAATTAATAACTAAATCATCTGTAAACCAATGAGCTACTTGGAGCAATCTCTCATTGATTACAGTGCATTGTGGGTAATGTGCATGGTTCCTCACTCACTGACTATGCAGTATGAGCCCTCAAATAAAACGACTATCAAGGAGTCTTGTTAAAAGAGATCCCATATGTTCTAGCTCGTATGTGTGGTAAGTGAAGGCAGGACGCAAGGACTAGGAGAAAACTAGGTATCGTAGTCCTAGTGGCAGTCGGACCTCAGGTAGAAAAGATCTAATATTAGCTGGAAAACAGGAACCATGCACAGAAATGCACAAATACGATCGATGAGACAAAAAATAAGACAACAGCAGGGTATAAATAAACAAACTAATCAAGAGTGGGACACAGAACAGGTGAACACAATCAGGTAGCACACCAATGACAGAACAGAACAGAAACAAAAGCACATGACGTAAACCCAAAAGGCAAAGAGGTAACTAAGAGAGCGAATTTGTGATGTTTGGATGTTTCTGAAAATGGTTGAATTTTATCATTTAAGACACTAGCTCAATGAAACTTTTTGACTTTTGAGGTAAATGGAATGGAATAGAGTGACAGCACTACATTGCTTTCAGGACACTAACAAAAGACATCTAATTTAACTCTCAGACACAACACTTATTTATTCATTCATTATTATTTGCACATCCACACACCAAACCAAGGGATAATGCAGTGTTCAGACAACATTCTTAATCAAAGCTCTCAACATAGCATGCCTTAGAGCTCCTGAGTTAGCATCCTCAGTGGAACAATAAGAAAAATTCTTGGTATATTATTGTGGGTTTTCTTATCATGGTATATACCAACTTTTTCACATTTCACATATCGTACGTATAGCTATAGCTGCAGTGAAGTTATTAAAGTATTTGATTTGAAAAATATGATATTGCACTAATGTTCTTTATACATATTCCCTGGTCTGTTTTTCTTTATGAAATATACTGTATGTGTTAAAACACAACACTAATGATGTAACCATTTCTGATTTCCTTATCATGCATACCATTATTTCTGAGGAAGCAAATGGAAAATCAGAATCTGGGTATCCCACTGTTTATTGCACCACCACCACGTGAAGAAGTTCAACTATAGAGAGACAGTGCCCCCTTCTGGTGGTAAGCGGAACTGTCAGTGTGTGAATGTGTTTTAGAAGTATTCAGAATCATTTACGCTGTGGGGTGTGTGGGTGCAGGATCTCAACAGAGTCAAGCGTGTTGTAACCCAAACGAAACGTCGGGGAAACACTAGATAAGCCAATCTCAGGAAGACTGGGAGTGAGACAAGCCACTGGGCTGCCCAAATCACAAACAGGGTTTTTTTTTTCCCAAAAATAAAAATCATATTTGTACAAACATACTATGACCCTATACTATGACAGTACCATCCCGTTTCCACTGTAGTAGAGGAGAATTGAAAAAGTATTGCCCATGGACCTCTGAGACAATATTGTGTTGACACACAAGTCTGAAAAAAGGTACTAAAAATTCTCTGGGTCTTTGAAGGCCATGAAAAAAAACACAGTGACACTTTTAAAACTGAAGACGTTTGACACTGCAATGAGTCATTCTAGCACCAAACAGGTAAGAAACACTTTAATCACTCTGATCAAACTCTAGAAAGTCTTGTGTAGAGATGGAAGAACCTACCAGAAGAACCGCCATCTCTGCACCACTGGATTATCTGCTGTGGGAGGCGTTTATGGTACAGTAGCCATCAGTAAAAAGGCACATGCCAGCTGATCATACCTAAAGGTCTCCTACTACACGCTGCGGGTGGGGGAGGGTGTGTTCTGGACCATGATTAAATGTTGTCGTTCCTGGAATCTGGGGGAACATGGTAAGATGTCATGGCTCCATGTGTTGTCATCGTTAATAAGACAACTTTGCTTTTAACCTTTCACACTCTGCCTAGTTCCTGTTTCAGTCTCAGTATTTCTCCAGCTTCTGGTATTGCATCATTGATATTACTGTCACTTATAATGGACACATTTGTAATCCAAATTGGGTATCTACATTATTTCCAAAAGAGGTCATTTCGAAATAATAGCTAAGACACAGATGTATTTCAGCTTTTATCCAATTTTCATTGGGTGCAGATCATATTTAGTCTCATTGCCTTTTAATTGCTTGAACTTGAATCAAAAGCTCGTGGTAGCCTTCAACAAGCTTCGCGTAATATTTTGCCACAATTTTTGCCTGTTCCTTCTGACAGAACTGGTGTAACTCAGGTCAGGTTTGTGGGCCTCCTTGCTCAGACACGCTTCAGGTCAGAGCTTTGTGATAGACACTCCAGTACCTTCACTTTGTTGTCTTTAAGCTGTTTTGTTACAACAGCTGGAAGAGCCAGTTGTGACCAAGTTGTAAATTTCTGGCTGATGTCTTGAGGTTTTGCTTCATACATTATTCTAGATAATCCTACTTCCTCATGATGACATCTATTTTCTGAAGTGCACCAGTCCCTTTTCCAGCAAAACACCCACAACATGATGCTGCCACCCCCATGCTTCACAGTTGGGATGGTGTTCTTCGGATTAAAGGCCTTAAGGACAGTAATTATGACAATTTTTTTCATTTGACCAGAAAACATTCCTCCAAAAAGGCTGGTGATCACCTGCAAACCTCAGTCTGGCTTTTTTTATGCTGGTTTTGGAGTAGGGGTGTCTTTCTTGCGTGACAGCCTTTCAGACGATGGTGATGCATATGGATGTACATACTTTGGTACTTGATGCCTCCAACTCCTTCACCAGCTCCTTTTTTGTTGTCTTGGGGTTCAGTTGAATCTTTCTGACCAAAGTGCGTTCATCTCTGGGAGTTTATTTCATTTGTGCCTCTTTCCTGAACGATGCATTGTCATTTTTAAACAATTGTTGCATACAATTGTTTGTACAGATGCTTGTGATACCTTCAGTTGTTTGGAAATTGCTTGTAAGGACTTGTAGAGATCCACAGTTTTTTTTCTAAGGTCTTGGCTGAGTTGCTTGGATCTTCTCATGGTACCAAGGGGAAAAATGCACTGGCTCTAAACACTGTAGGCCCTTTTACAGCCATATATATGCTCCCATTAACTCCTAATTATGAGAATTGGCCAATCAGAAGCTTTTAAAAGTCATTACATCAATTTCTGGAATCTTCCAGACTGTTTAAAGAGACAGTCAACTTATTGTGTGTAAACATGTGACCCACTGGAATTCTGATACAGTGAATTCAAGCTGAAATAAACCTGTCTCTCATCGATTGTTTTAAAATGGCCTCTGATGTGAACAAAAGAAATGTATTGTTAAAAAAAAACCTGAGATTGAATATTTTTAGTTTAGGTATATGTAAACTTTTGGCCTCAACTGTAGTAAATAATGAAAGAGTGTGTAAAGCAGTAATTTCACACACAGACAGCTATAGTTTATTTATGATAATGTCTGCAATAATAGAAGACTTAGGACCTTGGTGAAAGATCTATTTAGAGAAACAGCATATGTTATTACTGTTTTTTTAAATGTGAACGGTCACTTTAAGATATTGCTTGACAATTGTAGTCATCCTAAAAGTATATATAGGATTTGGAAGAGGCATTTTTGAGTTTGGTATTGGACAGGCTTGACCATGGCTTTAAATGGCTTTCGGGATCCAAAAAGTACTAAGAAATGGACAAATTGGTCAAAAAAAAAGTAGAATTCAAATGATTATTATTTATGTTGAGTTTCAGTAAAAGTCATGTAACATAACAGTATGAGAAAAGAAGATGATGGCTTTAATTATGCATGCAGATGACAGTATTATTTAAGAATATCTATTTGTAGGAAAATGTGTCATCGACTCTTGCCTATTTCCCACTCTTCTCCCACATGAGAGAATTAAAAGACTTCACACCAGCAAGTTTCTCATGAATTGAAACCATACTTTGTATGCAATAATTATACAGAAGCTTCGAGCTACATTATTATCACCTGAATAATCTCAATTCTGATTGGTCAGAAGACGTTGATGAATTTTTCTATAAAAGCAGCTCTGGCAGTTGTTCCGTTTAGTTTTTTTAACACTAAGAACGCGCACCTTCACCTATCTTCATGCCAGCAGCGGTGTTACAATGGATGCCACACAAAACACACTTAAAGACACAGTGAGACGAGGTATAAACATTTACACCAGTCTCACGTTGCTTCTTCATATTGAGAACATTTTTCTAGGTCATTTGGAAGCACAGCATGTTAATTTGCTCTTTTCGCTCAGAGGGGGGAAAAATCATTCTTACCGCTAAATGGGTCATGGTAAAGTTTAGGTCTGTGCACATTACATAACAAATTTCCCTCAATACGCACAGCATGCAGTGACATTGCAGATACGTATACATAACCTTAAACATTATACTTAACCTATAACCTTATACATAACCTTAAACCTTAAGCCATAACCTTAAACCTTATACTTACCCTATAACCTTATACATAACCTTAAACCTTAAGCCATAACCTTATACTTAACCTATAACCTTATACTTAACCTATAATCTTATACTTAACCTATAACCTTATACATAACCTTAAACCTTAAACCATAACCTTAAACCTTATACTTACCCTATAACCTTATACATAACCTTAAACCTTAAGCCATAACCTTATACTTAACCTATAACCTTATACTTAACCTATAATCTTATACATAACCTTAAACCTTAAACCATAACCTTAAACCTTATACTTACCCTATAACCTTATACATAACCTTAAACCTTAAACCTTAACCTTAAACCTTATACTTAACCTATAATCTTATACATAACCTTAAACCTTAACCTTAAACCTTATACATAACCTATAACCTTATACATAACCTTAAACCTTATACTTAACCTATAATCTTATACATAACCTTAAACCATAACCTTAAACCTTATACTTAACCTATAATCTTATACATAACCTTAAACCATAACCTTAAACCTTATACATAACCTATAACCTTATACATAACCTTATGTATAATTAACCTTCTGAAGTGAATCATAGAGCCACTCCATATAAACGGATTTCAGAGGGTTAATTATACATAAGGTTATTATACATATATGTATAGACCAGTCACTATTTAAGCTTTTTTTTAATTTTTAATTATTATTATTATTTTTTAAAATATTATGATGATTATTATTATTTCTGCCACTCCTTACTACCTGGTTTGAATTTCTTTATTTTTAAATTTATTTTTTATTTTATTTTTAAATTTATCTTTGAATTTGGATCAGCTTTTATGTGAAAACATGTACTCACAAACAGAAAAAAAAAAAAAGGTTGAAAGCATTTTACTCAACTGTGTGTTTAACTGTGCACTCCTATTTCTTTTGTCCACTTTGAAAAATCCAGTACATCTAGATTCCTGAGTGCTTTCTAATCAGGTTAACGAGAGCTTCTGGACACACTAAACACCAGAGAAAAGTCTGCACTACTTTGAATCAGGATACATGTTAATGTAACTAGCTTACCAGGCAAATACAAGCTCCAAAGTGCTTCCTAGTCCTATGTTTTAGTTCCTTGACTAGGCTAAAAAAGTGGTAGCTTTTCATAGCATGTCACAGCTGAATTCTCACTTCTGATTGGTCAGAAGATGTTTACTCATTTTCTCTATCAGCAGCTCGTAGAAGACACATAAACAGATTGAAGAAAAATATCAGTGGAAATGTGTAATTGTGGATATGATAAAGTTTTCTCGCAGGAAAAAAAAAAACTTTATGGAAGGAGTCTCCAGTGTTAGAGGTGAAGCTGTAACTTTAAGTTTTCCGACATGGAACAGGAGGGGATTTCTGATTTCTTGGTAACAGGGATTTTACTATCTTCATGAGAGAGAGAGAGAGAGAGAGAGAGAGAGAACAACTCTTTATAGCTGCTTTAACATAAGTGATAACAGGAACTAACTTTTTTCATGGACATTAACAGGAACTATCTTGTTTCATGGACATTAAATATAACTGTATTAAAAATATGACATGTCATTCTTTAATAAAATTAAAACAATAACAATTGTGACAAATTGCTGTGGTTTTAGAATAATAAAACTATTCCAGACATGCTGTAATTGCAAAATAATAGTGTTGGGTTCAAGACCATCTTAACCAAGTCAAGACCAAGTCCATACGCAATGGAGTCCGAGTCAGAATCCGAAACCTGACGTGAAATTTCTCTTGAATTCACTAAAATAACCCGTCTGCTTTGGTATTATAGGATCATTTTGTACACACAAGTACACAGGACATACACAGGACATGTTAAGCACAGCCCACTTTCAGAGCAACGCTCTGTAGTACAATTCTATTTTATATTATGAGGGAAAAGAAGTGACACAGAGTTTCCTAATTATACAAAAGATTCTTTTTTTCATTTAAAGAAATGCAACAGCACTTGGAAAGCCCAAAGTTCTGAGTTGTTTATGTTGCTCCATGGTCAGAGGAACGTTGGAGGAACGTTGTTTCATTTCATTGTGTACTGACTAGCTGTATATGGTTGAAATGACAATAAAGCTACACTTGACTTGACTTGACAAAGCAGGCTCATACATTATTTTGAACATAAGAAGATAGAAGAGGAAAAGTAAGTATTTTCAAACATAGTCACTTGAAATTTCTAGGCGCTACTGTATATCACTCCACACGCAGATATTACGAAAATTACATTTTGTACATTTTGTAACGACAACATAAAGTATTTGTTCACGGAAATGATGTTATGGTCTCGGGTGGCATCGGAAAAAAAAATTTCAAGTCTCCGTAGGCTGAAGCCGGGACAAGAGTGAGTAAAAATATCACTGAGTTTATGACAAACCCGAAAGCATTGATTTGTGGTCTGGAGTACCACAACACTCCAAAAATAATTATCCAAAAATAATTCAGTGGCACACCACCAAAGTTAATTAATACAATATTGTTTGTATACAATGTACTTTTCTTGATCATTGTCTCAAACCCCTTCACAAAACATGTCGGCGGCTCTTTTTTTTTTTTTTTTGCACAATCAGCATATCTTGGAAATATCAGGCACCTTTGGCTTTCCTGTCCCCTTTATCTTGAAGTAGTTGTCCCCATTTCAGTCACCGCACCTTCCTCTGAAAATACCCACACAGTGATCAGTATGTGTGTGTGTGTGTGTGTGTGTGTGTGTATGTGTGTGTGTGGGAGTGGTAGCTTATGGTATGTTATCTCCCTGTTCTGTGATATATATAAGACAGCAGCACATGTGTGTGTCTCCAGTTCGCTTGCCATCATGTCTCTGAAAGGTTTGGTGACCATCGTCTTCGCTGGATGCTGGCTTCTGTGCATGTTCTGTCTGACGGCAGACGCATGTGAGTATTATTTTTTTTTTTTAAAGCACAATTTGATGACTAGTGTACAACAATTATTTTTAAAATACTTGGATATCGTGTTCCGCACTTGTCGCGCTAGAAGTTATACTTTACAATGTTCGTTGATTTTGGAACAATTATACCTGAAAAGGTACAAAGGTCAGGAGATTTATTTATTTAATATGATCTTATAGATATTTTGCCAAAGTTCTTTACCATTTTGTAAATTTTAGTAGTACTCGTTCTTCATAAACAGATATTAATCAGTTTATTATTGACAGTAACTGTTGTCATTTTAGGATTATGATGAATAGCACTACATGAGGATATTACCAGAATAAATATTTTTTGTAGATCTGCATTAATCCCCTTTAGCTATCTTGTTTTTTTTTTTTTTTTTTTTTTTTTTTTTTTTTTTATTATTATTATTATTATTATTATTATTTTAAATGTAGCACTGTGTACAGGCTTCTCTTCACTTCAGGGCAATACAACTGTCATGTTTTTAAAATAAAATACATGTCAATTATTAATGATCTAAACAATATTTCTTGAATGATCATAAAAGCAAAAAGGTGTGTATGTGTGTGTGTGTGTGTGTGTGTGTGTGTGCAGATCACAAGACAGATGAAAAATCAGGTTTTTTATTATTTATTATTTTTGTTTGTTTCAAACTTCTGAGAGTTAAAATGGCCTGAAAATCATTTCTGCAATACATAAATATTTTAATATGATTATGATATTTTACATAAAAAAAAAAAAAAATCTCCATCATTAGTCATTTTTGTGATTAGTGATTTAAATTTTTCTTCCAGTTTGAAGATTTAAATGATTTTTTAAAAATAATATTTGCCATTTTTGTTGTATTGTTGTTTGACATTAAAATTAATAAATACTTATACTAAGTAGTTTTTAAAAAGATTTTGTTAGGCTGCTGTATTTATGTACAATGGTGTACAATGACAATGTTGAATGTATATGTGTGTGTGTGTGTGTGTGTGTGTGTGTGTGTGTGATGCTAGATGGACCACTGACCCATGCCTGCTGCGTCAAATACACTCGCACGCCAGTGGATTTCAAACTGATCAAAGGTTTCGCGGAGCAGAGTTCCCGCGAAGTGTGCCGCATCGATGCCATCATGTGAGTCATCTCACCACAGCGTTCCGCCAACCGTTACCCACAATGCAGTGTGGTTACAAATCCTTCATACATACACTCACATATGAGTGCATACTACTAACAAACATTACACAGTGGGGAAGCATTTATATAATATCATACAACTTATAGTATACAATACTTATATTATATAGTATTAGAGTACTAATAAATTAGCATTGTGTATTATTGTTTGTTTTTTTTTCTAACAAATAAATCATGTTCTTTTCCAGATTCCTTACAAAGCGTAACAAGAAAGTGTGTGCAAGTGCACAGGACGAGTGGGTGCAGAACGTCCTAGCACGTCTGAGGTAATGGATTTCTCAACAAGTTTTCTTAAGCTAGTTTTAATTGGCTACCTCTATTATAGAGCGTTTCACTGTTTCACAAGGGTTTTGTTGACTACACTTTGCACACTGTTTGAGTAAACAGGAAGCACTTCCTGCCCATAGCAACACTAACTTGTTGATTTCCTTGCAGCACTAGAATGAAAAAAATGTCTCAGCAGCAGCTTCCTAACCAGGTCAACCCTACCTTGGCTGGGAATGGCACCCCAAGTGTGTGAACTTCTCTTCGAACCACCGTCTTCTTTCTTTAAACTGCAGTATTTTTTTAAGAAGTTAAGCGCTATTGTTAATCCTTGTTATACACTGTCCAAATATAATGCAAATAATCAACAAGCTGATGCAACGAACTCTGTTTTCAAGCGATTATACCTACAAAATGTTGACCTTTTTCAAGTTTTTATGCTCTAGCCAGGGTTTGTTGTCTTTAACATCTGTAAAAATAGATACTTGACATTCTGAGCACGATATGTCATCAAATTACAGAATAAAATGAATATCCGAGACAAGTATGTTTGGTGTAATATAATCATGTTACATATACAGTATATTGTCCTTTAATCCACTGACTGTATCTTGAACCAAATCCAATGTCTTCACAATAAAAACTGATTAAGTCAGATGCATCTGTATCGTCCTTGCCTGGCTCAGAAGACACTGTAGGACGTTTGTTGGAAAGCGTCCATGTGCACCACGTTGGCTGTGAGGTCTGAATCGTCCCAGAAAGTCCTTGTCTATGAATATAATTTAAGTACAATACGAATATATGTATATATTTATAGTTAAGACCAATATACGGTAAAAGATACCAGAATATATAAAATCAAGGTCTTCAGTTTCAACGTATTGGACAAATCAGAAATCCATTAGCGAGTCCAGTGGGAGAGTAAAAGCTCCAAAAGTCCCATGTTTTTGTTGCTTGTAAACCTAATAGACTAAAAAAAAGGTAACTAACATACATAATAACATAGCATACAGTGAGCTAGTTAGGTAGATAAGTACATTAATATAGACTAAGAAAAACAAACAAGTTTATGATTATTATCATCTCCTAACAAAGTTCCTAATGTAGTACATCATGTTTCAGATAGAAGTTTGTGGACCCTTGACTATGATGCCCAGATGCGATTCTTCCACAATCTGTTGCCACAAAGTCTGAAGCACACAATTGTATAGAATGTGTCTGTATGCTGTAGCATTACAGTTTCCCTTCACTGGAACTAAGAGGCCCAAACCTGTTCCAGCATGACAATGCCCCTGTGCACAAAGCGAGCTCCATGAAGACATGGTGTGTGAAGGTTGGAGTGGAAGAACTCGAGTGTCCTGCACAGAGCCCTGACCTCAACCCCACTGAACACCTTTGGGATGAACTGGAGCGCAGTGAAGGCATCAGCACCTGACCTCACTAATGCTCTTGTAGCTGAATGAACACAAATCCCCACAGCCACGCTCCAACATCTAGTGGAAAGACTTCGCAGAAGAGTGGCGCTTATTATAACAGCAAATAGGGATGTTCAAAAAGCACAAATGGCCAGGTGTGATGGTCATGTGTCCCCAATATGGCCATATAGTGTAGTGTGACGTGATATTCTGTCCTCACATTGCAAGTAAATGATGAAAAAATTGTCCAAGTCTGGCTAGTATATCTATTGTCTTTGTTACTTATAGCAGGAGAGTTTGGAAAAGCTTAACTTTCTTTCTTGATGACTTTCAGGCCTCACAGACTTGCATAAGCTGGCACAGTATTGGGAGAACCATTAAAAAGGAGAAGGGTGTTTCCATAAAGGGAAGTGGGAGGGAAGGTTGAGGAGTATGTGCTAATAACAGTATTCAACTGGGACGAAGGTTAAAATGATGTTTGATAGCAACACAGTGCATAAAATCGTGCAGATACAGATCAAGAGCTGTAGTATAGAGCTCACGTTGGTGTAGAGCTGGTATAGAGCAAGGTACAAAACACGACTGGGCATCCTGATATAGGAAAATAATCAGTGATAATTAATAATAATAATATGCCAATAATAATATTACTATTGTTCTTAATGTTACTGTTAATGTTAGCTACAGTCTTTCATGTTCGCTAGTGTTTTTAATGTACCTGTTTATGTCATTAAGTGTCGTTGATGTTACTGTAAATGATAGCTCATGTCCTTAATGCATCCCTTCCTCCATTATATCACTTCACTTATCCTTTCTCCACTCATTGTACTTTAACTTTGTCCCAGTTAACCTGAACCAAACATGGCTGAATAAATTATTCATGACAATTTTATAGCCTTATAACACACGCCATTATATATTACATGAATTAAGTCATGTTACATCTATCAGGCACTTGCAATGGCTTACTGACAAAAGGTTTTGACTTTCATTTATCAAGGAGAAATAAAAGAAATAAATGCTGCCAAGTTGTAACTGTCCCAATGTACTCGAAATCACTCTATGTGAATTTAATGGAAAATGATCCGTGATAAAACTGCAGACTTGGCAACCCTGTTTTAACTAGCTTTAACAATTAGAACTTATCAGGTATATAATTTATTTATTATTCATTTTTATATATAACGGCTTGGTAAGGGATACCGGGGATGGTTGTAACACAAAAGCTCATTGTATCACATTTAGTTTCTCTGATCAGGAACAAGCTACCAATCACATAATTCAGTCTGCAACTTAAGTGAGCACTTTAAATATTTAGTTGGCATAATTACACCCGTTATTTATTACCCTGAATAGTGTACTCCTATAGAGTGTGTGTACTCAGCCCGAGGGAGAAAAGAACACAGCCATCTCTGGTATATTTTTTAAAATGTAGATTTATTGCATTTTTTTGCTAATAACGTTCTTAATACATTTCAATTCATGGCAAATTATTTTTACTATGGATTCAAAACTCAAATGTCAAAATCTCATGATGCATGATTGAATTTTTTCCCTTTTTTTGTTCAGTGAAAAGTCTAATGAACTAAACTCTCATATATTACTTAACTCAAATGATGGAAATAAATATGAACAAATAAATAAGTCTGTTAAAACCAAACTGGGATAATAAACACATCAGGTAAAGGAAGAAAACGTGAACTATAACAGCAGAGTGGATTTGTAAATCTTCTTAAAGTTTTGCTGAAGTGGATTCAGTCGTCTGCGATGTGATTGTGGTTGTGTTAATCTTCTTGTTTTTCCTATGAGGGAGAAAAAAAACCACAAAATACAGATTGTGAATATTTTTTGCACAAGTGGAACATTTGTAAAAGCTTGGCATAATGAACACGGACCTACATACAAAGAACATGATGAAATAAAAACCTTGTGTAAAGACGCATATTGTTTAAAAATGGCACATAATTAGGATATTTGTTCATTTACAGCTATATTTTGTTCCATTTACATCTATTTTAAAAACTCTATAATCTGCTAGCTTTTATAAGCATTAGGATTAGAGAACTTACTCTTTGGCCTGAAGGTGCCTGAGCTCTATGACCTTCTCCATGACCCATTTCTCTCTCCAGTGGCTGCACACGGCACCGTCACGTGTGAAAAAGCTGCAGGAAGATGAGTTTTAAGAGCCAAAGGTGAGTAAATATGCATACGTCCAGTCCATACATCCATAAATCTTGAGATGCTGGTTTTTTGGGAGTACTTACATGACTGCTTTGACACACGGAGGTCTTGATTGATGAACCATGAATCCTGTTATGGGCACGGCGATTTTGCTGGTGGAAACCTCCTTGCAGCATACAGACTCTCTCTGATCTGAGATGAAAAGGATGAAAAGTTAGTTCTTTTCACTACACCGGTATATTGTGGAATAGCTTGCGAAATAGAAATGTCTGTACTTACTTGCTAGCGTAATAGCAATGCAGGAGAAGAAGGCAGCGACAGCGAGACTTCGCATCTTCTGGCTGAGAAGCATGTTGCAGTTGTTTCCTAGTGGTCCTTCAAGAGTGTGAGGATGAAGGTGCAGAGTGCTCTGGCTTTTCATGCTCAGGGATCATCTTATATACTCTTAAAAAAAAAAAAAAAAACAGGAACTCTGGATGAGTGCCACCAGATGAATTCACTCTCCGGAATTCGTTATAGAGAAGTGCTTTTCTCGATTCGTCAGCATTTGTGGTCGAAATGATGCAACTTTTTTTACTAGAAAAGCAGCAGCCCAGTCTCTAAGAAGGGCTTTTACTGGAAAAAAGAAAGTTTTGACACATCGCTCTGGTCATACGATATGCCCATTTTCTGCATTTCATTCAAAAAAGACTGAGTTGTTTATCTCTTACTTCTCTTTTCCAAATAATTCAGGAGTTCTCCAGTCACATGCTACCAGCTCATATTTAGTCCATTGGCATCCTCCGTGAAACATTCTTTGCTGCACTCCTGCATGATGCTAAACTTTCTGAAAACTTTCTACAAATCTACTTTTGATAGGTTTTGTGGGTGATAATTAAGACATTGTTTATTATGCTGCTTTCACGGCGTCTTGTAAGTTGTAACGATGTTATTTCCCACTTCGGGTCATATGACGTGGGGAAAAAAAACAAAAAACATGGATGCTTTGATGAAAGTGTTTGCACTGTCAGAGCACGTAAAGCTCATAAAAAGCTACTTTACGCTCATTTTTACAGTTACAGGCCTGAGTGGCCGCTGGTTCTGTTCTACTGTAATGAACTTCAAACATTCATGCAACATTTTGGACTGAAACTGCAGCACAGCAGCGACAGCGTACAATAGCAAGTAGCGTTAGCAACAAACAAGCCGGCTAACATCGGTGATAACTCTAAAAGTTCACGATTAGTGCTTATTATGGTCGGTGTTGTAGATTTACCCAAGTGCTGTGTCTGTATATTAACTGATCTAAAGCTAGTACTGCTGTAAACTCGTTTAAAAGTAGAGAAGGAGAACTTTACACTGTTAACCATGTGAGCGGTCATGTTGATTTGCTGTCACACAGTAAAAAGTGGGAAGGAACCGGTAGTTCAGCAGACTATGCCAAGTTCATGAGCTGAAATTGCCTGCTGGCTTTTACCGGATGTAGGCTGCATTAGTGCTTAATATCTGAGTAATGATGAAAAGGCGATTGCACAACTGAGTGAGCTGTAAAACAAAACGGGGTGTGGTGTTATAGGAAAATACAGTGGTGGTGGGATACGTAAAAGCTCTGAAGTTGACTACATTCCAGTAAAAGCACGTGTTTGTTCCTGTATGCAGCAATAATTTGCCAGCAAGTTTTTCACAGGCTTTTATTTACTAAAATAGAACACTTTGTGTCCAGGCACAAGGACCTAAAAAGTGAGTAGATAACAAGCTAAACATTTACATGTGGGAAAATGGCTGCACAATGACTCCTAACTTAGTGTTTTCTTTTTCACTTTGTGCCATCCGTCTATACAAAAGAGAACATCTTTGCAAACTTAATCTGAAATAGAGAAGATGTATTGCTCAAGAGGACATGAGGTGTAATGTTGAAAACCTGTGGCCCAGTCCAGAAGACAGGGTTGACTAGCGTTGCACGGAAAAGTGTTGCACGAATGCACTTGATTCACATCAGGACATCATTTCCACGTAATAGAAAATATTACATCGACACAATCATTTACAAGAGTAAACTGAATAAACTGAAAGCCATAATTGGGTCATTTCATGTATATCGAGTGAATATACATATTTTTTGTTACATTCTTGGAATGTATTATGGTCTGGTGACACCAAGGTAGAATTTTTTGGGCGTAATTCTAAAAAGATATGTTAAAAAAAAAAAAAAAAAAAGACAGCTTACCACCCAAAGAATATCATACCCACGGTGAAGCACGGTGGTGGCAGCATCATGCTATGAAGCTTCTCTTCAGCTAGGAGTGGGGTTTCAGGGGGATCACAGATAGCTCCAAATACAAATCTATTTTGGTGATGTTGATGCTTGGGCCTCATGATCACTGTTTTGGAATGGCAAAGTAAAGTATGTTTAAAGAAACACATCAAATGAAAGGTTTTCTTTAGGAAAGTCAATAGGGAGTAGAGTTTTTCTTAACACTTTAAATCTAGTAGATCTAGTTGATGCCTGGCTCTGGTAGCACTTGTCCTCTAGCTTTTGTCACCTTCACTTTATTTTCCATGTCTACCGAGCTATTATTCATGTTCTAGAGTTTGTTTCTATAAGTTTCACCTATTAAAAGTTTATCTGCCTCCAAATCAGGATCGTGGATATTTGTTCATTTGTTCAACCGTGCAAATTTAATCCAACTCTAACTCATTAAAAAAAAAATAATAATAACACAATTTGTGATGTAAAAGAACCTTTATTTATGGATACACATCCTTAAAAATAAAATGTAGTTCCAATCTTTCGTAATCTTTCATACTGAAAATAAATTTCATTCCAATGCATGTATGTTGTCTTGTAAAGATAACTGAAACGGATCCAAAAACAACGAGCAATAATCAAAAACCAGGGACAGGCAGAAGTCAGGCGATCAGCAAACAGGATGTCAGAGAGTCGGCAAAGAGGCAAAGTTAATGTCAAAACCGGTAAAGATGATACAGAGAATAAACAGGCTTGATAACGTCTCAAACACAGAGGTATACTTCACAAAGTTTCTATGAATGATAGTCTCTGTATGTATGGTGACTGAGAGTGAGGCAGTGTGTGTGTGTGTGTGTGTGTGTGTGTGTGTGTGTTGTGAGAAATGGAGTCCAGAGCGACCATGTTTGGAGGCCATGGTGTAGTCACTGGACTGGGTTGACCTGACATATGTAAACAAAAAAACAGACACATTCTTCCAAATTGATAAATTAAACAATATAAATAAATTATGTAAACATTTGCTTTATAATGTAATTAATCGACGTTACAACTGAATACATTGGGAAAAAAAATAAATTATATTTGAACAAAAACGGAAAAAATTCAAATAAATATATCAGGTTCTCCCAAATGGATCAATTTTTAAAATAATAAATAATTCGTGCACTTTAATTGTTTAAAGTGGATTTGAAGCTGGAAGTGGCGCCAGCTGTCTGGGGTGTGAATGTCGAAGTGCTCGTCGTCAGGCTTTTTCTGTGAGAAAGATCACAAAACATTCACGTTAATTTAAAAAAAAGGTACCAGGAATGCAAAAATAACCTTTCTAAGTGTTAGTACTGAAGAACTTACTCTTTGGCCTGAAGTTTCCTGAGCTCTGTGACCTTGTTCTTGACCCAGTTCTCTTTCCAGTGGCTGCATACGGCACCTTCGGCGGTGTAAAAGCTGTAAAAGTTTTAGGATGAGTGAGTGAGTATGCATACAGAGTTAAAACACAATGCATCCTTACGTCTGTTTAATCTGTTAAGATCACTTACATGACTGCTTTGACACACGGAGGTCTTGATTGCTGAATTTTGAATCCTGTTATGGGCACGGTGATTTTTTTGGAGGAAACTTCCTTGCAGCACACAGACTCTTTCTCAGCTGAGATTAAAAAAAAAATAAAATTAATATACAATTGAAACAACTGTAATATAATCCAACATATAATCTATAATCCACCATATAAATCATTAACCTTACTGACTACAACAATACAGTATATTGTGAATCATATTCAATTCTTCAATAATGACATGAAATTGAAATATTCGAATATTTTCACTCACTTGCTACTGTAATAGCAATACAGGCGAAGAAGGCGATCACAACGAGACTTCTCATCTTCTGGCTGAAAGGCATGTTGCAGTTGTTTCTCAGCTTTCCTCGTGTGTGTTACTAAAGCAGAGCTGAACGAAGGTGCGAGTGTTGTGGCTCTTCATGAGCTCTGTGAACATCTTAAATACTCAAAAAAAACAGGAAGTGACCGTGCTACATGATGGGCTCAACCCTCTCGGAATTCCTTCCTGAGAAATAGCCCCCCCCCCCCCCCCCCCTTTCTCTCAATAGACTGTCCAAGTGACACAATTTTGTGGTTTAACCTCAGAGCACCCCGAGGCAAAATGCTGTCTGTACACGGGGATTTTACTGGAAAAAAAAAGAAAGTTTTCTTTGTCATGTGTCAAGTGTGACAGTCTCCTGCCTTCAGTTAGGCAAGACCACTGAGTGGTCATACTTCTCTTTATTAGATGATTCATTTGCTGAAATGTTGCCGATGAATCTGCAGTTTGGAAAATGGGAAAAAAAAGAGATGATTTAAAGGTGTATTATGATTTGGATGCAGGTCATTGCTTTTATAAATCAATCCAAGTTCATATATATATATATATACACACATACATACATACATACATACATATATATAGCCTCAAAACCAACTTCTTCTTCTTCTTCTTCTTCTTCTTCTCTCTCTCTCTCTCTCTCTCTCTCTCTCAACACTTCATCCTTCACAACACAATGACCTGAAAAACATTAACCCTGTGTAACATTACCAGATTGAGCATTTTGTCCTTTTTTTTTTTATACATAAACTAACATTCTGTTACAAACCAAGCACATGGTACTCTTTCTTGTATAGAAGGTAATACAGTGTATACATTACAGGACTAATGTCTAAATATCTATAAAATAAAAATGCTGCAATACAAGTCATTGTGCTTTATGTTATTTGCTTTGAAATCCAAAATACAAAAAAATATATATATATTTAAACCATTTAAAGTTAAGGAAAAATAACAAACATATGCATATTTGATGTACTGTAAATACTGTAGACACATGAGACATGTGAGATATCAAATATCGCCAAGCGCTAAAGCTATCCAGCGCAATCTTTTTTAAAAATGGCGCAGTGAATTGATTCAGATGAGTACATCTTTGGATAATAGCGCCAACCCAATGAGGTAAATGCACCAAATATACACAGAACACAATTCTGTCTGTGTGTCAGAGTGAATTCACATGAATTTGAATCAGGTGAATTCAGTGCAGCGCTTCTCAGCGCAATGCTTCTCTTTATCCTGGTCAGGGTCGCGATGGATCTGGAGGATGTCCTGGAAACGCTAGGCGTGGGGCGGGAACACACCCGGGATGGTACCTCAGTCAATTGCTGAACACCACACACACACACACACACACACACACACACACACACACACACGATATATCATTGGCCCTGTTCACACCTGGCACATTTGGAGGTTGTCTGAGATGCATAGAGCCGCACCACGATTGTAGTCCGAACGTGAATGCGTCTCGATCCGTCCCACACAGCAGTGAAGGTCCAACTGCGTCATTAACTATGCTAGAAAATATGTAATCGTTGCGAAACTATTTGGAAATTGCGCTGAGCGGTAAAGATCTCTGCTCTCTTGCTAGGCTTATGGATAAAGATGATGCTTTAATGGCAGAGATGAAAGCAGCTACTTTTCACAGCTTCATTCTTCATTTCATCTCATATTCATTTAGCAGATTTCGCAAGTTTCGTTAACAGACCACGCAATTAAAACGTTTGAAACAGTCTGTACAGGTACATGAGATATGAGTCGCGGGGCATTTATGAAATCCGATGTATGAAATCCGAGCCGGTGCGAACAGAGCCTTGACCAGTCCGCCTGCTGGCACAGTAGGAGATGGGAGGAAACCGGAGAACCTGGAGGAAACCCACCAGGAGAACATGCACAGAAAGTCTCCAAAGACAGGAAGCTCAGGACCAAAGCAGAGACCATGCAGCTGCTGGGAGACAACGATACAGAAGGGCCAAAGATTTGCCCTTTTTCTGTAGATACAGCAAAGTGAAAAACAAAACACCTGGCTAAGGCTGAATTGGAAATCTGTGATTATAATCTGTGCTTATTTATTTATTTATTCATTTCATTTTTTACAGCTTTTTTTTTTTAAATACCACTTTTTTGGTTTTCAACTTAGACTGATTTATCAAGCTGGATACAAATATATTCAATGATAAATCGTTCACACACACACACACACACACATTCAATGAAATGTTTGTGCAACTCAGTCATTTCATAATAATAATGATTTGAAAGAAATCAATCTAAAAAAAAAATCCACAAAATCAAGACATTGTACATGATTGACGTGGATTTTCCCCCGAGTTCCGATCTAAACACACTCCAGTGCTTCGGCTCGGGGGAAATGGATGCCCAGAGCAAGATTATATTTGTATAGCTAGACTGCGTATTTGAGAAACATATAAAGAAGATCTGCATGAATTATTTCTGTGTGATTAGCAATGAGAAAAGACATAGAAGACAGGTCAACTGTACAATGATGCAAAGGGAAATATGGTTTACTGTTGGCTGTGCGCCGCCATATTTTTGTGACACATCCAGTGTGTTTATGTTCGAGAACTCGGGTTAAGTGGATGTTGCACGAGTTTCCTGACTGGGAATTTTCCAAATTCCACTGAATGACCATTTGCACTTTTCTCTGATGAGTTCAGAGCACAATGGAGCATTAGGACAAAATAAATTAGGACAAAAGAAATGGCTATAAAAAGTAGAAGAGATATTGTGTGTCTATGGTAGCCGATTCGCTGCGATGGCCGAGCTGCATTATTGGAAGATTTAGCACATGTCGCTGTTTAGTCATTAAGTCATGTCAATTCTGTGAGCTTTGCTTTTATAGTTTTTTTTTTTTTTTTTTTGGGTATGACTAAATGTAAATCAGCTGTGCCATGAATGCACTTGGTAATTTAAAGCTGATTGGATTTATCACATGACTTACGACAATTAGCGTTACCTAAAAAAGTGTAAATCCATAACGATTTGGTGGCATGGTTTGACCTTTGAAAACATTTCCACACAACTTTACTAAAAGACCTATAAATGAGGCCCAATATTGTGGAAAGTCCATGAGACAATTTTCTTCCTGTTTCACTTACATTATAGCAGCTAAAAATAGTTGTTTCCTCTGCAGCCTCTCTGTTCCTCTCTTTCTCGACGTTAATAAGACAAAACAAAAATCTTCCTTAGAAAAGGAAAGCACAAACGTCTCCAGTTTTGAACGCTTTTCCGTAGTGAAGTCACCGAGTGTTACAAAGGGCTGACACTGCAGACTCATTCCATATGAAATTCCTTACAGAAAGCTTCACCATGGTAACGATGATAAGTTTAGGTTTGTTAAATAACGATGATGATGTGGAGCATCTGCCATACGAGTGCCTTTGAATTAGCTATTGCTACAAAAACAATAAATTATTAGAACAATCTGCTAACAAAGCTGCTACACCGGAAACAGACATTACGATTGCCATTTACTTCTGCAAATATAGTAATGTTTCGCATATTTTGTAACATCTCGATCTATCAGCAGACTGTCTGCCATAATGCTGAAGTAGCTGGAAAGATACACAGCTCAGAAAGGAGAAGCTCTTCAAAGGACAACTGTAGCCCAGACAATCCACAAAGCTTGGCTTTATGGAAAAAAAAAGTGCAAGCCATGAAATACTGCTTGGCGTTTGCCAAGAGGCACTTTGGAGACTTGGCATTAAGTGTAATTAGACTGAACTTTTTTGGCCTCCATTTGATGGAAATCCAACCCCACTCATCATCCTGAAAACATCATTCCCAGAGTGAAGCATGGTAGCGGTGGCATTGTGCTCAGAATAACCCTTGGAGTCTTTGTTTTGCTTGTCTGACTAAATGTCACAGACTTTTGGTGGATATATTAGTTCAATTTTAAAAGAATCGAAAGTTCAAGTGGGGGTAAATACTTATCCTGTGATCTGCAACACACAGATCCAGACCATTTTTAAATAAACGAATAATAGATGAATAATTCTACACAATGATGAAACGAGTAAAAGAAGTTCCCTTGTGATAAAAGATGAGCGGAAGGCATGATGCGGCGAACGCTAGCTCTGTGGTATTTCCTCTCTCCGGAGGTAGCTTCATAGTATGAGAACAGAAAAGAGGAAGGATGTCGGAATCTGCAATAATGCTTTCGCCAAGATATGGAAATTCATCACCCTCATGTGGAATGAGTGAGTGGCATGAGTGGCTAGAATTAAGTATTTGAAGATTTGTGTGATAAGATGACTAGACTGAAAGTAGTTTTGGACTGTATGAACCAGGTGTGTGTGAATGAGAATGAGAATGAGAATGAGTGACAGGACACTGGATCAAGGCACAACGTCCTCATAGCTGATCACATGGCCATCTCGGATGCCCTTCATGCCTCTGTGGTTCATTCATTGAGCCGTTTACAAACCCCCTGACCTCTGTGCCTTTGGAAAAGAGAAGTGTCCATTGACTAATGTCTGATTCTTGTTAAATGGAAACTAAAAGGCCATCATGAACAAGTCTGTTCAATGAATCACCAACATGAATGAATAAGTTTCATATGTATGACATATTCTCATATATATCATTACAGCTTATTGCAGTTGTACTCCATATAAATGTCAATACTCCGAGTGCTGAAAAAGCTTGACCTTTTTATGAGAAATGTGAACTAGGGATTTACTTGATTCAACGAGTACATCATGTTGGCATGAACGAAACATCCCGAGCAATCCAAAAACCTTTCCTGTTGTGGATTAGATCCATGATTACATATACGAAAATCATTCCCATGATGTCTGCTTTTTTGTATAGATGCTTTTGTGATACCGTATACACAGTGAATTTCAATTTGGTTTGGTTTTGAACTTATATTAAATAGCTCTAATGTAATATTCATACACACGTGAATAATTTGCTGAGGATATGTTGAGTTTTGCTGGACGCTGGGGTTATTCCATGCCTTTTGGGTCAAAGCAGTGAAAACTGAGCCACAATTCAACAACTACAAAAAGAAAAAAACTGTAACTTCAAGAGAGATGACATAACATAACATAATAAATGGCTAAAAGCATGACTTGCCATTCTTTAATGAATCAAGAAGTCATCATTGGCAAACTGCTAATACAGAGATTAAATTGGCAGAATTATATTCTAGCAGAATATCTAGACTGACTTTATGAATTGTAAAATAATCAATTAGATCAAGGATTAAGCTGAGTATATTCCCCAGCAAATGTGTATATGTTTGCACCTCTGTTGAATTCATTCTACTGAAATCGAAACTGAGCAAGGAAACAAAACACAGCTGTTAGGTTAACTCCGCGATTTCGAGATTGCACAGATAAAGTGTAAACAAGAGACAGACTTTGGGAAATGTAACGTCATGCTGCAGTGATCCACCATGATTTTTGAAATAAGAATGGTTACGAAGCATTTTCTACGGAATTACTTGCTACTAACAATCTAATTTCGGTTTCTTTTCAAATCTGGGGTCATCATGATAATTGTGGGTAAAAAAAAATAATTAATTGAATATACATAAACTGTCAGTTTTTTCTGTGTAGAGAAAAAAAAGTTGAAAAAGGGTGAAAACGAAGGCTAGGATGAAGTATTTAACCGGATATGCAATGACATCACAGCTGGAAATGTTAGATTTGTGTGAAAGGCATTGTTTCCTTCATACATGCTACAGTGCTGACTTTAGTGTATATTGTAATAATCAAAATCCCTTTTCGGACTGGTTCCTTCTCAAAGTCTGTTTTCAGAGAGCTTTTCCTTCCACTCTCACCTCATTGCTCATTATAGTGAGATCTCAGTCAGTGTTGGGATTTTTTGCTCCTTCGTGACAATATCTCTTGCTAAAAGCACTATGTAAATCAAATGAATCAAATGAAATAAATTGGTGTAGCAACAAAGCGAAGGAAGGAAGGAATTGGCAGAGCTCCTTGGTGCCCTTGATGAGTGTATGTAACTAGTATAGTTAGCTTGCTTTTGCTAATCTGCTAATCTGCAAATCCTCCAGACACACGCAACAGTAGCAGTTGCTAGTCAACCATAAGAGACAACCTACAACCTAGACAAATGACTCGTCGCTTGCTAGTGTGAATATAGCATCTGATTCAATCATACAGCTCCAACAGGAGCCTTCTTCTTCCATTTCCCAAGAAGATAATGACTAGGAAATCCTAGAAATGTGTCAGGGATAAAAAAAAACTGATGCATGGTACTTCTTCACAACTTAATGTTGTGAAACTGTGATGAGATTAGCATTTTTGATCAATTATTGCTTGTCAGAAAGGGGAAACACGAATGTCACATACTGGCTGACTAACAGTAAATCATCAGCATGAATCAGTAAAATCACAATTACAAGCCCAAAAAATAAAGACGTTCTGTAGCTCATTAGAATCAAGTAGAGCTCATGGAAATATGCTATATGGAAAAAAAAATATGTGGACAGCTGACCATCACTTCCATCACATTTTGGGCTTTCTCCAAACCGTCGCCACAAATTTGGAAGCATACAATTGTCTAGAATGCTGTAGATTTAAGATTTCCTTTCACTGGAGCTATAAGGAGCTCGGTTTCTTCCAGCACAACAACGTCCAAAGGATCGATAAGGTTGATGCGGAAAAACTTTGAACAGGAAGCCATTAGGATTTAGAGGAAAAAATTTTTTTTAAAGATTATTTCAACATCAAGCCAGGTTGATAATGACATTAAAAAAACATTATCGATAATGATAATGTTTTTGTAGGTTTGTTTTTTGCTTAAGGAAGTGACACAATTGTTTCCATTCTGTTGTTATGTAACGCGACGGCTAAATCGTCATTATGTGTGTAATCAGTTAGTAGTTAAAGACTAAACCTTTTAAGAAATTAAATCAATAGTCCATTGTTAAAGAAATTTAACAGCGCCAGTCTCTTATATCTGCAAACATCATGGAATACTATAGAGAATGCTACAGTATGTTAATATTCTTTCACAGATAAGAGATATGCCCTTCCAGTGATATAATACGTATGTCAATACGTTAGTTTAAATACACTGAAGGTTTTGACCTTATTGATATCACCGCTGGTTTAAGTCAGAAGATCTATCATTACAGAAGTAGTTCAGATGCCCAATTCAATGTATAAAGACATGTAGTTTTGTATTGGATCAATTCAACCAATACCAAGGTCAAGTAAAGCAAATCTGCTCTTTAGTTGTTGGTAATGGAGCTTATATTGATATAAGTGTCTCTGTGGGTCCACACATGATCCTAGTTGTGGTTGATGGCTGAGAAAAAGATTTTGGTTTTGAGAGTATCAATTAAAAATGCCTTTCTAAGTACATCAAGTGTGGTTAAACCCAAAGATTGCACTTCCTCTTCCACATGGCTGATTAAGTAACCAATCCTGCCATGATTAAACATTTTTTCCACAGACTACAGAATCAAGTGTCATAGGACACGTGCCCGTAGGTGCTTACTACGTAACATTGAAAATCCCCCCAAATCACTGTACCACTCTAAATCATAAAGAAGGGTAGTATCAACTGAGCAAAAAAAAAAAATGTTCCTCAGCTAGTTCTTCAAATGATCAAATCTCATCCTTTATAGTTAACTCTCAGACTTTTAGACAGCTCTGAAAAGTTACAGAACAATTTAGCAAAACTTCTGGCAAAATCCTGTTCTGGTAAAATCCTGTTTATATAAAGACACACTTTGCATACAAGACTTGCATAGTCATTGCAGAGCTCTGTCTTTTAAAAAGAGAAGTGGTCATTGACTAATGTGTGCATGTGAGAAGGGAACTAAGGACACAGTGAAATGTTTCATTTTCCAGGTCTATAAATTCATTTATTCATTCATTCGTTTTCCTTCCACTTTTCCTGGTAGGAGTCACGGTAGCAACAGGCAGAGGTCATCCCAGACTTCTCTACCCCTGGCCATGGATTCCAGCTCCTTCTGAGGGATCCCCGGACATTGCCAAGACTCCAGCAGGTTCTGGGTCTGCCTCAGAGTCTTCATCCATGGGCCAGGTTCTTTCCCTAATCACTTGAATGAAGCATTCCACTCTTTTCCAGGAGAAAACCATGACCTTGGTCTTGGAGGTGCTGACTTTCATCCCAGCCACCTTAAAGTCAGCAGGGAATCATTGAATCAAGTTACTTAGGTGGTTCAGTCACCAGGTGCTTGCTTGCAGGCACAACCCCCAGGCCTGGCTCCAGAGGTGGGTCCTAGTACCCGTAATCTGAAAAGAATCCCCTTAGTCCTTTATTTGTTTGGATCTTTCATGAAGGTCTTTGGCATTGCTGTTTGTCTGTGAGATCTGGTGACATAACCCCGAGGCATATAAGCCCCTTTGCCATGACAAGGTCTTGATCAACAAAGGGGACAAATTGTTATAAAAAAATATATGTTTTGTATTTCATGGCTATACTGAAATGCTAAGTTATAATGTCTGATTTTTGGACCCTACCGTAAACACCGCTCCAAAAGCAAAGCATTCTGTTTACCTGTGTGTTCTTTTTTTTTCAGATAGATTTGCTGTGAATATAGAGGATCTCCCATGTAGTTTGCTGAGAGATTTCATTAATCTAACCCCAGAAGGGAACCTCTGGGATGTGGTTGAAATGAAAGCTTCCATTTTCTGCCCCACTTTCAGGAAGTTTAAGATGGCTTTTTTTTTTTTTAGTTTTTATTTTTTTAAATGGTGAATCATTCATGCCTACAGCACTCCTCTGCCGTGATTTATAAACCTCAGAATCTGCCACCTGAGGCCTGTGGGTCCTGAGATCACACCTAACCACTAGGGACGGAATGGTATGAAATATTCATGGTAGGAGAACCGAACAACCCAGTCCCTATATCACAGTATCAAACTGCTTCAAACTTTCACCGAAGATGACAAGTGTATGAATGATACCGAAACTGATGGGCAGTCCCACGGTGGGAGAAAAGATTAAAGAAGAAGGACAAAACTGCAGGAATAAACACACATATTGTGTTTAAGAGAGATGACATTACGGGCCTGCTGCATTGGTAAACACGATTAGTCCTAATTTTGTTTTAAATCTAATGTGCATGCAGACATAAGCTACTCTTGTATTAAAATAAAAATCTAGCATGGTATATTGTCAAGAAATGTCCCACACTTGCGAATGTTTCTCATTAACTATATCATTATAGCATATAATGTTAAACCATTTTAGATTTTCCCTTTTATAGAAAAGGCACATTAAGCTCTATATCCATAAAGATCTATGATTTTCCTTATGGCTAGCATATGCTCTCATTCATACTGATAACTGCAGCACTGTTTCTTATGAGAGCAAAATATTTCCATCAGGTTGCATCAGACCACATTGTTACTGGAATCTCATGGCCCTGTATTTGCACAATTGTCTATGTTTTCTGTCCTCAAACACCTGTAGCACAGTGACAGCGAAACAGACAGCACTTGTTTAAATCGGAGACGTAATTTAATCGAATGTGCTGTGCGTGTCTTTCCACGTCTTTACAGATTGCCAATGTCTGGTTAGATTGCTCGTTTTTAATAAACACAGCACTGCAAAAAAAGGACAGGATTATAGGATATGATGTGTACTGATTAAGATTGTTTACTAGGGCTTGTTTTTGGCTCTCACACTGTCTCGTACAAACTTTACTGAGCACTTAATAGTGAAAAGACTGTAGGTTTACTCTGGAGAAAGACTGTACTTCCTTTTTTAAGTTATGTTTAATGTAATGACAAAACAAATCAGGGCTTGTATATGCTGGAATACTGAATCTGCAGTCTGACAAATATGATGTCCACAGCTCAGCTATGCAATCTTTAACACAATTCATATATTAGATCTGTGAACTTCTTCTTTCACAAGTCTTCACATTGTCACCGTTATTGTAAAGGCAGCAGATGCAGACTTTTATTAAAGAAAGTGCAAAAAAATAACCAAAAACGGTGAAAATGAGAAACCTAAACCTAAACCCAAACAGGAGACAAAAGGCAAACCACATGGACTATGCCAAATAAAAGCTTGGCAATGAAACACACAGAAACCAGAACTTAAATAGGTGTGCTTATTAAGGAGAACACAGACCAGGTGTGAGTGCTAAGTGGGACATGTGACATGCAGGGGCTGATGGGTAATGTAGTTCAGCACCAACTTTAACATAATCATGACACATATCCTGTGAAGGTTTGAATGATTTTATAAGCTCCATGACCACAGAGTTCATTTATATATATTATATATATCACCATTCTGGTCAGTTATGTACATATATATATATGTATAAAATATTACTTCCTTCTACATTTATAGTATTTACATGCTGTATTTACTAAAGTAAATGAGATATATGAGGTTAGGATTATAGAACTATACTAACTGAGTCATTAAGAGATAATGTGTGTTAGGAGCTAAAGGCAAATCTTGAGATTTTTAGGAAATGAGGATTTCTCAAATAGTACATAGTGAAATTTAGACCTTTGTGTTTGCTTAAAACTAGTTATCTAGCGCATCACTCATATTGATACCTGCAGCACCGTTGCTTATCAGACCGAAATATTTCTAGCAGGTTGCATCAGACCACATTCTGGCAGGAATCTCTCAGCCCCTATATACACTCCATCACATCTGTTATGTGTATACGTGGTACTGTAACGTACCTGTAATGGATGTTGTTTAAGTTTGAGATATACACTTACATGTACGTTTACACTTATTGGTCTTTTTCTTTTTTCAGATCCACCTAAAACCTTTGATACATTTCCATACATTAGTCTCGAATCATAAGGTGAATTTTTAACATCAGACAATTTCAAGTATCTAAATTCTTAACCAATCTAAACTTTAATAGATGTGACGGCGAGAACGAGACCTAATACAAAATCACTGTAATCTATCTTCTGTTGCTACACAGACTTTGGATTTAGCAAAGCTGCTGGTATTGTGACAGCTAGATTTTAGCATTCAGCTTTTTCATGTCATGCTAGCTAATATTTCAGAGATTATTAATGTTGTTAGTTAGCCAATCTGGGTGAACCACCAGTAACTAAAATTTGAAATTGAGCCAGATGTCTATTATGTCTATCCTTTAATACGAAGAATTATGTTTCCTATCCTGTTTATATCTTGTCAATAGTGATTAAAACTGTAATCAAACACAAAGTCCAGACAGAAACGTTAATAATGGTACAAGTCAACACTTAAAAACTCATTTTGATGGTATGATAATTTGGAGAACTTTAGAGAACATGGCTGTGTCTTGTTCCATTGTGTAATGTGTCATGCTCTAAAAGACCTTCTTCTTTTTTTTTTTTGATCTCTAAACGACAATTCCTTGTGTCACTTGGTGTGGGTGTGGATGTGGGTAAGGATTGGGGAAGATAGCAAAGCAGAACCTTTCCATATTAATCCTCTGTCAACTATCAACATTTATATGGCGTTTAAACGGCATCTGTGGCTTAAAGTGGGGGAAAAAAATCACGATCGCAAATCCACTCATAGCTATAATAACAATAAATAATATACCACTAACCCAGAGCTTTCGATCAAGATCAATCATAATGTACATTTTATTATTCAGCCACTACACCAGTCATAAATCTGTGCTGAATAAAATATAAAACTCCACATACATCCACATCTATTTCAAATAGCGGTATTTCTATTGATTGTTAAACCTAGACTAAACATTTAACAGGTTAAAGTGTAAACCTGGCATAATCAAGTTTTATGACAGGAAGTCATGGGTTCATTCATTAAAAAAAAAAAAAAGGAAGGGAATGTAATGAGATCAGCTGCTATTTTAAGAATTACCATCAAATAGAGAAGCTAGATGCTTCCATGAAAAAAAAAAATATATATATATATATATTGATAGCAACTAGCTGTCACAGCAAAATTCAATTCAGTCAGGATTTTAAACGAGTTTGATCTAATCGAATGTGTATGAAGTATTAATAAATAATAATACTGTGAATAATACAATCTTGAGCTTGTGCCTATGGGTAAATACTCAATTCTGTGAATTCTCAGCATGTGAGTAAAATGAAGTAAGTAGAGTAGATTTGTGTTGAAATTCAGGAAGCCAGTACTCCTACGTCATATATTTCATGTTCATGTAGCTTCTGAAACATCAGCATTTCATAATCATGCCCAATTGTCTTGCATGAAGCCAGTTGAGGATGCTCCTCTTTACATCTCTACATCCTTCTCGCGATCGTAAGCTAGGGGGCGCCGTGAACACATGGCTCTGAGGCAACAACACTGCGAACATGGCATGTTCACAGGCCATGAATATGTCACAAAAAAATGACTAAAAACAATCTTTTCAGTATCTGATTACTAATCATATCATGGTGCACAAAGATCTTTGGGCTGATCTTTGGAGAATGTAGAATATTTATGTAGAATGTACATTAAAGACAGATAAGCACCATTTATGGATATATATATATATACACACACAGCTTATAGATTCTTTCAAACAAGTATGTCCTTATTATTTAAAAAAAAAAAACACACCATGGAAAAAATGGGGTTGTCTTTTTGTGAATTATTTCACTACATCATGCAAACTTTTGAAGACATCAGAATGAGGCGTGTTTTGGCATCTAAAGTGCATTTGCTGCTAACTAATGTTTCACTGTTCACCGTAAATCGTGCGCTTGTAAATTGTACGCAACAAGTCTACATTGAAAGAATGAAAATGTTTGGACTTCGGAGTTAATAAAATCACAGGAAGTGTGGTTGGAGCGAAAGCTTCTACTTTCTGTTCCCCTTGCTTCGAGCTCGGAGCGACTGCTTTTGGTGAACCCACGCGCCCTGTGTCACGTTTAGCACTCCTCTGTGTGATCTCAGGTATATATTAAGCACTGTATGAGTAAGTTTGTATCATGTGGCCTGTAGGAGTTTTGGAACTTGATTGCAGATGTTGCAGTTCACTACAGCGTGTGGGAAACTACAGTATTCAGAAAGCAGTGGGCTACCAATTTCTGCAGACGATGTCATTTTTGCTGTTAAAAATATACTTAATATTTATATTATTGTCCAGAAATCAACTGCTTATAATCGAAACATAGTAAATTTGTCAAATTAAGAACTGAAATGGATTAAAAACAAGCTTTAAAAAACACACAATCATTGATATGGTGAAGTTTTCCATAAGGAGATGTTTATTTAACATTTATGGAAGGAGTCTCCAGTGTCAGCGCTTTGGATCAGGACGTTTTCCACCACATGCTTTGAGCTGTCTGACTGGTGAGGGGACGACGATGTTTACGTTACGAACTAATTAAAAATAATAAGTGAAAAGTGTAATGTGAGGTTCCTAGTAAAAAAAAAATAATAATAATAATAATCATAATACATATATTTTTTAAATGTAACCTTGGCAAATTGCTGTGGTGTAAGAGGAATTAAATGCTTTGGATGTGGTGATGTTAGTGGAAAGTAATCGACTTCGGCGTGGTAACACCATGACATCACTCCGGCGTTGATTATTTACCTATAAAATCATGTCCTGATGTGTTTTATTCCTTAAATATTCCAAACCACATATACTGTATTTCTTTCTACGTTTCAGGCTTGACAACGTACATACAGTACGTACCAGATGTCTGTATTTTATCCCTAAACAAAAGCAGCATCCTATTGGTTAAGCCAGAAGTGAAACCATAACACAATGAAGTAACACTTAAATATACTCATGTTTGTTTGATGTAAATACACCAATAGTGATTTTTTTTAAAAAAAAAGTCTAATGTTTAGTTCAAATGAAATAAAACCAGTTGTAAATTGCTAGAAAATTGCTGTGATATAAAAGGAATAATAAAGGAATAAAAGCAGGACGTGCTTTAAGTAAGTAACTCCGCTTCATGTTAGGCTGCAACACAACACACGCTCGGTTGTTGTTGATTATTTTCCCACAGCAGCACACCGCGTTGTGTTTTATTCCTGGCTTCACACTCCAACCTACCGATGGTTAAGATTTGCTTTAAAGTGGTTTCATGAAAACCTATGGAACTGTGGTTGATCTGAAAACTTCCACTAGCTGTGACTACAGTGAAACCACAGAGAGATCTTTCTCAAGCCTACAAGCTTCCTTTTCCACGTGTAACCCCGTGTTAGGTGCAATAAGGCCTCAAATATACTAACTTATTAACTTATTACGTATTACTTTAAGTGCTTTAGTACATAAATATCCTAAATGTAATGTAACTTATTACTATAAGGAGACAAGGACATCAAATTAGCACTGATATTTAATAAACATTTTATTTAAAAGATTTTTTTTATTCAGTTTTCTTAACAATGCAGGATTGCTGGTTAAATATTAAGAATTATAAATGCTACAATACTCCATGTCAACACTTACTGTGTTGTTAATAATGATAAAAAGCATTTAATAGGTAAAGATATATCTATTTTTTTTCATAGGTATAGCTAAAGCTTATGGGAAAATGATACCAATAAGAAGAACAGTAAGCAATACTGAACTATGACATCATGAATCATCAAATTTTCTTCTTATTGATTATGTAAAATATATCACTTTAGTTGGCATTATATTTCTTTCCATCCCTGCATTAGATTGTTTACTTTATTATTTTGTCATTTTATCACAATGTTGGCCATTTATTCATGTAGTAATTTTATATGTATTCATTCTTTTTTATTTCTTTTTGTTCTCAACAAGATTCATTAGTCCCTACTTTCACACACACTATATACTGTATAATATAGTATATAATAATACTATATAATTAATTGGTTGTAGTGGCCTTATGATAACTAACATAGTTAAGAAACAAACAGGGGCACCCAGACCCACACCCAGACCCACACACACGCTTGTGTACTTTCCCTTTAACCACTAAGAAGGGGTATTTTTCACCCAGGGTGATTCTCAGTGGAGGGTTCTTAAACTACGACTGGGGGGAGAGTAGGGGCAAGGTTCATGACCTACAAAACCAGGAAACCAATCAATTCAAAGGTGTCGAAATGGTAATTCATTTTGGACATTTACGGGCAAATTAGTTCCTGCTATCACTTCCACTATAGTAGCTATAAACAGGAAATAAACTGGATACTGGATGGTTGAAGAAGTTCAGTTTGGGTGAACAATTGATAGGAACGTTCTGCTGTTGAAGTCTATCTGCCTCAAGGTTCGACATTTTGTGTATTCTGAGTTGCTTTTCTGTTCACCATGGTTGTAAATAGTGGCTATTTGAATGAACAAGCCTTTTCAGAACTGATGCTCGTTGGATGTTTTTTGTTTTGTTTCATTTCGTACAGCATTCTGCGTAATATCTATAGACTGTTGTGTCAGCAATTTCTGAAACTACTCAAACCAGTCCATCAGGCACAAACAACCATGCTATACACACCATCACCAGGATCCCATCTTGTATGTAAAGCCTCATCTGTACAAGTCCCTGTGAGTGAGTTGTTACTCAGTAATTGCTCAAGAATCCAAAATAATCTTCATGCCAAAGTCTGGCAATTTTCTATTCATGGTAAACTGTTGACTTCTTAAGATGAGTCTTTGCCCTGGCTGCCACTCAGTTGGCCTCCATCCTTGTGGTTAGGAAAAGAGAACAGCTCACCATGACCTAGAAAACCAGGAAACCAAATGTATCATGAAGGCGCTGATATCAGAGAGTTTCGAGTGACTTTACACCTACAGATTGATGATATCAATAAATTTCGAAGGTGGTGCAGCAGCAGTAGGGCGTTTGCTTCTTATTTGCTCCTGCGAGTTTAAACTGGCAGCTCATCATGAGACATTCATACCACTGAAGATACCCTGAGCTGGCACGATGAAGATGGTCCTCGCACTCCACTTCTCAGCTGCCGTGCTTCTGCTACTGTTGCTCGCTGAGCCTCCAAAGCAAGGTATGAGTCATGCTTCTACTTTAATGCATCTCTATAAGGTTCACGATTTCGCTTGTTTGGGCAGATAAATAAAAGTCACCAATGTTCAGTGAATATTTTAAGAACAATTGTTGACCTGTTTACTTTCTCCTGTAGGTGCTGAAGCCTTTCCAGTGACTTGTTGTCTGAAAACTTGTGACATCAAAGTACGAAGAGATCAGCTCAAAAACTACACCATACAAGAAAAACCCTTATGTCCTGTGAAGGCTGTGAGGTAAGATGATTATTATTATTTTTTATTTTTTTTTACACAGATGACAGTCTCTACAGGTTTGTTCTTAATGACAGGGGCTGGATGGCTTCTGCTGCACTTCATTTCCACAAGCAACTTTTTTTTTTTGTTTGTTTGTTTTCTTCTTTTTAGATTCGTCACAAAGACGAACGTCACATTCTGCTTGGACCCCTCCTCACCTTGGGCCATTAATACCATGGCCTTTTTGGACAACAGAGGCAGAAGTTAATAGCACAACCATCAATAACACATCATCTCATATTTAATCCTTTAATCCTAATTATCACCCTTTTATATTTTAACCGTTAAACCGTAATATTTGAACTTTTGATCCTCAAAAAGCATTATAGTGATGTAGAGATCATTCTTTATATCTTCAAACTTGTTTCTTGAAACATACAGTATTATTATAATTCATTGTGTAGGATATATACTTTGTAAAATAATATATGTATGTATTTTTGTAATCTTTTCAAAGCTTTACCATTCATCAACTGAGAATAAAGATATAATTTTTTCTATCTGTTTGTTTTTCCATTTCTGAACAGGAAGCCACTTGTGTAATGTTTATATTGAAGTCAACAAATCTATATATTACTGGTAAATTTTTGTAATAAATCATAAAAAAAAAATCTCTATATAATACTTTAGAAATACATTGACAAAATGAATAGTATAAATCATTATAATTGCTTCATGTTGTTAAAGGAACAGCAAGGAAAATCAGCTAAACTAAAGAAACTAAAATAAATACAAAGCACCGATTTCCCGAAAATACAATTTCTCTTTTTAAAAATAAAAATTAAAAAAAAGACGTCATACTTTTATAGTTGTTATGGAAATTCTGTGAAACAAGTTGGTTCCTCTTATAATTACAGCTATAAATATTACTTACTTTCTCTCTTGAAATTAATATGAAATGAAAAAAAAAATGCAGCTTGTCACGTTAGCCAGGAACCAAAAAGTGACTTTGTCCTCTCTTCAGTTGCAAAAATGGAGAGAATGGACATATCAGGAGCTTGTAGACCTCAGAACCCAAGCTACAATTGCATTATGAAATCATTTCTAAACATTTTAATGATTTAAGAATTTTCTTGACAGTTAAAAATAACCATTATCTTGTCAGCAATCATTATCTGCAAAAGTAAACAAGAAAAAAAGACCCTTGTGGTTAAAAAAAAAAAAAAGGACATTGCATCATACATGTTGCACAATGCTCTTCCCCAGTATTGTCACTTTCTCCAGTAAGAGGCAAGTGTCCTATTTTCTCTCATGTGGTTACAGAAACATGACCGGTACATTCCACCATGCAGTGCTACTCTGAGGGGAAGAAACTTGTAGTGTGTGCAAAAGGTGATTGATTTTGATTTAGCTACAAATGAGACAAAATAGTTGTAGAACATTAACCTCCAGTGGACATAACAATCTACACGCCCCTGTTCAAATTGCAGGTTTTCATGATGTAGAAGAAGGAAACCAAGATAAATCATGTCAGATATTTTTTTCCACCTTTAATGTGATGTTTGGGGAGGAAAATAAAACTTAGATGCACAAGTACAGTATGTACACCCTTTTATAAAGTGTTCAGAAGTAACTAATCATAGACGTGTCATCAGTGAAGTGATTCTGAGTAGGACTTTCTTGGTTTCATCCGACTGCTGAAGTCATGGTCCGCAAAGGGCTTACGAAGCATGTACGGCATCTCAGCGTCAAAAGGTATCTATCAGGAGAGGGGTATAAAAGAATTTCCGAAAACATTAGATGTACCACGGAACGTTGTGAAGACCATCATCAACAAGTGGAGAAAATGGGGGACGTTACCAAGAACAGGACGTCCCTCCAAAATTTGCAAAAGGACAAGAAGAAAACTTATTACAAGAGACCTACGGCAACTTTAAAGGAGGTGAGGGAATATCTGACAAGAACTGGTTACTCCCTGCATGTGACAACAATCTCTTGTAAGAACCAACAAAACATCCAAGCCTGACTAAATCACCCCAAACCATGTTTCAAAATGTGTCATGGAATCTGTCGAATTTTTGGGCATAATATTAAAAGTTATGTTTGGCACAAAAGCAAGACAGCTCATCACCCAAGGACCAGTATAGCCACAGTGAAGCATGGTGGTGGCAGCATCATGCTATAGGGCTCATAACTGGGGCTGTAGTCAAGATAGAGGGAATCATGGATAGCTCGGAATACCACAGTATCTACTTTTTGCCATAAAACCTGCAGGTCTCTGTTAGACATTTGAAAATGAAGATAAATGTCACTTTTCAGCACAATAACGATTCAAAGCACAAATCCAAGTCTGTAGGAACGGCTTGAGAAGAAGAAGAAGATCAAAGTTTTGGAATGGCTCACTCACAGCCCAGATCTAAATTCTATTAAAAACCTGTGGAATGACTGGAAGAGGGCTGTGCACAGGAGATCCCCGTACTATTTGCATTTTTGCAAGGAAGATTCAATGGAATAAAATCGTCAAATCAAGATGTGCTAATTTGATAGACTTTTACCCAAAAAGACCGAGTCCTGCATTCGAAGCAAAACGTACTTTAGCAAAGACTTAGTTAAGGGGTGTGCATATAGTTGTTCAAAAAGATTAATGTAAGAATGTTACAAAAAGCTGCAGTTTTAACCAGACTTTAAATATCCACTGTACATGTGATGCCTTTCAGTACACAGACAAGTTGACTGCTGGCGTGGGACTCTAGGACCTGACATGAACTATGTGCGACTCTCTGACCACATTATAAAGAGGACATCCTGTATTGCCGTAAAGGGTTATTTCCCTCTGTAACCCTTTGCAACTCTTGCTCGCTTCCTAACCATTTTATCCAAGACCAAGATTAAATACTTTTTCTTTTTATGTTTTCTTTTTATGCTATTACCAGTCCGCTAATCAACATTAGTCACTAAACTGAGGTTTAGTCGAATAACAGTAGCTAGCAAGGTTTCAGTCATCTTTAAACACACTGATCTATGCAAGGTTATGAAAACTTTTCCACATCATATTGTTTAAGTGAAATATCTTTATGGTTTCTTGAGTTGCGGTGTCAAAGTGTGTAAAAAAAAAATGGCCAAAACTTGATTTTTTAAAAAATCTTTTCTGTCTGTTTGCTAGACTCCGTCAACAGCGATATCCGATGGGTTATCCCAGACCGCCTCACACATGTTATATGCCCATACCTGCATATTCCTGAGGAATTTTTGCCTAAGTGCTTCCCTATCATCCTCCTCAAACAACAGGATGTGTTTACAGAGAATCCGCAGGAGACAAGCAAGCTCCTACATAAGGCTTTGTAGACATCGTCCCTGGCCAGACTCTATTTCTTGTCCACATACAAAATCAACAATGAGCAACTAGCTGGTAAGAACAGAACCAGACAACATCTGCACGCTGACTCACTGAAACATAGTTAGAGGAAATAACAGATTTTCCAAACTAGATAACCTTGCTACGCTTCCTATCACCAGATTAGACGGTGATCAACAGTGAAACAGTTGATATTGTCTTTAAATACAACTGCTTATTTGATAATAAATTGTCTTTTTTTGTCATACATTATGATCTGTACCTTCTCTGTCAGCATGATGATCATGATAGTAGTATCATGGTCTCAGATATGATGAATTTATAATGTATTATTGTTACAAGTTGTAGATTCTATGTATTTCATTGTCATGAGAAGGATTGAAGTAAAGATGAACTCACTCATTTATATTTTGAAGTGATTTAATTTTTTTTTTTTGAAGACTGAAAATATATCACCTGGGCTTTTCCCAATCTTCAACTCTCCAGTTTCAGGGCCAGCTATAGCCTCAGATGACAGGAATAGAACCTGATGTGGTCTTCTGCTGTTGTAGACCATCCGCCTCACGGTTCGATGTGCTGTGTATTCTGAGATGCTTTTCTACTCACCACGGATGTAAAGAATGATTACTTGAGTTAATGTAGCCTTCCTGTCTCATTTTGCAAGGTGTTTAGAGATGGTTGTGTGGAAAAATCCCAGGAGATCAGCACTTTCTGAAGTACTCAAAGCAGCCCATCCGGCACCAACAACCACGTCAAGGTCACTAAGATCACATTTTCTGCATTGCACTGCTGCCACTTAATTGGTTGATTGGATAATTGCATGAATGAACAGGTGCACAGGTGTTCCTAATAAAAAATAGTCAGAATATGTATAAAATTATGTTAAGTTTAATCTTTTAATTTCAATTTATTTTAATAATATTTATAGCTTGATATCTAATTTCATTGTAATAATATTTCTTATAATAACATTACATCATCTACATCTCATTGTTCTGCATTTTAAACTTGGCAAATACTTGGTTTGGTTTTGGATTCAGGGGAAGTGTTGGCTCAGTGGTTAAGGCTTTGAGCAGTTCAGAGTGTTGCGAGTTCAAATCCTAGCACCACCATATTGCCACCAAAGGATCTTTGAACAAGACCCTTAAACAAGTTCCTCAGCCAAAATCTATTGGTCATTTTATTGTATAGAAGATAAAATATGGTGTAATTTTTCCTTACATGTGTATGTTCAATTTGGTAATAAAAAATACTGACATGACAGATTCTGATAGGACTAAAATCCCAAAGATACATAAAACCACCTCCCAATGTACAGTACAATGATTCCAATCTGAATAGGGCTATTGTCACAAAAAAGGTTTACAGAAATCCAGATGTAGATTTAGATCCCTACTGAGCAAGCCAGATGTGTAAGTGGCAAGGAAAAGTCCCTGAGATGACACGAGGAAGAAACCTTCAGAGGAATCAGACTCAAAAGGGAATCCATCTTCTTCTGGCACTGGATAGCAGGATTATAAATGATTACATTATACAAGTGTAGAAGAGAAAAGACAAACAGTACAAAGTATAGAATGTTTGCTGTGATCATTTTATGAATAAGAGTCCTGGGATGAGCATGGGGCAGTTTTTAGGATCACAGCAGCAGTTCGTAGGAAGTGTGAGTCCATGGTGTTCAAGTGAGACTAGGCACTGCAGCAGGAAGGAAGGGTTTAGTACTAAACTGTTTCTGGGCAAAAGACACACACAAAAAGAACAAACAAACATGACAAACATGAATCAGAGACGTATTAGCATACATGAATGAAGGAACTAAGATTTGCCTTACATACGTTTTCACCCCCCTTGAACTTGTCTCCATTTTGTAGTGTTAAAACCTGGAACTGAAATGAACTTAATTGGGATTATATGTCATGAATCTACAGAAATTGTGAATAATATGGAAGACACGGTCCACTAAAAGCCAGTGAAGCAACCAAGAGGCCGAGGTTTACTCTGAAGGAGCTGAAGAGATCCACAGCATAGTTGGGAAGCGCTTCACAGGACAGCCATAGCCCAGACACTCCACAAAGCTGGGCTTCAAGCCATATGAAATCCTGTTTAGAGTTTGCCAGAAGGCGTCTTGGAGACCCAGCAAACATATGGGGGAAAAAAAGTTCTCTGGTCTGATGAGACCAAAATTGAATTTCTTGACATTTGCACAAAGGGCTATGCTTGGCAGAAACCCAACACTACTCATCATTCTGAGAACACCATCCACACAGTGAAGCACGGTGGTGGTAGAATCCTGCTGCGGGGAAACTGCTGTGGGTTGAAGACAAGTTGGGTAGTGTGAAACACAGGGTAGTCCTAGAAAACCGATTTTAGTCCACAAGAGATTGAGACTTGGGCAGAGGTTCACCTTCCAACAGGACAACAACCTGTCAAACCACTGGAGTGGTTCAAAACTAAAAACAGTGAATGTAGTAGAATGGCTTAGTCAACTTTGAGAATCTCATTTTAAGAATCTTGAGAATCTGTTTCAAGAATAACTGTTCATCAATGGTTTCCATCCAATCTGACATAACTTGTGCTATTTTGCCAAGAAGCATGGGCAAAAAATATCAAGTGTGTGCAAATCCTATGATTATTATTGATCAACAAATATCTGGATTCTTTTTTTGGTTAATTATCCTTAAAAACAAATATTTTGCACCTTCAAGTTGTAAACATATACTGTAAATTAAATGGTAAAAATCCCAATTAAGTGTTACAAGATAAATAGCAATGACTACATTGAGTTGAAATACCATTATTATTATTATTATTATTATTATTATTATTATTATTATAGACCTTTACAAGACTGTAATTTATAGCTTTTGATGAACTTTTTGAAGTTTTTAAATTACGGAGGCTATTAATGGGGTCAGATTGTAAGGTTGTTCATGGGGAGCAGGGGTTTCAAGCTACCTTTGTGCCCACTTCCTGTTGAGATGTCAGACTCGTATTTTCCTTTCATCATGTGTAGTTTGATGGAAAGATATACGCTAATGGAGGTCCCTCCCCCGACAATAAGACCAAGTGCACTCAGACCCGAACGTCTCAGAAGACGGCGAAAATGCACCTCACGTTCTTTTTCTTCTGCGCCACTGCAGTGTTCTCCAGCATCTTTGCGAGTAAGTTTTATTTGTGTCAGTGAATACTTCTGTTGTACTTGGTGGGGTGGCCTAGATTTGTAAGGTCAAGTTGTTATATGTAGCTTCTGTGGGTTTGAAACTGAGAAACTCTGCTCTTCTTTTCATTTGCATCACTGTGTGTGGTCTTCGTTATCTGCAAGATTTTGTAGCAAATTTAAAGAAATATGCATCATGGATTCCCGTTATGGTAACATATTTAACCAGTATGTTTGTCCCACAGGAAATGGAGCTCCAGTAGATTGTTGCCTCAGAATAAATCCTAATCAAGTCAGTGTGACAAGCATTGTGAGCTACTGGCAGCAGGATGAAGGACTTTGTCCAATCACAGCAATTGCGTAAGTGACCCTATATCCTATATGTACAAAAAAATTATATATTATATACTAGGCAGGTAAATGTGAAATCCTTAGTCTTTGTTATATCAAATATTTAAAGGCTTAACAACATTGCCACTCTAATATGTATTTATTAGTATTAATATTATTATAGTTGTACAGCAGATAGCGCTGCCACCTCACAGCTCCAGGGTCTCTGATTCAATCCTGAGCTCGACTTAATGTCTGTGTTGAGTTTCACATGTTCTCCTGTGTCCAAGTGGGATTCCTCCAGGTTCTCCGGGTTCCTTTCACGTCCCAAAAACTTGCCTTTTGGGCGAAATGGTGATTCTAAATTGCCCCTACGTGTGAATGCCTATGTGAATGTGTACACAATGCGCTGCGATGGACTGGTGTTCCATCCCAGATGTTGCTTCAAGATGCCTCATTTAATTTGCCTCAATCTCAGTGTTCTGGGGTCCAGTTATTACGGTCATATCACTGAGAATACTATGTGCATTACACTCCAAAACAACTCATTTAAATGTGCAGTTTTGTATTAACTGGTAATGAGAGGGAATTATTCCACACTTCCACACTTACTGCAGAATGGGGTGAAGGTGCGCTATTTGTAAAAGGGTGCTTGGACCCCACAGGTCCCTATATTTATTATTATTATTATTATTATTATTATTATTATTAATAATAAATTAATTTATTCATTAATATATTTATTTTATTTCGTATTTTATTCACATGAAATTACCCATATCCCGGGGTTCTTGGACCCCACAGATCGCTTATTATTATTATTATTATTATTATTATTATTATTATTATTATTATTATTATTATTATTGCATTAATTTATTCAGTAATTTATTAAGTTTATTTAATTTTATTATAACCCATAAACCCGTAAATAACCCATACCCCGGGGTGCTTGGACCCCACAGCTCGCTGCTTGTTACTATTATTATTTATTATTTAATAATAATTATTATTAGTAGTAGTAGTAGTAGTAGTGTGACTGGTTGCTACTTGTGAAGGTCACCTGGACACCACAGGTCACTGCTTGTGGCTCCATTTTTTATTATCATTATTATTATTATTATTATTATTATTATTATTATTATTATTGTTGTTGTTGTTGTTGTTGTTGTTGCTGCTGCTTTGCTAGTGGCCATCTGAGTTGTTGTTATTACTTTATTTGCTCATGGATATACAAGTATTTATAAGACAGTGAATGAATAATATTATATAATATATGTAATATACAAATAATATATATATATATATATATATATATATATATATATATATATATATATTCTGTGATTTTCAACAAATCTGTACAGGTCAAAATGTCTGCATTCCAGGATTTAGCATGCATGAAATAAATAAACTGATTAATCCTGTGCAGGAAGTGGTAGCTTTTGGTAGGGGCAGTAGTAGCTTATTTAAAAAGTGGCCACTAAATGTTGGATTTATCTTTTTTTTTTTTCTTTGCGCAGATTCACCCTTGAAAATGGGAAAGTCCTCTGCTCTGATCCTGTCTCACCCTGGACAAAAAAGGCAATGCGGAAGGTCGACGAGGAAGAGGAACAGAAGCGAAACAACAGACATGGACTGGCACCGGATGCTCCACAGAAGGGCACAGAGGGTTTACTGACTTCAACCATGTTGCCTTTGACCAGTAGATGGCCTCAAGTGCCTGCAAGTGTAGCCATGTGGCCCACTAAAGTAAAATCTTCTAAACCACAGCGAGATTCTAAGAAGCGAATTATAATAATTAAGAAAAAAAGGAAGAATAGGAAGAAAGGAGGGAAGGGGAAAAGAAAGATTACCAAGCCACCAGTGTTCAATCACACTTCTTCTTTTACTACGTCTTCTTATAAATAAGCGCTAGTAACCATGTTTTCATGTACAAATGCTATGAACTTGGGCTTAAACTCTTTTCTTTGCTATACACGTTGACTATATGACTAAATGTGAATTGTGAAATGTAAGAAAAAAGAAAGAAATAAAACAATACTGTACTGTTGTATTGTGTCTACTTACCCTACTATCTCTACTATATGTCCATACTATACTATACTATACTATATAGGTGACATAGTGGTTATTTTTTTAATAAGGTACAGCCAAGAAGTGATATACTAAGGCCATGAGTTAATATTTCGAGGCCATAACTATAAGTATGACCAAGAATTACGATGTTCTGGCCACGAGATACGAAAGCCATGGCCACAAATTATATAACTTGTGCCCATGTCTTAATATGTCCTCCCTATTGGGTGTGAACTAGTGAGAAAGTCGACTCACTTTAAGAATTAGGTAACACTTAGGGTGGGCTACATCCGTGTCGCAAACATCAGTGAGTCACGATTTTTTTTTATGCGTCATTCCAAGATTGACATAAAGCGTCATAGTCATAGTATCACCTCTGTTCTCAGGTTCTTGTGGCCACAATGGTCCAATTCAATTGTTTCCATGAGTAAAAATAGCCACCATGTCACATTATCAGTACTCATCTGTATGACTCTTTCAAATGAGAAGCTCATTTTCAACGCATTAGTATTACATCATCACATTGCTGACGTCAGTTCTCGGTTGATGGACGCTACAATACTCATAGATTATGCTAGAATACCAACCTAACAAACACCTACACAAAAATATACCTTGCTTACGTGGCTATGTATTTCCTGTCTAAAGTGATGGCATTTACGCCCTGACTTGTTTACATCACTAACATTATTTTTTAAATGATCTCAAAATGTATTCTTTAAAATATTTTGTGTATATATATATATAACTGACTCTGAGATTCACACTAGACTCCTCTATGTGGCTATTTCCTGTTTCACAACTGCACTCTGGCACCGTTTCCACATTACCATCCACTTATTTTAGAAGTTTTAAGGATTGAAGCGCCATTTGTGTCCCACATTTAAAACATTACATTTACAAAAATGTATGGAAAGTAAACATAAAAGTCATTTTTAACACAAAAACCTGTACACATGTGTATACGTCTGTTGAAATGCATCAAAATATAATATAATATAATATTATATGTTCACTCCAGAAATTCCCAAAATGTTTAGCATGAATGTGTGAATCTCAGGCTTGAAACATCCTTTTCCATGACTCGTCCATTATAGATTATAAAAAAAATGTCCATTTTAGTGTCCCACAACATTCTCTCAACCCTGTCACACATTCACCTCGTATGAAGTTTCATTCAAATTTTCCTGAAAAGCAGAACATCCAAATTTCCTGCCATTCACAGTTAGAAGAAAAGAAATTTCTCTCCTTATTTTTTTTCTTTATTTTCAGTACATGATGTTGTCATATTGATTGACAAAGGTCACTTTTGAAAGCACGACCCAGATTAAAAGCAAATTCTGGTTTAAATGGTAAAAACTCAACCGTTAGTTTACTTTCAAGCAGCAAATAAACCTTAAAGAAAGTGAGACACTGTTGCCGGGTTGGGGTTATGGAATCATGTCATGGAATCAGCCATATAGAGCCCACTATCAGTCATCCTTGGGGAGGTTTCACTAAGTGGAAAACGGCCCTTGTAGCCCACGATAGTGTGATGAGCTATTTAAACGCAGGGAAAGAAATGTGTGGGTTATCTACAGTTGTTAACCAGCAGCATCTGCATGCATGCTTCTGAGCACAGCAAGCAAAAAAACGAAAGAACTCTGTAGTACTCAGCGGTTGGTAACCAACTAATTGGGTTTTTCCCCCTTAATTCAGAAGTGTTGTCTAAATGCTGCTTTACAGTATGAAATCATAGCTACTACGGTATGTGCCGTCTTGCTTTCAGAGGTGTGAGCAGTGCAATGCACATAATTATGTAACAGCAACTGACTCACAAGAGTTTGCCTTTAAAAACAGATTTGCATTATAAACAACTATTTCCTCTCGTTCACACGTATGATAGACATAATATAAAAGGATTTAAGCAGTCATTTGCATAGATTTCGATCTCACTAAGACAGGAAATACAGTAGGAGCGTATAAAAAGAAAAGGAAGAAAGAAGTAGCACGTGTCGTGCATGGGCTGTAAAGGCAAAGATGTAGGTTTTGCTTTGTGACTAAGTGAGACTAAAAAGTTTCCCCCGTCACAACAGTGGTTTGCGTTTTTACACCCCCCCTACACACACACCACTCACCTTGTGCTTCTCTCTGCTTAAAGCACAGAGCATTCAGATGTCATTTATCTGTCCATAAAAATGTCACCAAAGCAATTGAATTAGTAAATGACTCTGTATCTTTTATATCTTTCATACCACAGCGCTGTTGAGGTCTCGATTCTGATTAATTAACGGCGTTACTGTTGGTGTCGATTCATTATGCATAACAACAACTGGCTGGGAAATTGATATTAATTAATACACTTGCTCTGATGTTGTCATTTGCATAGTAACAACTTACACCTAAACGTATGTGATTTAACTTTTCTGACTCAAGGAAATCTTTGCACTTTGTGCTTTCTCGTTAACTTGACAAGCTGGGGATGTTTTGTTTGATTGTTTGATTCATTTCAAAAGAGAAAGAGAAAGAGAGAGAGAAAGAGAGAGAGAGGGAGAGTGATGAGGGAGCAGGAACATCCACAACATTAAACTTGACTGTAAGTGGATAAAAAGACTGATGCCATTATTTCATGAATAAAACTTTAATGAATAAAAGCTGCACTGTAGACAGTAGGGGTCTACAGTGCAGCACACGACCTAATTGTGTTTCCTCTCTTAAAAAAAAAAAAAGGTTGCACACACTGTTCACTGTGGTTGATGTCTGCAGAACTAACTCAGGGGACTGACGAGCGTGCATTGCGTGCCATTGGTATTTGAAACAGAATCAATTCACATACAAGAAGATGTACAATCTGTAGATATGTTCGCTTGGATTTGTTCTCAGTTGTAAATGTCATACAGTGTCAGATCACATGTAGGAGAAAAAGAGCAGGAGGATAACACTTTCTTTTCAGGAGGAGGTGGAATATACCACTTGTTGAGTGGGTGTGAGTGCAGAGGCAAAGTGATCACACCTCCACGCATACTCTATGGGAGGTGTGCAGACAATTGTTTTTTAAAAAAAAACTTTACCCCAAAGTTGGTATACATGATCACAAAATACACGACAAGAAGATACATGATAACAAGATGGATTTATTCATCCTGCTGTGTCCAGGCCCGTCTTAAGGGCTGAAGGATGATGCAGAGTTACGTCAATATTTACACGCGGGAAAGTCCTGTGTATTCAGAGTGGGTTTACGCACCTGCTTAAGTGTGTTTGCTGAGCTCCCCATTTTACCGTTTTAAATTATTGAGTAGAAGCATCGGAGACAGGGTTTATCAATAGCGCCTAGACTACCGACTTTTAAACACAAGCACTAACCTTTTAGAAAATTATTTAAAAATGCATGCTTATGATTGAATAAGGAAATAGATTTTTTTGTCTTTGATGTCAAATGTCATACAAGGTAACATAAAAATAAAAAAAAAAACGCTCATGATGATATACAAATGAGAAAAAGACAAGTATTGAAATAAATTAAATGAATTAAAGTCTAATGGGAGTCTGGTATATGGCCAATACATTACTGCAAAATGGTTTAATTTAACAATATGGCTTCCGCTTTCATTATATGGCAGCTTATAAAATAGCACTTGATCCAGCATATCCCGTTACTTATACGCATTTTATTTTATTATTATTATTTTTTTTATATATATAGTGTGCTTTTAAATGCCTTTAAATGAACACTACAAAGTATACTTAATTCTAAAGACAAAGCTGTGAAAACAGGAAATCATTAAACTAATCCTTACAGCATTTTTTTTTTTTTTTTTTATATCTATATCTATATCTTAGCTTCATAAAGAAAGTGTACCAGACTGAATCAGTTTTGGAAACGTGATGTAACGTGGGCCTTTGTGTCTAAAATTGAAGACCTCTACAGTAACTCTTAACATAGTTAAGATAGCGGTTTATGGGTCTTTTTTTTTTTTCTTCTTTCCTGGAAATGTGACTACAGTCTCGTGTTGTTGCTATCTTTAGAGATCTTTTTTGCAGAAGATTACTCAGTTTCGTTTCATGTGGTTTCGACGCTATCTTTTTAATTTATTTTTTTTTTATTTTTGATGAATTAGTGTACTTGTACTTGAATGAATGTACTTGTTTAGCTCCCTCTAAAGGACGATGGACACAATGCACAGTCCTGAACATTGACAGGAATTGGAGACCACATATCCCATGAGCCACCAGTGTTTAGGTGCTTTGACTCATTACAGAAGGCTTCCCAACATTATGTAAGTGTATGTGTTAGACATGGGAATGAAACTTTACTGAAACATTACTGATGTATCCAGTTGGCCATAAAATAATGCAATTAAAATGGTCTGTGGTTGTGTTTTATATAGTACATGATGCAGATGTGTTTGTCGGTGTCCTGTAGCAGATACAAATCTTTTTCAAGGAAAGGACATAAACCTTTTTATACTTCCAAAATCTGTAAATTTGTCTTTCTGGATTTTTTTCCCCTTGATTTATTTTTTTTTTTAATACAAAGTTGACTTTATTTCTGAGTTGTCCTATAAATTGTGAATTTTTGTGCCACATTTTGTTCTTTAATTAATACAAATTAAATAAAGCTATACATATAACGTGAGGCACAGGAAAAGGGACAAATTGATAAGGCGTATCTATTAAAAAAAAGCATGCAAAACTCATGCGAACTGTAGCTAGGCCCCCGTGTCTCGGAGCTGTGAAGTAGCGAGGGGCTGGGCCTTCAGGGTTTGTGTGCTGAGAAACCTTTCTCTGTATAACACTCTTTTGGGTTATAAGTCATTTCTGTGGTTGAATATACAGAGTACAGAGAGAGAGAACAAAATGAAGAGAACAAAATGAAGCTGAATCTCTTTGCTGTGTTTTTGTTCGCCGTGTAGTGGACAGTCGGCATGCTTCCAGGTCAGTTTTAATGCGTTTTTTTTTTTATCTTAAGCACAGTTCAGTAGTGAACAATGTGGAGAATATGTAGGAGTCACAAGAATGTATGTGAAGAAAAAGTGTGTAGTGTCTGCGCAAGGATACAATATTAGCCATGATGTTTTCATCAATCTTCATCGCAAATATTATTGTATTGTTCAGATAGAGTCTACTAGCATTTTTCTCCTGCAGAAATCGTACGCAAACCAGCAACGTCAAGGTCAAAGTTGTTGAAATTGAGTGCTATGTGCATCAAGACAACTCACTCTTTCCTATCAAAGCTGTAAGGCAAGTTATGTAGAAGACTATTTTTTTCAAGTGGAAGCAAATTAGGCGGCCTTCCATAAAATCTAACTATGAAAAATGTCATTTTTACAGGTTTCTTTTGGTAAACAGCACAACTATATGTTCTGATATGTTCCAGAGGATCCTTGGACCAAATGGGCCATAGAGACACTAGATAGAAGAACCACTATAAAAGCACCCAATACCCCACCAACACGGACTCCGACTGACTCCAGGAAAATAAAAGGTACATAATTTACTATAACAACACCAACCATGACTGACAGCACAACCATCCACAACATACATCAATCATACACCATTATGAACACCAAACCAAAAAAAGCCCCAGAATCTAATGAGAATAGAAAGCTAACAATATCGGCAGCTTCCAGAATACCAGAGAAGGAAAGGGAAGCTGAATTTACAGCCATCAGCATCTTATGCTTAATAGCATGTGTTTTGTTCTTAAAAATTTCTAGTCACATGATTACTTACTGAAAGTGTCCTGATCAAACCAACGAGCCTGTATGGATTCAAATAACATCTTTGGGTTAAACCTTAAAACATTTTTGGAAGAGAACAGTTCACTTTGCTGGGTTTCTTTTGGCCATGAAGTGGATCATTGGTGCGTCAACACGTGTGTTTTACCGTGTTTGTGTCTTCAGCTGAGTTCTGTAATGAACACTGTGGTCTCTAACCTCAGTTCGCTCTGGGTGATATAGAGAAAGTGTGGCAATAACATGAGGTTATAACAGAAAAAAACATGTAGCTTTGTATCTGTACAATGACACAATATTAGTTATGATGTTTATATCAATTATCATCACAAACATTTATTGTTCAATTAAGGTTTCTGATCATTTTCCATCTGCAGGAAATGGACGCCCAGTATCATGTTGTATAGAAACCAGCACAGTCAGGGTCAGAGCTGCAGAAATTGAGAGCTATGTGCATGAAAAACCACCATGTCTTATCAAAGCTGTAAGGCAAGTAAGACTCATTAAATTAATTTTGATAGTGATGTGTACGTTATGGAGAATATTTTTAATGTGAATGTGAAAATTAGGTTGCAAAGCCTTCCATAAAATATAAACTAACTATTAAAAATTTCACAGGTTTCTTTTGAGAAATGGCATTACAATATGCTCTGATCCAAAGGACCCTTGGGCTAAACATGCCATCAAGGTTCTGGATAGAAGAACAAGCAAAAAAGCACCCACTACCCC
>CM040457.1:30729733-30753282 GCA_022758105.1 Pangasianodon gigas | reverse complement strand
AAAAAATAAATAAATAAAGATACCACCAAACTCCCACTGCCAAGGTCCTTAGTCTTCAAAATATATCCTGTTTCAATGGTCTCAATGGTATGTGTAAAAACCATTACCATAACATTTTATATATAATAATTCATAATAAATAATTAATAATAAAATTATTATTTTTTAAAAGTTTGTCCTGTATTTTGTTCTGTCCTTTCTAGACATGTGAAAATAAATTTATCTGAATTTCAGCAATTTGTTCACGACCGAGGTCATTTTAAAACAATCAATTACAGACAGATTTATTTGAGCTTTAATTAATTCACTATAACAGAATTCCAGTGGGTCAAAAATTTATATACACCAAGTTGACCGTCTCTTTTAGTCGAGAAGATTCCAGAAATTGATGTAATGACTTTATAATCAATTGGGAGCATACCTTTTGCTGTAAAAAAAAAAAAAAAAAAAAAAAAAAGGCCTACCTTTTGAGACAGTGCCTGTTGCCTTTTTGGCCCGAAAGGCTGTTGTACAAGGCACAAGCCCCTACTCACATTTTAAAAAAAGCCAGACTGAAGTTTGCAGGTGATCGCCAGCTTTTTGGAGGCGTGTTCTCTGTTTACTTGAAACAAAAATTGAACTTTTTGGCCATAATGCTGCATCAGCACTATGTATGCAGAAAAAAGGCTGAGGCTTTTAATCTGGAGAACATCATCCTAACTGTGAAGCATGGTGGTGGGAGCATTGCGACGTGGATGGGACTGGTGCACTTCAGAAAGTAGACGACGCCATGAAGATTAAGTTGGTTTATCTAGAAATACTGAAGCAACACCTCTGGACATCAAACAGAAAGTTAAAACTTGGTGACAACTGGGTCTTCCAGCAGGAGAGTGATCCTAAGCATACATCTAAAGGTGTAAAAAATAGCTTAAAGAGTGGCCATCACAACAATCTGACATGAAACCCATAGAAAATTTGTGGAATGAACTGAAAAAAAGAGTGTCAGAGCAAGGAGGCCCACCAAGAAATGTCACCAAATACTAACAAAGTATACGTAAACTGTTCAACCACTGAAACTCTGATCTAGTAAATTAAAAGTGAAATTAAACCGTCTCTTAGCTCTTGTTTCGAAATGACCACTTATAGAAACACCCTAACTGACTTAACACAGGAAGTGTATAGTAACATGAAATGTGTGGAGCTGTGGGAAAAAAAAGAGTTTGAATGGCTTTAGCTTAGGCGTATCTAAACGTTTGGCCTCAACTGTATCTAAAGACAATCATGAAGCAGCCTATCAACTGATTCTCAACAACATTTCCAATCATGTTTATCTTTCAAAACCGTTATCGATTGTACAGAGCTCACATGGATGAGCTGAAATTATAAGATTAAGGACAAGCTGATACTCTATAGATGATCTACTAAACCTCAACGATCATAAACTAGACTATAAAAATTAATGTGAAAAAAAAAAATAGGGACAAACTGATGTGTGGTGTGACCGCATGACCACCGGAGCCAGTAGAACGCATGCAAAATGCTGAAGCGTGTGATGTAGAGAGGGGCGGAGCCTGCTAGGTTTGTGGGCAGAGAGACCTTTGTGTAAATAACACTCTTTTCATGAAACACTTTTTGCATGAAAAACCACCATGTCGTATCAAAGCTATAAGGCAAGTAAGACTCGTTCAATTAATTTTTATTTTGATAGTGATGTGTATGTTATGTAGAATATTTTTTAATGTGGATAAATAAAAAAATTAAATGAAATAAATGCAATCTAACTACATGCATCAGGGTAATACGCTATAGTATGTCCTTTAAAAGCTGTAAGGCAAGTAAGACTCATTGAGTCAAGTTTATTATTGAGAGTGACGCACATGTTATGTAGGATATTTTTTTTAATGTGGATGGTGCAGAACATTCCCTAAAATGTAATTTAGCTTTTAAAAATTTCATTTTGCAGGTTTGTTTTGGTAAATTACATTACAATATGCTCTCATCCAGAAGATCCTTGGGCTAAACATGCCATGAAGATACTGGATTCTCGGCAAATCAACACGCTTTCGCAATGGACCAAACCTCAGAACACCAAAAAAACCAGAATATAATGATAAAAGAAAGCAAATGGATGGATTTGGGAAGGAAAGGGAAGCTCACGATTGGACAGAACATTTTTATCAGTGGTCAGAGATACAAGAAACATGGTAAATGTTCCTTCTACTACGATTCGGCCCAATTTACACCTCTCAGTACAGTATGTTTAGTAGTGTGAGATTTCTTCTTACAAGCTTTCAAGTCATGTGGTAAATTAGTCTTATAACTTTTGAACAGCAGTCTCAGAATATGTAACATGACACATATTGATCATACTGAAAGTGTCAACATTTATTAATATTTCTAGTGTTAACGCATTATGAATCATGAATCGTGTAGGAAGAACTATTAGAACCTCTTTTTTTTTTTTTAACATGCATTACAAAACATGCCATTCGTGAAATAAAATGATTTTTTTTTTTAAATGTTTGTCCTTTATTTTGTTCTGTCATTTCTTTAGAAATGTCTCAGGCAAAGTGCTACACAGAAAATACACTTATCTGAATTTGAGAATTTTGAGGTGAAAGTAGTTTTAAAATATCAGTAAGACTTAATTTGGATCGTCTGCTTTAGATACTCTACAAACTACATATCTATAGATGGTCACAAAGCATTGAATGTAGTAGATGATTTGTTTTTTTAAATGCATTTTTTAACATTTATGGGAAATTTTTAAAACAAAACAAAAAAAACACATTCTGAAAATAAATAGTCCAATTCAACTTTTTTTTTTTTTTTAAACAATCCTTAGATATTTTGGATTTTAACTTTTTCTGCCTTTGAGATTTTTATATTACTTTGGACTTTGAATAAAGCATAGCCATTTTTGCTTGTTAAGTTAAAAAACAAATTAGCATCCCGATTTTCCTTGCACCAAAGAAATAGTCATAATTGAAAATAATAATAATAATAAAAAAAAGTTTCACTGTTGAGTCCTTGAACAAGCTCCTTAATCCTCAGTTAAATAACTTACTTTGAATAATGCAAAATTCAGTCACCACCACAACATGTCCAGTAGTGGAAATGAAAATAGTTACATTTAAACAGTGTTGACATTTTATGATGGATAACATGAAATATTCCAGGAAGAACCTATACCATAAATCTTCATTTCTGCATTTTTTTTAAATCATGCATTACAAATGGTTTGAAAACCATATAACATTCATGAAATAAATGAAACGATTAAACCCCAGGCAGTTCCAATGCACAACACAAATCTCCTCAACTACCAGAACATCCACAAGGACTACAAATTAGTCAAGGCCTTTGTGAAGGAATGATTTGTTTCACAGTAGTGAGTAATATGCCGATTTGTCATTAAGACTTTGGCAAGGATCATTATGTATCATGTGCGTTGGCCAAATCACATACTTTGGATGTAGTAAATAGTAGCTGAGGCTTCCTTTGTTGTTGATAACATAGTGTTCCATCTAACTATCTAATTGTTGTGATCTTCAGCTATCTGATTGCAGTGATATTGAGTGATAAGAGATCAAATTAACTTTGTTCTAACTGTTTGTCATTGGTTTCCATATCAGCTTTTCAATTTGTTTGTATATCTACTGTATGAGGTCACCATGCTTTTAGTGGACATTTCCTGCCAAGTGTCCATGTTGAAAGAAAACCAAGAAATGCATCAAGACATTGATGTTCTCTCTTTATTGGTAACCTGCAGTGCAACATGTCACCTCAATGCTGCTTCCTCCCTTTAAAAAAATGTTGATGCTCTACGCTTGTGGTTTTCTTCTTCTGAACCTAGCCATAGTGTAAAAATAGCACCAACCATTAACACAGGTGGCAAGCTGACTTTTTTGCGTAGAGCATTTGATCAGATGTTCATGTCCAGAGCGACTTGCAGAAGTGCGTTGCAGTCTCCATCGAAATTATATCCTCATGTAAGTGTAAATATGTAGGTCTAAGAATATCAAGTTAAAACCCTTTTAGAAAGGAATTAGTATGAAATGGTACAATTTTAAATTTAGTGCTCATTTAAGTCTGAAAAGGTAGATGTTCAACCTTCATTTGAAGAAATCCAGTGACTCAGAAAGACAAGGGAAGTTCATTCGACTACCAAGAAGAGCCTTGAATCATGTCTTCCTTGTATCTTGACGGATGGTGGGTCGAGTCATGCCGTGCTAAAGACTCATAGGAAAATGTGGTGCAGTACAAGGTGTGATGAGGGTCTTTGGCTTTGTATGCAAGTGTTATTGTTGTGAATTTGAAGGGGCAGTTACAGGAATCTGGTGGAGGGATGCAGCAATGGGGTGATGTGGGAGAACTTGGGGAGGTTGAACAGTTGCAGAGGTTTAATGGCATGCAGGGAAAAATCTGCCACAAGCAATTTGCAGTAGTCCAAACTCCAGGTGATAAGGGACTGAAGGGACTTTCTGTTCGCTCTGTGGAAAGAAATGGCCTGATCTTCATGAGGAGAAACCTGGGTGACAGGGCCAGCTTTTTAAAATATGAAAGAAATCTGAGGACATCCTGGTCCCATCTTGAACACTGAGACAAAAGGGTCACGCTTGCCTTCCCATGATTCACATACGGGCATCAAACTTCTTCCACCTCAAGCATCTTCATCTCCTGACATCTTGCATGTCCACCAAATCAGACACTAGCAGAGGCTTGAGATCATGGTTCAACTCTTGATCCTTATGCTATTGTAGTCTACAATAGTCCAGAAAGCCCAATAGTGGCAAGGAATATGTGATCAAACTCTAAATTTAAACTTACCTACGTCTTTAATAGGTTAACCTTGCGGAATCCTGATTTTCGGAAGATCATAAGTTTGATTTCCGAGACCACAGCCATCCATGGCCAGGCATTATGAAAGCAAAACTGGCTAAGCTTTCTGGATGGAAGGGTTGGCATTATGGTCTCTCCCCTGTCAATCAGAGTCAGACTAGCCATGTTTGACCTCATGTATGCAAAAGAGGGCAGATAGCACTTTCATCCGAGTGTGTTACACTGCACTGTGAAATAATCTTTACTGGAAATAAGCTTGTCGGGTATCTCACAGTATTTTCTGCACTCAACAACCATTTATGAACCATCTGAATTTCAATATTGGTACAAAAAACATATTCAGGTTCCTCTACAATGCTTTGGTGGGTCTGAATGCATCTCATTGGTTAGCCTGCATGAACCACCTTCCAAACTAGAATGTCCATCTGGTAGGCAAAAAGCACACCCTGGATCTTGCCCAGTTTATGCCACGCAAAACCTACTTATCCTCCAGTTTTGCAACTCGATGGTAGTAAACAGAATTTTTCTGCCAGTAAGAACATCAGAAAGTGGCATTACAAGTAGCCTAATGAGAATCTTTACATAAATACCAATGATACCATGTGTGTAAGAACATTTTAGGCTAATAAAACATGACCCCTCATGCTTGAAACATGGACATCATACTGGACATGGATGTGCTTGTGTGACCATGTGACCATATATCATGTTGGACAAAGCATTATTCAGATTTTTTTTTTTTTTTAATTCAGAACCTGAGATACAAATCTCAAAAATACAGATTTTATGAAAATTAGGCCAAGAGTGAACCCTCAAGGATATCCACGGAAAAATACATGCTTTCAGAGTCATCAAAGTCAGCATTTAGCTGTCGTCTGCCCAGGAAGTGAAGAAACATGGAGTAAAGTGGAGTAAAAACAAAGATATGAACCCTAATGAGATAAGTGCATTTAAAGTTCTACAGAAAAACCTAAATTTATGTTATGCAGTTATCTCTGGCAGTTAGCTGCTAATGATTGCCAGCAAGCTAAACTTAGCATAGCCTGACTAGCTAGAATGTTACCTACATAGTTACACTGGGTGTATATTTAGCATCGAGTGTATAACATCACTGTAGAAAACTAGCTAGTAACTTATATTACTTGTTTGTCAATACTGAAAGCATCTACTTTTCCTTGGCTGCTTCACCTTTACATAAAATCATTATCTTTGTATTTAAAGTTCTGATTTTTTTTAAATAAAAAAAATGGTTTTAAAGGCCCCTACCAAGTTCAAAATTATTTTTTTGAAATATTTTTATGTTATGTATATATAATTCAAATATACAAAATGCATACACTTTTGCCAAAAAACCTATAACTGCAAAATTTTAAACCTTCAGGCATGTTGATAGTGTCAGTCATGTAATGGAGGTGAAGGCGGCGGATGCAAGCGTAGATTTTATAGAAAAAGTGAAACACAAACAACTAAAACTGCAAAACAAGTACCAGGATGTGCAAAGGCTATGGACCACACAACGCCACGTACGCACAACAACGACAAAAGCTTGACAACGAAACATACAGAGACCAGGACTTAAGTAAGGATGCTGATTAGTGGGAATACAGAACAGGCGTGAATGGTCAGTGAGACATGAGACAAAGTCATGTGATGTGCAGGGGGTGATGGGTAATGTAGTCAAATGCCGATTTCGGCATAACCCTGACAGATAGGACAGATTATAATGTATTTTGTTGCGAGTCTATTGTCTAAAGTCTATTTCTGCTTCAACACTGATACTCTGAGATTGTTTAAGATTAAGAGATAAAGTCTTCTCTGTATGAGTATGAGATTTTTTTGGGCGTCCCTTTGATGTGAATATGCTGCCTAGTAACCATGCTGAAAAAAAAAAGTGTCACCTATCAGCTTCCAGATAAGTGTCTTGCTGGGGGTCTGCAATGCTGCTTGCAACCTTAATGTGGCTTCCTCTTTAAGAAATGTGTCGAAGCTATTGACTGTGGTTTACTTTCTCTAAAAACAACCTGTACGTGGACGTCCATTTATTGTCGTGTATTTGCTTGTAAAATTACATTATCTAGTTTTCGTCCTTCTGTAAAATTCCCTGGATTTCACCAAAGGTCAGTTTGAGAAACTACATTATGTCAGTTTTCCATATTTTCCCTCTCACATATGACATTTTTGTGCCTCATTATTTATTTGTATTTTTCTTTGATTAAAAAAAAGCCATAAAATATCAAGCCATGTGTTGCTCTGTCTCAGCGCCGGTGGAGACGCACACTCCTTTTCATGAGGAGGTGGAATATACTATTCACAGTGTAGGTGTAAACCGTAGCACAAAAAAGTGGTTGGAGTTTCCATGCAAGAAAAATCATACTACAGGTTTTACTACATGCATCTATTGTAGTGTGTAGGCATTTGTTTAAAAAATTCCTACCAGAAAAATAACATTTTATTCTATTCTTGTATGATAATGGAATGGTGTTGATTAGACTGTTGCCCTTTTTTTAACCTCATCACCAGAAAATGATTCAATATTTATATAGTTTACAACTTTTGGTGTTCCTTGTCATCCCGTCCTGAACAGTGGGTATAGAAACAGAATAAAGAAGGAGGAAAAAAATGGAGAAGAATAATAAAAGAAGAAGGCAATTAGTGATTAATTAGTAATTGGTACACATGACTGTACGGAAGCACCTTGTTCATGAGAGAAGTCTGAGGAATGAGAATGGCCAGTCTGGTTTCATCTGCCAGGAATGTTCTGGTCACTCCAATAACCACTCTTTACAACCGTGGTGAGCAGAAACGCATCTCAGGACACACAACATGTCAACTCGAACCAGTCTGGCCATTCTTCTCTGACCTCTCTTATCAACAAGGTGTTTCTGACCACAGGACTGGATATCTATTATCTATTATATTATATAAATCTCGCTGAAAGTGTCATGATCCAGCCGACAAGGAACTTCTCAAAAGACATTAAAATCAGAATGATTAGGACAAGAAATGCTTATTATGAACCATGTTCAAAGGATTTATTTTAATAAGTCTTGTATCCCGTCTTATACCCTTGCTAGGTATTTTACTAGAAGTTAAACAATATCGGGCTAAACCACGTTTAACCCCATGGCCTCAAAAAAAAGTGACAATAACGGCTGGTTTCATTATTAAAAATGTCCACACTGAGAAGACCACATATACTCCATCACCCCTAATGTTCCATTCAGGGGTCTTTCTCATTGCAGAATTGTGAAAGTTGGTTTCCACTGAACACTCATCTGTTCCTGTCTCTGAATGAGGTCTAAGTGGGACTGGGTGACAATGAGGGGTGGGGGCTGTTGGGTTAGTGGGTTGAGACCTCCCTCTCTTCACATTTATACATATCAGGGTAAAAAGAAGTTTCTACAGTATAGATGAGAGAGTCTGAGAAGACAGGATGAAGCTGAATTACTTTGCAGGGATTCTATTGGCCATGCAGTGGATCGTTTGCGTGTCTACGAGTGAGTTTTTAATGCGTTTGTCTCTACAGTTTAGTTCAACAGTTAGCACTGTGGTCTAACCTCAGTTTTCACTATGATATAGAAAGTATGTGGTAGTCACACAATGAGTTTCAGAGATAGAGTTTAATCTTGTGTCTTTTCAAGGGTAATATGTTAGAGATTTTTTTTTAACCATAGACCAATAATTATCATTCAATTGAAATATAATTTTTTTTCTCCAGCAGGACATGGACGCCCACCATCATGTTGTATAGAAACCAGCAAAGACAGGGTCAAAGTTTCAGAAATTGAGAGCTATGTGCGTGAAAACTCACCATGTCACCTCAAAGCTGTAAGGCAAGTAAGACTCATTAACCTTTTTGATATTGATAGACAATTTCCATTTTCTGTAGTAGTATATGTAAAATGGTATGAGGAAATTTGCAACACTTTCCATAAAATGCAATCACTAACTACTGAAAATGTAATTTCACAGGTTCCTATTGGTAAACGGCAAAACAATATGCTCTGATCCAGAGGACGCTTGGGCCAAACATGCCATAAAGGTACTGAATAGAAGAACATCCACAAAAGTACCCACTACCCCAAAATCATGGACTACAAGCACATCTTCACCAGGAACAAATACAGAAAGCACAATAACCATGACGACACCTAAAGGAACATCGACCACATGGAAACCAAGAACATACATCACTCATAGATCTTCGACCAAAGGACCGCTTAGGAATACCCACAAGCCACCTCAATGGACAACAACGCAAATTCCAACAACAAAGATGACTACTATTACGGATAGGAAGCCATTGACAACTGATATCAAGATGACTTCAATGACTATGACAACAGAAATCCCAGTGACCATGACAACACCTAAAGGACCATCAACCACCTGGAAACCAAGAACATACATCACTCATAGATCTTCAACTAAAGGACCACTTAGGAATACCCACAAGCCACATCAGTGGACAACAACGCAAATTCCAACAACAAAGATGATTACTATTACAGATAGGAAGCCATTGACAACTGATATCAAGACGACTTCAATGACTATGACGACAGAAATCCCAGTGACCACGACAACACCTAAAGGACCATCAACCACATGGAAACCAAGAACATACATCACTCATAGATCTTCGACTAAAGGACCACTTAGGAATACCCACAAGCCACCTCAATGGACAACAACACCAATTACGACAACAAAGATGACTATGACCACAGGTACAACTAAAGGAACATCAACCAAGGAAAGACCAGTCCAGAAACCATCCACACCGAATATTAAATCACGGAAAACACACTGCCCACCAATCGAGACCTCCAGCAGCACCTCAGGAAAGAAGAAAATTCCATGGACAGTCAGACGTTTGAAAAAGAAAAGTAAGAAGGGACTAAGGAGAGCACAGATGAACTCCAGGAATGGGTGTGAAGGTTGACCAAGACTGTTCAGTTTGGTTTTGAGATCTTTTTGAGACTGTAAAGTTAAAGGTTAAGAATCTTTTGCCCTTGGAGATGACCGCAGAACATTGTGAGAAAAGTCTTGTGGTTATTCTTCACCCAATTTCATCTGTGCACTTTCTTTCCATGTTGACTCATTCGATGTCAGATCAGTGCCACTAGGACTTCTAAGACTTTTGACACATTGACATGGGCATGATGCGTATTGCGCACTGATGCTCATGCTAGGTTTCTGACCAATCCATGGGTGAACTGTACAGATCTGCAGATGCATACATTTAGATTTATGTTTACATTTATTGGCAGAGATCATTATCCATAGCGACTTAAAGAAATGCTTTGTAGACTCCAAGGTCAGGGTTGAAGAATACAAGCTAAAACCATGCTCAGGAGGAGTTAGTAGTAGTAGGGGTGAATTTTACTTTCCTTTTTTTTCTTTTGTTTTGTTCTCATGTAAGTGCTTAGTGAATCCAGCCAGGGGAAATTGATTCCACCACTCGGGTGCCATTACAGAGATACCAACAAATTGTATCCATACATAATCATAGATCCATGAAGATCTTTAAGTGTAACTGAACTGTACATAATCACAAATATGCGTAATAACGTAGAACAAATAGAATTTTATGCTACGTATTATTTTTTTTGTTTGGTTTTACTATTTAGGTGCATTGAATGTGATATAATATATATGTATATATATATATGTATATATATATATATATATATATATATATATATATGGAGCAGAAGAGTGCTTGTCCAACACTATCTCTGTTCTGTTGAACCATTGCTCTGATGTGCAATAATGGAGTAATTTCAATGTAACGTAAAGTAGTTTCTTGAATTAAAATGATGTATATATACTATGCTATTTATTACAGCAATTACAATATTTATGTGGCCAGTTTATGTCATGTCTCAGTTTATCTCATTAAAGCAAATATATTAGATGTTATATTACGTAACTACTGTTTTATACAACAATCCCAGTCACAGAGGAGTTTCTACACCACATGGGGGCACACTCATCCAGAGGAAAAGCCATCGTCCTGCCGTTTCACTCCAGGCACTTCTTCTTTTAGTCTGATCCTGGAATTTAATCTCATACATCATCTCATTATGCAGGAGCCCTGTGAAAAATTTACAAGTTCTGATTATACAGAAGACCTCTGTGAAAGCTACCAGCTAAAGATTGTGTCAACTGGGTCAGTTTACACAGCTAAGCTCACCTATATTGTATGTGTGTGGGATAGTCAAGGAAAATAAAAGACATTTTAAACTGAAAAAACAACTTTACTACAACCTACTGTACGTAGATATTTCAGATCGATTATTTGTAACATGAATAAAACCTATAAAATGTACAGCATTTAGGAAATTGTGTCTTAGAATGTCCCAACGCAATGAATCCAGAGACACTATTAAAGTAAAAGCTAGGGAGATTTGATGTTAGTGATGTAACACTGTAGTTTTATGTGAAGGACCAGAGCGTTAAATGGACCACAGGGAATTCACTCTGATTAACACAACATACACTTAATACAATCCCACCTGTTTCTTACCACGATTCCAAGCCTCTATCTTTAACACACTGACTGTAAGACTGAGGCCTCCTCTGAAGAGCGTAAGAGCTTATGAAGCGTGATGCTTAGCCAAACCTGGAGAGAAGCACTAAAGCAGCATGACAAAGTCGAACGTCACCGCACAGGAGGCTTTGATTTTTGTTTGTTAGGAATCTTTCCTTCACATCAGCCGGGTCACTAATTCCATGGCAGATCGAGATTAGATTCTTAATAAAGTTTGTGATTGGAGGCAACATTGCAGGAAATGGCAATCAATACTCTGGCCTCATATCCTCCAATATCGACCCCATTGTTCTTGTTGTTGTTGTTGTTGTTTGTTAGATATAGAACACAGTGTAAAACCCAACAGACACAAAAAATAAATGCAAAATAATAATAATAATAATAATAATAATAATAATAATAATAATAATAATAATAAAGCAACAAGCAGCAATCTGCGGGGTCCAAGCACCCTTCACATATAACACTCCCCCCCAAACAAGTAAACAAACAAACAAACAAACAAACAAAAAGCCCTGCAACGTTATCTAACCCAGCACTGCCTTTGCTAAGCAAGCAAATGACTTTTATTTAGATCTAGAACAAATACGCCTATAAAAAAACAATTTCACTGATTTAGATGATATCTTTCTCGTGTCAAGATCTTGCCATGCCTTCATTTCTCACGTACACAACTCCGTAATCCGTGGGTGAGCGAAAGCCCTGGCTGTATTTTTTTCCATAAACAAAAAAGGCCATGAAGTTATTATTCCTTTCTGTCACCTCTGTTAAATTTTCTAACAGAAACGCATGAATGTTTACTGGCTTCGGCAGTAATTCTGTCTCGTGCGTGCTCTGACACACGATGCCATTGCCCCCCTTCTGCAATTTTCTTTCTTCTTTTCTATATTTTTATGGCTTGGCTGAGCCAGGCTAGGCCATTCATAAATCTCCAGACGGGAAATAAATGCCGACCGCCCTCTACCCGAGCCGGCCAGGCGAAAACGAGGAAAATAAAAACCAGGCTTAATAGCACGGCGCTGGTAATTACCTTTTCTGGCCTGCTCGTCCGTGAAATATGATAATATAACACATTATTGATAAGAAAGACCTGAGCAGCTCAGCTCCCAATCCCCCTTCTGCTACAGGAGGAGTTTTATTCTGCCGGACTGGCGCTGTCTTCCAGAGGTGAAGGTGCACCAGTCAAAACAAACAGAGCGCTAAATACATATAAATAAGAGTTATGGGTCTGTAACTTGGTTAACAAAATATTATACCACCGTATTCGCTGTTGCACCCGTGTTCTAACGCGGGTGAGGAACGTAAGTCCGTGTAATATGATAATATAACACATTATTGATAAGAAATTCATGTCTTAGCTTATCTTAAATTGTCCAGCTAATTTGTCATTACTGTTCACAGACCTGCTAATTTTAATGTAGCACAAAACCCGACACTACTATCACGCTCCAGAACCAGATTCTCACTCTGTCACTCTTGAGATCTGATCAAGATCCCGGTCTTCTGTCCATTAATGTTCAGTAATCGCAGGTTATTTATAGGTTAAGTGCCCTTGCACACTCACAATGTCATTTTATGGCTGACTTGAGAAGCAATTTCACACTAGGCAGTCGTTGCAAATAGTCAAGGTTGTATCAGATCGCCCCCTCCTGGCCTGTGTCCTGTATCTGTAATCTGTAAGGGATTGTGGGTGATCTTGCACATAATTAGATGTGTTGTATCATTTAAGAGAAAAAAACATATCATATTGTCCATATCAGAACTCTATAGATATACAGTATATGAACAGAGAGCTGAACTCACATCTTAGCCAGAGAACCTGTTAGGGAATCGATACTGTGTGAAACCGGCAGATTACATTCAGTGACCCACCTTCATCGGACAAGGACAGTCGAAGAGCTACAGCTGCCCGATGACTGATGACATTTCGCTCATACAACAAGTCATCCGTACAATTTAATTCTACAACTATGGTCGGTATTTCCATTTTTTTGAGACATGTTAATGGAACAAGCATTTTCCTCACTTTATCTGAGCACAAATGCAGCTCCAGGCCCAAAAGTCCTACCAGAAGAGGTCAAATTTGATTGACAGGAGTGAGCCAGGAGACCGTGTTTGCACTCGGGCTGCCGATAGTGATGCGCAAATGCAATAATAATGGCCAGCTCGGCTGCTAATGGGACTTATGATTAGCGAAAAGGCCAATCTCATTTGCATGGAGGATCCAGATCGAGGACGTGAGCTGTATGCCGAGCGACCTCGGCTTTGTTCCTGCTCGGCAATCCATATGGAGGTCCTGGTGCTTTGTACTGACTAGTCAACCTTACACTCGAGATGAAAGGCAAGGTGGCTGTCACATGTAAGAAACAGGAATCAACAATGTATTATGTATGTTGGCATGTATAAAGCATTTTAAAGCAATGATTTGGGATATACACTATATGGCCAAAAGTTTGTGAACACCTGACTAACATATTTATATGTGCTTTTTGAACATATCATTCCAGATTTAGTCCTTTGCTTTGCTGTTATAATAAGCTCCACTCTTCCGGGAAGGCTTTCCACTAGATTTTGGAGCGTGGCTGTGGGGATTTGCTCATTCAGCCACAAGAGCATTAGCAAGGTCAGGCACTGATGTCGGGCGAGGAGGACTTGGGCGCAGTTGGCATTCCGATTCATCCCAAAGGTTTGGACCTGTTAATTCCAGTGAAGGGAAATTGTAATGATACAACATACAAAGTATACAACACTTTCTATACAATTGTGTGCTTCCAACCCACATATGGGTGTGATGGTCAGGTGTCCACAAACTTTTGTTACTATAATGTATGTATTTACTTATTTTAACAAATGAAGTGCCATTTGGAGTTACAGTTAAGAATTTGCATGGTTGGTCTACATCTAATTTATCACATATGTCCATTAAACATGTGTTTGACTGCATTGTTTCTTGTTAAAGTTATCAGGATAACTATTAGGTGCCATTATATGAATGCAAGGCTGCTTACTGTATTGGTCAATGTATACAGGCAGCATCCTGCAGTTTTTCCATTGATTTAAATGCAAACCTAGGAAACCAATTTATGCTGTCATTACATAACCAAGATTTGTCATAGCAACGTCACAAGTAGAAAAGTGAAAATCCTGGATAGGTTGTAGCAATGTAACTCTGCAACACTGTGAATCGATACTAATCACATTGTCATCAATGTAACTTATATAGTTATTTATTGATATGTGTTAGGTAATATCAGTATTTACTTTAATTGATTATTGCAGGTGCTCTGTAGTCCTCATTTGCTATATCTCTCTGCAGGTTTTAAGGTAGTTTTTCCTACATTACATAATACAGCAGGTTATTTTGCACTAGCACTGCTAATACTTTCTTTTTAAAGTTTTGCGTGGTTCACAGTTTTTGTAAATGTGAACAATATGTTGAGATGATGACCATGTTGCAGTTAGTTGGGCTGGTATTTAGACCACTGTCTGATAACGTAGCAACAACTTTGTGATCAGTATGTTAGGAATGAGGAAAATTGGACAGTCGCTACATCACGACCTGGGAAGTTGTGGATTGACCAAAAATGTTATTGTGTTATTGACATGGTAGATTTACTGAGCAAACTAAGCAATCAGTAAGCAAGCACAAATAACTTGAGTCATGGCTTGACTCATTGAAAAGGGCTTGAATTCCTGTCACTACTGCACATGCATGCATGATTGTAATCTTTTTTAGTAAATGTGGTACTGTAGAATCAGTACTACAGTACTACAGGTTGTACTACATTATTACTGTTAAAAATGAGGTAACGGTGTGAATTATACCCAACGTTATGAACTGCACTTTTGAAACTGCACCGTTTTCTTGATCAGGAATCCCAATTTGATGTTAAAGTCTGCAATTTTCCAGTTTTACATGTTTACTTACATGGTTTCAGAGTAACACTGATGGTAGCTGTGGGTATTCCAGGATGTTTGGTGTGAGTGCTTTCCTAAATTACATCTGCTCAAATGTCCGTGCTCTAGAAAGCAAGGGTGTGCACAAACTGGAAGCATCTATTAGCCAACTGATCCAAGACTAAAGTCTCTACAATGTAAATAAAGAGTCTACGATTTGTCTACTTTTCATAATTGCAGCTCCAGTACCCAGCATATCATGACAACATATCATAACACCGTCTTAATTTAGCATCTATCTTTATTTGGAGTGTGTCTTGCATTACAGCTCATTCCTGATTGTGGCTTTTGGAGGGTAAGAATACTCCTGAAGCTATGGAAGTTCAGGTCATTAACATAATTAAAGTGTTTAGGGCCAAACTGCCTCCCTAATTCACCGTCATTATAAATGTCAAATTCTGGCAAAGTCCAGACATTCCATTCCAAATTAGGGTCAAAATGTTTGTAAAATTTGTTGGGGGGAAAAAAAGGATGCAGACTTCCTGTCAAACGAGGATAAAATTAAATTCATCTTCTTGATGGTGTGTTATTCTGCTTTTCGAGCCACTTACGGTGACCTCTTACTTTCAAGCTGGGTATGGAGATAGCGCTGGGAATTTCTTTTGCATGTCTTCGCTTCCTCTAGTCAATCTGTCCTGCTTTGGTCAATGAGAGTGGCATCCTTCGGAGACGGGATTAAGAATAGCCCACGATAATGGATTTTCCCCTCCCCTAATCAATACCACGTCCTGTCTGCTCTGGTAAATTGCGAGTTTGCTCATATAGAGCTTGGGCTGGATTTTGCAATTCGCTTTGAAGAAATTAATGAATGAGTCTGAGTCGGAATGAGTCATGAATACAATCCTGATGGCTTGATACACTTGTATAAGTGCCACACACACTACCATGCCACCACCCTGCCAGTGTCACTGCTATGTAGTGAATGGTTCACCACCCAGAAACAAATCTGTTCTTAGGATGGTCCCTTTCCACTGATGGACATAGCAATGGATGGGCAATATTCAGTAACTGTATATCTATAAAGTGATCTATATGTTTGATGTACCAGATAAAATGGCCAATGCATGTTACGAGAAGGCACAATAAACTACAATCTCTTGTCTTTGCTAACAGTTGGAACCTTTTTTTTATGTAATTAAACATTCCAGTACCTTCTCATGAGGCTTCAGACAGAGTACCAGTGCAACCATAACATGTTTAAACCATAACATATTAACACATTGCATAATAAAATAAAACCTCTGCACTAGCGTAAGCTGCAGCTAACTAATGCTCACGTTCGGATGATTGCGAAGCTATGGTTAACGGAATCAGGCGTGTTACAGGGGCTTGCATTTGAACTTCTCCACAATTTCTAGTGCTACAACCTGGGACTTAAATTGACTTCATTGTGAAGCATGGTGGTGGGAGCATCGTGTTGAGAGTTACCCTTGGCCTCAAACCCTGATTAGTATTTTTCCAGAACTTTGTCCTGGACTTGTTTTGATGGCTCCTTGGTCTTCATGGTGCTGCTCATTTTGCTTTCTCTAACAGGAAGAGGTGGATTTATACTAAGATTTATAAATCCATTCCAATCACAGCAAGGTGTGTTATCATTAGCTGACCTCCAGCTACACAGTGTGTGTGTGTGTGTGTGTGTGTGTGTATGGTATTAGTCATTATTCTCTCCATCTGAGTGGGATATCTTGATGACAATAGACATATTTAATGCCACATTGAGTGAGAAACTCTCTACAAATGAGTCTTCTTGAAAGCTAGCCCTGCCAATCCTGTCTGATCTGACAACGCTCTTTCTCCCTTTCTGCTTCTTTATTAAATTCAATACAGGGTCCAGCTCACCAAAACCCTTTTTTTGTTTGATAGGGCCGAGCTCCACGCTCGGATTTCTAAGCTTACCGAGCCAGTCACCTCATCTCAGAGGATCCAAAGAAGGTCATCTTTGCCATCACAAACCAAAAAAAATTCCTCTACCTTGTTTCCATATGCCACAATAGCACCTCTCACAAAATCAATACTCAGACCTTTTCACATCCACTGATCTGTAAAGCTTTGTAGGGTCTTTTTTCCCCCTCTAATCCCCAGATTCCATTTCTTCTTCTTTTCCATTCCCTTATCGAGATATCTGAGTGGTCAGCCACACGGGACCTTAAACCACCTGTTAAATGTGTTGATTCTGTGCTCTCTATTTTGCCACCTGACCTCACACACTCCTCTCTCCCCAAAACTCTCTGGCTGCAGAATAACAACATCATCAAGCCACAGTTGTTTTTTTAGTTGTTACTGCTCATCATTTATTCATTTTTTTATTTACACCACAGAAGGGATGAATTCTCGAATCTGATTATGCTTTTCTATAATGTTGCACGAGTAGCAGTTTTAAAATACCTACATATACATAATACATAATTCACGTCTTAGATGAAGGATCACCTAGTCCGAGTTTCAGCCTGATGGAAGAGGACACACAGCGTCTGATATTTTTGTGCACTTTTCTGGCCACGAGCTTCAGGATCTTGATTGTACACTGTACAACACAACATTAGGTGCAAGATACAGTCTCTTGATTTTAAAAGTTCACAGAATCCCATCTTTAAAATATATTGAAACGTAAATGAGATGATATTGTGTCTGCTTGAGAACAAAAAGTTTGTAGTTCACCATCTGTAACACAATGATAGTCAGAAGATTAGTTTTGTTGATTAGTTTTTCTATTATAGTACAATTCTTTTCTTAATTTAAACAGGGAATTGTACATTAGTCGCTTCACATAAACAGATTAAAACACATAGCAAATGTTTCCTGAATATACACCAAACTTATTTCTGAAAACAGGACCAGTGCAGCTCTTAATTAAGCTCTTATACGTGATACAGAAACCACGAAGACTGAAAGACATACGCTCAATAAGCTGTTAAAGCTTCTGTGAGGTTTCTCCAGGTTTCATGGGTCATGCATGCTCAGAGCCTTAGTCAATTCAGAACCGATTCATTTAGATGCCTGCTTCTTTCACTTCAGCTTATTATTCATGCTACAAGCAGATATGCATATTCAATCACAACTGCTTATCACTGGAGGAAATGCACAATAGCTGGAACAGCTGGTGTACATTTTCCTTTTACTGGAAAAATCTGGTAGAGCTCAAACAGCTCAATATAAAGCTGGGCTCTCATTAGTATCAAGAAAAATCTTTGTTACTTTTTCTAAATTTGAGCTAAATATTCGGTCATAAATATTGCATCTGTTGGTAATGCTTGTTACAAAAATTGTCTTAAAAAAAAAATGTATGAAATATCCATGCCATAAAATTCCTTCCTGGTAAGCAGCTCACATGCCTGACTAGTGATAACAGTTACCCTTTAATACTCAACCATTAGTGAGTAGTTTATGGCTAGAAATAATAAATTAAATAAAAACAATTTAAAGTGGCTATGCTTTGTTACATAGTAGTGCTTCATGTTACAACTTTTGACTAGAGCCATGAAGTCTGAACAGATGAAACATGCCATTATCTTCCTTCTTTTTTAAACAAGCCAGATCATCAGTTCCCTAATCAGACCATAAAGAGTAAATAAAAATAAAAATCTTTGAATGCTTACGAAAGCGCTCCTCTTTCTTTAACTCTGTTTCTTTAACGATGTCTTTAACTCTGTAGATAGTCTCTGGTCTGATTACTTTCAGATAAATCATTTACATAAATGTCTAGCCAAAATGGCCAGTTTTGTTTATTTCATACGTTTATTGGCTCTGCGACAGTATTCTTTTCAAGTGCTGTGTTCATTCTGTGTTCATTCTGCTGTGTTCATTCTGCTGATATATTTAGCTGGGTCCATAATTGGACCACACTCCACCAGATGAGGACCCCTGATTTAGACCTTTCAGACTAAAAATATGTTTTACTGCCCAGATAATTTCGCTTACAAGGAATTTAACTTGACATTATAACATTATAACAAGCAGTTAGCACTTTCCTTGTGCTAGTTCTCTCCTACTGTAGACCTAGCCTAGTCTTAATAAGACAGAACAATCATTTAAGATCATTTGTGCACTTTTCTGGCCACAAGCTTCAGGATCTGCAATCTGAATAGCTCTCAAATGCATCAGTTTACAACAGAAAACCAACTTTTGAACACTGTATAACACAAAAAACGCTTTTTGATATAGACAAGATATAGTCGTTTGACAAAGTTTACAGAATCCCATCATTAAAATGTAATGCTGTGTGTTTTCAGGCTGCCTGTGGAAAAAGCTCTGTGGTTCGCCATCTGCAACGTAAAGCGAGTGGGACGTTTTTGACTATATTTAGTGACAAAATACTTCTAGGTTTCGCCTCTCGAGCAAAATCTAGAAGTCTAACTTGCAAGACTAGTTGGGAATTGGCAACTACACAACCAGATTACACATAAGCATTAAGAACAGGGATACTTTTACTTGCAATGCTAAGAAATAAAATAAGCCAGCTTGATCCGTTATCATTACATTTTGTAGTTCCTGCTTCATTTTTATTGCTTCTTTTACTGACGATATGAACGATTGTTTTCTCTCTACCACTTTTTTATATTGAACCTACAGAATTTTTCATATTAGTCATCTAACTAGCATTTACCTAATTAATAAATATTGCATTTTTAAATTCCTATAAAATACTTTTATGTAAAACTCTGTCCCTGAGTACTTTCTCTCCCTCTCGCCAGACTCTACAGGGTCAAGCGGGGTCAGAATCAAAGACCGCTGCTTTGAAAGAGAGGCCCCACTGTTGAACCAGATTAAGCCATGCTGTGGTGTGTTTGGAAACACTGGCCGTAATTGTGTCCTGTAGGCATAGCAGGAGGTCCTAGAGGTCATTTGGTCTTGGAATGCTTTCTCTCCGGCCAGGTCGGGATTAGGGATCACCTAGTTTAACCTAGTCACACAAGCAATATCTTTTTATCAAGGATCTGTTCTTGTGATCGCTCTTATGACTTTCTCTTTTATCGTGTTGTTCTTGTTGTTAAGCCTTTTGCTGTTATAAAGTCAACTTCTTATGAAGACTTTTAATTTAACTTCCTTTCAACTAACAAGATGCTTTTTAATCTGAGCATCTATTATTTTCTAATATAACAAGTAGAACTGGAGACTCCTTCCATAAATAACTTTAAATACGTAAACGTCTCCTTACAGAAAACTTCACTCTTTTTTTTTTTTTTTTGTATCTGTTTATTATTATTATTAGACCCTGAAGTCCTTGATTGGTTACTATAGCAACAATAGTGTAATAGAACAAGCTATATATTATTAAAGAAAACCGCATCAAATTATTTTACCACCTTAAGAAATATATTTGAATATGTACGTATGTTGCATTTGATTTATATTAATCAATAATTAATTTTATGTGTTTTATTTAAATGGTAACATGATTACACCCAAAACACAGCGTTAAACATTGAGGTATTTCAACAACCAGCACCATATTGTCTCAATTATGATGTTGTTTGTACTATGCTACTGCTTTAATCAATGAAAACAGACTAGTTTGATCATTTCAACATAACTGTTGAAGGTTTTTGGTATTATACTCTATTTTTTTACTCCCATGTATGCAGAACGTAGTAAAACCAGAGGTGTGTGACCGGTCGCCATCGGTCCTGCTGCCACAGATAATGTAATAAGCATGCAGAAAGATGGATGTGTTTATAAATTAGGGTGAATGTAGTGAGCAGACACCTAGAGAGAGAGAGAGAGAGAGAGAGAGAGAGAGTAAGTGGAAGGGTTGAGGTGCTACATCAGACCTAACTCTGATCTGATTAAGTTTGATAATGTGTGGGAGCTTCACTCACTCACTCACACTGTGCCCTAATGGCTTCCACCTCTATAATTTTGTATCACTGCTAACCCCATTACCCGAATTTGAACCCTTTATCTGCCAAAACGTATCACCAAACTCTAAAACACATGATTTTACTCTACAAGGAAAGATACTGTAGCTACATACTAAGATTTATCATTTTGGCAGCGGATAATTTTAAATAGGTGGCGTATGCAAGATCCTTATAACCTCATATTTATATTCAACAAAGTTCTAAAGCCTCCTCGAGTGTAACTGCATTATTCAGAATGAACGTATAATGTGTTTGAAATCCAGTTTTTTGCAAAGCTTGCCAGAACGTTTACATGGCCTCTTGTTGAGATCAGAGGTTTGCATCAGGACTGTGAAAAGTCACGTGAGTGGGAGGTTTTTGCTTTCATGTGGGTGATTGGTTAGATATGAAGCTTGCGGGACAAAAAAAGACAGTATATTAATGTTAACATGAAGATGCATTTACAGCTTTCATTAAATCATCCTTAGTAACTGCCTGGTCAGGGTTGCGTTTAAATTTAGCTATTAGTTTGTTTATATTTTTGGGCACTACATTAGTTCAAAAATGTTGTGCGTAGGTAGAAACAAAAACAATAACTGTGTGAGTGGGATTAAACAAAAACAGTCGTATGCACAAACAAAAAAACTCCACACCCCTTCCGGTTTAGGCCACACCCACTTTAAATCGGAATACAGATACAGGTAGAGATACAGTGGTATTGCGTTACACCCCTCATCCTTTGATAAATATATGAATAGTTTCAAAGCTACACACAATTTTCTTTCCATAAAAAGAAAAAAACACAGCAGAGTTATAACCCAGGTTCTGCTTCGAGGCCAAATTTAACCGCGCTGTTGGCAATAACGGGATTGTTTTCCTCTAGTCTAGGCCCTACTAAGTGAAAGTGTCTCCATAATGGCGCTTAAAGGTGCGTGTTGATGGATCATAACACTCGTTTAGGGGAATTTAGCAGGCGTTTCAGCCGTCTGGCCATGGAAAGGCACCTCCGAGGGAAGTTAGGTAAACGTGTTAGTTTTGGCATCCATCATGGCGTTAGAAAGAAGTGCTGGTAGCCATTACGCGAGGCATCTTTATCTCTCTCTGGCTGGAGCCTGAGGCGTAATGCGTGAGGCTAATTTGCTTAGTGCATGCGGCACGTCCATTAGGGATGGAAAACTGTGACAAATCGCACGTCGGCTTCTTCTTCTGTCTCTCCATCAGGCGGCTGAGTGCTGAGAGCGCGTGGAGAGAAAGTGAGAATGAGCGAGAGCGAGAGAGAGAGAGAGAGAGAGAGAGAGAGAGAAAGGAAGAGAGCAGCAGGTTTCCTAGCCTGCCTGTGTTCACTTCTAGAGTGAATAATAGGCGTAAATGAAGCCTGATGTGAGAGAGGTCAGCATCCTGCTTCATTATTACATTACTGATGTTAGCTATACCTCGCCATTAACATACAGACACCATAATGACTATCTAGGGAGGAAGCGAGGCTCTTTATTGTGTTTCCATCCTGAATGGACGAATGAAAGGAGATTTCTTCCTGGTATAGTAGAGTCCAATAATCTTAGCCCACTACCAAGATGATATAAATGAATCATGCAACAATAATTCATTCATTCATTCATTAATTACCTTGTTTACGAAGGTCTAGATGACTGACATGACTGAGGTATCTTTTAATGCTTAACTATTAATGATTCATTCATGGCTACAACTATGAGCATTTGAAGTGGTTATATTTTGTTTCATCGTTGAAATTCATGCCACCACTTTTGACTAGAGCCATGGACTCTGAGCATCTACGTCAACTTTATTTTTAAACAAGTCATGCTGTCAGTTCATTAATTAGACCAAATAATGTAAGTATAATGGAAAACTCTATGAAATCTATCTGCGAAAATTCTTTCCTTTCTGAGTTAATCTTTCTAGCCCTGAAGCTATTCGCTGATCCGATGACCTGCCTTCAGCTAAATAATTTACATAAAAGCATGTGATTGGACAAACAACAACACAGGGTCTGCTACAGAAACTGTTTAGAAAACTCGCTGAATGATGGTCAGGTTTCTTTCATATGTTCATCTGCTCTGCTACTGGGGTTTTTTTTTGTTTTTTTCAAGTACTCGATTTGCTCCACGTTTGCTGGGTCCGCATCCAGACTCAAATCGTGTACATGGCATGTCATCAGAAATGTATATGGATGTTGGAAGTGGCACTTTTGTCAATATTACAATAACAATCGCAAGAATTGAGATGTCAGTCTTGTCAGAGTGTAACAACTAGCTAACATTAGATTAGCTAGATGTTATCTAAATGTTTAATCGTGTTAAATTATGATATTTTCAAGCCAACAAAACATCCCATCCACAATCCAACCTAGAGTTTTT
>CM040457.1:30690989-30724627 GCA_022758105.1 Pangasianodon gigas | reverse complement strand
GGGGGGGAATACTTTTGCAAGGCACTATATATAAATAGATTATATCCCATCCTCCTTTTAGAACCTTTTGGCTTCATTAAGTGCGCACAATTAACTGTCAGTGTGCGAAAAATATTACGGCGTGCTGGATCAAGTGCTATTTTATAAGCTGCCCAGTAATGAGCATTAGCCCTATTGTTCAATTAAACCTAATTTTACCTAGCACTATTCACTCTGAATATATATATATATATATATGTTTTTAAAATGGCATGCATGTGCATTAATAGATTTATTTATAAATTAGTGATTTGGTGTTAATAAGGGTCCTGGGATGAGCACAGGTAGGATGTAGTTTTTATGATTACAGCAGCAGTTCTTACGTACAGATCTGTATTTCAGGGGAAATTATCCACTGCTGAAGTGTAACTCTATTTATGTGCAGTAGCAGAAAGTGAGTCACAAGTACATAAAGCTCGCAGCAGAAGTAGTATCTCAGGATGAATCGGGCAGGTCCAGAGGGCGAGAGGAGCCACGGTAGTAGAAGCATATCAGGATCTGGCACAGACACCGAGACAGAACAGTGGTTTAAAAAGGTGTATATTGTTATCAGAGTGCAAGCGGAGACTCAGGCAGGTCGAACTATAACAGCATGACTAAAAGAGAGAGAGAGCCTGAGGCATTCTTATAGCAAAATTTGGAAAAAAATTTATATATTACAGAAGAAAAAAACATCTAGAAAAGCAAAACAGATAGTGGATTAAATCTTGCTTCATGTACAGACACTACAATGTTTATCAATAATATGAACTTGTTCAAATTTTCATTTTAGATAACCTTTTTAGTGCAATTTTGCAATTTAAATGCACATCATACGCTCATGTCAGTAATTTTCACATGAAATAAATTCAAATTCAAATAAACATTTAACTGAAACAGACATAGAAGGAAACAGGAAGAGGAAAAAAACATCAGAGGATCAGAGAAATGCAGAGAAAAAAAAAATATCTGCACCCAGGTCTCAAGTCTTATTTACTTCCTCTCTTTCACTTTTCTCTCAATCTGCCCTCACGTCACCTTCTCCTCCTCCTCCTCCTCCTCCTCCTCCTTCCTTCTCCCCTCACCTCCTAAACATCATCCAGTCTCAAACACCGAGCCTCAATTCTCCAAATCCACCTCCCCTTTTTCAAGCATTCTTAGCGTACTAGCGCCATCCAAAAGCACCAAGCATTAGCGCCTTACAATATACAGACATTCTACAGTCACCAAAAAGTCCCCCCCCACCCCACCCCCACCCCAAAAAAAAATCTCTACTTCCTTCTAAGCATCTCTTTTCTTTTTAAAGCTAGCACCAGGCTAGATGCCTGCCAAAATAGAGACATTAGCACATGAACGAGTGGCTCTGAAAAAGAGAAGGGGAAGCCTAAGCGTCTCTTTCAAAAGCATTGAGCTACATGGTGTTTGTAAGATGTTTAAGCTATAAAAGTTGGGTTCATAATACTTCTCAAACTATTTCTTTTATATACAGCGTGATGGAATACATCTGAAAGCATGTCAGTGATCTTATCTGACGTTGCTCTCAATTGCGTCTTCAAGGTTGCATTGGGTTGCTTGTGTTTCTCGTGACTCCTGTGGCTTCACAGAGAAGAATCTGTACGATTTGGCCCTGTGTCAGAGCTGAGGAAACTGAGCTGACCTTTCGTGGCTCTGGAGGGGAGGAGGATGGGGGAAGAAGGTGACCAGGGTTCAGTTCCTTTTCAAAAAATGGAGAAAGGAGGGGTCAACCATCCAGTTCTGATGGTCATGCGCTAGCCATTTCCAAACAGAAGATACATATGTGTGTGTATGTGTGCATGCGTGCATGTGTGTGTATTTCTGAAATGTCAAGACCTGCACCAAGCGCAGCAATCACAAGGAAACCCTACTTTAGCTCAAAGCAGCTCAATATCCTCCTCTAATGGCCATATACGTAATTATCACAAAGATCATACTCAATGTTCATGCTGTTTTTATGGTGATGTCTAAGAATTCCTCGATTATACGCTTACATTACAAGTTTCTTGAGCTTATTCCTTCCTTCCCCTTCCCTAAGGAAGAGCCAACGGTGACCGAATTGGGTCAGTGGAATGTATCAGTGTGTTTACTCTTTACTGCATTAATGAGGACCAAATGATAAGAAGAAATGAAAATATTAGGAGTGGAAAATATACAGCTCGGTTTGGTTGGTGATATATGAGACATATCATATAATAATGCAAAGCAACCTTTTTTTTTTGGTCATTTTTCCCACTCAGTTGGTAAATTAGGTCACCAGCGTGTGTGCAGCTTGCATACACTCTGCATCTCTGCCTTAACTAGGCACTTTAGCAAATCCCAAGCTGAGGAGGTGCATCTTTGCTAAATAAGCTTATATATTTGCTCGAGTGGCTAATAGTCTGGAGGAAGTAACGATGTTAAAATGAAAGTATTCCAGGGTAAAAATTAATTGCCAGGGTGAATATAAGGTTACTTCCTTTTTGCTCAGTGTTTGGACGGAGGTCCAGAACAAAACCATTTTTCAGTGAATACTTATTAATACAAATTAATAGAGGTCATATTTGATATAAGGGGAAAACATGGACACTAATTAATGTTTTAAAGAAAGTTCTTCAAATGGATACTTGTGTGAGCATAATTTAATTATATGTATGTGAAATTTGCATGTGCCATATTTATAGAAATGATTAAAAGATATGATCAAATGTTTCAACTTTATTATATTGGGTGTTGTGTACTTGACATTTTCACTCACCTTGAAAATTTTATTGAGAGCAGCCCATTCAAGTGAGACATTTTGAACTGGGGAACGTTTCCGAAACAGCAGCCATTTTGTTTTATTGATAAATGATAAATGATAGATGATGATGATGATGAAGATGATGATAATAAATTCAAACCCATACAACAAAATGGTTCTTAAACAGAATGAATGAGTTTAAACCTTAATGAGTTTAAAAAGTAGGCTTATAATTTATGTCATCTTGGATCTAATGTGTTCTTTTGATTTCATGAACATCATTTAAATGTGTACAATTGCAATATTTTTGTCTGTTTATTAGAGCCTTAGAGCTTCCTGATTATGAACTTTGCGCAGACAGAACACAAGTTGACATCATTTTTAAACCTATTCAGTTTTTTTTTTTTTAGTTAGGTTTAAATGAAACCCATTCAATTCAAAATTTCTGGTTATTCTTCTCAGACCCCTTGGAGGTTTACGGACCCCACTCTGCAAAACTGTCACTTTTCATACGACTCTGAGCTCATTAATTGAACAGCTACATTCAATAATTCTTCACAGAGCTAAAATCATAGAACGGTGTACGTTGTATGTTACATAAACACAGTTGTTGTTCAGATTAAAAAGTATTGTTACAATGTTACATTAATTGCATCTAAATAGAAAGTAAACTGGAGCAAAATCAAAGATTATTGTCGTAGTTAAACAACACTGGTAAGTCAAAGTTCATTGATGAACAAAGAAAAATTAATATATAATAGATAATAAAATATCTAAATCAGACTTACTATGATAGAAATGAAAGATTAAGGCGAAAAAATCCAGGTAGTGAAATAAAAATAATTCCTGTGTTGTTGTTTTTTTAATATTGCTGATACCACACTTTATTGAGGATAGTGTTCACCTAAAGTTCTGATACTGTACTCTATTGAGGAGGATAATCACAGTCCTGACACTCTTCCCTACTGGGGATCGAAAAATATTCAAAAATTTTGATATCGTTCTCCGGTGAGGATACGAATCCCTCGAAATGCTGATACTGTACTCTATTGAGGATGAGAATTTGTCTCAGTCACGTCACTACACATGAGCTGCAATGAAGCAACATTCATTCTGTAAAGTCTTGGGAAAGTAGGACACTCTTATTAGTACCCCCCTCGAAGGCAGCTGCCATGGGCTTCTAATGGCATTTAAGGTAAGCATTTAATAGCAGAACTGCCTACTTGTAGATTTGTATCCCAGGGTACAGGTTTGCAGCAAGACAACACACCCTCTGATTAATTTGTCACTTAAATTAAAACAATTTAAAGGTTATACTCACAAAGGAGATGATAAGCGGATGAGCAAACATGTGCGTAACTTCAGCACTATATAAACAAACCAATGTTTGCTCCCAGTTTGCTCACAAAGCCACTTGCTCCCAGTTCTCTTGCAACGAGTTGAGCCGGCCGTTCATTCTCCTTAACACACTTAACACATTTTTAAATGGTTTTAGACGTACCTTTGTTCAACTGTAAAAAAACCCCAAAAAAAACAGGGTTTCCAGGTTCCAGCAAAATTTCCAGCCTAACTGCATCTTAAACGCCACACAGAAGATCCGGAAATTAGCCCAAACAATGTCACCGTGGTGCGCACGCATTTCTCTTGTATGGACATTATCCATGCACTTTTCCTTTCTTAACCTTTTGCAATATATATGTTACAATAGAAATGGTTCTAGACACATCATAGACACACTGTCTGCACTTACACTTTGCCTTTGTTTGCAGAAATGTATTAAATTTAGTACTGATTATTTGCTGTAAAACAGATCTTGATGCCTGTGGAGTGTTTGACACTACTCTTATCTGATCACGGGGCAGCATGATACCTGCCCCAGTGCGACTCTGTTAGTACTTGTTGCATTTCCATTTGTGAATACTAGGTGAAGCAATAACTCTGGCACTAAATGGGGGCAGTGATCGCACATCATATAGAAAGACGACCAAATCAATGGAATATCTGTCGAATAGCATTTTCTTTCTTTATTAGAATTGTTCATCACTCTAGGGAGGTAATTAATATTTCAATGGAATGTGAAATGTACATGAAGATATATATGTATATGGTTCCCCTATGGACGAGCCACCACCAACTAGGCGTGCGTGCGTGCGTGCGTGCGTGCGTGCGTGTGTGTGTGTGTGTGTGTGTGAGATGGACTGGTGTCCCATCCAGGGTGTATTCTTATTTCCCAGACTCCACCAGGATAAACCGATTTCTGGATGAGTGTGGGGATGAAACTTTTTTCCCTTAGCTGTAAAATATATGGTGCACTTTAAAAAAACAACAGCAACAAAACAAACAAAACTAATGAAAGCTTCCATCATTAATTAATCCACCATTAATGCTTTAACCGCACGAGCGCGTCGTTGTCTCCTATTGGTTTCCTTCCTCAGTTTATCCTGGTTGATTGACACGCCCCCTCACCTCCCCTGACTCCGCCTCCTGCTCCGCCTCCTGCTCCGCTCCGCGCGCCTCCTCATTCCGGTCAGCAGCAGCAGCAGCAGCAACAGCCGCAACTCGGACAGAAAGCGACCCAGAGAGTGCGCGCGCGCGCGTGTGTGTGTGCCTGTGTGTGCGTGCGTGTGCGTGCGTGCGTGTATATGTCTGAGTGAGTGTGTGTGTGTGTGTGTGTGTGTGAGAGAGAGAGAGAGGAAGGGAAATCAGGGATGCAGCGCGCTCCCTAAAGCGCGCAGCCTGAACATGGCACTTTCTCGGATTTATCCAGTCCTCATTTTCCTGCTGCTTTTCTTTTCTTGCTTGGGACCGGGCCGAGGCGCGCGGAACTACCCTGATAATGAAGGTAAGGCACGCGCGCGCGTGTGAGAAAAGAGACAGAGAGAGAGAGAGAGAGAGAGAGAGTTGGGAATATGGATTTAGGATTTCATGCTTCTTAATTAACAAGTGAGCATGCAAACGTTTTTTTTTTTTTTTTTTGGTCTTGCAGGAGTTTTCTTTTTCTTTCTTTCTTTCTTTTTGTTTTTCTTTTTGACTACAGGTTGAGTTGCGCGGTGTTTTATGGACCAAATGCACATCTGGGGCAGATGTTCAAGTTCTGATCTATTCTGCTATTGCAATGCCTTCTCTCCAAAAATAAATAAATAAATAAATAAATAAATATTAAATAATAATAATAAAAATTAAGGATTTTTTTTTTTTGCAGTGTTATGATTTATGCATTATAACCTCCTTGCACGTGCATCACCAGCCCTCTAAAGAGTCAGAATGAATAATTATGATAGGTTAAAATGGCGCCTGGATTAAACATGTACCTCAGATTAAGCCTCAGTTGAAATCTCATCAGTTTCATGTTGTACACACTTCAATCTCCATCAGCTAAATACTAAACGGCGTGCATTTGTGGAAGACACGCAGTGCAGTGTGGTGTGGTGTGGTGTGGTGCGGTGCGACTAAACCCCAGAAAAAAATATGAACAAAGTCCTTCAAGAAGTTTTCCAGATCCAAAATCCTGTTCTTCGGAATTCTCTGGTTTTCAAGTATTTGTTTATCCAACCTGGTAATCTTGGTCTACATGCTTCCTTCAACAACAATACCAAACACACACACACACACACACAGCTTTTTGTGGCTAGACAAGGTCTGCAAACAATTTGAACCAAATGACAGAGCCTAAATGAGTGTAATGATGTAGATAAATGTTCGGAGCGTGTTCCGCAGTGCTTCCTGCAGGGCTCAGACAGCTCGGAGTTGACCTTTTCTCTTCAGATCGGTTCACTTTACTGGGAGAAGGCTGGCATTTGGGGACACAGGAACTGACTCGCAGAAGGATATATGAGATTTTGGGGATTGTTTGGAAGGTTTTGAAGAGTTCTTTCTCAGAACCAGAGATGAATCTGTATGTTTTGTGACTTCTTCTTTGCTTTTTTTGGTGCGAAAATATATAGGTGCGAAATGCTTAAGGTCTACGCAACCACTGTTTCTGTTAAAAGTTGTTTTTTGTATTTTTTATCATCTCAGAGCGTCACACAGAACTATAATTTTTCCCTCTAATACCCAGAACACTGGCTGGTTGAAGGTCCAAACTCACAACAAGGATTTGTCCCTAGAAAGAAGCTGTGTGATTAATGTGATGCCACGTTTGTCACTTTGCACCGCGTGCTCTAGATGTTTCAGAAAAGTATTTAAGCCAAGCATAAGGTGAGGAGAGGCGTACGATCATTAGGAACCGTTCTCCTCGCCTTTCGCTCTGTCACTCCAGTCGTGTAAGGAGCGAGGACGCCCTTCTGAACAGCAGAGGGCGCACACACAGCACTTGCTTCTTATTGTGTTACACGACGTGATCTCTTTTTCAGCTTGAGACTCTACACACTTTCATATTCTGAATCTATTATTCATTTTCTACCTCGGAAACATCTTATGTGTGTAGCTCCACCCGAGCTCTGAGATCCTGCTAAACCATTAGGTGAAAGAATACACACACACACACACACACACACACACACAAAGAGAAAAAGTTTCACCTCTTGGCTCTGTTGAGCTTCGAGTGACGAAGCAGATTAAGTCGAGCTTATTCCTGGTTTTTGGGCTTAATTCAATTTAAATTAAAAAATATATATATATTTTAAAGGATTATTCTGCACTATATGAAATTTCTATGAAAAATAAATGAATAAAAAAATATCAGAATATAAGTAATATACTAAATATACTGTATTGTGTAACATCACAGTAGGTTTATACAGTAATACAATGAAAAGTGAGCTTTAATAATTAAATGTTGCACATTTTTAAAAAAAATAGTAATTAATTTATTTATTTATTCTAATGTAAAGCTCGAGATTAAAATCGTTACTTTACAGAAAGATTAATAATCGGTTAAGTATGACATTTATGACACTAGAAGAGGATATTTGAAGACATTTCTGCGATACATGCTGTGTATCAACAACACCAGCTATTTGGCTTGTGAACAAAGTGCCAGCAAAAGAAATAAAATAGTTAAAATATATGAAATTTAAAAATAATATTTCAGTGATTTTATTTAATTAATTAGATGATTATTAAATTATTTCATTTTATTAAATGTAAGTAGTTTTACTTTTTATCGTAAGGTCTACAAAAAAATAAATGAATACCATAAAGGATTTTTTTTAAATCTGTAAAAATGGGCTATTTTATCATTTCTGAACGTTTATAACATTTTATTTCTAATATGATCGAAAGACACTACATAGAAATAAGTGCAGAAAAAAAACCAAATTAATCTTTTCTCTTTACACTGTAGTTAGATTTTGGGTTCATTTTAGAAAAAGAGAGCACTTTCTGTAGATCTGGCGAATAAAAAACGCCGAGCCAACATCTGGCTCTAGATATCAGTTTGACGCTAATTTTACCGATATAACCTCATTAGTAATCAGATACAAAGGTTTACGTGTCGATTGCTCTTCTGAAATGTTCCTCCAGAGCCTCTGTGCTTCCTTTCGCCGGCCAGGTCTCGCGAGCTTCTGCGTTCAGGACTGTGATTTAGCCGCGTTCAGAGCCACACATCTGGTCAGACATTACTCAAATGGTCACCACACACAGCTCTGTATGTCTGGTCTCCATGTTTTAACCCTCCTCTGGAGAGACACCGCAACCTCCTGCCTGCTGGGAGGCCCGTCTCGCGTGCTACACCAGCGCCTGCACAGCGCTCACCACCTCACTATCAATCCACGTCTTTCTCTTTATCGTCTGCTGCCAGGTCAAAGGTCAGCGTTTTATACCTGCTTGGAATTCCTAATAGCTGCAGGTGGATGTCAGGGAGATGTAATTAACCAGAGTTTGCGTGTGACCTTAAACTTGGACTGTTGGCTATTACAGGGATTACTTGTGGGATTACTCCTGGGATTACTTCTGGGATTACTTCTGGGATATGGCTTTCCAAATGATGTGTAATCATCATTACCTCCTGTAGTTTATGGTTGGTGGTGAAGCAGTGCACTTTTATTTTATTTTAATCAGTCACTGAGTAGATATACAGAATGATATTTTATAAAATACATCAACATGGGGAAAGAATCAGGGTTTGGATTTATTGGCCAGTTTGTAGACCAAACAAGCGTGGATGAAGAAGTAGCTCGGTGCTCTGGTCAAGCAGATTTAGTGTCCGCTATTAGCTTTTACTCATAATTGCCTTCAACGAGGGGAATCAACAACCAGGAAAAAACCTCACGCTATATTGACTTTGGTATGCAGCTGTACTTAAAGTTCATACACTTCGATGCTGTAAATATAACGAGAGCTAATCATCCGTCCGAGACACGATCTGACTCGCAGTGTACTCGTAGTAACTAAAAAAATTCCTAAGTGGATTAATTAGTGTGAAAGAACGTTCTATTCAGATTCAGGAATGTGCAGCATTGTGGAGGAGAAAACAGAGAAAATAAATAAATTAATTAATAAAAGTGCAGCGCTAAGCTGTAATTTAGCTCCCTTGCTAGCATAACACGCAGTCACCTTGCGGTTAAACATATCCAGAGAAATGTGAGGACAGAAACCACAGCAAATAGCTGAAACTTTCACCAAAACCTTGTTTTCTTTTTGTCGAAGAGCATAAACAAGAGCATAACTATCTAACTAGCTTGCTAGATGTTATAATATTATGCTAGCTACGACTATTTTTTTAGGTTTCTAGCTAACAAAAACATGAGTCTGGACAGCACATTGTTAGCTAATGAATGTAGGATTTGTCCAACCCTGTGATTTCCACTCTGAAGGGTGAACGACACTTTACGACTCATTTAAAAAAAAAAAAAACACTGAAGTAAAAGTATCGCCATGTTAGCGAAAGTCTCTGTCCTTGCTTTCTAATGAGCAGCTAGCTCTCTCTTCCTCTGTATAACTCCCCCCTCCTCCTCTTTTCATTCTTTCTCTCTATATCTTTTGCAAATAAGCACTTCTCCTACGCTTCTGTTCTGCCACCGCTCAGCTAGAAGGACGCTCATTAGCAGGCTAGTCGACACAATAGCAGGCTAAAGATCTTAGCTCCACACGAGTGCCCTGCTCCCTTTTCTCTCTGTTAGGCCTCCAATCATGACCTTTTATTCGTCTTAATTGAATTCATCTGTTCGCTTGCCTGCCATCCCCCGTCCTTCCTCATCTTCAGTTCTCGCTTCGACAAAAGGCTTTATGCTGTGTGCATTAGCGCATTGGCGCATTAGCGCGGCACAAAAACAAATAGCGGGTTTGTTAACTGCAGCACTGTTGATGAGCAGAAGGACTAGCTCTTCTTTCTGTCTGTCTGTCTTTTCAACTTTTTCTTATGCCTTATGTCTTTCTTTTTATTTATTCTATATCTAGTATGTATCCTAATCTTTAGTTTTGCTTGCTAAGCGTGCTAATCATGTCCAGTTTGCTTCCGATTTTGAACGTGACAATGACCTTGGAGAACTTGAAGACCATCTTTATCAAACTCTTTTCTGTCTTTCTGATGGTGCGTTCAGAAAAGTCATGTCGGAAAGATCGTAAGAGTTGAACGCACATGAACGCCATCACAAAGTCGTAATTACGAGTGGGATTTTCTTTGCGCTCCTGGTTTCCAAGTTTGGGGGCGTGTCAATAAGAAAACATGGTGGAATCAATGATGCAGCGTCTGTAGTTGACGGAAAATTAGTTGAATTTGAACGAGTATTTAACAGTGACGTGTCTTTGTCAGGCTTTTTTATTTACGTAAGTTAATTGCCTGCACAAACTACGACAGCATTGTACAATTACGATATAATACATAACGATAAAGTTTATGTTGACTTCATAGATTGATTAAAAACATAAAATAGCAAAACACACCTGATGTGCATTCTTTATTCTTCATTTTCTAGAAATAGAGATTAAAAACTTTGCTGGTTTTTTTGTAGTTAATTAAGAGAAGGTACCAAAGTGACTTAAATGCACCTGACGTCATAATTACGACTTCCCGACTCGTAAATATGAATTTCCCAGAAGCACTTGAACGCACAGTATGTCAGGTGTATAGCATTAGCATGCATGCATATCCACTGAAATAAACAGATAATGTGTTCTAAGTGGAGACGGATATGAACAGGAGGAGCATTATTTTTTTATTTGGATATTTGGAGCACTAAGCAGATAGTGTCATTGTGTTACACCTCTCCTATACACATACACATGACGCGATGATCCAATATCGTGCGGTTTTCACCGAAAGCTCTTTCTGAAATTTAACACACTACAGTGGATGAGGTGTAATCGAAGTATCCTGCAGTAATGCGCGCTTCAACAGTAAAACAAGAGCTTGGGTGCATTTTGTAAGACTGTCATTAGGTCAGTGGTCACTTTTTTCCCCCTGAAGAAGTAAAAGTGATACTATAATGCACAGCAGGACACGTTGTGGTTAGCACTTAAGTGCCATCAGAGCAGCTTGTTTTCAGGCGCAGAGATTTTTCTGCACCAACATTTTATGCGTCGTGCACCGCGAGCCCTAAGAGAACAGAAAAGACAGAGATAAGGTGATCACTCTTTCTTAGTTTCCGAGTCGTGTCATGCCACCCACGATCACGGCGCGAGCTTCGCTGTCAGCTGGTGAGGGAATGTAGTGGCCTTGGGTGGGGAATTGAAAAGAGGAAAGTTGAAAAAGGCACGGTTCTGCACACAGAAAGCCTCTACATTCAGTAATGGAAGCATAGGATGGGATGTCAAAACACCATTTTTTATTTTTTTATATATATATATTTTTTTTTTTAACCTTCAGAAGCTGACTATGAATGGAAACGTAAGCGAGAGTAAAAGTAAGGAGTAAAGAATTACAGTTTTTAGTATTTCTTAGTTATTAGTATTTCTTAGTTATTAGTGTTTCTTTTTTTTCCTTGAATGCTCAGATAGAGCAGGTATTACCTATAATAAACCAATAACTCTCATTTACTGGTACTTGTAGCGCTTCGATCAATACTACGTGAGGTAAGCCTAGTGTACGTCGTCGCGCTAATGAGCAGCGATCAAAGCAAAGTGCGAAAACATCAAGAGGAGGAACTTGAGCATCTTCCTGCCTGATGAAACATCGTATGGTGTTTCTTTAAACAGTATCTTTAACAGAGAGAGTGAGAATTGCTGACCGGATCGAAGGTTTTAACGAGTCTGGAGCAGTGAAGTGAGCAGTTCACTTTGGCGAGCACTGAGCACCGATACACGCTTCACTTTTCTTACGAGTTACAGCGCAATTCATAGCCCTCTTCCGCTTTCTATTAAAGATACTATTTAAATGATATCTTTCTTATATTGAACTTGAACCCTGACCTCGAGTATTACATTCGCCACATTGTCTTCACTCTGGAATCCTATTTTATAACGTTCCTCGAACTCGACTTCTCTGGTTTCTTTCGCTCCCCTGTTGGTCTTCCTGGTGTCCGGGGACCTGAGAGTCCTATCAGTCACATGGTAAGTGTTACCATGGCACCGTGCTACTGTACGTCCGTGCTTTTTTTTTTTTTTTTTTTTGATGAAAGATAGAGACAGAGTGTCTCTACAGAGTGTAGAGAGAGAATATTTAATTACGCCTCTTCCTTCCTCTGCTCTTGTCTCACTCCAGCTCGTCCTTGTCCAACGCTCATGCCTCGCTCGTGCCTAAGTACTGTTTGAGTTGAAAAATTTGTGAAATGACATGGCAGAGTTTCCATAGCAGTGAGTAATAAACTGCGATTCCTGAAACAAGGCAATATTGTTCTATTTAAGTAAAAGAAACATTTGTGCTTATTGACTAACGGCAGAAGCAGTTACACTAAACGAATTAACTGGTTCAGTATCATGCGCTCGACTTTAAGAGACAGTGTGCGATACGTAAGTGTTATAATAGGAAGATAAATAAACAATGGAGTTGAATAATCAGTGAAGTTGATTGTTTTTTTTGTTTTTTTTTACTTACTCACTGTTTTTGCTGGTTTTTCCTAAACACAGCATGCGGCTATATAATACGTAACCTTTTTGTTTTTTGCTACATTAGCTTTTAGTAACAGTCTGAGCGCTCCGAGACGTCGTCGGACGTCTTTTCATGTGTTTCGATTCGTTGCCAGCTAATGCGCCATTGGCTGCTGCGTGACCCAGCATGGTCAGGGCTTGAATGGGCACAGTGGGTCCTGGCTCTGCTTAATGTGTGTGTGGGAGTGCGATAGAGGGCGCGCACACACACACACACACACATACACACACACATGCACACTACATGCACTGCTGTTGCCAGGACAACGCTCTCACCCATGGCACTGTGTGGAGAGCAGAACAACAGCTCCGAAAAGCACTCACAGCTCTTATTCAGCTGCGGGATTGTGTTAGTGTGTGTGTGTGTGTGTGTGTGTGTTTGTGTGTGTGTGTGAGAGAGAGAAAGAGAGAGAGAGTGCACATGTTTCTGAGTGAGATATCTTTTAGGTAAGCTGCATGTGTCAGGCAGTGTGTGAATGTTTGCATACTGGCTTTCCCTGTGTTTTAGTCAACATGTGTGTGTGTGTGTGTGTGTGAGCGCCTGAGTGTGAGAGAGTGTAGTTTAGGCAAAAGCTTGAGAGAGGGAAAGAGAAAGAGAGAGAGAGAGAGAGAGAGAAAGAGAGAGAGTCTATTAGCAATATAGCAAAAAGGAAAATATTTTACGTATTGTTTATCTCAAACGTTATAAGACCACAAGGTCGACACTGTCAGGTATTCTTATCCTTGTAGGGACTTTTGGTCCCCATGAAGATATAAAAACATACTTACACACACTCACACACACACACACACACACACACACACACACACACACACACACACACAAAACCTTCTGTCTAACCAGCACTGGTTTGACCACCAAAACCCAACATGGGAGTTCTCTGTGGGAGTGTGGTTCTGATCGATGCAACACACACACACACACACACACACACAAATGCAAACTGCTTAATCCCTGCTCTAAGGATCCTGATCCCACACCTTTGGAACTTCTATTATAGAAGAATCGTGTTTGAGAACTAGAATCCGACACCAACTGCTAAAAGTTTTGGCACCCTCCGCCTTTCAGCATGACGCAACGATCGTCTCATTTGCGCAAGAGCCATTTCATTTCAATCGGTTTGTGGAACTAAACGGTGCCGAGTTATTTTCCTGTCAAAATGAATTGAAGTGCAATGATGAGATCATGATTTATGCCTCACAGATCCACATTTCATCCAAAGCGACTTACAGTTGAGGCAGGATCCAAGTGAAGATGTGAGGGTCCTGCTCAGGTGTCGCACAGTCGTTCAGATTGTTTTTTTATTCATAAAATCTGAAAATCAAATAAAATAAAAGGTAACAATCACCACAGTGCTGATCCAGTCTGTTTTTGGATTATTAGTTCCATTTATATTTGAAATTTCTTCATGTCAAATAAAAAAAAAAAGAAATCAGGGTTGCCAGATTTAAAGTTTCCAATTCACTCATTGATTTCAAGTTTAAGATTAAAACTCGTGTCAGGGAGTTTTTTTCTCGCCACCATCGCCTCTGGCTTGCTCATTAGGGATAAATTCATAAATTTAACATTTATATCCTGAATTTACTGAAACTACTGAGCTTAATTTTTTAAAAATTAAATCACATTTTTAAATTTAAGCTTAATTTTTTTAAATTTAAACTTAAATTAAATTTTTAGATTTTTTTACTGAAACACTTCACAATGTAAACTCTTTCACACACAAAAACACTTGCATTGTAAGTATAATAATATAACAACATATAAATTATAATTAAATCAATCCTAGCAAAAAAAAAAAAAAGAAATTTCTTTTCCAAATCCAATTCCAAGCTTTGCTATTCGTTACATGATCCGATATCCGATTCTTTGATATCCGATCCACCATTTTTGTTGGTGTCTCTAATCTCAGTCTATCAAAATTATGTCTAAACTGACACAAGTTTATTTGTTTCCACACCATTTTGTTAAAAAACTATATATATATATTTTGCACTATGAAGTTTTTATAAGTTTCACCCTTCCAAACAAGGTGAAAGCAAACACATGAGGTAACAAAAGACTTTCTTTCTATAAAGGAAAGAGGTTTTCCACCATGGGAAAGTCTTCAGAAATGGAGGACATTTTGCACTTGACTGTTTATAAGTGTTATAACGTAAGCAATAACTTGTTTCACAGATGTTCCGCAACATTAAATGTAACTATAAATGGATAAAAAAAAGCATGACATGTTGTTCTTTAATTAATTATCACTTGGGAAATTGCTGTGGTATGAGAGGAATAAAGCGCTTTTATTGGAAAATAATCAACAGGTAGCTTGCTAGGAGGTTTTCATGGTGAGCTAATTTTTTTTTTTTTTTTGGCACACTGCATCGGATTTTTTTGGCACAATGGAAAACGAAGAATGTTAGATATTTCAGTAAAACTGAACTTGTAGCGATGCGCTACCTAAGTCCGTTTAGAAGTGTTTGAGATATTGATTTATCATCCCCAAAATCCTTGCCTTTCATGTTGCTATGCTCTGGAGGAGTCTTATTCCAGTAAGACCTCACACACACTTTCTTTTGCACTTCTTCGTCTTCATGTTCGACGGCGCCTGCTGACGCTGATCGATATCTAAGCATGTTTGAAACCAGAGACTGCCGAAAAAAAAAAAAAAAAAAAAACACATCGCTGTCTGAAAGCACGGCTGATCAACACGGCTACTCCAGACTCTTCATACAGAAACACCGCAGCAGTTAGGCTAATGAGTCTGCTGTAAAAATGGTCCTCCAGACAGACTGAAATGGAGACAGATCATCGGATGTAAAGCGTCGGCCGCTGACGATCGGCTTCGCATTGGGCTCGGAGCTGCTGATGGGGCTTCAGTAGGGTTTTATTAGGTAATGCAGTAGAAGAGTCGAGCGATAAGTGATCGGAGGACGCTGAGATATGGAGCAGGTTAGAGTTACAGAGGCTGAGCACTAGCTGGGGTCTTCTGGGAAAGAGGGATGGAGAGCGAGGGAGAGGGGGGCAAAGGGATGATGAGAGAAAGAGATGAGAAAGCAAGGTGGAGAAATGAGTGAGAGGGAGATAAAAGCTGAAATGGAAAGGCAGAGGGGGAGAGAGAGAGAGAGAGAAGGAGAAGGACAGTGAGGAAGAAAATGGAGTGAGATGAGAGAGAAGAGATGAGGAAGCAAGGCAGAGAGATGGGGAAAGTGAAAGCTGGTTGAGAGACAGAGCGAGAGAGAGAGGGTGATGAGGGAAAGAAAGAGAGATTTGAAAGAGAGAAGAAATGAGGAAGCAAGGCAGAGAAGAGAGAGATGGGGAAAAGGAAAGCTGGAATAAAAGAGAAGTGGTTGAGAGAGGGAAAGAGAGATGAGTAAAGGGATGAAGAGAGAAAGATGAGGAAGCAAAGCAGAGAAAAGAGAGAAAGAGTGAGAAAGAGAGAGATGGGTGAAGGGTTCTTGAAAGAATGAGGAGAAGAATGAGAGAGAGAGAGACGGGTAAAGGGATGATGAGGAAAAGGAAGGAAACAAGGCAGAGAACGAATGTGTGTGTGAGAGAGAGAGGGAGAGAGAGAGAGATGGGTAAAGGGATGATGAGAGAAAGAGGAGGAAACAAGGCAGAGAACGAATGTGTGTGTGTGTGAGAGAGAGAGAGAGAGAGAGAGAGATGGGTAAAGGGATGATGAGAGAAAGAGGAGGAAGCAAGGCAGAGAAGAGAATGAGAGAGAGAAAAACAGAGAGAGAGATGGGTAAAGGAACGATAAGAAAGAGACAAGGAATGAAGGCAGAGACGAGTGACAGGGACATAAAGCTGAAATGGAAAGGTAAAGTGGGAGAGAGAGATGTAAGAAAAATAAAACAGATTGAAGGGAGTGAGAGAGAGAGAGAGAGAGAGAGAGAGAGAGAGAGGGAGAGAATGGAAAGGGGTGATGAGAGAAATGATCAGAAAGCAAGGCAGAGACAGAGAAAGTGCAAAATAAAGAGAGACATAGAGGAAAGAGAAAAGAATAAAAAGAATGAAATAGGGAAGCTAAATGGAGTAAAAGAAAAAGATAGAAAGAGATGGAAAGTGGAATGTAGGTCAAAAACAGATAAGCAGCGCTGAAGAGAAACGGAAAGAGACATATAGAGAGACATTTACTGCAAATAGAAATCCATAGTGCGACAGGAAGGAGAGAAAGGGAATATACAGAGAATTATAAAGGAAATGGGAAGAGAGAGAGAGAGAGAGAGAGAGAGAGAGTATTTCTTTCATCCCACCGGATTTTCCCCACACGTTCCTCAAGCTAAAAGACGAGTGGATTTGCGATGAGAGGATAAAGAGTGAAAAAACTGACGCTCAGCAAGAAGCAGGAAATGGATTCATTATTGAGTCAACACATCTTTACACACACTGTGAGCAAAAAAAAAAACAGAAGTATTCGTTCCTCGAAGATCTTTTTCTTTTCGTGATGCTGAATCTTCTTTCTTGTGCTGCTCACTCAAATCAAATCAGCTCACATTCAGGAGTCAGTCTTACTCTTCCACGATTGATTCATTGGATCAATCATTCAATATTTACTTTGTGCGTAAGGATCAAGAAAAAAAAAAAAAAAATTGGATTGAGAAATTGTCGGATAATTATTTCAGCAAAGCCCTGGTTAAGATAAATGTAATATAATTTAAAGGTATATCAGCTAATCTTAGAGATTATTGGGGTTTTTTCTCCTTAACGTGTTGGTATTAGTGACAGGATTTTTTTCGTTAATCGAGAACGAACAAAAAAAAAAACGTAGCTCAAGCGCACAGGACAAGCAGATTTCATGTCCCAGCTATTCATCTTTTATTCGTAGTCCTTACGAGCAAGTACGTTTAACAAACAGGCAAAGAAAATAAACACTACTTCCTATTTTGACGTTTTATTTTGGTACGTAGCTATGTTCAAACATCGTATCGGCGTCAATGAACGATGGGATTGGGCAGCACATTGGAGCTTCCACTTGCCTGGTGGGCTAGCTAATGGATTTAGCTAGTATTTTATTCATACTACAAGCATGAGTGCATTCCGTAGAGCTGTAAAATGAAGTGTGTATGATAGTGTTTTGATGGCTTTTGTATGTACATGATGGCTTTTTACACCATGTGGCCACGTTTAACTGTGAAGTAAAATACTGGACCAACACTTGAGCCAAAGCCCAGGTTTTCAAAAAAAAAAAAGACGTAGGGCCGCAAATATTTTACGATGAACCTCAGTCATTCGCGTTGCCGTTTTTTTTTCTGAATTACAGTACATGGAAGCTTTTGCAACTGGCTTGAAGGTTCTCTGCTGAGCAGAAACAGCAGAAGATTGTCTTTTCTTTACAACGGAAACATATTTACGAAATATTTTATCTTGGTATAACAGACCTTGAACATGGCATACATCTTGTCCAGTTCTTTTTGTCCTCGGTATTCATAACAATCCGTGCAAAGCGGAGGACACTGGTATGAGTTTGTCCGACGTCAAATCTGCTAGCTAGCTTAGCTAGTTTCCAATGTATGCATAGCGCACTTACAATCCCCGCAACCTTAGTAAGACTTATTATTATATCAACGTTACTTAATGTTAGAGCTTTTATTACTGAACTTTCCGCCCATATAACACATTAAGTCTGAGTTGACGTTGGTGCTTGGACCCCTAAATATAAAAACTTCTTATATTTCCACCACTGTAACAAAATCTAAAAAAATGCTTCATGGACCACTGGGGGGACCCTGGGAACATTTTAAGAATCATTAGTTTAAACATGTGGCTAAAAAAATGATCTTTATTATTTTTTTTTTTAGCTATGACTAGCTATGGCTTCACCTTGTATTTGACACGTTTTATTTCTCTTGAAAAAATCCGATTATAGAGATCTGTGCATCGGTGCAGAATCGTTTAAATAGAAAACAGAGCTGTATCTAAGAATCCCCCTTGCTGTGTAAAATGTGCAACATCCTGCTTCTTCCTTGTTTCATCTTTTTAGAGATGACTCTACGGTCAGGAACATAATCTTGTATCAGGCTTCTGGCTCTTTAGGAAAGCGCTACTCATCCATCCTCAGGAAAGGAGAGAGGACAGAATGAGCGGAGGTGGCTGAGATTGGTAGGACACTGAGGCCCACTATAAAGAAAGGATCATCACTCTGTGAAATAGGATGGGGGCTGTCCAAGGGGGGTGTTGACTAACACTGGGCGTCATTTATCAAACTGGATACGAACGAATTTATTTGTGAATCCCTTTATCCATTTTTTTTTATGAAAAAAGAGCATTCATATAAGAAGTGTGGTGTTCATTTACAGTAACGAATTACAGTTTGTTCGGAAAATCGAGAGTTTGTGTATAAGGAGGTCGCTAATGGAAAAATGGCCGATCTGAAACCTCTTTACACTGGGGTAACTCTTCTATCTACGGCTGCGAAGCTTGCCTCCAGTTGGCCTGTTAGAAGAAGAAGACTTTATTTGTCACATGTACATTACAGCAGAGTGAAATTCTTTTCTTCGCATATCCCAGCTTGTTAGGAATCTGGGGTCAGAGTGCAGGGTCAGCCATGATACAGCGTCTCTGGAGCAGAGAGGGTTAAGGGCCTTGCTCAAGGGCCCAACAATGGCAGCTTGGCAGCTTGGCTTGATGTATTGGATTTTGACGTGCATAGGCGTTGTTTGGTGTATTGTTTCACATACTACCCCATTGCACCATGTATATATATTTATTTAGATGTATGCAATCTGTTGATTGAAACAATGCACCAAACAACGCCTATGCACATCAAAATATACGTTGTCATCATGACAAGATTGATTCAACAGCCTGATATACAGTATCATCTATGTTTAAGCTGTTTTTGTTGCTTCTCAAGATACATATTATCAAACTGTTTACCTCAGAGCAATGTATTTCTCGCATCCTGTGATAGCTACGTATATTTGAAATTGTTTTTGTTTTTTTTACCCCCATCATCGTTTTGCTCCGAGAAGAAGAAGAAAATTCGGCACTGTTTCAAAATCATGCATTTGTCTACCTGCAGGGAGTCCAATCAATAGATCAGTGTTCCCATTCCTGGAAGTCAGTGTTAACATAATGGAAGTCCATTAGGCCAAACTGTTGCCTAATTCTTCCGCTACCATTAATAGACAAACAAGTGTACGCGTTAAATGCTTGGAAATAAAAGCGCACTAATGAATCTGAGGCATGTACTTATGATAGTTGTTCAAAAGAGTTGGAAACTGTCCTCGCACAATAGTCTTTGCATAGCTGGTTATTGTATAAAAGTAGGAAAAAGAGTCAGATTATTATTTTCGCAGGTCAGGATTTGATTCATCCTGATGCTCTACTTCTGCACCTGTCACTCATCTTCTGCTGTTGCAAAAGATTGATATTTTATACCCAAGTCTCACTATTGCTTCACCGGATAATCTCACCTGGATACTGTAGATGTGTACCTATAAACTGCTGCTGTAATCATTTGCTCGTCCCAGGACTTTCTTTCACTATCTGCTCATACTGAACATCCTTTCAACACACTTCGTACTGTTCGACAGTTTTAAAAGAGTCTGGGTCCCGTGTCACCCAGAAGAGGAAGGGTTCCATTTAGAGTCTCAAGGTTTCCTCTTCATGTGCTCTCAGGGAGTTTTTCCTTGCCACTATCTCCTCTGGTTTATTTATTATGGATCTAAATCTACATCTGGATTTCTGTAAAGCTGCTTTGTGACAATGTCTATTGTTAAAAGTGCTCTACAAAATAAAAGTGGATTTTATTTCAGTCTGTAAATAACTTGGTTAACACTTTCAGACCTCCACTAATCAGCTGAAATGTATTAATTGAATTTAATTTAAATTCAGTGGGCGAGATGTTAGATGCAATTTCCATCCATTGTGAAATATTTGTAGGAAAAATGACCAATTGGTCCTGGTCTTTTTATATATGAGTCAGTTTTTATTAAAGATGCATCGATACTGACACTGGTATACGATGTTGATCCGATACTGTGCTCATGTACTCATAGCTGTATGCAAAAAAATTGCTCTTATACCACCATGCAATAACATGCGATATTATGTGACGTGAGCCTAGTATGCGTTGTTGTGCTAATAAACAGACGACAAGAAACAACAGCAATCTGGACATATTTCACGATTAATGATGGCAGTCAAAGCAAAACTTCGAACAACATCTTGCTACCGTACAAATAACCCGATAAAAGCAAAAATGCCAGAGCTTACCCGGTATGTTGTTCTTGACGATCAGACACTATCAGTCACTGACAGCGAGGGAATTGCAGTGAAAACAATAAAATGTACTTACCGTTGTCCAGAAGCGCTTTTCCGACATGAAAGATTGCTACCCTCCACGATCCGGTGTAGCTAGCTAACCAGTGTAGCTAGCTAATCCACATCATTTAAAATCAACTAGCTAACGTTGTAAAGAAGTGTGTAAACATACAAGTGTGCGTTTTTGTGAGTGCTAAATCAAATGTTTCGTGATGTCGCTGATTGATTAATACTTAATAAGTTATTCATTTCGGTATGGGTATTGACAAATACCGAAAAACATACTCGTACTTAGTATGAAAAAAATGGCATTATGGTAGGATCGGTGAATCAGTGTAACTACTGACTGAGAACATTAACGTTGTCTGATGTTTCTATGACCATATAGTCTGTCTGTCACTTATTAGTGAAGCACTGAAAGGGTTAAGACAGATTCCACACTACACACACACACACACTACATACACACTGCACACTACACACACTCATTCAGGAAGCATACTCTATCTGCGGCCGCTTCCAGCTCTTTTCATCACGCTCAACACAGCGGCAGCGTGAACGCGTGTCTCGCCGGGTGAAGAATTGCAGGCGGTGCGGAGGAAACTATTTATGAAACATGAATCACTGTTCATTAATCTTTTACAAACACACCGCTGTCGTTATAAATCAAACCGGGGCACCACACACACACGCACACACTCTTTTGTGCGGCAGCATGTCGTAAATCAAAATCTCAACTTGTTCCCTTTGTTTCTTCCACTCTCTCCTTTTTTTTTGTTCTAGTCTTTCCTCGGTTGCTGTATATTTAATCAAAACGATGATCATTTCTTGTCTTTTGTGTTGATCTCTTCTGACTTGACTGAAAAACACAGAACAGTTTAACATTGTCAGTTAAGTATTCAAAGTAAATAATATGGCTGATGAAAATATAGATAGTGAAGTAAAAGTAACCTTAGCTCAGCGATATCTCAAAACTATTGACCGTAAACGTGTGCAACCACACATCCATTTGTCTTTTATCCAAACTACGCTGTATTATCGTGGAACTCCAGTTCTAAGCCCTTAAAGTTTGTGGTTCATGAGCATAGATTTGTCAGGGCTATTGCACTTATGCTATAGATTACAAAGTAGTGAATGTTCAGAGTAAGACAGTCGACAGCATACAGTCATCCAGCGTACAGTCTAGCAGCTTGTTTTGAGCAGTTTTAGACACACCTTCGTTCAACTGTGTTTAACAGCATTAACCAGGGTTGCCAGATTTCAGCAAAATTTCCAACCTGAAACTAGCCGGAAGCTGTGCACTGGAAAAGGGAGGCTTTTGTTTTTCTCAGCGTGTGCTTGTGAAACAAGTATTTCACACGTATTTCTGATGTACGGACATTATCCCCTCCATACTCCACTCCACCTCCCAATCTTAGCAATATATCTTACAATAGAAATGGTTCTGCACACCATAGACACACTATCTGCACTTAAACTTTCACTTTTTGCAGAAATTGATTTATTTATTTCAGATTATTTGTTATAAAACAGCACAGTATTAACTAATTAGTATTAAACTAGCCCAATCTGGCAACCTTGTGGTTAACAGTTAACAGTTCTATCCGCTGTTCCTCATCTGAACACGGAGCAGCGTGATTGTATATTCATATAAAGCGTATCATTTACCATGTCTACTGACGACGTCGCTAACTCTGCTGTAGTAACCGTTTCGAACTAGGAAGTGGAATTTTACTTGGCGAACACAGACGAGCGGTGTGACACACACACTGCGGTTATACTAAATATAAGCACTCTTGGATTCTGCTCGACCAATCAAATTAGTGGACTGGAACTAACTTGTGTAATACTGCATATTCACTCAGAAACTGAAATTAAAGGACTGTATAAATATCATGTTCAGTTTATTTTTGTGAATTGTTCAGCAAGGAACCAAAAAAACGTCAGAAATGTTGAAAATAATATCACATTATAGTGTGATACATCCCGATACTGTGATCATTTTAACTTATGAGCTGATTAGCATACGCCTGCTGTAAGGCATATTTGATTAAGAGTGTTAAGGCATAGGATTAAAATTTAAACATGATAGAATCTAAACAGAAAACTCATTCCAAAAAAAAAAGAAGAAGAAAAGTGCTACAAGTGGCAGTGCAGTTTAGCATATTAGAGAGAAAAAAAAAACACCTACGTGGCTAAATTTTATTAGATAAACCTTCTTTATAGTGATTGAATTGTTAGTTATATTGTAAATGTGCGTATAAGCGTATATCTACAAATCCACTCCGAAATCCTGCCGAGTTAGCTTAGCTCCTGCTAGCATGTCATACTCATTCATCTGAGTATGCTTTTGTCTGTTGTGAAATCTTACGCTGTGGAGAGAGGTGTGTGTTTGTGCGCATGTGAGCATGACTCGGCTGCGTTTCGAGCCAGATCTCGCTGCACTCCTCGTCGACTCTGCTCAGGTCCTGAGTGTGGACGGCAGCATCTGCAGATGGGAGCTAATGAAAAATTGATGCCGTGCGGTGCCAAGACCTTAATTACCCTGGAATGCAGAACAGACTGGGAAAACATAGTTCAGAGCCTCGGGACAAGGAATAGGGGAGTGTGTCTGTGTTGAAAGAGGAGCCTTATATAACATTCCTATATACATTTCCTTACATGACCTGCACAAGTGCTTCAGATTCCCTTAATACTCCTGGTGCTGAAATGTAGAGTGTAGAGCCACGGTTTGTTTTCACACACACACACGCACACACACACACTTTCTCAAATGCAGGTCGGTCCTGAAGTGGTTTGTTATTGAAAGACTCCCAGGGCAGCACTTTTTCCTGGTGATTTTTTCCCCAGGGGGATGAAAATTGAAAATTGAGATTAGGAGCATTGTGTTTACCCGGTAGTAATTGAGTACAAGCCAGAAAACAATTGCAAAAGTTGATGTCAGTGACATCAAATTAAATTGAAATATTAAACTAAATTATTTCCTGTTTCTCTCGCTCTGTAGTTACGTTACTGGACTCGATGTCGGCTCTGGGGGACCTTGGATGGGAGGCGTATCCAGCAGAAGGGGTGAGTAACCAATAAAGAGCCACCAAATATCAATAGCTCAATATATTTTAACCCCATTCGAGTGTTTTCATGTATATGGAGCTGCCAGTTACCTTACAATCACACATATTGGCCATTTGATCAGGTAGAATGTACTGTTTGTAGGTATACAATTACCGATTGTGGGCCCTCAACCGATTGTGCTACATGATATCGCAGTTTGGTGCCTGATACACTCCTCCAAGCAACACACATACTGAACTGCTAGCTAGTCAGAAAGTTTAGAGCTTGTCAATAGAAAAAAAAATGCTGCAGATGTAGCATTCTCCATCCAAGGAACGCCAATCACTGAGTTATACTGTAAGCTGTTGAAGTGTTTACAGACATGAGCTTCCATGCTGCACGCTCTCAGTTCCAGAATCAACAATTTCAGCTGGTCATCCACACGATTGCATTTTGGTGCATCCAAAAAATAGTGTGATATGAAACACAGACTTGTCATGTTGCACAATTATTGCATTGATTTATTTATTTTCATTGTTAACAGTGTAGCCTAAAGAAGAACTGAAGCAGGAAATGCAATATAAAACCTGTGTATCACTGTTAAATAAAAAAATAGCTAAAAAAATGAATTAAAAAATGTCCTGAATTAGTTTATGCTTTAACTATTTTTTTTTAAATTACTGGTCTGCTGGTAAAAATGAATAGTTGTGCAACACTTAATACACACTAATACTCTATATAAGCCAATGGGAGGCAGTTCAGTTTGTTACAACTTTGATCAGAAAACTAGTGATGTTTTTAAGCATGCTGTGCATGAAACCAGAACTGTATTGTATTCTGTCCAAATTCTCTCCTTCCAATGGACAAGAAAGTGTTTTGAATTTTTTGTCCAAGTCTCATAATCACAGTGAAAATGCAATACATCAACAGAATGAATTCCAGCAGGAAGTCGAGCTCCACCTGCTCATGAATATTTATGAGCAAGTCAAAAGCGCACTGTGTAGAAACCGTGTTCTGAAGTTTTGTACATGTCCACTGTGTGTGTGTGTGTGTGTGTCAAGGTCATCTGTAGGATTTCCACAGACAGCCAGGGTTTAAATAACTAACGTATTTTCTACTAAAGCGATGGTTAGTGCTTAGTGCTGCGGCCAGATGCTGTTCTTATTCGGTGAAGAAGCTACGATTAAGATTTCTTAAATCACAACATAATCCTTTGTGCATAAAAGAGAGAGAGAAGGATAAGGAGAAGAGAGGAGAGCTGCTTCGTCTCTCCCTTTATACGATGCACCCGGCACGGGCTAAAAATAATCAAGTTAGCGAAAGTCAAACTGGGCTTTAAAGGAAATCAATCTTCAGGATTTCACAGCCACCTGTTTTAATGATTTAACGGAGCAGCCAGAAGCTGGATCGGATCTCCGTACTTGTTTCACAAACAGACAAATACACAGCAATTTATTTACACCCCCACCAAGATTGGCCAGTATTAAACCTAATTTTTCTACAGCATCAGGACCAAATTTTGGGACCAGAACTGGGCTTACATAATGCTAACATAATGCTGTACATGTTATCTAACCGGCCATTATTTAGGTGCAAATGTGATTCAGCCATCCATGTCCAAAAGAGCTGAGAGCTACAGTGACATTTAGCACACAGCATGGTTGAGTCAGATGGCTGTGAAAACAATTATCAGTGTACAATGAGTGCATGGTAGAAGTGTAAGGAAGGATTTGTGGGTTTTAGTGATTACCGTACCACTAGAAAGCATCCTCCGTTTACATTAAGGAGATTAGCAGGCATGATAGTCTGGTGGGAATGTGGAGATTACTTTGCAAAGGTCTGTTTGGGAACGTTTGGTGTAGTAGGTCAGGATGATCTAGCAGAGCTGAGATTTTTATTTCCCTCTGGTTTGAAGAAAGTAGAAAGACAGCTGAAGTAAAGAAGCTATTGCTAAGGATGAGGATGGCGACAGATGCACTCTTCTCTGTCCATTTCTCCAAAAACAAACTACCTCCCTGAAAGCTTTGTTGGCTTTTTTGGTGGTGATTGAACAGATTATATTAATCTGAATCTATTTTATGTACCTAATACATATACAATTGCTAGCCTTAACTTTAGCCAAATGGAAAGCGTTGGTTGGGCAAAAAGTCATGCACTCGGTCTCTGGGCTGTCTGCAACACTCAAATACACTATATGGCCAAAAATATGTGGACACCTGAGTATTGAATATCTCATTCCATACATCTGATCCCATTCTCATTAATATTGAGGTTTTTACCCCTTTGCTGCTATGATTGGTGTTGCTCAGATTGACAGAGGAGAGAGTAATGCCATTTCTCCCAGCCAGGGAGCACGGCCAATTTTGCTGTCTTGGACTCCTAGATTTCCCAATGATAGAGTGTTGTGCCCCTCAGGAGCCCGTAAATAACCATTGATGATGGACAAGATTTTGGGTCCCTGAAGCACAAACAAGTTGTTGTTGTGCTACCGAGTGAGCTTTTCTCCAAGTCTCCAGCTGGCATCAATGTTTAGCCCAGATTGTACAGCACAGTAATACAGCAGGTAGAGTTGCCAATTCACAGCTCCAGGGTCCTCATTTTGATCCTGATCTGGGGTTACTGTCCACATGGGCCTCCTCCGGGTTCCTCCCACCTCCCAAAAACATCCCGCTAGGTGGACTGGGTACTCTAAATTAGCTGTGGATGTGTGTGTGTGTGTGTGTGTGTGTGCATGGTGATCTGGAATGGATTAGTGGGGACACAGTGTTCCCGGGATAGGTGGATCCACCATGAACCGTAGCGTATACTAAGGATAAATCAATCAAAGTACTGATAGTAGTTTCCCCACTGAGGTGACCACTTGAAGGTGCTGAGCTTTGGGACTTTCACTATTGCGTCTTGGCTGGCATACATGGAGATTAGCATGCTGACCTTTAACCTTCAACAGCCAGACCTACCTTTGGAGCAAAGGCAGTCATTTCCCATGGTTATTTGCTTAGCTCCGCTGAATATTTACCTTAGCAACCCAAATGTGCCACTTGACCCTGGCAGGCCAGAACCAATTCCCTCGGCCCCAAGCCAGATGTGAAGGTTTGGCTTTGGTTTGATGCTCAAAGTTCATTTCAGATGTGTGCGTGTGAGTGTGTGTGTCTAAAACCCAACAGGGACGGTTCACATCGGGCCGCCAGGAAAGAGGTATACCTAATCACGTGCTGTTCAAAAGGAACCCCTCCTTTTAAAAAACAGATGTTCTTTTGTGGACTTAAAGACAGTAATGATCTTAAACTCCCAGATAATTACTGTTGGAAATTCTGTTAAGCCAGAGAACTGACATGTTTGCCCTTCTTCAAAGTTGCCAGGCAATGCCGAAAAATGACTGATGAGTGGAGTTAAGGCTTTTTTTTCTCAAAGTGCCAAGGGCTGCAGGGAACCAGACACCCACATTATCCTCCTGACAGCATTGCTGCTTGAAAGTACCTAACCTTTACCTCCTGTCTAAACAGAATGCTTTTAACCTTGTGCATGTACCATTGTGTATGTGGGCGATTGCTAGCCATTTTATGGTAATTGCATGTCGTTTATACGGTGACTCAGCTCACCATATGGCATGGCAGTTATTACGTGTTGCGTCTGATGTGCGTGTATGTGCACCAGACACCCTGCTAAAAAACTTCAACCACTTTGTAAAATACTTTCTAACTCCCAGCAATGGCTTCCCAATGGAAATATAAAAGTTGAGTTCGGACTAACTTTTGAAAATAAATAAACAGGAACTCATAAGCCTGTCTTTTTCAGCAGATGATTATTTCTCCAAATGTCACAATCATTGCACTCTAGGGAAAGCTAGACTTTTTTTTCCATCCAGAAAGTCATTCCGTAGCAACGTTGATGTGATCTGCAATGTCCGCCTGTGGACTGAAGCGAACATACACACACACACACATGTCTCCGTTTAAACACAGGCTGTACTTATAATTGACCCTTGTGTCTCAGTTGATATATTTTAACTGTACTCCATTCGTAATCATGTCATTATAGCCTATAACATCATGGCAGGTTCGAGGAACGGCCTCGCAAATCTCCGGATCAGAGGAATGAGCAGAGGAAGCGTGGAAAATAGTTTTGCTTCAAAATTTCTTTGGAAAGTTTCTTTTGATACATCTTGGGTGTGTTCAAACGGTTTTCTGTGGTAAAGCTAGACCAACGTAGTCGAACTGGACCGTGGATGCAGCCTCATATTACGTTCCTTTATTAGATAGTAGAGCTAAAATCTAATAAGTATCAATAGACTTTCAAGTCCGTAACGTCGTACTAGCTTTGTGCCATGTTTGCGCCGTCATTATTCAACAGCTTAAAGAATAGCACTTGATCCGATCCCAGTTATTTTGTGTTTTATTTTTTTCAATGCTTTTAACTCTGAATATGCAATACAATATTTTACTTCATATTTTTGCTTCATATACCATACTTTATATTAATTTGCTAACCAAAAAAACCAAAGCACACTAACTAGCTAAGTATATTATCTACAAGGAAACACAGCTAGAGTACATGCAAAATTAAAATCGTAAAGTTCAGCAAAAAGCCTAGTATTCGTCTAGACTTGTTAATTGTTAAAAGTTTCTGTCCCTTCAACAGGTTAAAAGCTAGCAAATAAGTACGTCTTAAATACTGTGGTTCTCCTTTGGCTAGCTTCAGACAGGATGGGAAAAGCTTTAAAGAGACGACTTTAGTGATACAGACATTCGAGAACCCTGAGATTTTTATGTGATGGCCCAAAGCTTGATGTCTAACCAGACATCAGTTCATTTAACAGTAACTCAAATCACTCAAGCTCTTAACTGAGACGGCGGTTTCCGAACGTTTCTCCGTGGCAAAATGAGATCCATAAACCCTGGGATCTGAGTTTTATTTGGCTAAATCGGAATCTTTTGGGGCGATCAGACATTTGAGGGATTGTTCCTGCCTGGTTTATTTTCTTTCTCTTTAAGAAATTGAGATGTTTTCTTACTCATGTGAGAAGTGTCCTCGGGTACAGAACCTCACACAAGTGAAAGCAGATGTAGACAAAGTTGCACAGACTGAGCCACATATACTAACACATACCCACGCTAATACCTTATAATATGAGATTATAATATGAAAATTCATTGAAAACTCATTAACATTCATGGACTGTTTGCTGGCCCCCATTAAAAACAGATTATTTTCAGCTTATTTTCACAAAATGCTGATTTATTTTGGGTTCTGAGCTTTGAACGTATTTAGCTAGACAGATATTTCTGACATTTTGAGGACATCATGCTGCACCCCATGAGGGGAAAAAAATGCTTGTTTCCACAAAATGCAGCTGTCATTTGAAAAGCTAACAGAGGCAAAAGTTTTCTTTTCGGTTTCTGAGGTTAAGCGAGGGTTTTGGTTTTTCCACAGTAGTATTTAGCATACCCATATAGCATACAAACATCTGGCCAACATCAGCACGATGTGTGCCATTTACAGTATGTCTCAACAATGTAACATGCAACTCGTTGGCTAATTGGGAATGTATCACCACAATATTGTCTTTTGGTCACAGTTAATGCAAGTTCCCGGCTAAAGGATAACACAAAGTTATGTAGGGGCAAGACAGTGTAGTAGGTTATAAAGCTAACCTGAGATTAATCTACATTATTGTTTTTTTTTTTTTTAAAATCACCAGGAGGGAATAAGTATAATCTTAGGAAATGTTACTAAAGGGTTCTTTGGATGGTACAAGGTACTAACAAGGTGTTGTACATGGATAGTTCCATCCAAGGGTGCAAGCTAAAGAAAGCCTTAGAGTTCCAGATTTAGCTGATTTTTTCCCATAAAGTCGGCTTTATCCTGTACGATTTTGCTCTGGCAAACAAAAGTCGCACATCACAAAGGATTTCTATAAGATTGGTTTCTTGATAACACGACAAGCTGCATTTTTTCCGTTCTATAGAGAGGCCAGAGAGTTTAAGACTGTTTATAACTCTTATAACGTAAGTGATAACAGGAACTGTGAATTAAAACGGAAACATTTAAAGTTAGCATGAGAAGGAATTGTTAATGCAAACTCCAAACACTTCAAAATTAGTGACCGATTTGCAAACCATGTACCCCTTAACGTTTAACATGTTTCCTGCTTCTCCTGTAGTGGGAGGAGATCAGCGTGATGGACGAGCGCAACACGCCCATGCGCTCGTACCAAGTGTGCAACGTGATGGAGGCCAACCAGAACAACTGGCTCCGCACTCGCCACATCGCCCGCCACGGCGCTCAACGCATCTACATCGAGATCAAGTTCACGCTGCGTGACTGCAACAGCCTTCCCGGAGTCCCTGGGACTTGCAAAGAGACGTTCAACATGTACTACCACGAGTCCAACAACGACAACCTGTGGTTCATCAAGGAGAGCCAGTACGTCAAGATCGACACAATCGCTGCAGATGAGAGCTTCACTCAGACCGACGTTGGCGACCGCGTCATGAAACTGAACACCGAGGTTCGGGATATCAGCAACCTGAGCAAAAAGGGCTTCTACTTGGCCTTTCAGGATGTTGGTGCATGCATCGCTCTTGTCTCACTGCGGGTTTTCTATAAGAAGTGTCCAGCCGCCGTGCACAACCTGGCGCATTTCCCTGATACCGTGACGGGGGGAGATTCGGCACTTGTTGAGGTGCATGGATCGTGCGTTAACGACTCGGAGGAGTTTGAGTCACCGAAGATGTACTGCAGCGCCGATGGTGGGTGGCTGGTACCGATCGGGCGCTGTATCTGCAAGCCGGGCTTCGAAGAGGGCAAGGACTACTGCCAACGTGAGTATCTTACCATATACCATATACGTAGGGTCCATGGTCTGAATCCACTTAATTTAATTAGCCAAGACTACTGAAAGTTTCTAAGTTTGGGGTAATTTGGCTGCTCCTGTTACCCTCCCCATTTTCCGGGCTTGGGATCAGCACTGAGAATGCACTGGCTCGTGCAACCCTCCAGTGTCTGGGGTTGGTTCCCTATAACGTCTTTTGTATCACAGCACAGTTGAATTCCCAATTCTGATTGGTCAGATGGTGTTGATTAATTTTCTATAAGGATTTAATTTCGTTGAAATTTCTATACTATACGTACGGCTAATGATAAACAGATTACAGAAATGTATAATCATTGATATGGTCAAGATTTCTGTAAGGAGAAGTTTATTTAACAGAACTGGAAGGAGTCTCCAGTGCCATAGTTTTGTATCAGTAAGCTTTCTTCTAGTTACATAGCAAACAATGAAGAAACCGTCGTAGATTATTTTTCTATAAAAGTAGCCACTGGTTTGACGGTTACAAAGTACTGATAAACGTCTTCGTACGGAAAACATCACCATATCAACGATTATATGTTTTTTCTTTGTTAAATAACACCACGTGCGCCATACAAGTTCCTGTGAATGAGCTTTTATTCTAGAAATTATAACGAATTGGAACATTAATATAAACCTTGCAGCCAGAACTACTGTAGTGTATTTTATAGAAAATGAATCAATACCTCCTGACCAATCAGATTCAGGAATTCAAAATAGCTGTGGTATAAATGAACTCCCTAGACATTACCCTTGCAGTATTTGGTGTCTCAGTGCCGGTGTTTTTCGAAGTTAAATTCATTTCGCTGCATTATTTTGAGTCCCTGTACATTTTGAGATGATTTACGGCATGATCTGCATTGGCTGCCTGTTCAACAGAGCAGAAGATGTTTATAAAATTGTTCAGAAAATTTTGGTCCAACCTGAAGCTGTTACATAGTGGTTTCTATGTGTGTGTGTGTGTGTGTGTGTGTGTGTGTGTGTGTGTGTGTGTGTGTGAATAGCTTAAGGCATTGGTGAGTCACACCTATTCATCCTAAGCCTCTATTCCTGCTGGTTAGAGAGGACGTTATTGAGATGTAACTTTCTTCAAAGCTTTTGCCTCAGGTTTTTTCTTCACCCTGCCTGCAGATTCAGACGTCTAGTGGGAACATCCGTGTGTCTGACTTCCAAATTTCATTTCACATGCAGATGCTGAACTAAATCCAGCTGTTCTTATTGTGCGTCTCATTTAGTCTCAATGAAAGGCAACATTACTACACTTCATAGGTCTTATGAGTATAGTATCGTCCAATGTAATCATATCTCTTTGTCTTTTTTGACTCATTTAATCAGATTTTGCAATTTGGATATATTTTGAGTGCTTTTAAATGCCCTCATTCCTCCACAGCTTATAGCAATTCATTCCTCTCGAACAGAGCTTTGGAGGGACGATGGAGATTCATTTGACAGCGATAATATCTTCTTCTCTAATGGTTGCTAAGTGGCTTCATGTTGTTTGGTCATGGCCAAGGTGGAAACGCAGCAGGAGTTCCACTGAGGAGCTGGTCGTGTTCACGCCGTTCGCTGTTTTCGCTGGCATTTTCTTCCTTAGGAAGAATCTGAGTGTTGGTGTGTGTATGCTAATTCATTGTCTCAGTGTTTGCGTAAGAAATACGGTGTCCTTAAATAGGAATGGCTTTGTTTTTGGCAGTAGAAATGTGCTAGTTTGTTGCTAGTGAGTCACTACTATGACTATGAGTTTTGAAAAACCCCAATGTATATTCTTAGAGGAAGGCAGCAATGATCGAGCAATCCGAGTATCCATGCTGGAATGAACACGTAACAGGCGCCAACCTTCATCTTCTCTGCAACTGGATTGAAAATTAAACTCAAATAATGTTTCAGTTGTTATCAGGTCTTTCTCCCTAATGCTATTCATCAGTATAAGTTGCAATTAATTATATTCATTTCTCATTATAGCCCATCACAATTGAAATGAGATACATGTATGAATTATTAACTAATATTAGAAGCTAGTTCTGATTGTAATGAATCTTTGTTATGGGGGAAATACAGGCTATAATGTATGCATCCTTGATTTCTGGAACATTTTCTCAGTTAAAGCGCAAATGTGGTGAAATACAATGTTTATAGCACTTTGTCTGCTAGGCATTACATGTACGATCCATTTCTTTTTCTTTAGAAGCAGATCCAGACCATGTAGGCCCTGTAGCATATTTTGAAACTGTGTGCCAGTTTTTTCGCAGACATCTTAGTAGGTATTTGTGAAAGCTCTGTGAGGTTACCTGGAATGAGATGACAGCTGTGCTCGAGGCTTCATAGCGCTGGAGAAAGATTATTGGACTTCGATAAATCCCCAGGAATGAAATTGCTAATCCTCCTCATAGCAGAGGGTAAACATGTTCAATAGCAATGCTGATTTTTAGCTAGGAGCCAGGGACAGATGCTGTGGGAAGAAGAATGGTGAAGGACAATGGTTATGCGCTGATAAAAGGTTTATTTATCGAAGAATTGGTGGAGACAAGTCTCATCTTAGTGTATATTAGCTGTGAGCTAAAATTAGGCCAATTATCTTGTCTGCCTCTCTGTTTTTCAGTGCTATCTCGATCATAATTGTGTCCAGGTGTGTAGCTGAGGTGCTATTAATACTGATCCAACAGTCATTCGAATCTTTCCCAAGTAATCCGTCCACCGAGGCAGTCTGACTGGAAACAAAAGTTGGATGATTCACCCACTAGCACTTTTTTTTTTTTTTT
>CM040457.1:30654192-30690889 GCA_022758105.1 Pangasianodon gigas | reverse complement strand
TTAGCCAGGCTGAAACGGCCACCCAGTCTAATTGTTGACATTTTGCACAGTGCTGTTTTTGTAACCTTACCGCTCTTGGTTAATTTTTTTTCTTTTTTCTTTTTTTTTTCACTGGATGGCTTTCTTGTGGCTTTCAGTAATTGTCACCCCTCCTTGTCCAGCAGCTGCGAGCATCAGGGACTGCTCATGTGATGAGACAGTCTGGCTGGGTGTTAAATATTCATAAGGTCTCAGGAAGATGTGGCTTAAAAAAGGCTAAGTGCTTTCATTAAAAATGACAAACAAATAATAGAAAATGATGAAATTCAATTAGACTTGGCTACGCGCTGCGTGTCCCCAGTGCTCATTTGGAAGTCAGCAAGGTCCAGGATTTGAATGCAGAGCAGTGTGCTTTTGTGTATGTGTGGATTTTAGTGAGCCCCCCAGTCTCTATGACGCATACACCGTCTTTCTGTGTATGAAATATTCATATCAGTGAAGCCACATATTTTGTAACCATACTTTCTTTACTTTCTTTGGGACTTGTGGGAGTGACAGTGAGTGGTGATTTAGGATGCTGCATTCAAAGGCTAAAACACTCTTGTAGAAGTTTTCTAATGATACTGATATTGATTTGGGTCAGAGCAAAGTTTATTGAGGAATGAAAATTTAATCATAATGTATAAAAAGTAGACTCCATGGCTAAACATGTTCCTGGAATTGTCTTTGAATCCTTTTACAGTAAGAAGATTACCCATACCATTACCTCTACGTGAGTAATGCTCATTGCAAATTTCTCAGGGTTTTCCACACCCGTGTAAATCCTAAAGCTATATATGTATGTATGTGTGTCTGTGTGTGTGTGTGTGTGTCAGCCGTATTGCCCATATGGCTCAATATAGCTGGTGTGTTTTTGGAATGGTGTAGCCGGTCATCCATCAAAAGCAGACCTGGCCCTTTCTAGTGAATTTTCCAGCTTGATGTAGCTTGCAAGTTGCCCGTGACTGCAGTTCCTTGTCCTCTATGGTCTTTGCCCTTCTTAGAATATAATTACAGTCCCAGAAAGCTGATCTTAGGCCAGAAAGTCAAACCAGACTAGAGTAGATTAGTATGCTCTAGCACACCAGCTGTCTCAGTGGAGAGCTCATTAAAGTAGGACCTCTTTCAGCACAGCAGCATGGCACCATCTGATAAGAACCCACAGTCCACAGGTCAGTGATTGAGCATAGAGCAGTATCTTCTATCTCACTCTCTCCTGGCTGTCTCTTCCAGAAAATTAGGCATGATGGGTTCTCTGCGCCATTGAGGATAGATGGTGGAACGGTGGAGGCTTCATTTTGGGCTGTAAATTGCACTGCATTATAAAGAGCAATCTGTTTGACCTATAACTGAGAGTACAAACCCCAATGATGCCACAGCCACCTGTAGTGGGATTCCAAGAGAGCATAATTACATTTGCAGCATTTGGCAGACGCCCTTATCCAGAAGTGCTTTGTAGCCTCCACCAAAAACACATCCTCATGCTAATACAAATAGGTCAGTGTCTAAGAATACTTTTTTCCTCTTTCGGCTGCTCCTGTTCAGGGAATCACCTGTCCACATATTTTGATTCGGGCACAAGTTTTATGCTTTACGCCCTTCCTGACGCAACCCTCTCCAATTTCCGGGCTTGGGACCGGCACTGAGAGTGCACTGGCTCGTGGAACCCTCCAGTGGCTGGGGTTGGTTCCCTGACTGGGAATTGAACCCGGACCAAGGCGGTGAGTGAGAGTGAGAGACTCAGCTGTTTGGACAGCTATGGGTGCTAGTACCAAGAAGAGTCTCGATGCAGGTCTTTTCCTTGTTCCTTGAGGGATCAAGGAAGCTGTGCTGGAGGGTCGAAGGGAACATAGTGCAGAGAAGGGTTTGATAAAGTGCAGGTCCATTTTCGCTCTGTAGGCAAGCATCAGTGTTTTAAATCTGATGTGGGCAGAGTACAGGAGGCCAGTGTAGTGAATACAGAAATGCGATGTGGGAGAACTTACGGAGATTCAAAACAAGTTGTGCAGCTGCATTCTGGATCAGTTGCAGGGGTCTGGTGGCACACAGTGAAAGTCAAATCATAAGATGACAAGGGGCTGAACAAGCAAGTGAGTGGCCTCCATGGAAAGAAATGTCCAGATCCTCCTGGTATTGCAAAGGAGAAACCCTGCATGACCGAATCAGGTCAGCAACATGAGGAGAAAATGAGAGAAGTTGGTTGTCCAGATCTACCCCAGAATTAACTCTCCTCTTATGTGGGAACAATAGAGTTCTCATTTCTTAACAATTAGAATGGTACTAGCCAATCATGGGATCTAGATCTAGAACGGTTTGTCTGAAAGGGATCTAGGTTTATTTAGAACTTCACGGTATAGGCTTTTTCTGGCAGAGATAGTTCCAAGTAAAACCCCTTTAGGAAAATAAGGGCATTTTCACACTTGGTCCAAATACTTGAGTTTGTACCCAGCTCATTTGGGGGAGGGACTCATAGTCACAAATTTACTTTCACATGGAAGAATTCCTTCCGAACCATGGATCGATTGAGCATTTCCATATTTCACTTTTGTCCACACAGGTTTGTAGAATGGTAGGCACTAGGTTCTGTTCACTTTTATTGTTTTCCTTTGGCGCCAACTCTCAAGTGGTGAAGAATAGCACTTTTTGGATGCATGACATGTCACTGTACAGGAATACCTGCAAACCAGGGGCAATGCCGTTCTCATGTAAGAAGATTTTTAGCCATATAGTTACTTGGCATGCCGCGCCAATGGTGGATAGCTTCGACGCCTGATGCAGACCACACTACAGTTCGGTAGAAGCACCGAACACCACAGAATACCCCAGACCACCATATTTAAGAAGACCAGGATTCAGTTCTCTGGACTGCTTTTAGGCTTTTAGGTTTTCACAGTTACACAATGTACCGAAATCTTGGAGCAAATGGCCTTTGTACGTGTGTAAATATTTATGTGTAAAAATGACTTAAAAACCCTTAACTATCTAAAGACAAGTGTAGCTGTCTTCCAGTGGTAGCTGTCATGCAATGAGGAAGACTCAGCTAAAGGCTACCACTAGATGTGGAGAACCTTAGGTCGAAATCAATGCTAACCCTAACGCAAACCCTGTTCTCAATGCCAACTGGGTGGTATTTGGTAGTATACCATTTGGATGATAGTGCCGATTGGCATGCGGACTCTTTACGTTTCATTTAGGTATCATTTGGAGTACGATGAAAAGATTTTTCGCAATGTTTTCAGCATTGCCTGTTTTGGCATTTAGAATGATTATAAATGTCGACCATAATCAGCTCATGTGTTGTGGGGAAGCGAGTAATTATCATTTGCAGCCTCTCGAATCAACTCTATTGCCAGTATAAAACAGCAAATTACACAACAAAATGCAGGTGTAACATCTCATATTCTGCTTCACTGAGAGTACGAAAGCACGGCATAATAATTCACTGCTGTGGCCCTGATTTTGCAGCATAGGGGGATTATGTAACCATTAAAGTGAGTTCTGCTGTCATAACACTTATCTTCTGGAGATCTCTCTGTCTCTTCGTGTTTTCTTCTGTGTGGACTCTTCACTGTCTCAGGTGTCAGTTTCTCTCTCGCAGACACTTATTCTGCGTCTCAGTTTGTCTGCCTCTCTTTTTCCTTTCTTGGGGGTGGGCTGAAACAGGCCGTTCAAGCTGTCTGTGTCTGCCACGACCAATTATGGCCCCAACATGGATACACTGAGACCTGGTAAGCCCAGACACCTGCCATCTTTCTCTCTCTCTCTCTCTCTCTCTCTCTCTCTCTCTCACACCTTGACTTTGCTCACCCACTCTTCCTCACTCTCTTTCTCCTTCTGTATCTTTCTCTCACTTTGACCCAACTGTCTCTCATCATCTCACCATCTTCCACCTTCCTTTTGTCTCTTCATATTTAATATAGTAACATAACAGAAAGCAGGAGATAGTTCATTATAAAAGGAAAGATGAACAAACAGGACAAGACTAGATCGAAATGATCTATGTTGTTTATAGAAGGAACAAATATAATTCTGACCAATGTTAGTGTTTGCTCAAGATCAGTGCCATAGTACTCAAGTCCTGGCACTTAAGTCTGGCTTAATTTACAGCTCTTTCATGACTCGGGACTTGGATTTGAACTTGGACTTTTTTACTTACTTGCTAGTTTTGAATGCTTCGACATGCAAACAGTGTAAGTATAAGTATAAGTGACCCCATTGTGTTTTATTCCTTACATCTTGCATTGTTATGGACTTAGTGGAACATTTCTCCACTATTATCCTTCAGAAGGCTGCTGCAATTCTGTGTGTGTGTGTGTGCTGTACTGAAAAGGAGCTAAACACGACCCACACTGAAGGCCACTTATCAGATTAGAGCTTGAGCGAATCACTTCAACAGCGAACCTATTAGCTGCTGGAGCTGACAGCTGTCTGAATGTGTGTGTGTGTGTGTGTGTGTGTGTGTATTATACTGAATAGGAGTGTAATGGCTCTGTACTCTCCTGGTATTCATACATAAGTGGGTGCCACTCTGTACCTTTAACTACTCCAGTTCAACTTCCAATTTCTGTGTACTTTGTGAGTAATAGTGACAGTTATTATTTTTTTCTAATTCTTGCTGGTTAGACATACTCATCTCAACTTCAGTAGAGTTGTAGTAAATGATGGTTATGGTTTCTAAGCTTATAAGGATCGCGAGTGGGAGGAAAAACCATCCAAATTTGTAAATTGAAGAAAATGTGTCACTTATGACCAAATGGGTTTGTCCCGAAAGTCAGGCAAAGTGTCTAAAATGAAGCGTTTTATATTCATTTTATTCAATCACAGTAATATTAAGTCCTGAATTTGAAAAATTACCATCTTAAAAAAGGCAGGGAATGCTTTCAAAATGGATCCACACTTTATATTTCTCATTCTGTCCATGATTCTATCTCCAGGGATCTTTCTTTAAAAGAGCTGCTTTGTAATATCGTGATATATGAACATATCGGAAGTTAAAACAGATGTGAGCGGAGGTTAATTGTCAAACCTGTAAAAGACATTTTCCTCATTTAGAAAGCTCTTTTAACTTCCTTTTGGGAAATCGTGTCTGCTTCCAAATCTGGCAAGTCATACTTCAAGTGGAAGGTAGGAAGTGTGTGTGTGTGTGTGTGTGTGTGACGGACATAAGAAACAGCCGAGCAGTCATCGGTTTATAAATTTTTTTTTTTTAAACGGAGGATTTTTGAAGGTCAGACGCTCCTCGAGCTAGTGCATTATTCCAGCGCTACCCTCTTTCCCTGCGTCTCTCTCTTTCCGAAGACTGCAGGGTGGCTTTTTCAGCTCTGTCAAAGCAGCAGGACGTTGTGGGCTGAGAGCCAGATGTTTCCGTGGGGGGTCTCGATGGTTAAAAAAAAAAAAAAAGGTGAACACGCTTACTGAATATCAATCTATCACTCATACTTCTCTCTCCATCCACCCAGCTGTTACTCATTTTCATCCAGCATGACGTTCCTCCCTTGTCTTTCACCTTTTCCCGTTCCTTTTTCTCCCTCTCAGATGCAAAATGGATTCATTTTTACGCAGACTATTTCTAAACCACGAGGGAAAGAGGGGGAAAAAAATGAAAACAAGGCCAAGGAACAAGCCTCCTGGTAAATGGATGTTCTTCTGAAACACCTCACGGCCAAATATAGGTCTTGCGTTCCCCGCGGACGAAGAGAAGTGGGAGAGTAAAAGGTTTAGTACATATTTTATTTTAATTGGATGCATCCGAACGTGGCCTTTTTTTGTGTTTTGCAGAATTAAATAATGACGTTATTTATTGCACAGTTGCCGAAGCGAAGAGGAAAGGACAGGAAAGTAGGAGATGAAAACAGAGAGTGTAAAAGGCAGTGTAGTTGGCGATGTGGAAATTATATAGATGAGAGAGAAAAAGGGAAGATAGGAAGAGAGCAAAGAAAGAGACGAATTAGAAAATGAACAGAAGGAAGACTTTTTTATATTTATATGCTAGCTTGTCATTGGCAGCTAGTGATTAGCACCAGTAAAATCTTAAAGCGACAGTATCACTCTTAAATCCAGCTGCTGACATCTGTACCACATTGCCAGTTATAGCTAGCATGCTCCCAGTTTATTTCAGAGAATTAGCCTTAAAGAAGTAAACCTTAAGAACCTTAAACATAAAGAAACTAGAGACGTGCTCATGATTTCGGCTTTGATTTTTAATAAGCTTGTATCATACTGGAGCTTATATTATGTACGAATCTGAACTTCTTTGCACAATGAGAGTGCGGTTATATGAAAATAATCAACGACGAGCCGGTGTGATGCAAATCATTAAGCAGCTGCAGCCCTAAACGTGATGCATCACTAAACCAAGCAGGGTACACGTGCAGGCAATCAAGCATCTGTCCTATCTTTCAGCTTAAGGAGATGCTGTATAAGAAAAGCAGCCACCGATCCCACAGAGACGTGTTTCCAGATGTGTGCCATGTCCCTATTGACCTCTGTGCAGGAACAATAAAAGCTAAAAAAGGCACACCTACTATCAATAATGCGAAGTTTTCCTTTCCCGAGGTGCCGTTGTGTCTAAACTCCTGACTGGGTGTGTTGTCGATGAAGTGAAGCTAGTTTTAGCCAAAGATTGACGCCTTATTAGCGTGGTTTTTGACCCCCTCAGCAATCAATTCACTTAAAAACTCAAAAAGGAGCTAGCATTGTGCTAGTCAAATGTGTAGCCTCCATTTTGTTTGTCCAAATGTTCATGTTTAGAGGAATACTTCACACAGAACAATGAAGGGCAGTGTAGAAAAATTTGCATAGATTACATTGCATACAAAATGTGTGCTAGCAAAGCCCCACCTAGCGCCTACATTCCTCTCAACATCGCTAGCTAAGTGAGAGATTAGCAGCGTGAGATCTTACATTGTTGTCAAACGTCCACAAAACAAGTTAGTTCCTGTTCTCACTTACATTAAACACTTAACACTACCTCGTCAGCCTCTGTGTTTTTTTTTCATGGCCCAAAAGTTTTGCGTCAATCCACCAAACTTTCTGGAACTCTCCGTTCAACTACTTGTCTTCGTGGCCTTTGCTTCATTAGCAGAAGCTTACTTTTGATAATGCCACCAGGTGGTTTTAATCCCTCCTCAGACATTGCTGTGTTTTAGATCGATGCATGTCTCAGCCTGCAGGAGCTAGCGCTTGCTGTTATTAGCGCGTGGCATTTGAGAGGCAGCAAGCTAATCACCGCTAATCGCGAGCGAGTGAGGTGTGTTCACCATTTCCAGGTCGAGGGTTGCGAAGTTATCCAGTGTCACACGCTAGCGTCATTATTGTCAGCGATGAGCTAGATGTTTCTGCGCTAATTACAGCGAGACCTTTAGCGTGTGTCTACATGGAGACGCCCGAGTCGACCGTGCAGAAGAGAACAGAGGGAAATTGATGGATGAGGAGAACAAGCGAGGCAGACGAAGATACAGGATAGCAAGAGGAAGGAAGAAAAGTGACAGGGAAAGAATGGGAGTCTGAGTGACTCATGGTGCTGGTCCAGCTTATTTTTTTCGTTCTGAATAATTCATAGCTCTGGCTGCAGGAGCATACGACACCAGGGGAAAAAAATTAAATATCATGATAATGTGGTGTAACTTAAATCCAGTATTAGCTGTGTTGGAATATTAGCTTGAAAGGATTAATAATTGATTGGTTTTCCTCATATGTCACGCTAAAGAAAATGCTATAGAAAAGTTTTGCTATGTTTGAACATTTTTCTGAAGCTCATTTATTGTAATTAGTGGATGGCATTAATGAAGCTAGCGTGCCACGTTGGTTAACCTGTTCCCTGTGTTTTCGAAGCTGAATAAATCTTGTTCAGTCACGATTAGCGCTGATTACCTCGCCACCTCTCAAATGCCACGTGTTAGTAACTGTGAGCGCTAACTCTAGCAGGTTCTCTCTGTACTGTGGACCATTTCAGTCTTAGCTCAAACGCTCCCCCACAACAATACCCATTAATGCCCCTGCAGACTCACGTATCCCACAACACCTCGGGGCTCCTATTTATCCATAAAATCGGAAGAATTGCAGTAACACACGAGCTCTCTGCTCCATTCAATCCCTCCGGCCGGCCTTAATTAAGACCGAGGCAAAGCCGCTGACTCGGCCTTTGAAGGCTGTGCTGCTACAAACTATATTATAGTAAGCCAATTAGACGGAGTTAAGCGAGCGCACAGTGTGTTAGCGCAAAGCCGTTAATGTTTTAGCAGCTGTGAATCCCTGAATGACCTGCTTTCAAACCAGCGTGTGTGACACCGCCTCATAATAATAGTCTTTAGGAGGAGAAAGCCCAGGCTTCGAATGCTGATCGTGATTAATGAGCTCCGGGCTTAAAAGTGACTCTTAACAGTCCGTCAGCGTATTAAAATGAAGCTAGTTTTGCTCTTTGGATGAAGAACTAGAATAAATCCGTGTCTACTTTAATGGCAAGATATATTTAAGCTTGACCTAAATACAGTTGTGCAATGGTAATGATAAGACAGCTGCTATATCAGCTATATTTAAGTCTAAAATATTATATATATATATATATGGAGAGAGAGAGAGAGTAGAGAACAGTCACTGGGCACTTTATTAGGAACAGTTTATTAGGAACACCTGTACGCCTGCTTATTCATGCTGTTATCCAATCAGCCGAAGATCAAGCAGAAGACCATATCGGCTTCCACTGCTGTCAGTCAAGAAAAGGAATCGAAAACAACGTCTTTTTTCTGATCTTCAGCTGTCCGGTTTGGGTGAGCCTGTGCCCACTGTAGCCTCAGATTCCCGTTCTTGCCTGACAAGAGCAGAACCCGATGTAGTCTCCCGCTGTTGTAGACTATCCACCAAAAGCTTTGATGTGTGGTGCGTTCTGAGATGCTTTTCTGCTCACCACGGTTGTATAGAGTGCTTTACAGAGTTACAGTAGCCTTCCTGACAGCTTCCTGACTGTTGCTGGAGACTCCTTCCAAAAATACTAAACAGAAAACGTCACCATATCAACAATTATAGTTTTTTTTTTTTAATTTATTTTTTGCATCGTCCATCCATCCGTCCATCCGTCTGAGATTCTCGTTAGCGTGATGTCTCAAGAACAAGTGATTGAATGTTTGTAAGATTTATCATTGTAACCAGCAGATGAGCTGATTAGATTTTGGAATTGATCCAAACAGGGTCAAGGTCACAGCAAGGTCAAATGTCTAGAAGACTCTTTCTTCAATAGCTTCCTTCCTGCTAACTATATTTTAAGGGTATTTTTGGAATACAAATTACAGGAGTAACAAGAAGGACTAGACTTGGTGGTGGTGGAGGCATCTCTGTCAACACCACTGGTGTCAAGTTCTACTTGTCTTTGTCAAATAACACTATTATTATTATTAGCTTTAGATTATGTAGATAATAATAAAACAATAATACTAATACTTTTTCAAGAGGACATAATTTAGCAGAGACAAATCCTGATACTGAAATACTCACTAAATGTCTTGTTTACACGCTATTTGCTTTATTTTATATATTTGTAACACTTTTTTTTACTATTGTAAACATGTGTTAACTATTATTACCTCTTAATGGCCAACATTTAATATTAACTAATTATGTGTGTTCCATCTGAATTGGGATTTTAACCTGGACCAGATTCCAAACGAATTCTCATCCATGGCCTGAGAAGCTACCTCCTTCAGCAAGGTTTAATGAGAATGTCAAAGCGGGAATGTGGAAAATCTGAATGAGAGAGAGCTAAGCAATGAGACGAGGATTGAATTTTCCATCCCAGAAAATAACGTAATACTTCTTTTTATTGCTAGGCCATCACCTCTAAATCCTCTTTAGTCCAAAATCCTCTAAAGTGTTGCGCCAAAAGTCACATGTTTTGTTCATTCCAATGTTCAGGCAAAAATGAAACGCTGGAAAAGCTCTGCCTGATTTATATCACATACCACCAGGGGTTCACCTAATAAACTGCCAATTCTGAGCGCCTGCTAGAGGGCAAGAAACTCTCTTTGTCTTTTTAATTGCGTCAGAATAAGAAGATTTTACACCTTTAAATGTCTGCTTCAGATATGGATCTGGGGAAAACGCCTATTTTGTTTTTATTCGCAGTCTGAAATGTTGAAACTGTAAAATATGGAGGGAGTTAAGAGCACGGTTTCGCATAAATGAAAGTCTGTAAATGATGTAAAGCAATAGAAGAGCGCTGTGTGTGTGTGTGTGGCATCTATCCCCATGCAGCAGTCGAAAGACCGCATCACCTGCCAGAGAAACGTGAGTCTCAGCCTGCAGTGTTAAATATTTATCAGCCTCTCACGTGACGCCACACGCGTACATCCTCCCATCTCCATCCCTCTCACTCATCCTTCGCTCTCCTCCCTTCCTTCATCTCATATTCTCAACAGAATCAAGACTTTCTCCTACGTTTCCTTGATCTAAAGTTTTCTAAACTTCCTCCTTCAGTCCCTCCCTCCTTCTCTCCTTCTGTATCTCCGTCCAACTTTTTTCTTGGAAGCCGTCTAGCTTTTAGGTCTAGCTGTCTTTGGAAGGAGTTAATCAAGACTCTCATGTTCTCGCTAAATTTAGCCGTCACATCTAGCTAGCCATGTTTAAGCCATGAGCTGTGTTTGTTGCTTTTGGCTACATCCATACAAATATCACAGCGCTGTTGAATTCTCAAATCTGATTGGTTAGAAGGATTCATTTTCTATAATAGAAGCAATGTTTATATTAATGCGCTCCTTATACTAAATTATTATTTCTGTAATAACAACTTACACAGGTAGTTGTATTGGGGGGGGATAGGCGCTTAACGTAAACAGATTTAAAAAAGAAAGATGTTTGTCATTGTTAGTTTTCTGCAAGGAGATGTTTATTTAACGTTTTCGGAAGGAGTCTCCAGTGTCACTGCTTCATAACATTCAAAGGTAAAGCTGTACCTTTAAGCTTTCCAACATGGGACAGTCTTCAGGATGGAGGAGTTTGCGGTCAGTGTGTGTGAGAGAGAGAGAGAGAGAGAGAGACTCGAGTCCTTGTAGTAAAAGTATAAAACAGTGGCATTAGTGGCATGAAGAACAGAAAAAAAAAGAACAATGAAAACTCAGAAGACCACTCCATCTGTCAGATCTGAATTCAGTTCAATATATAGCTCTTTGTTATTGCGTCTAAAATAATAACAAGTAAAAGCATTAAAGTTTAACTTCTTTCCATCATTCTCAATGTTTCTCTCTCTCTCTCTCTCTCTGTCTATCTCTCTCACTTTATCATTTATTCCTCATTCCATACAACCATCCAGCGACTGGATCCTATTCCTCTCTCGTCTCTTCTCTGGGTAATTGAAATAGAAAGTGGTGTGTGTGTGTGTGTGTGTGTGTGTGTATGAGTGGAAAAGCTACTTCTTAGCATTCACTCCAGGTGCTCCTCCGCTCTGTGTGTGTGTGTGTGTCTTTGTCTTCCGAGCCTCCCCTGCTGTGCCTGTCTGTCAGATTTTGACCCTGACCTTCTCCTTTACCCCTGCGCTAATATTTATTTAATTCCGCACAGGCACGAAGCAGCATTGTGAATAGTGATCAAACCCCAACCTCTGAGCTTTGTCTCTTTCATCTCTCTGTCTCAATAATAATTATAAAACGGTGTGAAAGTGGAAGACTCTACACCTCTACCACCATTGTCAAGTTTGCTGATGGCACTGTTGTAGTGGGCCTGATCTCTGATAATGACGAGAAGGCCTACCTGGAGGAGACTAAAAGCCTGGAGAACTGGTGGCAGGGGAACAACCTCCTCCTGAATGTCAGCAAGACAGAGTTGATATTGGACTTCAGCATGAAGCAGGAGATGAGCTACCACCCCCCTATGATCAACGGGGCCCCAGTGGAGAGAGTGAACCGTTTCTGATACCTTGGTGTCCACATCTCGCAGGACCTGTGATGGTCCTGCTACATCAGCACCCTGGTGAAGAAGCCCCATCCTGACAGGAAGCATCACAGCCCGGGTTGGGAACAGCACCAAGCAGGATAGGTGGCTCTCCAGATGCTGGTGCGATCAGCTGAGTGTACCATCCATACAGAGCTCCCTGACCTGCACTCTATCTACATCAAGTGGTGCTGGACCAAGACCAGGAAGATACTGAAGGACCTCAGAAACCCAAACAATGGACTCTTCTCTCTGTTGTGTTACGGAAGCTATTCCACTCCCTGAAGGCCAACACAGAGAGAATGATGAGGAGGAGCTTCTTCCCACAGGACATTTGGGCCATGAACCAGGACAACACCAAGGACTAGAGCTTGGACTCACTTTCACAGCATCACCACACCACCTACATTCCTTTAATACATCTTCTATTCATTCATCTTCATCAACCATTTTATCCTGTATTTGTAAATATTTATTATATATGTCGGCAGTTTCATACAACTACCTCAGCTTAATGTTGCACAGCATTATACTGTACAAAACAACTGCAATATGTGCACTTTAAAAGACTATTACTGCCTCCATCTTTAAATCCATAAGACTATTACTGCCTCCATCTTTAAATCCTCACTTTCCTGTTTTCTAACTCTATGTAAAGTCTATTTTATGTCACGGACAGTCAGAAAAAGCATTTCACTACACGTTGTACTGTGTATGGTTGTGTGTGTGACTAATAAAATTTGAATTCGAAGACAGCATTCTGACCGCCAAACCTGTGAACCACTACTACTGCTACTATAACTGCTACTGCTGCTACGTGTGAACCACTTGTGCAAATTTTAGTTAAAGCCAGTGAGCTCTGCATTATGTACTAGACTACAGTATGTCGTAATAAAATTATGGAGAATAGTATGGAGGCTGGGGCTGATTTCTTTCTAGCCCAGACTGTAGATTCATTCATGACAGTCATGTGAAACGGCCCTAGATTTGGTGTCCATTGGGGCAATTTATTGAACAGCATCAGCACTGATTGAGAAGAACACGTGAAATGTCATAGCTGGTGTAATGACCGTGAACGAGGTGTTTTTTTGTTTTTTTTTAAATGCCTTTGGAGAAGAAACTAGAAGTAAGCAGATTAAACAAACATTGTACAATCCCTTATACAAAGGGACAACCAACAGAACTGTATGTTTTGTGCGGTTTGAATAACAGCGTAGTGTTTACCGTGCTTGCTATTCAGCATGATTACAGACTTGAAACGTTAAAAAAAAATGGCAATTGCTGTATTTCAGTGAGTTATGTTCCTGCGAGTATGAGTAACAGTTTTATGCCTTGGCTACAGTAAAAGGCTCGACGATAAAGCTTTTATAATAACACAGAGTTACTGTAGGTGGAATTTTTTTTAGCTCTTCAAATTAATATTGTGACCAGCTGTTACAATTTGTGTAATGCTACTGCTACTACTGTTAGTACTATTACTTCTACTACTACTACCGCTACTATTCCTACTGCTACGACTGCTACTGCTACTACTACTACTAATAATAATAGTAATAACAACAATGACCATTATTTATAGAGCACTTTTCATACACATGGAAGAGTAGAGTGTTTTACAATATTTTAGTGAAAAGTAAATGAAAAAATTAGTAAATAAAAAAAGTCATGCAATAGAATGCACACGGATAAAAGAAAAGATGAAGAAAGTAGAGGGATAGAATTAGGGATAAATATACTATGGAATAAAATATATTTAAAAAAACCCACATATAGCACAGTATATTTTTCACTCTTATTAGAAGTCTTAATAAACAAGTTACTGGAGTCTTTAAAAAAAAAAACGTAATACATTACACACAAAAATATTGAGTGTTTTATTCGAGCAGTCATGTAGACTGAAATAAACCAAGCCAAAGGAAAAAAAAACCATCAGCTGTCATTGTGGATTTGCTCAGTTGTGATAGAAATGGTGTTTGAAAATCTCTACTGGTCGACATCGTCTCATTTATCCTGGTTCACCACTCACCACTGGCAACAGTTCACATTTTTTTGCTTGCCGACTTGGAAATTGGTTTAATTTGGCCTGCGCTGCCAGTTTTCTTACAGAGCCATGTTAATTTTGTTAGACAGCCACGGCGCCAGAGAAAGCATGACCTCCGAGGTCAGAGGTGATAATGCTGCTGAGGCTACGACGTGCAGGCCTCATATCAGACAATTACAACTAGATTAGGGACATAATCACGACGTCGAGGCGTCAGAGTCATTTAGGCAAGCAGACAGAAAAAAAACTTTCCTCATTTTGCAGATGAAAGAGAGAAAGAGCACGAGGGAGGGAGAGAAAGAAAGAGATAATGACCCTCTACCCATTTACATTGCTTTCGCCCTAAAAACACCATCATTATTCTATCCAGCTATTGATTTCCTGCAATCATCGCACTTTGCTTCTCCGGCGACGGCTCGTTTTTCTTCTCTCTCCTTCTTTTTTCTTTACCGGCAAGAGATGATTATTCGATGACCGCTCATTTCTTTATTTATTTGATTATAAATTTTAAAAAAAACCAGCGGATGAAGCCAGTGTAATTCCGTCGTGACTGCAGCCTGCCTGAGGCTATTAGAGAGGACGAAAAAAGCCCTAACGACAAACAAGGATTGTAACCACGCTACAGTGTTTAGCTAGCTTGCTAGGAATACGAGCTCTTCAGCTTATTTAGTACTTTTTTTTTTAAAATACTATATTCAGTATTCAAACACTGTGAGAGCTAGCTGTTATTATTTAGCAACTCCAGTAACAGCCCTTCTGTTTAATGCTAGTTAGCTATACAGTATGTAAGGCTATAATTTGTGGTGCGATTAGCTAGCTAGCTTTTAATATTTAACTAAGATACTGTATTGAGAGCTTGTGCAAATATACTTCATTTTCACCGCACTGCTACATGAGCGGCCTTGTCTAAATTCTCACTTCCGTATCTTATGTACACATGGATGATTGTTGTCATGATCTGCATCTCATATCAAAAACCCTCAGCGTACATTTAAAAAGATAATTTATTTTATGATATTATTAGCTGCCTAGCTACTTATTGTTAACTAAGGCACTGGAGTGACTTTAGTCCTTAGCTGTAATGCTAACTTTTTCCACTAAGACTTTATTTTGTAGCAAATTTGTTAGCTAGCCATTTATGTCTCGCTAAGATACTCTTTCAGTTGGTAGCGAATGGCTATCTGTAAGACTTTATTTTGTGGTACTATTAGCTGGCTAGCTATTTATGTTTAGCTAAGATTTTATATCAACAGCCCCTAGTTGTAATACTATCTTATGTTTTCAGGAGCTTGCTAGCTTGAAGTAACTAATTGTCCGATTTTTTAAACGAATTCACTGAAGTCTGGCACGTCTATTATCTTCACAACGTACTTTGATATATATGGTGATGGTAGCACTAATCTACTTAATATTGTACTCAAGTATTTGTCGTCTAAATTCCTACAATGTACATACACTCACAGGCCACTTTAATAGGAACAAGCATGCAATTATCCAATCAGCCAATCATGTGGTAGCAGCGCAATGCATAAAATCAGTTAATATTCACGTCAAACATTGCCTAGTCTGTGTCCCATCTTCAGCTGTCCAGTTTCGGTGAGCCTGTGCCCACTGGAGCCTCAGATACGTGATGTGGTCCTCTGGTATTGTAGCTCCTCCGCCTCAAGATTTGTTGTGCATTCTGGGATGCTTTTCTGCTCAGCACGGATGTAAAGAGTGGTAATTTTTGTTCTTTAGGTCCCTCCTGTCCAGCCATTTTCGTCTCTCATCAACATGGCATTTCCACCCGCAGAACACGCCACAAAATCCCAATTTAACAGTTTCTGAAACACTCAAACCAGCATGTCTGGGATCAACAACCATGCCATGGTTAAAGTCACTGAAATCAGATAGTTTCCCCATTCTGATGTTTAATATGAACATTAACTGACCTGTATCTGAATGATTATATGCGCTGCACTGCTGCCACATGATTGGCTGATGAGAGAACTCTAGAAATGAACTGGGGTTCCTATTAACGTGGCTAGTACGTGTTTATAGTCTTATATAAGAAATAGTGAGTGTGTAACTAGCGCTCTTTCATGATCTTGTTTTTCTTTACCAGCAAGAGATGATTATTCGATGGCCATGCATTTCTTTCTTTATTTTTATTATAGATTTTAAAAAAAACAGTGCATTTTGTAATTCTGTCGTGACTGCAGCCTGCCTGAGGCTATTAGAGAGCCAAAAGAACCCAGGCAAATCATGTTTATTTTCTATAAGAAATAGAGACACGGAGAGAGAGAGAATGAAATGGAGGACGAGTTCAGAAAGTCCACCCACCGCGCACACACAACAGGAAATCGATGGCTCGCAGTGGACCGGCTGATCCCACTGCCACTAGGGATGAAATAGTAAGGGATGGTTAGGGAGCGATAGAGAAAATGAGACAGACAGGATGAAAGACGAGGCAGGATAGTCAGCAGGTTTCAGGTTGTTTTTTTTCTAATCAGGTGACAGCCTTATAGTGTATAGTATAGTGGGAATAGTGTTTTTGCTACTGATATGTGAGTCTTTCTTTCTGTTTATCCCATAAACACTTGAGCATCACTTATAACACTATATATAATTCACACATCAATACGACCACGCATTTGGTTGTTCACACAGTTGCTCTAATCATCTTTTTTTGGTTTGCCATCCAGTCCTGAGAACACTCTGTGTGTGTGTGTGTTAGGGCATGGTCCTTTCATCTGAGATTCTATGAGCCATGTCCTCTTTACAGCTGATATATCGAGAGCGCCTCTCTCTCACCCTGTCCTTATCCATCCCTCGCTCTTTCTTGACTGAGGGGATTTGCTGTGCTCCAGTGCTTATTAAGATTTAGCCCCTGATTTGGGCTGTTGCCATGAAAAAAGACCCCCGAGCTGGATAAAGGTTCCGAATGTCTCTATTCAGCCACCTAAACTCCTGTTTAAACTGAGAGATTGTCGTCGGTTCCTGTGTACTTTCTCAGAAGGTTCCAGGTGGTGTGCAGTAACTGACGTACTTGGGAAACATCCACTACCATGTTCAGTGTCACTGTTGTACTGGGAATAGTCCACCTCCCAATTAATACTTGCTTAGTGGTAGTCCTGTGGTGATTTTTTTTCCCCCAGAGGTGCCAATATTTATGGTTTAGCCATAGAATTTATATATATATATTTTTGTTTTTACTCCTTGCTATGTTGATGCAGTAGACATCTGAAAACGTTCTTCGTGGACAAATTCAAGTGCATCTTTAAACGAAGCGCCATCAGTAAACAGTCACTTCATTAATATAACTCCATTGGCGTTATGGGGTTTAACATGTTACCTCAGGCTGGTTAAACAGCTGAAGTGAAGTGGACTTGAAAGGTTTTAAAAGAAAGTGTGCCTGGAAGGCATGCTCACAGCTCTTACCCATGAGCACTGAAGAGCATGGCTCCGGGGAAATCAATCGACTATGGAGCTGCTAAACTAAAGTTACTGCTTATTTATTGAAAAGCAGGACAACATGGGCCTTCATGCTCAAACCTGACTTAAAATTCATTTGAAAAAAACTCAATAGTTTGCTATATAAAGTGGACGGTGAATATGTATTCACTCACCATACACTTTATTAGGAACACCTGTACACTTGCAGTTATTTAATCAGCCAATGTGGCAGCAGCACAATGCGAAAAATAATCCAGGTCAAGAGCTTCAGTTAATGTTCACATCAAACATCAGAATGAAGAAAAAGTGTGATCTCTGTGACTTTAACCGTTTCATGGATGTTGGTACCAGATGGATTGGTTTGAGTATTTCAGAAAGTGCTGATCTTCTGGGATTTTCAAACACAACAGTCTCTAGAGTTTACACAGAATGGTGCGAAATACAAAAAAACATCGAATGAGTGACAGTTCTGTGGGTGGAAACGCCTTGTTGATGAGAGAGGAAAAGGTCAGAGATAAAAACCCAGACTGGTTCTAGTTGCCACGAAGGATATAGTAACTTAAATAATCACTCTTTACAGCCATGGTGAGGAGAAAAGCATCTCAGCATGCACAAAACATCAATCCTTGAGGTGGATGAGCTACAACAGCAGAAGATCACACTGGGTTCCTCTTCTGTCAGGCAAGAACAGGAATCGGAGGCTATCATGGGCAGTTGAAAACTGGAAAAAATATCACCTGATCTTTTTCTAGTCTTCAACTGTCCAGTTTGCAAACCTCTTGCATTGTGCTGGTGCCACATGATTGGTTGATTAGATAACTGCATGAATGTTGAACTGCATGAATTAGGTGTTCCTAATAAAGTGGACAGTGAGCGTGTGTGATTATATATTCAATACTTATTATCGAGTATGTATGCTAAGTTTGTTTTGAAGCAGTATGCTAGTTCTGTGTTGAAGCTGTATGCTAACCATGTAGAAGCTTCTCCTTTGGTCAGCTTCTTGCTCTGTAGGTGATGTAACGTTTCCTATTGAACCACTATTCTGGCCTTTTGCTTTACAGCGTGGCGTAAAACATTTGCGAGACGTTTACTAGCATTAGGAGTAAAACTTGTTTTCGCTCCTGCTCCTCTGTCTTGCGACCTCTGCATCGTCTCTCATGACAAACGGCTGCTGTCGCTGCCCCGGGCCTTTTAAGGACAGCTCCTTAGGTCGATGTCCAACTGTAATATGTTCAGGGAACAACTTTATGAAATCATAACGAGTTAATGGACGGAGCGGGTAGACGCTCAGCACTAAGGGAATCCGACAAACGACCTCCTGAAATATAAGACGCAAACTGCTGGAATCGAATCCCTCTATCATCCAGTTGGCATTCTTATTCTTATTCTTATTCGGATGTGGAATTTGATAAACAACCAAGTCTGGCATTTTAAATCGAAGATTACTTACTTTAGATAGTATTATCGCTTTTATCACGTTATTACCGGGTCGATGTCACTGAAACATTGTTTGCAGAAAGAGTGTGTGAGGACTAAATGAATAAAAAAATAAATTGAATTCATTGCAACGTGGCTTTTAGGTCCAAAAAAATGTGCAAGCTGATTAACTCACAAGGTCATCGAAGGATTATCTTTCATAAAATAATACATTTGGGTTTTTTTCACATATTTGGCTTAATAAATATTCAATTTGGCGCTTTTCTACCTAAGTACAGAGTGGTGTCGTCTCTATTGCTCCTCGTCTATTGCTATGTTGAAATCCTCTTTGAAGATTCACTTTTATTCTTTATCTTTTAATTCAGTCTGAGGCTGTACAATTTCCATTAGTCTTCCGGTATTTTGTAAATGTTTTTGTGTACACATCTGTTTTATACTACTTGTACAGCACTTTGGTTTCAACTTCAGTTGTTTTTAAATGTGCTTTATGAATAAATAAACTAAACTAATGCAAACGCGATTGATTTAGCACCCGCAGTGCAATTTACTCCGTCTGAAAGTCACTTCAGGAATAGTGTATGGTACGTGCAAATGAATACATCCGAAGGGCATGTATTAAATTTGCACTCTCCTCAGTAATGAGCCTAGTCCCTTCACTCGTTGCTATATTCGCTTCATGTTATGTGTCATTAGTTAGCGTGAATGATATTACTACTGATTCACGAAATAATTTTTTATCAGTCACCTGCAGGACATCCACTACTTACATTTTTTACCATGGATATTAATAAATCAGGGCTTTGGTGTGTTGTACCTTGTGACAAAAAATAGTCTATTAATATAGAGTATGTTAAATATGGAATAAGACATGACAGGGTAGTGTAGTGTGGCCCAATGCGAAGGACCCAGAAGTTGATTATTTTCCAATACTAGCATGTCCCAAAGTGTGTTATTGCTCCTACACCACAGCCATTTGCCACAGTAACCAGAGGAAAGGTTATCTGGGAGTGATGCTCCAAATCGGCCGCTGGGACTTTCAGCATCTTGCCTCTCTTTTTCTAGAACGTTCCCGCAAATGCCTGAGCACTTTTGGGCTTTGTAATGGAGAGGAAAGCACACAGAGTTTATGGACATAGAGACCCACAGACCTTTACTAAAAGCATAAGTAAATGCATTAGTGAGAGTATTAATTAACATGTTTTCCAGTGGAATACGGTTTTAGGTTTTGTGTATGTGTGTGTGTGTTTTTGTGTTAAAGAAAAAGTGAGATATCTAGACAGAAAGACTCGAATCTCAAGCTTCCAAGACATATCCATTTTTAGTCATCCCTCTGCTACAAAAGAGAGACATTCGTTTAAGTCAATATTGTGATGAAAAGTTTCTGTCTCCGTCCGTTTCTACGATTTTTTTGTACGCTCGTGGAAAAGCCTATTAAACCTTCAAAGTCTTTCAGCTTCTTTCCTTTTGACTTGCAATACGAGTGAGTGGATAAGTTGTTTATCAATATTCTTACAACGAAACAAACCAGCGTTTACTTTTTACTGAAAATCCTACCACACGTTAATACTGCGATGCTGTTGAATTCTTGAATCTGATTGGTCAGAAGGTGTTACTTTTCTATAACGGCAGCTCCGACAGTAGTTCCGGTAGCAAGCTTTATATCTTCTTCTAATACCTTATCGTTTCTATAGTAACAGCTACACGTAGTCTAATTCTAATGATTGTTGAAATGGTGAAGTTTTCTGTAAGGAGATGTTTATTCGACATTTATGGAAGGAGTCTCCAGTGTCAGCGTTCTGTTACGGTCACTGAGTTTTCCACCACAGGAAAGTCTTCAGTAACATGACAAGCTGCGGGTTTTTGTGTTATGACCTTCAAGGGAGAATCAAAGAGAGGCTGGCGAAGGAGTTCCTGTTTTAGTCCATGTAGTTTCATGTGATCGTGTGAAATGTATTAGACACTTAGTGTTAGAGTTAGACTCCATATGGAGACAGGAGCGGTAGTGTCATATGATGCAGCAGCAGCCCTTGTTGTGTGATGTGTGCGTATGTGTGTGTGTATATATCAGCAGAGGCTCCACAGGGCTTATCACACACAGTGCAGAAAGCAACCTGCCCCTGGTGATTACCTACCTCTGTGTGTGTGTGTGTGTGTGTGTGTGAGTGAGAGAGAGAGAGAGAGAGAGAGACAGTGGGTGTGAGGGAGATTGATTCTCTCAGTAATGATGTCATCCTCGAGGATGTAATTCACAGTAATCTGGTGTGTGATTCTTATTTTCCCTCCTGAGAGACCAGGAGGACACCAAGACACTCTCTCTCTCTCTCTCTCGCTCTCTCTCGCCATTTTTCGATGCCCTCTTTTTTTTTCCCCTCAAAGTGTTATTTTGCCCGAGGATCAGATGTTACACTCATGATCACAATTCATGCAGATTTCACACTTGTTAGAGCTAAACCTCCCCCTCAGGATCAGATTGACACACGATCGCTGGACAGTTAGCTGAACATGGTTACCTGGAGTCAAAATTTTGATTTTGATTAATTTTGAGTTAATTCATCACCCATAATTATTTATTATGAATCTCAGATATTGTTTCTTTTATTTCGCTACCAATCCAATAAATCACATATCTGTGCATTTTAACTCTGTTAGCAAAATTAAGACTAAATGCATTCTCTTTACTTTAAAAGTACAATAACCTGATCTTATCAGAAAGGTACAGTGTATACAGATATTCAAACACTGCAAGATTTCATTTAAATAAAGTCACGAGAAAAGGAAAACAAAATCAAACCCCTAAACCAAACCTCCCGGTTAAAGTCGACTCAAATATACTGTATACACTCAATAAATATTCATTAATAATTTTGTTTAAGTATTATACATTGGGGTCCATAAATATTACATCCAAATTTGGGGAACAATGTAGGAATCACAGCACTTTTTATATGTGGTCCCCCATTTTTAAGGGAACAAATGTAAATGGAAAATTGTCTGCTCAGCTCTTCCATGGCCAGGTGTGTGTTATTCCCTCATTATGTCACTTTTGGCATTTGCATTTGGAATCTATTGCTGTTAAACTCTCAATATCAAGTCCAAAGAGCTGTTAATGCCAGTGAACAAACCATGATTAGGCTGAAAGATCCAAACAAACCCATCAGAGAGATAGCAAAAACATTGTGTGTGGCCAAATCAACTATTTGGTACATTCTTCAAAAAGACAGCACACACTGGTAAGCTCAGGAACACCAAAAAGCCCAGAAAGCTGTGGTGGATGACAGAAGAATTCTTTCCCTAGTGAAGAAAATCCCCTTCACAACAGTTCAAGATCAAAAACACCCTCCAGGAGGTAGACGTATCTGTGTCAAAGTCAACAATCAAGAGAAGACTTCACCAGAGTAAATAATGAGCGTTTACCACAAGATTGGAAACCATTGGTAAGGCTCAAAAAAAAAAAATAATAAGGAGATCGGATTAGAGTTTGCCAAAAACTCTTAAAAAAGAAAAGCCTGCACATTTCTGGAACAATGTCCTATGGAAAAATGAGACAAAGATCAATTTGACAAAGATGAATGATAGGAAAAGAAGAGAAAGAACAGCTCATGATCCAAGCTATGGTGGGAGTGTGTATGGCGTCCATTGGAACTGGTTCCCTTGTGTTTATTAAATGATGCTTCAAAACTCATTGGACGGCGCTTCACAGTGATGTATGTAATTGTAATTGTAAAACAACCGTATTAAATTTTCTTTTAACTCTTCAACGCTGCATGTAATGAAATATACATTCAAGTCTGAAATTTCCATTATGTAAGGAATAAAACACAATGTGTCAGCCTGCTGTTATAGGGAAATAATCAACAACGAGGTGGTACGATGAAGCCCAATTCAAAATGGAACTTCCCTATAAATGTGCAATTTGCCAAAAATTTGCATTTTTTTCATTTATCAAGGAACCATGTGTACTTTGTATCCATTTATAGATACATTGAATGTTGTGGAACGTCTGCAAAACAAGCTAGTTCCGGTTATTACCCATGTTATAGTAACTAAAAACAGGTCATAAGTCATTCTCCTCACCAGCCTCTCGTTAACTTTCTCTAGAAATGAATAAGACAAAAAAAAAAAAAAAGCAGCTTGTTGTATTACTGAGAAACGTTACAGCTTCACCTCAGGCTGTGGCAATGTGCTGACACTGGAGACTAAATAAACGTGAAGTTTAAGTTGTTACTATAGTTGTTACTGCTGCATAAGCATGGAATAAAAGACATTCAGAGTTCATTGGGAGTAGAAACCTAGACCAATCTAACTAATTAGCTTTTTGAGAGACAGCTTTCTGTCTTTCTGCTTTCTATTTAGCAAACAGCTGAAGCTTGCTAATTAGCCTGTTAGCTTTACCCGAGGCAGACTGTGAAATTAGAGAACACATTTACTCATTAATTGTGGCAGATTATTGATGCTGTTGCGATGCTGACTGTGCGAACGGCGTTCTATATATATATATATTTTTTTTTTCCGAAGCACAGGTCATGTCTGTTTACTTACTGGCGTTCCTTCTGACATGCTAATAATTTTCTTGTCACCTAAAGTTGTTTGTTCTAAGAACGAAAGAGTGGTAGTTGACAGCAAAAGATTGACTGATTGGATAATGAGGTGCAACGTCTCTTCTGCTTTCTTCCCGCCACGGCTAATTAATTCAGGTGTGAAGACTTGTAAACGGCTCTGGATTGTAAAGCAAGCAAATGCTCAAAAAAGAGAGACACGTTTATTAAATACGCGTAACATAATCAGGCAGAACAATGCTGAGGATTAAATCCGGGATCAACTCACATGGTGAACAGCACCATGTTGTCAGTGGATCGTATTGATCTGAGCATGCTACACAGCATCGTATCTAAAAGCTATCGATTGCCATAAACAAAAAGGACAGAATTCAGAGAGCGGTATGAATTTTTAATATCGCGGGCCTCCCGAAGCCATCGGAGATGGAGCTTTTCCATGATTCACTACCTGAGTAAGTGCTTATTCAGTCCCGAGGAGGGGGCGCAGATGTCTTCTTCAGAAAATGCTAATCGGCAGAAAGGAACGAAACATGCACAATTCATTCCCTGATGTTTTCTCCTTGTATGCACTTTACAGCAAAAAATAATAATAAATAAATAAATAATAATTTGAGCCTCCTGGCTAAAAATGTTGCATTGCGTTTACTTTGCTTCAGCACTTAGAGGACAGGAAGGATTTGTTTTAGCTTTGTATAAGATGTTCGGAGCTTGTTTCCCCAGGGGATGCTAATAGTCCCTGAGGCCATCCAACACACACACACACACACACTTTACATGGTGTACTGCCAAAACTGAGGTCCTCTCATGGGCCCGATTGAAAATTTCATCCACAGCACTTCCCCGTGCCCATTTGAGGATACACAGACCCAAATTTCTCAGTCCTCCATTGCCTCCTTTTAGAATAAAAAATGGCCGCCTATTTCAGGAAGTAGAATTAGCCGTAAATTTAAGGGAAGGATATGTTCTCAACTCGTGATTTCTCTGTAGTCAATTCCATTTCCAGTCATTTATGTGGCTCGGGAGTAAACAGCTAAATTGTTTTGCTGCTTTGCACTCGAGGTCACTGGAGATTTAACAGAGTCTTGAGAATAGTCACTGATAGATTGTATATATGTGTATGTGTGTGTGTGTGTGTGTGTGTGTGTGTGGACAGACTGTGGATCAGTGCCAAGCAGGAAGAGCCAGGAAATCCCCAATCAGGGGCCAAACTTGGCTCGAAAAAAGGGCACAGTGCCCACTTATCCCACGATCCAGCAGGGACAATGTCACCACTCTAAACTTCATTAAATGCTCTGCTAATCTGCTAAATTCAGGATACTTATATATGATCAGTGAGTTACCACGGTAACAGCCCACAGTGATGGTAAAAACTTTCCAGTTCAAACATAAATGATAAATTCATTCATTGATAGATTTCATGCAAATCATAGCAAAGCACTAGCACAAACGTAATAATACCCCGTTAAATGTAACTAGCATGGATGAGATTGTTCTACAAACACAGCTGTTGAGTTGAAAGTGTTTGAGGGGGCGGGGCAACATGTGCCGTTGTGGTACACGGATATCACGTTTAGCCTATAGAAAAAGCTCAGGCTATGGTGAGCAGTTCAGGTCTGCGAGCACTGAGCACTGAGACAAGTATAATAAAAGAACCGTGACCTAAAATTTAAAAACAAAGTTGAACCATTTACAGTTGTTATTTTCTACATGTTTACAAGAATAAGATGAGTATGCTAGCAACACAGGCCAACACTTTTATGTTGTGACAAATGAAAACGTGGAAATGTTGCTGGAAATGAATACCAGCGTGCTACATCTGGCTTGCATTAGCAAGTTGTCACATTCATTTGCCATTCGCTGACTTAGCATTATGACATTCTTCGTCCGGTGGGTACTCCACAAGAAGCCAGACTCTGTTTAATTAACCGGTTTTTTTTTTTATTACGTCGGTTATACACACAATCCAAGCCCTTATTAGTTAATGAATTTCCTCTTGAGCGAACTCATGCGGTCGACTCGTAATTGAATTCTAAGATGACATTTTCAGTGTGTGTTGTTTGTAATAATGGTATGAGAACGTTAGATGTGTGGGTGTGGGAAAAAAAGCAAGGAGGAGGAGAAGAGTGGCATGTACATATATATGTGTGTGTGTGTGAATTTATGAGCGTAGGCCTTGATTAAATCCATGACCTTCAGCACCCGCACACGCAATCAAGACGAGGGCAAATTCATCATCCCATTGATCCATCAGTTGAATTGCGTTTTGCGACTTGACCTCGCCAAGATAGTCTAATTTGCTCTCCTGGCATGTTCATGCCTTAACTGCATCATGAATTTATGACCCTATCCCTGACACACTACCCATATCCTACACACACAGACACACACCTTCTCTGCCTCTGAACCAAGCAGCAAAGCAATCAAATAAATTTGCCCTCTCAGTTCATTAGCATTCAGTCTCACCCTTCCTGGAATTTGCATACATAAGAATATTTTTGTTTTATACCAGCTAGTGCCAGGCTAACACCATTTTCTGAGTCCTCCTCCTTTCTTTCTGCTTCCAACGAGTTTCCATTTGAGTGGAGTGCTGAAAAAAAAGTGTGTAGTTGAACAAGGCTCCTTAGAGGATTGGAGAAATTGGGCCATCCAAGAAGGCTCAGGGGCAAAGGAGTAAGAAAACGAGAAAGAGAACAGAAGGAACAGTGAAGGTTTTGAAACTGCTTTCTGGTTCGATTTTTGTACTTGTAGCCCTGAAAGGAAGCTATGTATAACCCAAGTTGCTAAAATGAAAAAAAAAAAAAAAAGAAATGATAGAAAGCAAGCCAGGTACTCAGGGATGTCTTGGTCCATGAGAACCTTGAGTGAGATGGTCTTGGTATGGTTCCAGTCCTGAACTGAATCCAATCTGAACACATAGTAGACAATTGCATTGCATCACTAACCTTTGGGCTATTTTCTGTTTCTTTTCTTTTCATTGCAGCTTGCAGACCAGGTACATACAAGGCCTCGGCCAAAGACGCCTACTGCACCAAGTGTCCTCCACACAGCTACTCGCAGCAGGAGAAGGCGTCTGAGTGCACATGTGAGAAGGGCTACTACCGCGCTGACATGGACCCTAGATCTATGGCCTGCACTAGTAAGTTGATGGAAGAACTTGCGCCTGGTGGACTAGAAGAACGTGTGGAAAAACCCCAAAATAAGCACCTAAGTTGACATAGATATGTTGAGGATGAAGAGACCTTCAGTGGCATGTATAAGTTGAAGAAATGGAGGGATGGAGGGAGGAATGGTGGACTGGAGTCAAGTTGGATTTTGTTTAAGCAGAATGAGCAAGATAAATATTTAAGTGCACACATACATAGACATTTGTCTATTGATAGAGAGATGGATAACAGGTATGAATGATGGAAGCAGGAAGGAATGATGGGAAGTGGAAAGGTGGATTTTATTGAAGGTGGAAGCAAGATAAAGTATTAAGACTACATGTCTAGATGACCATAAATCAAGATGGTTGGATGGATAGATGGATAAAAAGGAGATAGACTGGATGATGGATGGATGGTAGTTAATTGAATGAACTGTAAGGTAGATGAGTGGATAACAGTTACAAATTGAAGTGAGAATATAACTATATCCATAAAACCCTAATATTTTAATAAGCGCTCTCCAGTCTTGGTCTGGTAGAGGGCTTTGGGAGAGGAGTCCACTCTCTCAGTCCTGTTGTGGTCCATCCTAGATGAATAACCAGCTGGCTGGTGGATGGACTGATGGATACATGGATGAATGGATGGTCTAAAGGATTTATATATACACAGCCAGGTCCATAAGTATTTGGACAGTGACACAATTTTTGTAATCTCCACCACCACAATGGACTTGGTCTTCCAGCCCTTTTGGTGTTTCTGAGCTTGCCAGTGCATTCCTTCTTTTTTAAGAATGTACCAAATTGTTGATTTGGTCACTACTAAAGCTTCTGCTATCTCTCTGATAAGTCTGTTTTGCTTTTTCAGCCTAATGATGGCCTCCTTCACTTGCATCACCACCTCTTTAGACTGCATAGTGAGAGTTCCCATGAACAGCTACCAAATGCAAATTCAACACTTGGAATCAACTCTAGACCTTTTATCTCCTTAATTGGTCATGAAATAAGGAGGAAACAGGCCACACCTGGCCATGAAACTGCTTATCAGTCAATTGTCTAATTAGTTTTGCACCTGTGAAAATGGAGTTACTATGTAAAAAAAAAAGGCAGTAATTCCTAAACAATTACTCCAATATTTTTGTTAAACCCCTTGAAATAAAGCTGAAAGTCTACACTTTAATCACATCTAGATTGCTTCATTTCAAATCCATTGTGGTGGTGTTCAGAGGCAAAATTACTGCACCATACATGCATGGAAGTATCTATGCATAGATACATGAATGGACATGTAGGAGCTGACTGGATGAACTAGAAAATGAATGAACTAAATTATGGATGGATTGGGTAAAATGAAAATTAAACTAAAAGGTAATAGAGGAAATGAAAATCAAAGGAAATATGGTAGCTGAATAGATGGACTAGAAGATGGTGTCATAGCAGGAGTTCAAGGTGATGGATGCAAAGTGCAGAACTTCTTCATTAGGGACCATAAAACAACCAAGAAATGAACCAAAACACAAGGAAAACCAAAAAAAGTGGGATAAAGGGAGCTAGGCTAAGGACAACAAGGAGCTAGGTTAAAACCTGAAAAACAAAAACTATACACAGGGCAAACAATAACCAAAATCTCATCAGTCATGAAGCCACAAACACAAACTCAAACTTAATGCTCTGACAAACAAAATGGGAACACTTGAATAGGGGAACTTAAATAGGGAACCTAATAAGAAAATATAAGACAGGTGTGACTGATCATAACAGGAAATGGGGGAAACAACAGAAGAAGCAGTTCAACATAGTGAATGAGGGTGCCCTCCAGTGGTCCAGGGAGGAACTGCCCCTGGTGACGGATGGATGGATGGATGGACATATAGTAGCTGACTGGATGAACTGAAAGAGTGAATGGATGGATGGACATATAGTAGCTGACTGGATGAAATGAAAGATAGTGGATGGATGGATGGATGGATGATGGTCTAAAGGATGGATGGATGGATGGATGGATGGACATATAGTAGCTGACTGGATGAACTGAAAGAGTAAATGGATGGATGGATGGATGATGATCTAAAGGATGGATGGATGGATGAATGGATGGACATATAGTAGCTGACTGGATGAAATGAAAGATAGTGGATGGATGGATGGATAGATGGATGGATGGGTGGAAGTATCAATGGATAGATGTATGAATGGACATATTGTAGCTGACTGGATGAACTAATGGATGGATGGATGAATGGATGGATGGTCTAAAGGATGTGGGGAAGAATGATTGGATAGCTGCATGAATGGACATGTAGTAGCTGTACGGATGAACCGAATGATGGATGGATGAATGGGTGGACTGTAAAATGAATGGATGGATGAAAAGGTAAAATGAAAATTAAACGGAAGATGGAGAAGATTTTCTCTGATGCTTTGAGAGATTATTACTAAGTGACTATTACATCATTGCCTCATAATGCTTATTCAGGGCATTTTCAGGGGTCATGAGATCACTCTATTGACTGGGAGAAGGAATAGAGCAGTGGGGGGGTGGAGGAGGGGCAGTGTGCAGGGGCAGTTGGGGATTAATGGGTGTCTGAGATTGACTCATTAAATGAGCAAAACGAAGCGATACAAATATTTTAAATTAACCGTCTTTTTTATCATTTCATTCCTCTCTAACCCTTCCATAACAGAAGTGGAACTCAATTAACAGATCCACTGCACTGATAATACGAGTCATGCATGCTGACGTGTGTATGCATGTTCATAATGACCTTCAGCTAAAACTGAACACACACACGCACACACACACACACACACACACATACATACACACGCATACACTCGAGCAAGGGTATTATCACTTGCCCAAGATCTCTAATGCAATAAACCAATGAATTCAGCAGTGGGAGAAAAATGTGTGTGTGTGTGTGTGTGTGTTTGTGTGTGTGCGTTTGCTGAGACATGGAAATCATGTGCCAGGAAGCAACAATAATGTGCTAATCGAATCACTCTCATTTGTGACATGCACTAGACAAAAGGACGCTGATACACACAGCATGCCTGTTGCTGAGCTGAGGAGACACACACACACACACAACATACACACACAACATACACAGGCAAGCAAGAGTCAAACTGATAGTCAGAGGAAGGAAAATGAATCAGTAGGTGAGAATTAAACACACATAAAGTTGTGAATGAAATAAAGAGTGAATTAACCAGGAGAGAATCAAACACACACACACACACACACACATTGCAGAATCAAATAAAGCGTCTCACACACACACACACATTTGGGAATCAAATAATGAGTCAGAGGAGAGCGATTGAATCAGAAGGAGAGAATCAAACAGACATTTTAGAATAAAAAAAAACATCAGTGAAAAATAAAATAATCAGGAGGAGAGAAACACAAACATAAAAAGCAAAGAAAGAGTCAGAGGAGAGCGAATGAATCGGAAAGAGGGAATCCAACATGCACATGTTCGATTGAGAATCACATAAAGAATCAGAGAAGAGTGAATGAATCAGAAGGAGAGAATTGCACCCACACACACACACACACACACCGTGAGGGGTGTGGTGATGTAAGTGGTGTGCATGATTGGTAGGTCTTCAGGGAGCTCTGTTCATTTATCTTAGCCTGTGGATCTGATGAAATGTCATCACCATGGCCAGTTAAACCCTCCCTCCTTCTCCTCCTTCATCAGTTCTCTCTTCTTCTCCTCCATCATCTCCATTTTTTCTTTTAATCTGTATGGTGGAAGGGACAACTTTCCGTCTTCATGAACAATAGTGAGCTGTTTTGATTAGGCCAATGGGTCACACTGTGCTGATATCTTAACATTCCTTTGATTTTATTTCTTCTCTCTCTCTCGCTCTTGCTCTCTCTCTGTCTATCTCTCTTTTTGTCATATATATATTTATATTCACTCTGGAGTCCTCACACACTCTCTGTCTTTTCCTAAGGGCCTCCATCAGCTCCAGAAAATGGCATCTCCACACTGAATGACACATCTGTTGCACTGGAGTGGCGTCCTCCGCGAGACAGCGGCGGCCGCAGTGACCTCGCCTACAACGTGCACTGCAGGAAGTGCGCACCAGACGGCAGGAAGTGCGGCCCATGTGGAGGCGGAGTCCACTTCACGCCACGGCAGTTCGGCCTCGATGCAACGAAAGTGCTCGTGTCTGGCCTGCTTCCTAACACCGACTACACGTTTAGTATCGAGGCGATCAACGGCGTCTCCGATCTGAGTCCGAGTCCAAAACAGCAGCTCACCGTTAATATCACCACCGGCCAGACAGGTACGACCTGGATTTATTTCAGTATTTAAAATTCATAATAGAAGAAATATTATCCAAGAATAAATATTTTTAAAAACTGAGCCAAAGCTATACATTTTTGGCTATCTGACCGCCCAGTACACCATTTTTTCATCATTTTCAGCACACTCTTGTTTTTATCATATTTAATATACTTTAATAATACTTACTTCTTACTTATTTTCTTATTTGTGTTCAGACTCTATCGTGATTATTCATTCTGACATCCAAGGTTTAGTTTATATTCAATAGCAGAACATTGAAAGGTGTGTGTGTGTGTGTGTGTGTTGGGCATTATATATATATATATATATTATATACTCTCACTTTCCACTCGCTCATGCTCAAGGGCTTTTTATTGTATCTTTATTGTTGTATTTAGAGACTCTTTAAAGCTTTGAACCGCAGGCTTGAGGCTTAACCATGACCTCAGAGCATAAAGGTCAACAGCCCTTCCTATTCATCACTTTCATATATTTATTATCTCTTATTTAGATTCAAAATAAGAAAAACCACTTGTAGATTCTGCTACATCCTATACGTATAGATAGACGGTCTAAAGGATAGATGGACGGATGGATGGATGGATGAATGGTCTCAAGGATGGATGGATGGATGGACATTATGGCAGCTAAATGGATAAACTGAAAGGTGAACTGAACAATGGATGGATGGTCTGATGTATGGACAGTCTAAAGGATGAAAGGATGGATAGTCATATGGCAGCTGAATTAATGAACTGAAAGATGGATGGATAGATGGATGAGTTATGAGTGTAGCTGAATGGAGGAAATGATGGATGGATGGATGGTCTAATGGATATATAGATGGATGGTCTAATGGATGGATAAATTGATTGTCTGATGGATGGTTGATCTAAAGGATGAATGGTTGGATGGATGGATAGATGGATAGACATATGGCATATGGATGAACTGAAAGGTGGGTGGGTGGATGGATGGATGGATGGATGGATAGTCCAAAGGACGGATGGATGAATGTATTGTCTGATGGATGGTTGGTCTAAAGGATGGATGGATAGATGGATGGTTAAAAGGATGGATGGCTGGATAAACATATGGCATATGGATGAACCGAATGGATGAACTGTTGGTCTAAAGGATGAATGGTTGGATGGATGGATGGATGGATGGATAGTCCAAAGGATGGATGGATGGATGGTCTAATGGATGGATAAATGGATTGTCTGATGGAAGGTTGATCTAAAGGATGAATGGACAGATGGATGGTTGCAAGGATGGATGGTTGGATAAACATATGGCATATGGCATATGGATGAACTGAAAGGTGGATGGATGGATGGATGGATGGATAGTCCAAAGGAGGGATGGATGGTCTAATGGATGGATAAATGTATTGTCTGATGGATGGTTGGTCTAAAGGATGGATGGATGGATGGGTGGAAGGATTTTCGCAAGGATGGATGGATAAACATTTGGCAGCTGAATGGATGAACTGAAAGACGGATGAATGAAACATTGCCGTTGTATAGAAATGATGGATACAGGGGTGGATGGATACAGGGGTGGATCACAGTCGCTAGGAGAGGCTTCTACCTGCATTTCTTCACTTTCTGACCAGCAAATTCAAAATAAGTCAGTGTCCACTAGCTGTCTCACTGACTGAAGCACTTGGATTGGGACACTTCCGAGGAGTTAACGCAGTTATCAGTTGGCGTGGTAACTTAGAAACTGGAAGCTCAGTGTGAGCTCAGTGTGCTGCCTCCTGCTGCTGATGGTGACTGACACTTCACGCTTGGAGTAATGCCCAGTCTTTCCATCATAATTTGGGTCGTCATTCTTTTGTATCAGTGATGATAGAGATAAACGTGTGTGACGGACAGCGGGGTCATAAATATGCATGAGGTTTCTGCAGAAGAGGAAGAAATAAACCCGAGCCGAGGGCAGAACGAGTCACTGAGTCGTTCTGAATGCTTTTTGAAACGTGGTCAGGTCTGAGCTGATAGATAAGAGAAAAGAAGTTGCTGTGTACATTTTGATGATTTCAAACACACTACAATTAGCTAAGAGTGTATGTGTTAAGCATCTAACTACATAGCATGAATTTTTGAGGATTTTGAGGGAGAGAGAGAGATGGAGAGATAGAGAGATGGAGTAAGAGAGAGATGGAGGGAGAGACAGAGATGGAGAGAGAGATGGAGAAAGAGAGAGATAGAGATGGAGAGAGAAAGACATTTATAACATTCATGCCAATAAAGCACTGATGAACTGAACTGAAAGAGAGAGATGGAGATAGAGAGATGGAGAGAGAGATAGAGAGATGGAGGGAGAGATAGAGATGGAGAAAGAGATGGAAAAAGAGAGATGGAGAGAGAGGAATAGAGATGGAAAGAGAGATCGAGAAAGAGAGATAGAGAGAGATGGAGAGATGGAGAGAGAGAGATAGAGATGGAGACAGAGATGGAGAAAAAGATGGAGAAAGAGAAAGAGAGAGATGGAGAGATAGAGAGATGGAGGGGGAGAGAGAGATGGAGAAAGAGATGGAGAGAGAGAGGGATAGAGATGGAAAGAGAGATCGAGAAAGAGAGATGGAGAGAGAGAGAGATAGAGATGGAGACAGAGATGGAGAAAAAGATGGAGAAAGAGAAAGAGAGAGATGGAGAGAGAGAGACAGAGATGGAGAGAGAGAAAGAGAGAGATGGAGAGAGAGGTGTTATTGGACCGGAACAGTCAGGTGCCAACGTAGGAGTGTAATTACATGCTGGAGTGTTGCCTCGCCTGCAACACCTTCCCTCGGCTGTGTGTGTGTGTGTGTGTGTGTGTGTGTGTGTGTGTGTCGGGGTCTGAGAGAGAGAAAGCTTTTGAAGGATACATGTGACGAGAATGATAGCAGGGGATCTGTGATTGAAAATGAAAAAAAAAACAATGGTTATTTAGCCCTTTGACTACATAATAATCTGTCTCTCTCTCACACACGCACACTCACTCACACACGCACACACACACACACACTCACTCACTCACACACGCACACACACACACTCACTCACACACGCACACACACACGCACACACACACTTGTTTAAATATTACTAGATATGCTCGAGTTTCAGAACGCATCAACACCTTCATGCTGTGCTGTTTATCCTGCTGTAATTTCTCATTAAGAAATGACGGCAATCAATTTCAATTACAAAATCAATTTCTCTCTCTGTCTCTCTGTCTCTCTTTCTCTCTCTCTCTCTCTCTCTCTGTCTCTCTTTCTTTCTCTCTCTCAGTGAGTGTTATTCTGAAAGAAAGGAAGAGTAAAGACAGCATCACTCTGGCATGGCAGGGACCGGACAGACCCAACGGAGTCATCGTCGAATATGAAGTCATCTATTACGAGAAGGTAATGTTCTCTTCTCTTCTCTTCTCTTCTCTTCTCTTCTCTCATATCTTTTCTGTTCGGTTGTCTTCTGTCATCTTCTCTTCTCTTCTCTTCTCTTCTCTCCTTTTATCTTCTGTCATCTTCTCTTCTTTCATCTTCTGTTGTCTCTTTTCTCCTCTGTTGTCTTCTCAGCTCTTCTCTTCTCTTCTCTTTATATCTTTCCTTTTCTTGTACTTTCTTGTATTTTCTCATATAAACCTTCTTTTCTATTCTTTTTTCTCAATTTTCTCTTGTCTCATTGCTTCTTGTCTCTTATCTGTTCTTTTCTTGCCATTTCTCATATAAACCTCCTCTTCTCTTCTCTTCTCTTCTCTCAAATTGTCTCCTATCTTTTGTCTCTTTGCTTCTTGTTTTTTCTGTTCTTTTCTTGTCATCCAACCATTCATCCATCAATTCATCCTTTAGACCATCCATCCATTCAACTGCCATATGTCCATCCATCCATCCATCCATCAAGCTTCTCTTCTTGCCTGGTCTTCTTCTCATCTCGTCTTTGCTTCTCATTTTGTTTGTGTCATTTCATTCCTTGTCTCTTTTCTCTTTTCTTTTCTCAGATGTTCTCTTCCTCTATCATCTTGTCTTTTCACTTTTCTTCTGTAGCATCTTCACTTGGGTGAAGTTCTTCTTTCCACTCCTCCTTCCTACCTGTCCCTGTGCTCTAACACTTCTTTCCACACACACAAAGCGTGCTTTTAGACCCGCGCTGTAAGTGTGTAATGACAGCAGGGTGTTGTGGAGCTGAAGAGTGGCGTGAAGACCTTCTCTCTTTAACGAGCCCCGACATTGACACAAAGCCTCAGGACGTCAGAATGAACCTCAGCTTAACCCTCAGCACGCGCGCAACACTTCCCAAACGTCTGAGGCCAAGAAGCGCTTTTATTCACTCAATTATTAAAAACAGTAGCAATCATTTTAATATTTATGAAAGCACTTTACATCACCCCTCACTAATCGTCAAAATGGTTTGTTCCTAAGTAGGAATAACTGTTCAGGAACAAACCATTTGGACTGTTAGTGAGGGATCATGTAAAAAAAGATTGATCTGTTTTAAAGCATACAGAAATGTGTGTTTTGTTAAATGCAAAATATTATTTTACAGAAATTAAGACAGTAATTAAGACAGTAAATAATTTACATTATACATTTTTTGTGGTAAAGGCAACATGCTGTATGCAAAGTAAACCAATTGTGATTTTGTGAAAAATATTGTGGAAAAAAAAAACTAACTAATAAACTAATAAAAACTAATAAATAAATAAATAAGAAGAAGAAGAAGTTCATACAATCACACAACCTTTAAAATTTTCTTTTAAAAAAATGGCTCATAAAATGTCAAAATTTATGCCAAAATGTAGTCTGTATTTAGTTGAACTCAGATCTGAATCTTTTTTTATTATTATTATTTTATTTACTGTTTTATTTTTTAATAAACCTAAAAAAATTTTTGGAAATGTTAAAGGAAAATATACGTGAAACAGACTCCTGAAGTGTTTAATTCCTCTTATATCACAACAATTTGCCAACAGATATATATTTTTTTTATTTAAGAACAACACATTTTTATCCATTTATAGTTACATTTAATATTGTGGAATGTCTATGAGACAAGTTAGCTCCTGTTGCCACGTTATAGCAGCTATAAATAATCGTTCCTTGGCCAGTATTTTTTCACTCTTGAAATTATTAAGAGAAAAAATACAAACAAACAAACAAAGAAACAAAAACAGCAATGAAAACGCAAAGCAAAAAAAAAAAAAAAAAAAACAGCCTTCCCTTTGACTGTTGCAAAACACTGACACTGGAGACTCCTTCCAAAAAAATCATGAATAAACATTTCCTTAAAGAAATCTCTCAGCAATTACACTTTATGTACATGGAATGTCCACTATATAAATAAGCTGTTATTACTGTATTAAAAGATATCGAGCTACTGTCCAAGCTGTTGTTATAGAAGATGAATGAACACCTTCTGACCAATCAGAATCGAGCATTTAACACCGTCATCTTTAACAATAAAAAAAAAAAACGATACGTTAAGCAAACGATTAATCGTTGCTAGTCCACTTAGCGTACAGTTGGGGTCATAAGTTTCCATACGCCTTGCAGAATCTGCAAAATGTTAATAATTTAATAAAAAATATGAGATCATAAAAACTGCATTTTATTTTTTATTTAGTTCTGCCCTGAATAAGCTATTTCACATAGCAGATGTTTCCATACTGTATAGTCCACAAGACACAATAATAACTGTATATAATAATAATAATAATAATAATAATAATAATAATAATAATTTACACAAATGAACCAGTTCATAAGTTTCCATACGCTTGATTCTTAATACTGTGTGTGTTTCCTGATGATCAGCGACTGTTTTTATGTTTTGTGATAGTTGTTCACGAGTCTCTTGTTTGTCCTGAG
>CM040457.1:30553668-30646304 GCA_022758105.1 Pangasianodon gigas | reverse complement strand
AAAAAAAAAAAAAGTTCAGCATCTTGAAGACTGTGTCAGAAAACTTACACAAAAGTTACAGCTTTACCTCCAACACTGGAGACTTACACACCCAGAAAACTTGCACGTATTTTTATTAATAAATCATTTACGTGCCGCATCCGTCACACAAGTCCTGGTGATTGTTAATATAGAAGGGATCACGTACTAGAACGAGTGCATTAATATAAAACTGCTTTTACAGAAACATAAACACTTTCTGACCAATTAATCAATTAATCATGAATTAATGTGAATCATAATTTTAATCTTAATAAAGCACAGCACAGTGATTTGGTGTAAGAGTTTTGTGTAGTACATTACACACAACTAAGCTGAAAGGACTCACCGGACCGATGAATAAGTTGTTTGCTCGGGAATCCGCTCCGACTGAATTAAATAGTGATTCTCTGAATACTGAGCTCTTACTGAAGTCTATAAAAATGTTAGCATTGATTGGAGGTGATTGCCTATCACACTGAGTGCTCTATTTAGGGATTGACTGGGGCCGGACCTAATCAGACCCAAAATGCGCGCACACACACACACACACACACACACACACACACACACACAGTTTAACTACCTGCCTTGGGCTTATTAACATATAAATAAAGAGAAACCTTTAAAACTACAAACTGAGCTTTTTTGATCATGATATAACACACTTCTAAAAAACACACACACACACATAATTTTAAATTAATATTTAAACTTATTAATCTATCCTTGTTGGATATTTACATCAGTATGTGTTTAATAATAATAATAATAATAATAATAATAATAATATACCATTTTGCTGCAATGTAATTATTTATTAATTGATTAATTGTTATAATAATTTCATATTTTAAAAGAATTATCCTAATAGCAACCAGCCAAATGTCCCCACAACCATCACCTGTTCCTACCATTCTGGGGATATTTATGTCCCCATAAAGGCATGAAAACATGGCCACACACACAAACACACACACACACACACACACACACACACACACACACACACACACACAAACAGAGACATGCACACATATTTGACACACAAAAAGACAAATTTCACTGGCTTGGCTCATACTGATCAGGATAGACCTCCCAAACGGCACACACTCTCTCTCTCTCTCTCTCTCACACACACACACACACACGGATCAATCTGTGTTTCTTTGCATGTGCACGCTTCACACCTGACAAGAGCATCGAGACCACTCTCAGTAGTGAAGACAGATAGAGGAAAGCACGGAGAAACGGCATTTATTGGCCAGGTGCCAGCCAAACGAGTCGCTTCGCAGCTTTCACACACGCGTCGATACGCCGCCGTGAATTCCTCCTTTCTGCTCTTTTTTTTCAGCTTCAGGCGAATTGAAAGCCGGACAAGTAGAGCAGGGGGATGGGGGTGGGGGTGTCAATGAGCCCTCAGCCAGTGAGGACTGTGTGTGTGTGTGTGTGTTCTCTGAGAAGATGAAAGAGAACACTTGAGAGACAGAAAAGGAGAGAAGAAGAGGTGAAGTGCGAGACAGAAAGAGAATGAGACAGAACGGAGAGCTAAAAGGCCAAGACACTCCGAGAGTCAGATGAGGCACTGAATGTGTGTGTGTGTGTGTGTGTGAGAGAGAGAGAGAGAGAGAGAGAGAGAGAGAGAGAGAGAAGATACGTTTGATTTACATTGCCATCACCTCTTTCATCCAACACACTATTCAACATCCGTCATCATTCCACTTTTCCTTTCAACATTTATTTCTACTTTTCCTCTCGTTCCCTTCCTCTCTGTCTTCCTCCATCCCTCGTTCCCTTCCTCTCTTTTCTTCCACGCTTTTACTTACTTGAATGCAGTTGTAAAATTTTGTGTCATTGTTGGAAACAAAACAGTGTGTAAATCTTTGAACACCTGTAATTTTTAAAAATAATTATATATCTATATTTTAAATCATTAAATAAATATTGTTCTTTAAGTTGTTTGGTCATTTTATAGCTCTGTTTGTTAGTAAATTCTTTTTCTCCAATCATCCAAGGTTTATATAATGGATATGCATGCTTTCTCGCTTGTTTATTTGTTTGTTTGTTTGTTTGTTTATTCCTTAATTTCTTCTACCATTGACCAAACGCTATGACACACATAGCACTGTATGTTTTTACTTTTTGCATTAACTGTTGTCATTTTTTATGAAGTCACATTTTAAATAACATGGATAAATAATGATAGAAATAATTTAGCTTTTTTTTGGAAGGAGTCTCCAGTGTCAGCGAATTGTAACGATCAGATGTAAAGCTGTTTTAAGATTTCAAGACAGAGATCTTTGCACTTTACGGTTTCTCAATAACATGATAAGGTCTATTTATTTATTTAGGTTATTACATTCAAGAGAAAAAAAAAAAGCAACTGGTGCAGGAACTAAACTGTATAACAGCACACCTCATTGTGTTTTATCCTGAAGGCATGTTTGTACATTTTATCTTTAACAACAAATCAGAGGGTTCCCCAAGGGTTCTTCAAATATTTAAGGGTTCCTAGCTTCCTGAACGTGTTTGTCTTTGTAAGCGAAACTGTCTGATGTAGGTGTTTGCAGAGTTTCTCCAGAGGGACAATATGAAATCCTCTTAAGGTGCTAGATGAAACCGTTTCTTGGCCAAAATCTTTTGCCTAAATGTGACCCCCAAATCTTCCAGAGCAAATATCTTCCCAGTTATGTTTAGAAAAGTGGTTTCTCAACAGAGATGGTTAATGGATTTAGCTTTCTAAAGGGGTTCTACTTGGAACCTTTGGCGAAACGGAAACCTTCTGTGGTAGTTTTATGTAGGACCTATAAGAGTTCCTGCAAAGGGAAAACCAAAGAATCCTAGGCAGAAGCGGCTAGATTTAAACTTTTGTTTTAAGAGTACAGTAGCTGTTCTCGTGATGTGTTGCTACATGTCAAAAGCCTGTAACTTGGGGGAAATAATTAAGGACTATCAGGAGTAGCTGCAAAAATAGCCAGAAATATGCATGTTAGGGTTTTTCCAAGCTGTCAGATAACCTCCAGAGCAAATAATATTTGCAATGAAGGCATTTATTTTGTTAGTGATGGAATTTTTTTGACATTCTTTTTGCAGATCAAGTCTCAGATGATGATGATTCACAAATGAATCATTTGCAAACACAATTGTGAATCATCATGACATCAATGAATGTAACCTTAGTTTCCATCCATGAAAATATATGCAAAGAGAATACAGTTGCTATAGAGACATGTCATATTTCATAAACCAACTCTGGTTAGTTACTCTTGGGCAATTTGTATAATGAATCTTTTCAGTCACCCAGGGTATTTTAAAAACTCCATTAAACTCTGGGAAAAAGTTTCCATCAAGCCAAGCTTTCTTTGCTTGGTCTTTGAGAGAACCCTCGAGGCTTGTATGTAGAACCCTACAACATAGGGTTTCCATTTCAAAACAGGTACCAAGTAGATCTGTTAAAATTCCAAGGAACTCTTCAGGAACATTGTTTCTAAAGTAAAGTCGTCAAGTAAAGATGACTCAAGACAAATCACCACTGAGGAGCAACTGAGGAGCTTTGCCAGAGATTTCCTGCCAGTAGAAGTCTTAGAACTCTCTTTAGACAAACTCTTAATAGGAGAAATGTCTTCAAACTTACAACGCTTCTGAGTCCACTTACTACTGACTTCATTTCTGGTAGATGGCCTTATCAAGTGCTTTGTAGTCTATGTCAAAAGAATATCCTCCTGTACACAGGGTGTATGAATACCATCCAGCTAAAATGCACTTTGATAGGAGTTAGTACAATGACTTGGTACAGCCACAAAAAAGTCAAGGGTTTTTTAAATTAGTGCTCATTAAAAAGTGCTTGGTGAAAAGGTAGTTCTTCATTCTCTGTTTATCACTATTCAAACTGTCAAGGGGACAGAGAACAGTCTTGAACCTTGAGGGATGGGGGGACAAGTCGAGTTCTGCTATAGGGTCTAAGGGAATGTGGTGCAGTGCAGGGTTTGATAAGTGCCTTTAGGTAGGTGGGGGGTCTGTTTATGGCTTTGTATGCAAGTATATAAATAAGTGACTTAAATAAGCCAGGAAGCAAGTGGAGGGATTGCAGCAGTTGAGTACCATTGCCCAACATACTGTAGCTGCTGAAAAACTACGACACTGTAGTGTTTATTTTTATGGTGGTGGGAATTGGCAGGTGGCCAGATTCTGGAGAAAAATGGGGGAACTGATTTTTGCTAGATTAGGGGTGTTGGATGGAGCTATTGAGCTAATCTCCATATGGCACTACATTTACAGAAGCAAGGTTGAAATTCCAGGATGCCCAGACTAGTGGACTGTGACTCTGCCAATCCTCACTAACAAGCCCCTCTCCCAGCTCAAACACCTCCCAGTGGAGAAGCATACTATGTTGTGAGAATTCACAGCTTTGATGTACTTGTCTAGCACACAGGAAGTTCATATTGGCATGCTGCACTGCATTCAAACATTAAAATTTTTTTGCTAGTCTCCGAGCTACCAGATGGTGAGCACACATCAGACTGCTTCTTTCCTTTCTTTCTACAGTTCTGTTTCCCTGAGAAGCAATTAAAATCTGCCAGTTGAATGCTAACGATGTGGGAGAGTGTGTCTAACTCCTGCGAGCCTACCCAGTGGGCCTGGCGAAATGTTAGTGCTATTTCCATACCCCCTACTTCCCTATATCCGGGCTACCCCCCTTTGATTTTGACAAATTTGTATACTGGCTTTGGTGCTGCTGGAGGTCTACAGCTTTGTCGCATTTATTCTCAACTTCGCCTTTTAAAATTGAGGTTCTCCTGAAGACTTTTGCTGACTCAGCTGTGTTCTATTAGAGTTGGAGCTAATCTTGATGGGGCACTGCATCTACAGAAGCCGGGTTGCACTAGGACAGGGGTATTCAACTAGAATTTGTAAAGATCAAACATGAATTTCCTTGCTTATAAAGGTCCAAATAACTTCCTAAGAACTAATGTCTTAAGCCACATAGCTGATCTTTGTTCCGATGAGCTGCTTTCCGCTAGATAATTTACCTAAATACATGTGATTAGATAAACCGGAACAGTGGATTGCTAAAGAAGCTGAGCTAGTTCATGTTTAGAAATCTAAAGTCACTGATCTACGGTCCAATTTTTTTCATATGTTTATCAGCTCGCCTTCAGTAAGTACTCAGTTCAGTCTGCTGAAATACTTTGATGTTTCAAATCTCAGAGTTTGTGAGAAGCATAAGAATGATGTATCTATTGGGAAACCTAGTATAGATTAACATGTCTTTATAATCAAGAGCGAAGTCCTCCGGAAGACCTTCAAGTCTGTCTTATCTAAAGGAAGAAAATATTCTTTGTTAGTGCAGTGCTGTTAAAGGGGAGCATCTGGTCCATGCCTTGGGTTAGACCTGATATTTAATGATGATGAAGCTGTATGTAAAACAGATGCACATTTGTATGCTAATTATCCCTAGAACCTGAGGAAAACAAAACATTAAAGTGTTGGATGGCTTTCATACCTCTAACATTATACATATTTGCCTCAATTAGATTGCCTCTACTCCGAGTTTCTTGGTAATAACCAATCTGGCTTTAGGAACTTAGAAATTGGCATGCAAGTTCATTGTCTGGGAAACTTTGAACAGCATGGTGGCATTTCTCATCAGCCAGAACTATGCTTGTGTAGCACTTTTGTTCATCTGTGTCGAAAGGAAAGGTGCCAGTGCTGGAAAGTGAGAAGCATTGCCTTCAGAGTACAATGGGCAGAATGAGACTGCCAAATGGTTTCACAAATTGGAGTGAGAGGCTTTGTTCTACTGCTATGTCTGAAGTCTTTCAAATCCTAGTCTACTACCAACAGAAGACACAGAGACACACACTTAGCGTGATCATGCTAATGGTATAATGGACTTCTCATTCTCTTAATGTGATGGATTGGCCTATGACCCGTGTGAACGTTAAAACAGCCCTCGGGTATCGTAACTGTGTATCTTTACATGGCTAGTCTTTCATAGCCACGAGACGTGATGTACAAAGAGGAAAGTATGGCAAGTTGCCAACTACACACAACCAGGCCTGTTCTTACAAGTGAATAAAGAGTGAGCATTAAACACTTTAATGGAAAAATCCACCCTGAACAACTTATCTACGAAATTAACGTGTTGGCCTTCAAGATTTATTTTGGAACAATATATTGAGTTGACTTTTTTTAGTTTAAAAATTGATTGTCTAAATATTGCTTTGTTTTCACTTTGACTAACAGTTTCTTACATTACTCACAATGCTGCTGATGCAGCGGGGCTTTAGTCCGTTAGTCTGCTTTCCAAAGCCTTAGCTTTCATGCTAATGCCGCCTTCGATGCCATTGCCGAGCCATTCCCGAGCTGAGTCTCTGCTGTAATTAAACTCAAGAAATATTTCAATATAAACATATTTCATGCATTTCAGGGTGGAGCATTGTACATGGTACAGAAAGGTTTTTTGATTTTTTAATGGTGCTTTTTACAAAGTCTGATGTCTGAGTCATGTTTTTGTCCTAACCTTAGGGAAAGAGATTTTTTTTTGAAACACTCCCATCACTGTTTTGATCTTCCATTCTCATTACTTGTCAGCAGCTGGTCTGAGCTGGCTAACCGGAGAGCACTGCTTTGATTTACATGGTCATTTGAAAAAGAACTCCTGTAGTTCTTCGTTGCTGTTCTGCATGTATAGCTCTTCTGCAGGGCTTAGCAAATGAGATTTTTATTGCTAGTCTTGCATACGTGAGCATCCCGGTCAGCCTGCTGCGGTTGAGTGTCCTTATTAATTGGCCGGTAGTGAATCAAACTAGTAAAAACCTGCCCTCATGCGCTGGCCTCCCTATCTCATTATCGCCTTCCGCGTCCACAATTACCCTAATGAATAGGCACCAAATTGAATGTTTTCCCCTTGCACCCTTTGGAGACATGGCCGTGCATTTGTCCGACATCTCCATTTAATCTCGCTTCCTTCTCTAATAATGACTTTGGAATGAATCTTCTTCTCTTTTTTTTAAGTAGTGTGCACTGGATAGCGTCCAGGTCTACTTTATTAGCGGGAGAGAGAGAAGCTAAGAGATGAAAGATTATAAGTAAATGAAAAAGGAAGAAGACAAGGCACGGACTATAGATTTCACTTTCGCTCGAGCTGTTATTATATGATAAGCACGTCATATAGCTAAGCCCCTGTAGTCTTTTAATGCTAGCAGCTCCTTCTGATTGCTGTTAACATCACGGGCCACTCAGGACGAATAAAGCCATTTGCTACGACCCGGCTCTGACACAGGCAAGTGTTCCAAATCAGCGAATCTGCCCTAAAGGCCTGTCGTCGGTACAAATCATTGCCTCCGTCAGCCACCATGACTAAAGCATTACAGCTTTCCGAAAATGTGGAGCCGGAGATAGGCTCGCTCTTGCAATGTCATGTCCTCTGTCTTTCTCTCTGGACATCTCTCTCACACTGTAACACTAATTGGCACACGGGCGCTATGTTCTCGCTATGCTATGTTCTGTATTGTAGTAATTTGATTAGTGAGAGCTGACCGGACAATTTTACGTCATTTTGAAAGCCTTTAGTAATGTGCTTAGAGATCATATGAAAGTCTAAAGAAAATATGCACCATATTCTACACCATCTGCGTCTGCATAAAAATGGAATAATAAAAACGCTGCATATCAGCCGAGCTCCTGGTGGCTTTGTTTGCCCGAGTTGGCATTTATCTCAAGGTCACTACTTTATTGGTGAAAGGGGAAGCGTCTCTTTTTAAAGCCGCACCAAACACCAGGTAATCAAATCGGACAATTAGGCATTATCGGTGGATGTGGTGTTGCATCATGCCCTTTCAAGAGATCGTCTTTCATGCCTTTCAGCAGACAGGATATAAAGCCAGGTTTTAACTCATTGAGGTGGACGTGGACATCAGGGGGACAGGGTTGCAGAGATCATAAGCGGAAATCTGTAATTTGAGTGATGGTGATAATAAAGCAGTGTAGAAGGGATGGAAGGTTCGTTCTGAGAAATTCTTCCCTCAAAAAAGTTAACAGTGTCTTCATTTGTCTGAATCTGTATTGATTACGCTTATTAGTGACTATTCATGATCTTAGTATTTTTGAAGGAAGTCTTCATTCAAGGTTTATGCCATTCTAGCTACATTAAATACTTTTTTACATTATCCATATTAGGGATATCACAATTCTGAATCCCAAGATCATATGACAGGGGAACTAGATAGTAGGAATTACTAAACTGGGGGAAATGGGATTTTTAAAAAAAAGCAAAACAAATTTAGATGGCTAAATTTCTTATATTGGGAGAAATGGTTAATTATTTTTTTGTCTTCGCTAATGGACTAATAAAGATAAATCAGTATTTACATGGGGAAAGTTCCTGGTATTCAGAGTCGGGTTACACAGCTGCATGAATAGTCCTAGTTGTAATTATCACATTAATCACTGTAAATATGGTTTAAACTAATAACATGGCTTCCACCCCTATTAGTTGGCAGAATATAAAATAGCACTTGATCCAGCACATTCTAGTATTTTTCAACGTATATATATATATATCGTGCGCTAATATTTAATTGTGTGCACAATTTAATAAAGCCACAAGATACTAAATTGAGGTCATGAAATCGCAATGTGTGTGTGGGATGTAGGTTATTTGATCACACTATTAGTTCATTATTTTGAGTTAATAAAGCCATAAATTCAATTTGCTTTCCTGTAAAGAAAACATGCTCATGGCTTGAAGGATAAGCTGACCAAGCACGCATCTGCTTTAATTTAATTCATAATTGTATCCATAAGAATTTCAATCATTGTGATAGGCAGGGTTAATTTTGATGTCTTCCATGCAAAAAAAGCCTTTTCATGCACTTTAAAGGGAATAGTATTGGCATATTTATGCACTTAATATTGGTCTTGAGTGGTATTTTTTGAGTTTTTACATGGTTCATTATTCAATAAAATTGTTCAAGCTCACCATTTTAAAACATTCAAACATTTTTAGCAAGCCTTTGGATGTCAATGTCAAATATAAAGAAGTATTATATGTAGGTTTTCAAGGCCACTATTTTGAATCCTCCAAGTCCAAAATAATGTGATTAAAATCTAATATCTGTCTACCTTCTACTGTCATTTATTTAGCAAGTAGTTTTCACTGAGGATGGAAATTCTGGTTAAGAACTGCTAAGTTTCCCAGGAGGCTTATTATCCCTCCATTTTCAACTGAGCCTTGTACATCACATCAAAGTGTTTCTGATGATCCATTAATTCATGAGTGCAATGGACTCCAGCTCGGTTACCAGTCGTGACAGTCGTCCACTGTAAAACAAGATTGACTGTACTCTATATATGAAATGAGTTCCATTACAAGATGATCTTGGTGGAGTCCATGATCCGTAAGGAGCAGTGTGGAAAGGGCAGCGCTAGTCATGGGAATATCCGAAACCATTTTTTGCCCTAATTGAGAGCCAGATCAAGACAGCTGGCAAGGACATCAGGCTGGGGAGCTTTTAATGGAGATGAATGCAGTGCCAGCAGGAGATACCCTGACCCTCCCTCATGTTTCTACTGTCCATTTTTATGCCTCCTCTGCAACACACTCACCACTATATCAGTTTCTGCTTCCATGGTAAGCATTCTTTTATTGACCAATAAAACCCTGCTTGTCCGGTGAAGTATATCGAAAGACGAATCGTTCCATCATGCCATTTTGTATCTATCAGCACTGGTTTCTCAGAGTTCTGGTCTTTATATCTGAAGAGTCCTCTCAGTCTTTCTTTGAACATCCATTGGATCCATATTCCCAAAGTACCCATTGATTGTAAAACCATAGTTAAACCATAATAGCCATGGTAAACCCATAGGCAAACCAAATTAGCCATGGTAAAACCATTGTTAAACCATAATAGCTCTTTCAAAATCATGGTTAAACCATAGATACCACAGCAAAACCATAGTTAACCCAAAGTATCCATTGTAAAATCATAGTTAAACTACAGTACCATGATAAAACCATAGGTAAACCAAATTAGCCATGGTAAAACCATAGTTAAACCATAGTAGCTATTTCAAAATCATGGTTAAACCATAGATACCACAGCGAAACCATAGTTAAACTAAAGTAGCCATTGTAAAATCATAGTTAAACCACATTAGACATGATAAAACCATAGTTAATCCATAATAGCCATGGTAAACCCATAGTAGTCATGGTGAAATCATGGTAAAACCATAGTTAAACCAAAGTAGCAAGGGTAACGGCATAGTAAACCTGTAGTAGTCATGGTAAAACCATAGTAGCCTGATTCTGCTCTCTCTTTCAGGTCTTTTTTCTCTCATGTAAATGATATTCTGCATTGGGACAAGAAAATAGAGGGACAGAGCAAGTAGAGAAATGGGAAGAGATTACCAGCGGACGAAGGGAGAGGCAGAGATGAGGAAAGAAAAGTTAAAGGAGATATAGGAAGCATGTGGGTTAGAAAAAAAAACCCCTACAGAAACATAGGGTAGCATGCTGAGGTAACAGTAGGGGCGAGTTCCCCAGGAGAAAAAGACACAGCGGTTGCATGAAAAATAACTCTCGACTGACAGCATGTTGCAGGGAGAAAACTAAATTGATATGCAAATGGGGTTTGCACGGCTCTGAGAGAAGGAGAGAGTGAGAGAGGAGATCTGAATTCTGCTGAAGCCTAGATCTGTTGGCAGGAATTGTGAGACAGAACGTTCCAGAGTGCACACACACACACACACACACACACGGCTCAAGGAGAAGGCAAGGGGTATATGAGCAATACTGGCGTGATGGTGTATGGGAATGATGGTATTCCTTGATTAGGAAACCCAAACTTGGTACACTTCTCGCATTCATTGTGCAGCATGTTCTTTGAAATATGATGCAGTATTTTTAAAACAGCGTGGCCTGTTAACTTCTCAATATCACACAACATTAAATGGAAGTATAAACAGACACAAAATATGACTTTTTAATAAAAAATTGTTAGAGTTGGCAAATTGCTATGGAATTATGTGAAATAAAACACTTTGGAACATGCTGTTATGGGAAAATAATCAACGTTAGGATGGTAACAGTATCAAGTCACATCCCACCACCTTGTCATTGATTATTTACCTATGACAGCACACTTCATTGTGTTTAATTATTAATTATCTTTGAAAATGCACTTTTGTAAACCTAAAAAGGGTGAGGTTTAGCAGTCCATTTAATTCCTTTAATTTATATATATTCATTCAGAAATCATTCTTGTTTTTGTATAAATTTTAGCTCCGCAAATTGTGATCTGAGATTGCTTTATGTCTGTTTAGGAAGATTTCTGTCAGATTTCTTTTCAGGGACAGTTCCAGCGTTTCAGATGGTTAGTTTGTCAATAATGAGGAGAAGGAGGAGAAATAGAGCTGTGCCATGGTTGGAATGTTCCGGATACGGCTAGCTAGCCGGAGTGTCGCTTTGATACACACACACCCCAATGCGCTAGAACTCAACTCCAGTTTGATACTGATTTTATTTGACTGATTCAAACACCAGCTGGAAATCATGTAAACATGACTAATTGGCTGGACAGATGGATCCCCTTGAGTGTTTGTCTGTGTATGTGTGTGTGTGTGTGTGTGTGTGTGTGTAGGACAAAGTCAGTCTCAAGATGTGTAAACTAGAAAATACACATTCTTGTGTTTTGAAAAAAATAACATTCTTTGGCTTTTGATGGACACACACACAAACACACACACACACACACACACACACAAACACACACAAACAGTTATAATGGTAACGTAAAAACTTCTAGATTCATTGTGTTGCATGCATTTGTGCGTGTTTAGCACTGGGACTGAATACATTTCCATAGTAATTATTCACGTTCAGATTTCACGCTGTTAGTAAACAATGTCATGATTAATTCCGTACCTGTCGAGGAGATGGTAATCTCTGGTTCAATCGTCTCCTGTTTTCCCCTTCGTTTTCTTGTTCTCCTTCACTCGTGAGTGATTTATACGCTTTAAATTAGGATGAACATATGCTGAGAGGAACATGTTCAAGTCGAGCAAACGGAATTACGGGAAAGAGCAATTTCAAACCCAAGAGCCAAACTCTTAGTGCAAACAAGGGCTGGGTTATAAAACAAATAACACTTTGGATATTTTCATTTCGTTCCTATTTTCATGTTATAAAAAAAAAATAATAAAAATTCCTGAATGTCACTTAGTTGTACTGCATTTCAGTAACACTACCGCGTTTTCTACCGAGAGCTGTTCCATTTTATCAGTTATTAAAACCTGATACAACTCCGTTCAAGGATCCATTATTTAAAACTGAGGCAAATCATGTCAGAAAATGTCACACGTTATAAAATATCTCAATGTTTTGCTCACTATGGGGTTGTATTCAGACCCGGCGACTTATTTTTAAATGTTACGTCAATATTTATGTGGGGAAAGTTCCTTGTATTCAGAACCGGGTTACGCAGGTCATTTTTTTTGCAGCTCATTCAGATTATTAAAATTACCACTGAATGCCTTCGAAGTTGCCAGTTTTTTTTTTTTTTTGAGTAGAAATTAATGTAACAAAGTGGATACAGTGTGCACTTTACATGAGGCAGTATTATTGAGCTCAAGCCAGCGTTTTTTTTTTTCTTCTGTACAAAAAACGTCTAGCATGAATGCAACCTTATACAACCGGTGCTATAGTCACACCAGAGAGGACATCATGTTGCTATTCTTGTTGCTTTTATTTTTCACTCGTCCATGCACTGTAGTCTGTAATAATTATCTTCTGCATAATAAAAATCAATACGATTAAATTGTACCATTCACGTTAGTCTACAACATGAAAAAAAAAATAATTGGGGAACCGAAAAGATGAGAAATGGAGAAGAACAATAAGCTGATATCTGCCATAGGCTATAATCAACACAGAGTTTAGGCATGACATCCATCTTTTTTTTTAATTATTGCCTGCTGGGAGCTTAGGCTATGAAGATTACTAATGAAAATTAAATTCAATATTTTTGTTGATGGAGAGCATGCTTTTTAGCTATTTTTTTTTCAGCAGCCCTGCCAACATAAGGACAGAGAAAGTAGACTTTTTTTTGCCAAGTTCTCTACTGAGAACCTCTAATTCCTCCCAAATGTTATGATGTTAATTGTTAATTTTTATATTTGTGTTCACCAGAATAATAATGAAAAAGAGTGTGAACTCTTGTTTTTGCTCATTGACATGGTTAAACTCCTGTATTGTTTATAATTATAATAAATAAAAGTGCTTCAAAAGGAAGTAAAAAAGATAATAAGTAGGGACATAACGATGTCTCTTCTGCTGTAGCCCATCCCCCTCAACATGTTGTGCAACATGTACATTTTGAGATGCTTTTCTGTTTACCACAGTTGTAAAGAGTTGTCTCTTATCAACAAGGAGTTTTCATCCCCAGAACTGCGGCTCACTGGATGTTTTTAGTTTTTCAGGTCATTCTGTGTAAACTCTAGAGACTATCGTGCTTAAAAATCTCAGGAGGTCAGCAGTTTCTGAAATACTCAAACCAACAAATGTTACCAACAAATCATGCCAAGACACTGAGATCCCATTTTCCCCCATTCTGATGTTAACTACTGAACATTAACTAAAGTTCTTGACGTGTGTCTGCATGATTTTATGCATTGCACTGCTGCCACATTTGATTTGATAATTACATAAATGAGCAGGAGTATAGGTGTTCGTACTAACATGGCCTGTGAGTGTGTATGTGTATGCAGGATTGTACCTCATTTCACAAGCTTTGAAACAATCCCATCTCTCTGGTGCTGTAAAATGTTTATTCTATCACTAAAATCGCTTTTTTATATCGTGTTGCAGACACTGCGGCTATATCAAGGCGAAACAAGATCCCGACGAGGAGAAGATGCAATTTCAGCATGGCAGAGGTAAAACTTGTTCCTTTGATGGACTGTCAAAAGAACGGTCGTATTTAGAGACAACCTCAGTGTTAAAAAATATATAGGTGCTCCACTGATTTTTGTGGAATTGTGTGGCGTTTACAGTTTTTTTTTTTTTTTTAGGAAACCATTTGCAATTACGACTTAGTTGTGTCTCAGCTTATAAAAAAAATCTAAACATGTCATGTAAATGTCTACTAGTAGTAAGTCAAGACGAGTTTACCCTTCATCTAAGTGTATGAAGGCCTAATGTATTAATCACAGAAACGACAGGAATTTCTCAGGAACTGCTGTTTCGACATTTAATCGACACAGTGACATGTAAATGATAGATGACTAATTGCTTGCCATTATTGCAGTCAAATTGCCAGGAAGTAGGACCTACATTCATCCACATACCTACGAGGACCCAAATCAAGCCATTCGCGATTTTGCTAAGGAAATTGACGCCTCCAGCATCCGCATAGAGAGGGTCATTGGTGCCGGTGAGTCATATAAACCACTTAGATGTGTACAATGTTTATATTTACATTCATTTGGCAATGCTGTTATTTGTGTTGACACACATTGCCTCTGGCCATCATTGATAAGATGATGAGCTAAACATACAGATCAGCTACAGTTAGTTAAAAAACCACACACACACACACACACAAAACAGTGTTTTGCAATGACCTTCTCAGTCTCCACAAGTTCACACGAACAAACCTAAGAATATAAAGGAAAATGTTCTGCAAGATCCTCTATGACTGTCTCCAACCTTCCTGTCCTGGCATTACAGGAAAATACAAAGAAATGTTGTTCTCTCTAGGGGAGGGATTGCAAAATACTACTTGTAAGGGTGCTGATCATTTTTAATAATATAAAATTGCACGATTTAAAAAAAAAACTTAGTGTTAATAAAAAAGCATGTTTAAACAAAATTATACAATGTCCCTGTTTGTTTGGAACAAATCACCTATCACTTATTTCTTGGTACCCTTTTATATATTGCTCATTTTCATGAAGGGTGCCAATAGTTTTGGAGGACACGGTATGTGTAGAAACTCTGGTTGGGAAACAATGGTACTGTTGTGTTAGCTGGCCTTTTTTAATTGCTATTTTGTTTTCTATTGAATGTCCCCAAGGCGTTCTGGGAAGCCACTAAAACAGGAAAAAACTAAATTTGCTGCTGAAAGAATTTTTATAACGCGCTCAACACAGTGTCACTATATTTCAGAGATTCGTAGCAAAACCTCTGCTGGGTATCAGTAATAATAATTGACAATATATTTTCTATTTTAACATTTAATAATATTTAGACACACAAGCTTAAGCTATGATCCTCCCACCACCATGTTTCACAGATAAGGTCATGTGCTTTGTATCTTGAACAATCCCCTTTTAATCCAAGCTTTTCCCATTCCGTCCTTCTGGTACAGGCTAGTTTGCACTTCCTTTGACTTGGTCCAAGGTGTCATACCACATTTAGCAAACCAGTATTGACATTTCTTAATTTTTCATATTCAGAGTCAACAGGAACGCAGTATCACGTTGCAATATCAATAACGCAATATCTGGAATTGGCCACTTTTTCATATCTTTGTCCTTCAATGTGTTTACACTCCATGTGAGGTTTTTCCACATATGCCACACAAGGCCTCATGGAATGTAAAATTACCATACATTATGTGACTCATGAGACATTACAGTTTCAATATTGTATGCCAGTTAGACTAAAGATAATAATGTAGGTGGCAGAGAATAAAATGACCTGGATGTCTGGAGTAATTCCAAGCATTTCATTGAAATATGTTATTTAAGCCCCATATAACTGCTAAAAACAGTAACCATAAGTGTTCTTGTGATAATGTTTACATGCATAAACATGTGCCATGCTGTCTTTCGGTGAAAAAGCTAATTTAACAGCAAAGCCATTCAGTTCCAAGAAGATACAACAACATGCACATACTCCATGTCAGCATATTAACCTACATGAGTCATTGTAAGATTTGCTTCTCTGGGTCTTGCTTTCAAACTAAAGTGCCTCTAAAGAAAATATTTCAAGACACAAATGCAGTCATTAAACTACTATGCCAAAGACTGAGTTGTTTAATTACAGCATGTCTGTATCCACTTATCCTCACACACAAAGGACTGCCACTGCTTTGTGAAATATCAACCCCCCAGAGTGCGTACTGGCTCGCAGTGCAAGGTTTAGAAAACTCCTTTATAGCTCAGTTTAATAGGTCTGGGTCATACTTACAGTGACATATACAGTAACAAATAATCTTACTCACTTGTGCAGTGATGCCCCCCCCATTTCAGGAGGCTTTAAGGGGAAATAACTGGGTAAAATTTTTAGGAAAAAACCTGTCATGTTTAGGGCTCCTTGCGATCATGAGATCGCAAGTTCATATCCCAACAATGCCACATTCTGGCTACAATCACAGCAGCACTAGCCAATCGTGGGAATCTGTCAGTTCATGTATGCTGAAGAGAGTAGATAGAGCTTTCCTTTTATTGTGTGATGCTGTATAAGTTCAAAAAAGATGTGTTTAACTGACTTCACGTGTTTCGGAGGAAGTATGTTAGCCTTCACTCACCCCAGTTAGTAGCTGTCATATGATAGGGGAGAGCTGGCTGGTGAGTGGTAATTGGCAACCAAATTGGGGAGTAAATAGGGGAAAAACTGTCATGTTTAGTACTTCTCTGTACTTCCTAGTAAGGTTGAGGTCAGATTTGTCAGTTAATTTGTCCAGTTAACAACCTTCCACTCTTGGACCTTTAAAAAACTCCATAGCTGCTTTAGTGGTATGTTTGAGGCCATAGCTCTGCCAAAAACAGAAGCACTAAACTTCATCAAGTTTAGCATTTGGTTGGATCTGTACAAAGTTCAAAGAGATCCAAAAAGAGACAGTGCCGGGAACCAGTCCAAAGTATATGAAACTATAAACTTGGGAAAAGACCACAAAGGAATGAAGTCTTGGCAAGGATACATAGAGTTGGTACATCAAAATGTGACTAGGGACATAGTAGTACTTAAATAGGCAATCATACAAGTGAAAAAGTCCCAAATTGTGTTAAGAGTCAGGGCATTGTGAACATAGGTGGTGGTCAGGTTGGTTGTACATCAGGGGCAAGGATCTTTGGTTCTTCCTGCCTCTGCCACCAAGAACATTTTTTTTTATTAAAGACAAGTTCCATTGGTAGCCATACAAAGCCAAGCTATGATACTACCACCACCATGTTTCAGCATGCTTTGGCTCTTAAAGAGTACCTTTTTAATCCACACTTTTCCTATTCCATCTTTCAGGTACAAGTTTGCACCTCTTTTGACTTGATCCCAGATGTCAAACAGTTCTCTTATTCAACAGCTAACAGCCAATGTCATATAGATGTAGCCATCGTCTACTAAACGTTGATGTTTTATGAATTAATTTTATTGTTATGGTGTAATTTTTAACCAGTGTAGTAGAGTGCAGAGTTAAATCAGTAGAGCTGAATTACTTATAAATCCAAATCTACCCAGCAAATAGTCACCTGCGGAGCAAATATTGCCCTGTTCTACACTTTTCTACACAAATCAGCACTAACGCTTTGCACTCTACTCCTAAGGGGAATTTGGTGAGGTGTGTAGCGGCCGTCTGAAGCTGCCAAGCAAGCGAGAGATCTATGTGGCCATCAAGAGTCTGAAAGCTGGTTACACAGAGAAGCAGAGGCGTGATTTCCTGAGCGAGGCGAGCATCATGGGCCAGTTCGATCACCCAAACATCATCCGGCTGGAGGGGGTTGTCACCAAATGTGAGTGATTTACACATCATTTGTTTCAAGAGTCATTAAAGATTGTTGTCTATGTTGCATTAGTGAACCAGTCTAATGGTGCTAATTGTGATTAAGCTCAAGTTGATGTGTTTGTTTTCATGGCGCTAATGTGGCACATCTTTATCTGAAAAATGCTTGAGAAAGATTTTTTTATTTCCTAAGAGTGTATGGTGCAGGTTTGTGCCTCATTTAATTCTTTTGTTAACTTTCAGCTTAGTGAACTTTCTTTCGAATGTATGCGTGACTAAATTGGGGAAAGCGCTTGATCTATTTTTTTCTGCTGTCAAACCCCGGATATGAAGGCATGCATAATGAATGAGTAGGCTTACGTGGGAATGCTGGTGTTTTTTTTTTTCCTGTATCCATTTCCACCTACAAAAGATGCATGCATATGTATGACCGCATTAATGCGATTAATTAAATAGTTAATTGCATGTGTTTTCAGTGTCATAAATATTCAGCGCTGAAGTCTCTCACCATTCCGTATTAATTTTTCTTCCTTCACGCTCTCTCTCTTTCTCTCGTTCCACACTCTAATGCGGAATGCAAATCCTGACCTTTCGTTAGCACGGGTTTGCGCCGCTTGCAGAACTATTAGCTACGTAAATCAGGTTTGCTTTTCATTAACGAAAGGCACATGCTAGGAAGAAATTTCTGCATTTAACATTTTATGGAAGGAATTTAGAGCGTGTGGCAAGAAGTTTAGGCTGTATTAAACATTCACAAGTTTACAGAAGCTTTTTTTAAGAATCGTTAAAAGCATGAATGAGTGAAGCAAGATGAGCTAAATGTGGAGAACACTGATATCCTAGTGCATTAAAAATCACACGTGAAGTTGAATTTCACCTTGTTGTCCCATCGTAGAAGTTGCAAATGAAGACAAGTAAACGCACGTGACATCAGGTGAATAATATGTGATCAGGTGTGTAAAAGAATTATTCATGTGAAAAAAATTCATTTGAAAAACGATGCACGCTGTTTTTTCCTCAGGCTAACACACTAGCTCACTAGCATTCCAACATATTAGATTCAATCCAGGTTAAAGAAATCAGCGCTGCCATTGGGAAGTTACATATCTACAGATACGACAACGTCCTAGTGTTTAGTCTAGTGAGGAACGCAGGATTCAAAAACACGTCTAGGACTACAGAGAGCTGCGTGACTCTGACAGCACAACAAAAAACAGCAGAATTTAAAACATAAAAAAAAACAGCTCAGTGAAAGACTGACCAGAGAGCTAATGTTTAATTAGCCATGTTTAATTCTGTTTCATTTGAATGCACAGCTTTTGCTTGGTTATATGATCCTAAGAGTCTGAATGGATCACACAAAGACTGTTTCATTTATTTATAATGTTGAATGTTTTAATCAATTGAAAATGGAAACCTAGAGCACATATTCAGGCAATGCTTATTTCTGATGTATCGAAAAAGGAATCATATAGAGACACCACCAACTAGTATCGTATCGTATTTGAATTTTGTGTATCGTTTGAAAATTGATAAATGATGTGTAAAAATCACACATGAAAATAAATGAATTATGAAAAAAAAATCATGTAAATTAAATGAAATAAAACCAACCACATGCACCACATGTGAAAAAAAGTGTGAAAAATATCTATTTTTTATCTCTATAATGTTCAGAATGTGAAAATCTGTTTAAAAAATGGATATACTGTAGATATATAGATATAGCATAAATATATAGGAATGTAAGGATGTAGGTGGATGTGTATATATCAGGAGAACGTGAATACACACATGTGATATACAGGAAAAGCAATTTCACACATCACAAGTCATTTGGCCAGAGGCTGGAAGATAGAGGTGAGAGAGAAAGAAAGACAGCATGAGCTCAATGTAAATACTCCATGAGTTAAAACAGTAGTGTGAATAGTTTTTAAAAAATATAATAATAATAATAATGACAAAAATTCTCCATGGTCAGTGTTTGCTTAGAAACTCAAAAGAAAAAAAAGACACAATAATGATTTCAGGGAGAAAAATTATGCTAATGTATGAGAATTTTAGGCATAACCACGGAAGCCCAATTCCGTGTGTGTGTTTTTCCTCAGAGCTCTGCATATTGCGCATCCCCAATCACCACTCTTTCAGCAGAATAACGCTTTAAACCAGCGCTCCTGCTCTGATTGCCCCCCATTCTTATGCAGATTGCTGCGACGTTAAAAGAAAAGCTGGAAGATGGCCCTTTCACTGGCACGTCAGGAAAAAAAAAGAAAGAAAGAAAGAAAAACGTCGAGCCGCACTTATCGCTTCCATCGCTTTTCTTTTATGCGCCCACAATCGACTAATCTGGAAACATTCAATTTGGAGGCGGCTATCATCAGGGACGTTAAAGACTTCCGGGACTTAGGCTTCATCTTGATATAGGGCTGTGTGAGAGAAAAATATTTCAATTTTCAAGTAGCTGATTTGCTAGAATCAAGCTTAACCAGGCTTTTTGGCACCAAACAAACAAACAAGGCAAATAATAATGGCAGGCTAATAAACCGAAAAAAAAGAGCAGAATCTATTTATTTTCCTGATAGAAAATAAGAGTGAAATAAATAACTTAGAAAATAGAACAGCCCGTGGATTGAACTGCAATTTGCAAATTTTCTTAAATAAATTATTTCCAAGGCACATGCACACTTCTTTGATTATTTATAATATATAAATATATTTTCTTTTTCAATAAATCATTATTAATTATTGAAAATATTTATGTAAGTATTTATGCATTTAATTAATATTTATATTTATATAATGTCTTGAAAATATTTTTAATGATTTAATACGAGGTTCACAAAAAATGTTAAAAAAAAATTTCAAGACATTATATAAATATAAATATAATATGCTCGATATTATTCATCAACAATACCATTTTTTTCCATTAAAAGATTTTTTTGAAATTCATGTCACCTTCCAACATTTTTTTAAATAATTACAAACTGACCGAAAGCAGCTGATTTGATTTTAATATTTTGTACTTAAATTGTAAAATGTTTAAAGCTGTACAGCTTTTTCAATGTTACATTTTTACATTTATTTTTTTAGAAATAAAAAGATTTTTCTACGCAGATTTTCAGTGATCTGTGTAGATGATCAGTCTTGATGTGTTAACCAAAGAAAAGCAAATATACTACGTTTCCTGGATCATTCAGTAAATTGTGTAAAGCTGATTGACTGATTGGTTTGTGTTTTTTTCCCATATCAAAAAATTGAGCTAGGAGTGAAAGATTTGGTGATTTAAGCCTCAAAGTACAGATATTTAGATCTCCATATTATAAATGAAGTCGATTTTGGTTCTAAAAGCTATTATGCAGGTAGTTCTTCAAGCTACAAATAATGTATATATGCCCTGAAAAGGTGAAAATTACGGTGCATTTTAATTAAATTTTAAAGGTAAAACCTAACCAACACCAGAAAGTCACATCTTTAAGCATATCATCTTATTGAAATGCCAACATTTGTACTTTATAGTCCTTTATTCAAGAGTATTTGTAGACTGTATAGAGTGTAAAAATGGAAGTTTTACATAGCATCAGTGTCTTAGGCTTCTCTTTGTGAGGCAAATATTGAGCATATAATCACTAAATACAGTGTATGAAAAATCAGTTCAGAGAATCAATAAGACATTGGAGTTAAATAAGTGTCTCTTTTGTTGCTAGGTTCATTGATGAACCAGGAAGATAAAATAAATCATTGGATATGGAAATTTTTTTTAAACCCGTTAACAGGGAGGTGAGTGCTGAAAGAGGAAAAAGCGTGGACAAGGTGGCTGTTTTCTGGACCGTGACTTTAACACCTGGAGTAAAATCAATAGTCCATCTGTGAGAGCGGCCATCAAGGCAAAGCGCTCATCACTCTACAGAATGAGAGAACATCCCCGTGCGCTTTAATCTCATTAACCAGGAGCCACTGCTAAAGATCACATACTCACAAACACGAAATCTTTAGGCTTCTGTGTGCAACTATTCATTAACACATAATCACGCTATAGATATTAGGATGCATTTAATCAATCTGTTAGTAAAGTTGTACGGAAATGTTTTCGTAGCTAACATGTTTTTTTTCGTTGCTAACCGAACTAAAATCTCCAGAAAGATTTTATTCTGAATTTCTTTGCACTTGTGTGCGAATGTTCTGTATATGAAATTTCAGCAGCTCGTCGCCAATTACACAACTTGAAGCCAATCGATCGAGGTTTACATTAGTGAGTCTCCGTATACGTAAATTTATACAAACATTTTTCCAAAGTAACTGTATTGTCATGAATGAATGATACATTTCTTGTGTAAATGCTCTTGCGAACAATTTACATATACATTTGTGCGTATCCAGTTTGACTGGGTTTTTTATTTGTTGTTTCTAGCAAGTAACATTGTAGTACGAGCATAGCTTTTCTAGTGATCTTCAGGTGTTTGCGTTCACACTTACAACGTAACATGTAGTCCGATATCAAACAAATCAAACCCTGGAGCTTGTTTTTCACTCCTTTTTTTCTCTATACATTACACATCTTATTCTTTATACTCTTCTTTATACTTCCACCGCGAAGTCTTTCCAATACACAAACATGTAAATAATATGGATAATCTTAAAAATGGGCTATATAGAGGAAAAAGGTCCATTTCACACGAATTATACTATACTCTATTATACAAGTAACTGAGTAAGAAATAATAAAACATATTCTTTATACTTTTCTAGGATATAAGAAATATGCTATTATTGGAAATAGCCGGTAGGAACAAAGTGGGCGGGTCTACAGTGTCTCTTGTCATTAAAAGAAATATGTGAGGAATTTGTGATTTTTAAGCAGCAGATAGATAGATAGATAGATAGACAGATAGATAGATAGACAGATAGAGAAACATTATTAGGTTGTAGTTTTCAGAACTATATATATTTTTTTTCTTCACAATGTGAAGGGTTTTCCCAAGCCACCACACACACACACACATACAGGGTGGCATTCAGTGGCAGTCGACCACCATGCTATTCCCCAGAACGCTGTGAGAGGTGTGTGTGTGAGTGTGTGTGTGTGTGTGTGTGTGTGCACGTGCGGGGCACAAACCTCTTTCAGCCACCTGACAGCTACATTACTCTACCGGCGAAAGGTAAAAGGGATTTTTTTTCTTAAGGCGTCTGGAGAGACATTTATCACAGTGAGATAGTGATTTAATTTGGGGTGATGTACAACGAGGAGATGCTCCGGCAGAGCTTGCGACCTCCCCCACAACACACACACACACACACACACACACATGTATACACGTATGGACAAACCTGACCTCTATTTGTACCGCATTCCACTGTGGAGAGATTTATACCGTTTATCAGGTGTAGCACGGATTTGTATTAAGCGAGAGACAGGGACAATCGCTCACGTCTCACAGGTATACACACACACACACACACACAAGCGTCCTTACACACTGCAGTGTGTTTGTGCAGTAAATGTACAAATTAAACATTTCATAAAGGTGTTTCTATGGCAGTCGGTCTTTTATTTCTAATGTGTGTGTGATCTCGTAATCTCAGGATGATGTGTGATGTTAATAAATGCCTTGAGGATGATAAACTCACACACAGCGTCCATCTTGGGATTAGCAGTGAGAATAATGTAGTCATGTCTCCGTCTACGAAGGTAGTGCTTATAGGATTTAATCTGTTGATTAACACTCTATCTAGCTCTTCCGTCGTGTGTGTGTGTGTGTGTGTGTGAGACTGATTTTTGTCAGCTGTCCTTGGAGTAATAGTAATACACAAGATTTCTCATTTGATGTACTACACAGTCATGTGACTAGGCCACCTGTCAATCAAATTCACTTTTCCTCCAGAACCATAGGCTTTAAGATAAGAGCTTTTTAATAAGGAAACATTACGTTAAATGTAATCATTTGTTATTACACCACAGCGTTGTTGATTTCTCAAGTCTGATTGGTCAGAAGGTGATGATTTTCTTCATTTCCTACAACAGCAGCTCCGACTTTCGTTCCGGCTGCGAGGCGAATCCCAGCGCTTATTCTAATACTCTATATACGCTATCGTTTCCATAGTAACAGTTCATTCACAGGAACGCTCCATGTAACCTAAAGGCTAATAATAGATGGATTTCAAAATGTTTTGACCTGGTGAAGAGACGTTTATGTAACATTTATGGAAGGAGTCTCCAGTGTCGGCGCTTTGTAACAGTCAGTTAGTTTCCTGACATGGGAAACTCTTCAGGACTGAGAATTTCTCTGTAACATAACAAGCTGCGTTTTTTTTTTTGTTTGTTTGTTTGTTTGTTTGTTTTGTCTCATTAACTTTAAGAGAGAGAGCCTGGTGAGGGAACAGCAGTTTATAGCTGCTATAATGTAAGTGACAACAGGAACTAACTCGTTTTATGGATGTTCCACAACGTTAAATGTAACTATAAATGGATAAAACCTGCAATGAGTTGTTGTTTAATAAATTAAAAATTGTAATCATTGGAAAATTGCTGTGGTATAAAAGTAATAAAATAATTCAGGGCATACTTTGGATAACAGTTGATAACAGTGACTTTGTGTCAGGCCGCGTCACACCACCCTGTCGCTGATTATTTTTCTATAACAACACACCTCTAAGAGTTTTATTCCTTACTTAATCACCATATTCTTAATTTTACTTAATTAGGATTAATAATTATGAAAAAAAATCTTGATTAAATGACACAAATGACAAAAACAACACGGGGGAAAAAATGAATCTTGAATCACCTTTATAATGAACAAATTACTTTTTAAATTGTTTTTTTTTCAACTTTCTTTTTGGTTATTTAGGATGGACAGAACACGATGAAGTTTGTTAATTTAACATTCTTTTTATTCACTTGAATTTTGATTAACTTAGTATTTACTTCATAGGTGTTTTTATGTATTTTTTTACTTCTACAATTTATACAAAACAAGCCATTTTAAATCGTATATAAACTTTAGATCATGGCTCCAATAAGCGTGAAATTGGAGATTGCAACCTTTTAAAAATGTCAGATGATGCGTATACCAGGATGCAAAGGGCTTTTCTGGGTCTGTTTCTAATTTCTGATGTTTCTGTTGCTAATAACTGACATGAAGATTAGGTGTTAAGTGTTTTAAAACATTTTTACGATTGCGCTGTTAGAAAAACAGCATGTTCATTGCTAACCAGTGAAGAGACCAAGAGCGCTGTTAAGCACTGCTGCTCATGGTCAAGGTTTCTGACAGGGATCCTTCACAGTGAATAATAGAGTTTCCTAGGGGAGGAAGAAGTGTGGCTCAGGCTTTACACTCGTCTCTCTCTCCCTCCATCCGTCCTTTCTTTACTATCCCTCTGCTGTAGGATTAATGATGCCATTATAGTGATTTATATCTCTGTGGCTTGGCGGAGGAGTATCTTTTTTTTTTTTTTTTTTTTTTTCCAGTGGAGTATGTTGTAGCGGTCGATGTTTTATTTCCGTCTCTTTTTATGTTCGCAGGCAAGCCGGTGATGATCATAACCGAGTTCATGGAGAACGGATCCTTGGATACTTTCTTAAAGGTTCGAAGCTTTTTTTTTTTTTTTACTGCAAAGAAGTCTCACACGTTTAATGTACATGTTGTGTGACATGATTTAAAGTTTTACCAGATTAAAAAAAAACTCAGACACACATCTAAATATGTACTTATGTACTCTTTGTTTTTCCTCTGGCAAATGCTACATCCTTCTTACACACAAGATTCAAAATGGCCGTTCAAACTTGAAGGATATTTTGAACTGGATGTTGGACAAGAGGCAGAAAAGTGAATTGTTTTACTGTGAGGTCATTTAAGCTAGACGGAGAAGTTGTGAATTCATCCCACTTATGACCTTAAGGGCCCTTTTTCTCCAAATCAAGTGTGTGTGTGTGTGTGTGTGTGTGTGAGAGAGTGAGTGAAAGAAATATTATGAACACTACAGAAAACGGAAAGTGAATGAAGTCGGTGGATTTATAATAAGACCAAATGCTCCCTCTACAAATCCTCTCAAACGTCTCCTCCCTCAAATCGCCTCGGATTTATTGCCGCTTTTGTCACCTTGGAAGGATCTGCCTTGTAATTTTATTACGGATGTTTCTCCCCCCCCTTTGAAGCAGGCTCCCGCTTTAATTGCCCACACTTTGAGCAAATGAAAATGAAATTTGGGACAGAAAAAAAAAAGAGGCACGTCTGAGATTTTCGATCCTTCTGCGGGCTAATGAACGCCATAAATACCACTTCAGCTGACATAAAAAAAGCTAACGTAATTATGGGTGGGTTTTTATGGCTAATAGCTCATAGCCTGTCTGCCCAGGCTACATGTGTTTAATTAGAGCGCAGCTCAATTTAGCAAAAACAAGTGGCGCACTTTCTATCTCTCTTTCTCACACATGCACACACACACACACACACACACACACACACACACACATACACACAATCGTCCTCATGCAGCTGTTCTTACAGTAACCACTGCAGTGAGATTGAAAACAAAAGTGTGATGGCTGCTGAGGCCAAGCAATCAATCAACAAACCGCGTTTATAAGGCAAGGCATAATTAACTCGCCTCTTGTGAAATACAACTCCGTGTTTGGGATTGATATTGCTGAGAGAGACAATAGAGGCGTTTTAACCAGATTACTTCACAGGTCCAATATGCAAATTAAAACATCAGGCTAATTGCTCCGAGCCAAGATTGTTTTGGGGCTAAAAACAGAGTTTCATTTTTCTCAGAAACATGCTAAAAACAGATGGTTCTACACCTATAACCTTGTGAAACAATTGCCATTACAGTGAAACAGGGACTGGCTGTGAAATGTAACCTCATTACAAGTGCATTATAAATGACTTGAAATGAAAAAAAAAAAAGTCTACCACCAAAAAGCAGGTTTTTTGAACTGGAGGTTTAAAAAATAGCACAAAATTCTACTAATCCATTTTATTAACCAACTAAATGTTGTTAAAAATGAGAACAATACTGATATGAATCTGAATATTGAACATGATATTTTTTGTGTAAATACTCCTGCGAATGATAAACGTTTAGTATCCAGTTAGATAAATGAGAGCAGTTTGATATTATAATTATAATTTATATTATTTTTTCTTCTTTTATTTTTCCCTTTCTTTCAGAAACATGATGGTCAGTTCACTATTATCCAGCTGGTAGGAATGCTGCGCGGAATCGCATCCGGGATGAAGTATTTATCGGACATGAACTACGTCCACCGTGACCTGGCTGCTCGGAACATCCTGGTCAACAGCAACCTGGTGTGTAAAGTGTCGGATTTCGGCTTGTCCCGAGTGTTAGAAGATGACCCCGAAGCTGCTTATACAACACGGGTAGGTCACCTGATCTGTCCCTCAAAGTGCTTTCATCATGGTTTAAAAGCTCACAATTTAAAGCCGTCTGCAGGTGATAGTTTTAGAGGAGACATTTTTATCCCGGACACAATCCTGAGAAATGAACACAGTGAGGAAGGTTTAAGTACTATTTTTTAAAAAGAGATCGCAAGCAATTATAGATGAAAAATCATCAACAGCACTGAGAGTTATTGTTACCAGCCCAAAGTTGATTATTTTCCCAAAGTGTTTTATTCCTTTTATACCACACAATTTCCAAAAAAAAATGACATTTTCGATTAATTAATTAAGATAAAGACCCGTCATTCTTATTATCTGCTAATAGTTACATGTACTGTTGTGGAACATCCACGAAACAAGTTAATTCAGTCGCATCACCAGCCTCTACTTTGTTTCTTCCTGTTGAAATTTAAAAGATAAAGCATGAGGAGCAGCTTGTCATGTTACAGAGAAATCACAAAGTCTGTTTATTATTGTCTTTGAAAAAAAAAACCTTCAATTTACAGTTTTACTGACACTGGAGACTCCTTCCTTAATGCTAAATAAACTTGTTGTCACGGATTTCACAAAATCAACATCAATCTTTAAAACCCGTCTTTTTTAAAGTCTCACTGTAAGTTAGTACTATAGAAAGGATAATATATGAATATACAGTATAAGCATATAAATAGCACCTTCTGACCAATCAGAATTGAGAATTGAACAGCACTGTGGTATTTAACGTATTACACTTTCAAAAAAGTGGGTTGGATATCCCCAGCGTCCTCTGCATAAAAGTTCTTGAGGGTTCTTGGCTTCCTAAAGGGGTTCTACTTGGTACCTTCTCTATTTGTTGTGTACTGTAGAATGGCAGCTGTGATAAAATGTTGTTTGTTCTCATGTTGGCTTATTTCCAAAAATTTGAGATTAAAAAGTATTTAAATCGAAACGTATCTGTTAAAACGTAGTTCCTGTTCCTTTTTTTGGTGTTCACGTTCATTCACATATACCACAAATGATGATGTGAGTGAGTTGGAGACTACAGAAAAGGAGTGGAGGACTGTGGAAGGTATGCAGTGGCACTGCGTGTCAAAAGGAAAGAAAAGAAATCACCTGAGGGAGGCTTGGAGAGTGTGATTGTCTCAGGTTTCGTGTGTTAATTATATGTTTGTGTGAGTGGAAGTTGGCCCCTCCATGCCCCATGCTGTACCATTTTCCCTGATGTGGCTGACATGCTGTCCTCCAGTCCTCCTCTGCTCTCTCCATCATTAACTAGAGCTCCTGTAGGCCTGCGAGAGAACAAAATGCCAGAAACACTGAGTACAAGATCTTACACTCAGCACCAAACCAGCACGAGAGCTAATTAGAGTAAGGAGGGTGGTTTGTGTTTGTCTTTGCATGCGTGTGTTAAGTGACTTCCACATTCAACTCCCCAGTTTCCCATCGCTTCAAGCAGAAAACTCCTGGAAACACAGAAGCCGATGCATTCGTATCCTGTGGCTTTGATACAGGATATATAAATAAATAAAGGATTCCTTTTCAAAAGCCCATTCTTGGCTCTCCGCTCACGTTTGTCTATAGAAAGTGAAGTCAGTTTGCCTTTTGTTTGACTTTGACGTGGAAATTAACTGTCAAGGACTGTTTTAATGTTTTAACAGTCCCCTATGCTGTGTACACCTGCAGCTTTTTTTTTTTTTTTTAATCTTGAGTACAAAGCAAACAGTGGCAAAGCAGAATATGGAGAGCATTAAAATGAATATACACGAGGATGATTTGGCGTCTAGTTCATGTTTCTTTTTTTGTCGGTTTAGGGTGGAAAGATCCCCATTCGATGGACAGCACCGGAGGCCATCGCGTACAGGAAGTTCACTTCAGCGAGCGACGTGTGGAGCTACGGTATCGTCATGTGGGAGGTGATGTCGTATGGCGAGCGGCCATATTGGGAGATGTCCAATCAAGATGTGAGTGTCCATCTACCAAGTGCTTTTTGGAATGATTGAACACCAGGGGCCATATTCAGAGCAAACCATTTAAGGTCGAAAGTTGTGTCAGTATTTACACAGGGAAAGTTCCTCATATTCAGAGTCGGGTTACGCACGCTCTTAAGTTAACGTGTGTCTAGTTCATGTCTACTCAGAGATGTTCATGTTTTTCTCACGCAAGAAGAATCTAACTCTAAGTCCAACATCCTGTGTTTGAGGCTGCTTAAATTTTACAATAAATTATTAAACAGGTAACAAGTACTATCAAATTGAAAAGCTCAGCTGAACATCCATTGCTAAGTACTGAAATTCGGCGACTCTAAGCCTATGTTCTCGCACACTCTCTCTCTCAGGTAATAAAAGCGATCGAAGAGGGATACCGCCTCCCCCCGCCAATGGATTGTCCAGTGTCTCTTCACCAGCTGATGCTGGACTGCTGGCAGAAAGAGCGAGCTGAGAGACCCAAGTTCAGCCAGATTGTCAACATGCTAGACAAGCTGATCCGAAATCCCAACACCCTGAAAGAGCTGGCCAACAGTTCCATCTGGTAAATTGCCATCGCCGTAAATCCCTGTCAAATCATTGTTAAATTGTTAGGGGAAAATAAGAGAAAATGAGAATTCTGACCTTTTGTGTCATGTTGTCTTTTACCTCATGTCATTTCCACCTTTCTTATAGTTTAAGCTGAAGATTTACAGAGGATTAGAAATGAGTGACATGCCTATAAGGATTTGGTGAAAGTGGTACAACATTCTTACATTCTTATTCTTATAAACACTGCTGTCACTCAAAAAAGATTTCAAATAAAAGCATATATGTGAAAATACAAGGTCCGTGCATTTGCACCCCCCCAAGTTACAGCATTTTAAAGTCTGGTTAAATAAAAGTGGAGAAAATTACATTGAAGGATTATTACATTGAAAGAATTTTGCCATTTTGATTTGGCCAGTAGCTATTAAAGAACTTGACCAAAAGTTGAGATTAAAAAGTAAATAAAAACAATTTCATTTTGGTGAAATATATGTATGGTTTCTTAAATTTCAGGTGTCAAAACAGAGAAAACCAATTTTGGCCAAAACCTGTTTTTCTGTCTTTTTTGTTTTTTGGCTATTTGTCAGAATTCAGACACAGTGACACTTGATAGGTTTTCCAGATCACCACATATATTACAGTTTGCCAAAGAAAAATAGAATTCTAAAATGTTAAAAAAAAGAAAGAAAAAGAAATGTGTTGGTATCTGACAAGACAATAATACAAAACAAACCCCAGAGATATATATAGTGTTTGGTAGGTATTGTATATACCTTAAACTATTTTGCAACGGATTTCCATGTCTATATGAAATGGTGAAAGTAAGTGCATTAGTAAATGTCCATAAGTGTGTGCAAGTAAGTAAGTCCATATGTAAGTAAGTGCATGAGTGTGCGTAAATGTGTAAGTATGTTAGTATGTGAGTGTGTATAAGTAAGTGCGTAAGTAAGTGCAGAAGTAACCCAGAGCCTTTAACCATTGAGCCACCACTGCCCCTCAGTAGATGGGGTGGCATGGTGGTGTAATGGGTAGTATTGCCACCTCACAGCTCCATGATCCCTGGTTCAATATTGAGCTTGGGTTACTGTCTGTGTGTAGTTTCCCACTATCTCCTCATGTCCGAATGAGTTTCTTCCAGGTTCTCCGGTTTCCTATCACCTCCCAATAAAGAAACTGGTAGATGGATTGGCTATGCTAAATTATAGTTGTGTATGCATGGTACCCCGTGATAGACTGGCGGAAATACTCCCTGCTAGGCCATTATATCTTTTGGGTTGTGCTGTAGCCATGGAAAGATATTCTGCAAGCAGGTGCTTTAGTAGCTAAATCTGTCAAAGGTAGCCACCTTTTCTGGGGAGCGTGAAAAGTAAAGAGTAATGTTAGGCCTCACATTTGGGACAACCTTCAGCATCATCATACACCATCACTTTTGGTACATTAAAAAGATTACTATTCCCTGAATAGTAGGGTAATGCTAGCTTAGCTAGTTAATTTTCACCACAGAACAAACAAATCTGATTATTTAGAAATACAAATGACTGCTATAAAAAAGTAAGAAATCAGTTTCTCAGCTTGAAACAAGAAGTTCACTTAGAATAAAAAGGTTCGGTCAGCCATGTATGTTGAAACTGTCATAGAGCTCCGGTCTGGTGAAGAGAATTATAGGCTTGCCTAGACTGAGAGGGATGCATGCAATGCTTCCTTTAAATTTGCCCAAAATCAGGGACCTCAGTGGGCAGGTGCCTTCCAGTTGGGAAAGTCATTACGCTGCCCAGAAATGGTGCCTACCATGTGAGCTGGCTTCCGATTAGAACTCACTGGGATGATTAATAGGGAAATGACTTCATTATGCAGGGAAACCACTCTGCTTCTACTAGGGGGTTGATGTGTTCATGCAAACTGCCTTGATCAAGAAGGTTTACCTCTGAGGGGGCTCTTAAAGATTGGAATTAAGCTGTCATGCAGTAAAAATAATGACATGCTAGACTTATCAGTGTCAGTATCTATGACACTTGTTCAGATCATACTTGTATGAGGTACCAGAACTGCTTTTTTGTTTTTGTTTAATTGTTTTTATATACCTCTTAAACTGTTACCCAATTGGTATGTTGATCTATGGCTTGTTCGTTTCCTTTACAGGGAAGACCCGATCACCCCAGAGTTCAGCGTCAATAGTGTGGATGAGTGGCTGGATGCCATAAAGATGGGCCAGTACAAGGACAACTTCACCTCTGCTGGCTATGTCACATTAGATTCAATAATCTACATCAGTGTAAGGTACAGAAAACACATAAACCCTTGAGAATAGACTAAGACCCAACCTGTTATGCCATCTCTAACTCTCTTTATCTTTCTCTCTGTCCGTCTTCCGAACTTGTCTTTCAGTGAGTTGAGTAAGATGGGTGTGACCCTCGTTGGGCACCAGAAGAAGATCCTCGCTAGTGTCCAGAGTCTGCACGCCCAAGGAAGCCATGTGCAAGTATAACAGCTCTGGACAAACTGAAAGACAGATAGAAGAGGAAAAAGAGAGACAGTGTGGAAGTGTGGAACCCAGAACAGTGCTTCACCATGCCAACCCCCAATCCCGGACGTTTGGCTGCAGCCCATGAGCTCACAATTTGTGCAGCGGAACCAGAGACTGATTAGCAGTGGAAAATTCAGACCAGACGGATGATGGTCAAACACAAACTCTGATGATTTATGAACATTATTGTGAGATGTGTACAGTCATTCGCATTGTCGTTTCCTGTCATTTGCTTCATTTTTCGAGGTTTGATTTAGATGAATAAAAAGGTGCCTGGGTAGATTTGGACCTAAGGGTGGTGTGTTTGGAGCCACAGTATGGGCCTTGTAGTGTTGTGCCCTGAACATGATAGCAGACAGGAAGTGTGATTTGCAGCCCTGGCTCACAAGATGATGTTTATCTAGACTGGCCATTTTTAATGGTCTACAGTAATAATCATATGAGGTACTCTTTCTGGTTGGATTCCCTCACTCTCGGCAATATGAGATTATGTTTCACCAGCGGAAGTAGGGCTAGCAGTGTTCTGGAAATGTAATGTAATCCCGGTATTTGCGATTACAGCATTATGGTATGAGGAAACATTGCAGTGAGTAGCTAATTTATGGCTAAGATAAGATTTGTCCCATACTGTAATATCCAGTAGAGAATGTCAGGGGTTTGTCTTTTTTTTAGTCAGTACAGTATTAGTCATACTGTGGGCTAGTGTTTGATAGTTAATGCTAGTAATGGTTATTAAAATTAAGGATGGGTTTCCTTCAACGCACCAGTATTGTCTTTTGAAAAATGAGTGAGAATGTCTGTGTGTGTGGACCTATAAACTGACTTATTCTGGGTTGGTTTTCATTTCATGACTGCAGAAAAGCAGAACGTGCCGTTTGTGTATGTAGAGCACCATGGTACACATGCTACACACGGTGTCTTTGAGAACTTTAAAGGAATTCTGTACGTTAAAACATGAAAATAAAAGACAGCAGGTATTATATAACAATGCCAGCTGTCATATAATTAATGATAGCAGTGGCTTTTTTTTGAACCAAGTATTCCTTTAAAGTTTTAAAGCAAATTAGCCTACACCATTAGCTTCGTAGCTAAGATGAGAGCATTGAATCCCAATTAATATAGTAATTAACAAAATCCTGAGTATGGCAAGATGTAACACATAGCGCAACAATGCATGGGAGCGTTATTTGTGTTTAGCATTATGAGGAACACATAATATATACGCAGACTCTTCCCAGGTAGCAAACTGATGCTTGGGTGGCTAGATTGGCTCTCCTTATACAACATTTTCTCAATGTTAGACCAACATTGGCAAGGTGGATTTAAACATGGATGAATGTGGATGAATGTGGCCCAATGTTAGCCCAAAGGACAAGATTATATTGGGCAAGTGTTGGGAAGTTGGACTTAAAGGCAGCCAAAAATTGGTCCTGGTGGCCCAATGTTAGCCCAATGGACAAAATTATATTAAGCCAGTGTTGGCAAGCTGGATGTAATGGATGTAAGGGTGGCTAAAAGTCTGTCGACCCGGGTCGCCCAATGCTAGCCCAGTGTATTTTGCAACCCAACTCTGTGCAATGGCTTGCATGGCTGGCAAAGTCAGTTTGCTACCTTGGTGATCTCTGAGCATTAACATCGGCCACCATGTCTTTCACCGTATGTTTGTTTACAGCAGAACAAGAAACGCAACTTACACTCTTGTAAAATAGTGTATAAAGGTGTACAGTGTCGAATTCAAACGAGTGAACAAAAAGCTGTAGAATGTTTGTAATGTACTTTATTTCATTTTCTGAAGAAGAAAAAGAAGATGTGAGACGTATCGATTGGTGGAGCTCGCCGACATGGGATATAACAGAACTCTGGAATGTAGCATGGATGCTAAAGCTTCATCTTTTATAAGCAAGTGACAGTGACTGCGGTTCTTTTTTCACTCCAGTGGTGGCTGTAGCTGCTTGACGTTAGATGCCTTACTAACTGTGCTGTTTCTTTCTCTTCTTCCTGGTAGAGGCAGTATCATGATGAGATATAGTGTACATAGTATTTATCAGAACAACGCCACTGAAAGCTATAGTGAATGTCGGCGCAACACGTCCGGCTTTGTGTTAATTCACCTTTCAGAGGTTGAACCTTCTTTCATTCACAGTATTCAAGCTTGTGTTGGTGCATGTAACTTTGGGGAAAGAGTGATCACAAACCTATTCATGCTGATTTTGCTGCATTTACAGCACTACTATTTTTGTACTAGTTCTGTAAAGTATCCATTTCATTTACGCAAACAGAAGTCAAATGTAGGTTCCTAGTAGATTCTTAAGAATAGCTTACTAGCAAACTCCTTGTCTTTTAAACCATATGTTTTCTCTTTAGTACTATGGAGCCTAAATGAAGACATCCCTACTTATTAAAAATAATTCTTGGCCACAATTTATTAACATGTGGGAACAATGAGTGGGGTTGGAAGATGAGTGAGGTTATTAAGTTGTGGGGACAAGGTCATTAAGTCATGGCCATGACTTAATTATCTCGTTCCCTCGCATTACTAAGTCACTGGCATGACTTAGTAACGCAAGTGAACAACATAAGTCATGGCCACAACTTAGTAACTTGAGGGAATGAGATAATTGAGTTATGGCCATGACTTAGTAATATGAGGGAATGGGATAATTAAGTTGCGGCCATGACTTATTAATGCGAAGGAACAAGATAATAAAGTTGTGCCCATGATATAGTAACAGAAGGGAATGAGATAATTAAGTAGTAAACATGATTTAGTAATGCGAAGGAATGAGATAATGAAGTCATGGACACGATTTACTAAAGCAAGGGAATGAGATAATTAAGTTGTGAACACGATTTAGTAACACAAGAACATGAGATAATTAAGTTGTGAACAGGATTTAGTAACACAAGATAACGAGATAATTAAGTAGTGAACATGGTTTAATAACACGAGGGAACGAGATAATTAAGTTGTGAACACGATTTAGTAACACAAGAGAATGAGATAATTAAGTTGTGAACAGGATTTAGTAACACAAGATAACGAGATAATTAAGTAGTGAACATGGTTTAATAACACGAGGGAACGAGATAATTAAGTTGTGAACACGATTTAGTAACACAAGAGAATGAGATAAGTAAGTCATAATCACAATTTAGTAATTCGAGGGAATGAGATAATGAAGTAATGGCGATGGTTAGAGAATGGTCATGGTCACCACCAGGTGCTTTGGGAAAAAAGCTGCTGATTGTCTGTTTTAAATAAAATGTAGACACTAGAAAATTTTACATGCCTACTTGTTTTTTGTTAATTAATTAACTACTGTATGTAACTTTTTTTCCTAAAATAATATGTTCATTTTGCATACATCAATTAAAGTAATCTATTTTTATGCAAATAATGTATATAATATACAAAACAACAAACATCTCAGTTCTATAATTTGCAAAAACTAGATCAAACAGATGATGGTATTAATGGTAAGACGGTCGCTATTGTTCTTTAATATGAAATTGATTGACTGTGACGGTTCTGAAAATTACGCAAGGAGAAATGAAGTCTTCAGTAAAGATCTATCTTCAAATTTGAGTTTCAGTATGATTTCAGCACAATCTTGCCTAATTAATATGTGGCCACATTTAATTATCTCATTCCCACAATTTAATGATCTCGTTCCCTCGAGTTAGCAAGTCATGGCCATGCATTATTTTTTTTATTAAGTAGGAATGTCACCAGTGAGGCTCCTTGTAGTACAGAAATTACCCCAGTGACATTTTCCATTTCTTGCTAATGGTGTAGTTATTCCTTATTTGGTGTACTGTAATTAAATATAAAACCATAATTGCCCATACATAATTTAGGACAAAGCATAATCTGTATCACACTGTGCAATTTCTTTGAAACAATTCCATGTTTGATCTGAGTCTAAATGCTCATTATTAAATCTGATTATTAAAGGTCTGTGCATTTTACAGGAGAATTTTACATAAAACAATAGCGTTCATGAAAGCTCCTGAGGGAAAACGAGTTTAAATTGCTAATGTCCCCTATGTTATTATTTATTTGAGGTACAATGACAATTTTTTAATTATTATTGTTTTGCTTTTTAACTTTTTTTTCACATATTAACACAAAGTGTAAGCAAATTAATCACTCGTTCCAGCTCAAGCGCTCTTAATGACACTTATTTACTGACTGCAAACGAAACAGAAAGACACAAACTGCAATATTCATTTGAAAAGCTGATTCTGTCTTTTATTTTTATGTTCTTAAGTCTACTAGAGGAGACAGACAGTGTGGTGATTAAGATTAAGTGAACATGGGATATATTTTGGGAGGCATCACGAGACCAAAAAAAAAAAGATGCTAAAAAAAAAAAGAAGTGACCATGTGATTTATTGATCCAAATTTAAGAGTAAAGTCACAAACGATGGGGCGAGTGTCCAACGTACGTTCACACTAGAATTGATTTTCTCAATTCTATCCAAATTAGGATCCAAACAGTTCACTTGAATGATACTTTGGTCCAATCCTCTAGCATGTGTGGCCTGAGGTTTCTTCAGTTCTCCACGTACAACCTGCTATTAAATCTACGACAAACTTACACCTGTGGTTTTATCTTATCCCGTCTTATACAGTCTCTCAATTAAACCTGTACCGAAACATTACAAAGAAAAATTAAACTCAGAAGGAAGTGGCGGAGATCATTGACACCTCTGATGATTGGATGTAGCTAGTACAGTTTTCTTGCTTTGCTAATCTGTTAATAAGGCTAGTACGAAGCCTAGCACGTAACATGCAAGTCAACCAATTTTCACACCAATTAGTAGTTAACTGTTAACAATTAACCAGTTAGCTGTAGACTATACATTTTGGCTACTACCGTTAAATAAAAAAGCTGGACAGGCCACGCCCACTATCGACAACCGTAGCGGTCGCTACACATGTGCCAGAGACAAACCATGGGGTAGTTTTTTCCAGTCCTGTTCCCATGAACAGATGTGTAGGATGTGTTTTCAGCAGCACTGAAAATATCAGCAGTGGTTTTTGTTGCTAAAATATTTGTACATGATTTAGCTCGAAACATTTTCATGGGGTGGCAGCCATGACTTTTTAAAAAAAATGTAAATTTTATTTTGATTATATTTAGTAAGTTGTTTGTGTCCAAATATGTGAAGTGTGTGTGTGGGGGTTGGGGAGGGGCATGTCTTTAAATTGCAAAGTAGCTACAGTATAAACTAAAAGTGGGTGGAGCTAGATGATCCGAAAAAAAGCATGTTTGTGTGTCTTAAAGCAAGGAACGTGAATCAAGAAGACATGAATCTACAGCTTACAGTAGTCGAAATCTTCAAGGACTAACACACAAAAAAGGGTCTGAAATGAATGTTTGTCTAAAGCATATTTGTTGCAAGATAATAAAAATGGTAATTGTGATGTAGCTAGGCTAAAGATGTTTTTCAAAAATTGTCCATGAAGTGACTCTAATGCAGGATGTGTAGATTTCTTTGACTCCTTATTACTGGTTATTTCTGACAGGTCATCTATTTAAGCCGTGCCCGATGTCTTTTAGTCACTGCAGGTTTCTATTCAGCCCACTGCAAGAGTGTACACTTTTCATGTTGCTGTAATAAACATGCGAATAATTTTTATTTCTCAATGGAAGTGTTGGGGTCTGATTTCCGCCTGTGTTCTTTTGACAGTCACGATTTATGGTGAAATTGTGACTTGTAAGACTTCATACCAGTTAAGTACATACCTGGTAGATAACTGAACCCTGGATAACCACCAGGTGCAGAGGTTATGCAGTGGTAGTGCTGTGGGTTTTGCAAAAAAAAAAAAAAAAAAAAAAGCAAGGAAAATGAGAAGAATAAATATATTATCAACATTGCATAGGATCAGACGAAACTGGATCACTCTAAGGTCTGATAATAGTACAATAAAAGTCTAATTGTAGGAAAACCACAAAATATAGACAAACATTTATAAAAATCTTCTGAAAGTCCTGTTCCTGAAAACAGAGCCGCTTCTCCTTTCCCTGATCTTAACCAGACATGCCCTTTGACCCACGAGGAGTGTAATGGTATATTCCCCAGTGATAGCTGGGCTTCTCTCCAGGGAAAGAGGGAGGGGTCGTCGACCTCCATGCTCTTCCTCAGCCGCATAAAGCACTGCTGCCTCCGCTGTCACTCAATGTAAGATCCATTATCCCCAATCCCCACCCTGTATTTCTCTCCTCTGTCTTACCTCCCAGACACACACACACACATACACACACACTGTGTGTGGTGCAGGGCCATTTTTCACCCATCATTAGCTGGACAGGTTAGATGGATTTGTCTTCTAGCTGGTAGCCTCTGATAATAGAATCACAAGACAAGAGAGGATAGAGATGCAGTGCAAGGATCAACTTCAATTATATAATGTTGTGTGATGGAAATATAACAGAATATAACCAATAATGCCAAACAATAAAGCCTCTTAGGCTGTTTTATTGTTATTGTAAGATAATATAGTATTTCTTGTACTTTAAAAAACTAATTTCAATCCATTTACATCCCTTAAATCTTTCTTTCTTTGCTCCAATTTGGTCATCTTCCAATTCCCAATGACTAGCCAGCTTTCTAGCCTTATCACAGGACAGCTACCAACAGCTGCTGCTTCTTCTGAGACACATGAAGCCAGCTAACAAATCTTTCCAAACTACTGCTCATGCTGCCTCACATGGTAAGGTAACACATTTGGAGGAAAGTGCTATCTGCTCTCTTCTACATACATGAGCTCACAGATGCCCACGATTGGTTAGTGTTGCACTGATTGACAGGTGAAAGAGAGTATGCCATAATTCCCACCCACAGAGCATGGCCAATTTTGATCATTAATCTACCAATGATAGGGTTTCTGTTGTGCCACTCCAGGGCCACTTTAGAGCACTTTTAAAGCATCACTATATTTCCAGCTGAAAGGTACATATTAAAAGGTACAGAAGATGTACCCTTGAGGGTTCTGAGAAGGTATTCAGGTTCAAGCTAAAGAACCACAAAGTGAAAATGAAAAAGAAATGGAGACCAATTCACATGTTCAGATGACCAGTTCAAAATGTTGAGCATGGTGGAAAAGGAAGAGCTTTTCCTTTTTGTCTGGTTTGTTCCCACTAAACAAATCATTACGCTTTAAGCTTTGCGTAGATCAGAGCTTCTGGGAGCTTGGTCAGCACTGAAGGCCACCGTTTTAGTGAAAGCCAACAGGTCAGAGGTCGAGTTCCAGGCCAGAGGCTCTGGAGGTCAGAAACGATCTATAGAAACTGGGCTCCTGTGTTACTTTAATGCCTCCTGCACTCACATTAAGAGACACCCAAACCACTGCCTGACAGCATGAGTGAAAGGGGTAATTAGCCCACACACCCTTGAGACCCTGCTACCACATGTGAGTGTGAGCACTTTCCAGCTTCATACACACACATTTTTTTGCCCCATCAATCATGCACAACCTTTTGGGTCTCAGCCACTGAACCACATAACCTTTCCCAATGATGTCAATATACATTTTAAAAGCAATCAATGGCATGTACAGTAGCGCACGGTCCACAACTGCTGTGATCCGTAGCATGTGTCCAATTTGGCAGATGATAAAATGGCGCATTATCACGAGGTGATCCATCACGTCCTCCTAAGTGACAGCTGGCCATTTGGTTTGGTCTTACTCTCCAGCATCCAGGGTGTCATATGATTGCTTATTAGGGACAACATGACAGAGGGGGATTGAAGAGGATTGAATTTGGGTCGGATGACTTGCCCTTTAGTCCTAAAACACAACTGCCATGGGTCCAATCTTTTATTTCTAGTGGTGTCTCGAAGGGATCGCGTTCCTCCAAGGTTAGAAACACAGAAACATGAGAAGTTATTAGTTAAATTAAGATTTTTTTCCCAACGTAGTGGCAGCACTGACCTAGTTGGCACCAAAGGTAGAATTTTACTGGTGTGTCCTCAGGCAAAGTCAACAAGGTTTGGTCAACTCTTCATCTCTTCATCTTGCTGGTCAGCTGATCATCAAGACACACCACCACAATTCACAGTTAAGGACATTTTAGGGTTGTCAGTCCACCTAAAGACATGTTTTTGGTAGGTGGGAGGGAAGAGAAGTACATGCTAACCTCCACACAACTGACGATTGACCCAGGAACCCAAGAACTGTGAGACAGCAACACTACCCACTGTGTCATCCTACCATGAATCATGACTGCCCAAATCCTATGCAAAGGTGTGCAATGAATGTCCAAAGACAAAAAAGATGCACTTATTATTGAAGCAAAGTTTAACTCACAGATTTAACGGGCCAATATTATGCCAGTATGTCGAGTATTTCAATGCAGCCAAGCTCTCTAAATAGGAAAGCAAATATAAAGATAAGCTGAGTGTGATTCAAATGAGTGACATTCTCATCCCTTTCAGGTCAAGACAAAACATTATTGATATGCAAACACAGCAAAAGGTCACACTCTGTTGGATATTTTTAGATAAATTCAAAATCAAGCAACAGCACATACAAGGCCATGGTGACTTTTAAAAAATCAATTACTTTTTTTTTTTTTGTGCAGTTCTGATCCATAGAATTTGGGATAAAGATCTTTTATGTATTATTGTCTCACAATTCCTGTGTTTTCGAACATTAGTCAGGTCAAGCAGATGTTCACCTTCTACTTCATTAGGAACAACTGTACACCTGTACATTCATGCAATCCAATCAGCCAATCATGTGGTGACAGCGAAACGCATGAAATCATGCTGGTACAGGTCAAGGGCTTCAGGTAATGTTTACACCAAACATCAGAAAGGGGAAAAAATGTGATCTCAGTGACTTTGACTGTGGCATGATTGTTGGTGCCAGATGGGCTGGTTTGAGTATTTCAGAAACTGGGAATTTCATGAACAACAGTCTCTAGGGTTTAGACTGAAACAAATAAACAAAACACACCCAGTTTGCATCAGTTCTGCTAACTCATATAGCCACTCTTTACAAACATGGTGAGCAGAAAAGCATCTCAGAATGCAAAATACATCACAAATTGAAGTGGCTGGGCAACAACAGCTGAAGATCACACTAGAATCCATCAGCCAGGAACAGGAATCTGAAGCTACAGTGCACACAGACATTAATAAATGTATATTTTCAGGTATTATATGTTGCTAATTAACATACACTCTGTATTTTTGCTTATTCCTGTTTGTGACTTTAGAAATGAATTTTTTTTTTGGCAGTAGGAAACCTTTAGCTTATTGGCCTCAAGCTCTGGGCAATAAAAGACCAAAGCATTTCTCTTCTTCAGTAATTCAGCTGTATTTCTCTGCTGGATGCTGAGTTTGTAATGACTTGAGGACAAACTTAAGCCCACCACAGGCATTTTCACATTTAATTTGATTAGGCCAGTGGTCGTTCTAATCCACATTAGCTGAAACACATCTGCTGACAAGTTTCACTTCAGAACTACAGCATCTGGACACAACATTGTGAGTATGTAGGACATGGGAAGTCGATTTTTATAGTTAGAATACTCAGAATGATCCCCAAGCTTATTGTCTAGGGATAGATTTATTAGCCCTAAAAGACCACAAGCTGTTTTAAACAAGAACACTACATAGCAACACTTCCATCCATTGCTTAATACATATTAAATAATTATACTTGGGCATTAAATTCACTCTGTATTTGTCTTAGAAAAGAATTTGAACCAAAATGGCTTTAAGACAATGAAAAATACATCATTTATTGTGTCTAAACCTTTGACTAGTAGTGTAAAAGGTGTACAGAGCACATATTGACAATGGATTAAAGCCTACACTTTAATTTTATGTCTCACTTCTTGATTTTGGCTCAAGTTTATCAAATGTCTGCATTGATCAATCAATATTCAGCAATATTCTTGCATAAGTGTTCACCCCCTTTGAAATTTTCTACATTTTGTAGTGAAATGTGGAAATGAAATGGACTTAATTGTGACTTTATGTCACAAATTTACCAAAAAAATATTGAAGTGGGAGGAAAATCAATGTAGTTAGCAAAAATATTTACAAATGAAAAAAATTTTGCATAAGTGATTGCATAAATATCCACCCCTGTTGCTGTAAAACCTGTAAATTAGTTTTGATGCAACCAGTTGCTCTTAGAAGTCATATAATTAGCTTGAATGTAGTCAACTTGTGTGTACATGATCTCAATATAAATACAACTAAAACCAGAAAGCACCATGAGGACCAAGGAGCAAACCAAAGCCAAAACATGTCCAGGACAAAGTATGAATCAAGGTTTGGTTATAAAAATCACAAATGTTGAATATTCTCTGGAGCACTATTAAATCCTTTATAAGAAAATTGAAAGAATAGGGCACAACCATGACACTCAAGAGGCCAAAAGGCAGTGACCAGGCAAAAGGGTGTTTGTCAGAGAAGCAACCAAGTGGCCAAAGGTAATTCTCAACATGATGCTGCCACCACAGTGTTTCACAATAAAGTCCATTTTGGTACCAAGTGGTAACGCTCAGTGGTGAAACTATAGAGGGGTCTGACCCACCCAAAAAAGCTTGTTAACATTATTCACATAAGTCAGTTCTCGCTTGCTGGGATCTGCCACTTTCAGGATCCTCACTGAGTATCATTGCTCAGCAACCAGTGTAAACATTTCTGTGCGATGTGTGGCTGTGTAGAAGGCTAACTCAATAAAGAGTTTACTTTCTCTGAAACCGACACCATGCTGTGCCTTTTCCCTCTGCCACTCATACACTGCAATCAGAGGATATAAGAAGATGTATTTCAGTTTCTGTTAGCACTCAAATGTACTATGTGAGTGGAGAGTTTGTTGAGGAATACATAGTGCAAGGCTAAATATGGCTGTGCACTATACTGTACACATTATCTTTAAACATATGAATGAAAGTAGGCCTGGTTTCCTTTTTATCAGTCAAACTCTAAGGCTTTTTCTGTAGTTTTGTAAGCTTCCCAAAGTAGTGAAATAACACACTTCTGGAGTGATAGCCTTTCTGCAATCACTCTTGGCCACTTTCTGTAATCATTTAAGTTCTTTTGAGTGACTGCTGGCATTTGAGTTTTCTTTTCAAACCCTTGCCCACCCACTGGCCTCGGGATTATCTTCAGGCCTTGGCACTGATAACACTACAGACCATTTAAGGGGGATGAATGTTTGTGCAAACACTGTAAGGAATGAAGTTCTACTTATTTTTAGATCCATTTGTGATTGAAATGAAAATGGCAAAAAATGAAGAGGTGATAAAAAACTGATGGAAACATAACATACAGGTAAGAAGGAGGCAATAAAAAAAAAAAGAGGTCATGGCTGATGTCCTTTATTTGTGGCATGATGTAGATACACACCTGATTGCTCCAGAAGACCAAACTGCCAAAAGTTCTGCTTTATAGAGGTAGTCAATAAGTTTTTTTTTTTGGACAAAAATGACTCCATATTGAAATCTTGTTGTTACCTGACATTATTTAAATGTTTTAGAAGTTGATGAGGATCACATAATTGTTATTTAGGCCCCGATAATTAAAAACATAGAATTGAAGGAGGGTGTTACTTTCTTTTTCCCATGGATGTATACTCATAATTTTCAGACCAACTTGACATCAAAATTGAAGAAAGTAGTCTTTATGAGAGCTAATACCAGCTGGAACAAACCTTTATAGATATTTAGGAACATTTGTGTCAGGTTATGTCGGTTTCATGTAGCCGTATAAAATGTGAAGAAGTGGCAAGGGGCATTGCAATATTCTAATCAGTAAAGATGATGTAATACGAGTGTTTTCCAGGCTCTTCATGACTGTGTGTGTTTGGCTCGTCTGATTACATCTACTTGTTTCTACTCTTAAAAATTATTCACCTTACAGTGATGGAAATATGGAAAATTCCATATTAAGTATTCCATAAGTATGGAAATACAGTATATATACACAATCTGGATTGAAATAATTTGCATGGAGATGTACCTAGAAAGTGAGAAACACATGTTCTTGCGGTTATTTTTAGATTTCTCTGTACTGTGCATACAGAAAGCCACATGCTACTGAGCGCTCCACATGTGTTATATTGCGCTCCATTGGCTTTGGCCCATTTTAAATGTTTTTTAAATCTTTTTTCTTTCTTTCTTTCTTTTTTTTTTTTTTTTTGATTGCTAGGGATGTCTTGCATTACCAAGAACAGGGAGAGAGAGATTTTCCTCTGGCTGGAGATTTTTGGAGGTCTAGATCTTCACTAAGCCTTAACAGATGTTCTCAGCAGCTGGCAAACGATCTTAAAAAGAGTCATCTTACATCGTTGTGAAAGAGCATTGAGACAAATATTGAGAGATTTTGTCATTTAGTAATAAATAACAAATGTTTTTTTCCCCTTTGTTTATATAGTGAAGAGAGATCTTGTGAGAAATAGAATTTGGCAAAATTGAATCACTGACGTTCTGCATTTGCGAAATGATTTACTTCAGTATGTGCACTAGAAGGGCGGTACAGACTTGGCGTCTCACGGCTTTAGGGTCCTCAGTTTGATCCTGAACTCGGGATTTTATCACAGGTAAGACTGTTCTTAAGCATGATAGGCAAAATCGAGTGCCTACAACCAACCTACCCATGATAAAATCACTTTAACGCACTCTTTCAAGTGACTTGTTGCTTTTATAAAATGGTGGGGGGAAAATATAATGTAAAATTCAGTGTTCAATAAATAATTTCAATTATAATTAATAATATTCACATTAAAAAATTCTCCCACTACACAATGTAATCTGCTAACAAGAAGCTTTGGTTGTTAAGCAATATAACAATCAAAGATTTGCGTATTCTATGGACATTGGCTTAAGTGGAACAGATTTATTGGCTTAAAATCTGACTAATTAATACAGAATTCAATTACTGTGATGTGCTTTAAAACAAAACGATCCGTTTTATGATCATATTTTTGTCTCTAAAAGCCTCCTCAGATGCTTACTACCTCTGCAGCATTGCTAAATGAGAAATGTACACTAGACTCCTTTCTTCTTTTTATTTTCTTTCTAAACGGGTGAGCTTGTGGCTGAGTAAGGAATCAGAGGGAACACAAGGTTTCCTTTAGAAGTTGTGGGAATAAACGGGTCATTTGTGGCAAAGAAACAGAAAAGGAGAAAGAGCAATAGATTCACTGCTCCTGTGGAAAACTTTATCCTGACTTGGAGTGCTGTCAGTGAGCTTAGTTTCCAATCTGGCTGAGATGAAAGGAAAGGAGAGGAAAGATGAGGGCTATAAAACGAATCTCACAGTGGGACAAGCACACCCGATTTCAAGTGTGTGAATGAACATCCTTTTAATATTGTAAAAAAAAAAAAAAGCACATTTGTCCGAGCTAATTCACTCCCAAATGATGAGTCTAATTAGTCAGTTCCAGCATTTCTTACCATAAACCTCATATAAGCCATGCACCTGATATCTATTTAGCCCACTATAACTACACTTTACATTGAAATATAAGACATAAGATTTTTATTTTGGCATTTCTGTGCGAATCTGTCTAACACCAAAAAATCCTTTTCCACAAGTCATCATTTGTAAGTTATAAAAATCTACATTTTACTTCATTCACTCAACCCTGTTACCTGAACACATCACCCCGATGAACTGTTTAATATATTCCACAAGTCACATGTTCAACAGGAAGTTGTATCATCCAAATTTCCTGAAGATTATAAAAGTAAATCCTCTCATTCTTTTTTCTTAATATTTAATAATATTGTGATATTGACCAGCAATGTCACTTTGAACATACAACTCTTCAAAGAAACATAATTAAAATAATAATTATTAAAAGTAAATAATTAGTCCTTAATGTCCTCGTGCAATTAGCATGGAGGCTAAATACACGTTTTGTGCATTTGCAAATTCTATGCTAAAACACTCAACCCTGTTACTCATTTAAGAGTAAAATGTAGCTAGTTTTAGCAAAGAAACTTAACACAGGTTTGAATGGTTAAATGCACATTTTCTTAGATTCTTGTATCATTTTGAAAAATTATTTTTTAAAAATGTTTAATGTTAACAAGAGCTAAATAGCTCCTGAATCATCCATTTATTAGTAAAGTTTGGAAAAATTCACAAGCCTTTTCTTTAATGGGGAAAGTGAGACTTGATTCCACTGCAGTTACTGTGAAGGTCATTTACATTTGCATCCTGTGTACAGATGTTGCTGTGCCAGCTGGTTATAATACTCGAGGAAGGTCTGTAAATGATTTTTATGTATTCAGTACACCAAAGAGATCCAAACTGTCTAACAAACTGAATTTATAGACTCAAATGCTCTTAACTGCAGGCTGACCTTTGACTTATTGTTTTTTGAACAGATAATCTTCTGGTTCTTGTTTTTTTCTCCTTCTAATCAACTCCGAATCCAAACGTTTTATAATCAATTGGGTCAATTCCAGTTTCACGGTCACAGATTAGAGCCAGTCAGAAGATCAGCTTCTCAATCCAATCTCTGACCTGTCCACAATTTCTGTCTTGTCAGACCAAGACGATAAGAACGGACGCTTGAAGGACTGATCAATGTCTTTCAGTCACGCCTACTCTGGATTGAAGTAATCTCCAGCCTACTAGGTAATCGACCTTGGCACTCAATCAACGAGCACAACTGATGCTAGGCAAGAATGAGGAAAGCCAAATAAATAACAGGTTTGTGTTCTTCTTTTCTCAAATGTGCTGTAACCTTAGAGCACCACGGCCAACATGTTGGTAAGGAAACATCCATCAAGCATTTAAATGGTGCGTTTCATTTGTGTCGAGGCATCCAGTGCGCCATTCATCCAATCATGGAGGAGCCATTGTGGATAGACGAGCTGCGTGGAATCAGATTAAAGGGAAAAGACTGGAGGTGGAACGTCTGACTTGTCCATTTGGAAATTTTCCACACTCTGCCTTTAATTATGTGATTTTGGATGCCTCAGAGGAACTTCCACAAACATGCAAACACTGCAAGGGCAATTGGCAATGCTTAGGTAAAGCAAGACGTTTCAGTTTGCTTGATTCGATCCTAAAGAGGTTGAACCTTAACCTACTGTCCACTATATGATTTATACACAGCACTTTTGTTTAAAATATATTTTGGTTTGATTTTCATGTTACGTGCTAGGCTTCCGTGGCAGATTAGCAAATCATGCTCACTGTACTAGCTACATACGCTCATCAGAGCCAACAATAACTTCTGCTACTTCCTTCTAAGCTTTATTTTTCCATCATAATGTCTCTGTACACATTTAATGAGATGTTGTATATGACAGGATGAGATGAAACTATGGTTATTAGTTAGTCTTCATTTTTGTTGTGTCAAAATGTAGGTAGGAACTAGTTAGGAGTGGGGAACTGAAGAAACATAGGACCACATGCAATACAGGATTGGTCCAAGGAATCATTCCAGCCAATCGCTTTACCGCGTCATACCTAATTTGCATAGAATTGAGAAAGTTCAAATGTTGCTTGTCATGCAAATCATGAAATCTCTGCTCCGTCTCGTTGCCTGATGCTTTGTTGCTTGGTAGTGTCAACGTAGGATAAAATACACATTCAAGTGCGGTGGTGAATGGTTTTATCCCACAAGCAACTTGATATACAAATGAAAACAGATTCAATTTAGCAAAACCATTTGAATTTAAACTGTGGCACTGGTGGACAATTTGCTTCACCCTTTGATGTGCCTCCAATATTGCGCTAAAGCACTAGTGTGTGTGGAGAAGAAAGAGCTGTGGTTTACGAGGTGCAATGATCCAGCCTGAGTGCCTGGACCACTTAAACGTTTTGACATGATGGATCACCAACAATGTTTAAAAAGTTTTACACTTGTGTGCCAATCAAGACTTTTTCCCCCCAGATAGCTGGCTCTGCTTTTCTTCTGAGAGCAAGTAAATTAAGCAATTTGTCAAATTTGTCCCCAGCCCAGACGCTTTCTACAATATTTATACATGATTCATGACAATTCAGAGTCTGTTCTCAGAATTAAGCATACACCCCCGACACAGATGTTGACAGATATAGTAACAATGACATCATTGGAGTCAAGGCCTTCTGCTTTGTTACCACACATCGATAGACACCAAATCTTCCTACCATGTGGCTGTTATCCCAAAGACACACACACACACACACACACACATACACACATACACACACAGCAAAGCCGAACGAAATGGAAGCTTGTAAAGGCATGAAACTGAGACATCTGTAAATACATAGAGACCTACAGTATGTATTTGAGTGAACCTGAAACAGCACCTCCACCTACATACAATATGTTTATATTGAAATATTTGTAACATGCTTAAGGATTCTGGTGTTAATTTGTTGATTGGTGCTGGTTGGCATTTTCATTATTCCCGTGAGAATTTAGAGCTTGTGTGCTGCGCTGACATCACTGGGGGGACATCGTTAGTGTAGTTACAATGGCGTTTAATAGGAGAAAAAAATCTCTAACATAAGGGATAAAGGTCAGGTTCCAGCTGTTAGCTCCTAAAATTAACAAAGCAAGAGCTTCTGTTCTCATTCACCCTTGGGATGTTCAGTGTCATTAATGAGAAATTAAACCTAAAATTAGTGGAGATATGTTGGTGCACATGCTAGAATGCAATACGGGTTACAGCAGAGACTCGGCTCAGCTAGTTAGTGATCTACGAGACGAGCATGATGGTGTTGCTCATTTGAGACAACATAAATCCAAAAGCACACAGGAATGCAGGCAGAGCCTGTTGTGTGGGCAGGAGATGAATTTCAGTCGTGCTCACATTTTGAATAAGACATGGCTGAAATAAACAGCTATCTCTTATTTGGCAATAGTGTGAATGAGTGATCATTAACCATGTTTCTGGAAATCTGCCTTCCTTCTGGAGTTCTGCCTTCCTTTGAGCCTACAGAGCATCTACCAGGAAAAGGGGTTGATGATGACTCTTCTGGTTATTTTGAGACAGGAACATGCGAAAGGAGGTTCTTGTGGTTACATGATAGATAATGATAGAGAACTGCTGTGTGCTGTAGTTACCTATTTAGACATGAATTTCCCCTACTCTGACTTGAACCACATTATTCTTCTAAAGTTCTGCATTATTATTTGGCCATTTTTTACAAACATACTAATCCACACACATTCTTATACTATCATGCCATAAATATATGCCATACCCATATTCACAGACCTAATCTCTTGTTGACTTTTATTATAACCAAAATTGGTAATCCAAATACTGAGGGCAGTGTGGTCCATCTCTCATCCCCGGACTTTCACCACCACTCTTTGCAACCTTGCCCAGAGAGGTAAAAGCTCTTGCTGTGCTCTCCATCATTCTTACCTGCCAGTACCTCAGCTGTACTATAGCCCATGTTGCCTCTGCTCTCAGCAACTTCAACTAACTTCACCTGAGGGTTTGTTCAACACACGAGAAGCCAAGAAGCCTGATGCACAAACTGTATAGAGGTCAGAAGTCCAATTCTGCCCCAATAACAATATAAATCTGTCTTACTGAGTATACTGTATGTTCTCAATTACAACAAAGTACATTTTAAAAAACGTAAGATGCACTGGGTTGTAATCAAGGTCTATAATCCAACATAATCTAAGATTTAGGACGTATTTTCTTCTTTTGAACTTTTTCCAACTATGACTACGTGCGAATAAAATGATGACGATGTCAAGACAACCAAAACCCAGCTGTTTCTACACTACTCTAAAAGTCTTCATTCATTGATTGCACTCATCTTTCTTCCCATCATTAATAGACACAAACTGCTTTTAAACTGGGGAGCACATGACTGATTACAAGTCAGCACCTGCCTACATATTTATCTTGTTCAAAGCTATAAAAGGGAAATATTAAGAACATGCATTAACACTGATCAAAGTATGCTGCAGTGACATCTTCCCAATTAGCAAACAAGCTGCATGTCATGTAATTTGCACAAGCTGTGCTGATACTGGCTGGTTGTGTGTGTATCTTGGTAGTTACAATGAGCATTCAAATTGAAGATGCAAGTCACAATCAGATTTGAGCCAGCAGGCAGATTTGAGGTACAGACACTTGTTAGATTTAAGTCAGCAGCAAAGTCAGTTTGAATTGAGTCAAAATAATCCATTTAAGTTACAAACTGTAGTCAGGTTTGAGTCAGAATAATCAATTTGAATTGTAAGCGGCTGTCAGATTTGTCACAAGGAGCCACTGGAGTTGCATCAGCAGACGGATCTGAGTTACAGTAATTAATCAATTTGAATTATAAATTGCTGTCAGGTTTCATTTATAAACCTGCAGTCAATTCTGAGTTTTAAAAAAAAATCTATTTGAGTTACAAATGGCAGTCTGTCATAACAGAGACAGATGCAAGTGCAGTATAACACAAAAAAACCAGGATAGTGCTCAAAGAACAAAAGGTTCATACTGAGTGTTACTTTGGACTGATTGAATGTCCAAGGTCTGGTTATATAGGGTGTGAGTGTGATTGGAAACAGGTGTGTGTGATTAAAACTTGGGAGATGATGAACGTGCCAGTTGAGTGTTGGGCTGGGGATCGTAGTCCGTAGCAGCCATGTTTGTATGCCATGGTGTGTTCTGGGAAGTTGAGTTCGAGGAAGGAATCGACCTGACACAGTCAGATTTAAGTCACAGTGAGCCATTAGGTATGAGTCAAGAGACAGGTTTGAAGTACAAAAAAGCTGCAGTCAGATTTAAATCAGAAAAAATTGAGAATTCGGATTAAAATCTGATTGCCTGATGATCAGTCTGATAATCAGTTTGACTTACAAACAGTAGTCAGATTTGAGTCAGAATAATCAATCTGGGTTAAAACTGTAGTCTGATTTGAGTAAAATATAATTAATTTGATTTACAAACTGCAATCAAATTTGAATCAGAATAATCAACTTGAGTTAGTGTCCTCAGATGTGAGTCTGAATCCTTTGAGTTACAAACTGCAGTCAGATTTGAATCAGAATAATCAGTTTGAGTTAAAAGCTGTAATTAGATTTAAGTCTGAATAATCAATTTGAGATGCAAACTGTAATCAGATTTGAGTCAGAATAATCTGAGTTACAAACTGCAAGCAGAATTGATTTGCATGAAAATGAGCTGTCACCCCTATAACATTTGAGCACGCTCTCATTTTGACCTTATTTTCTTCCACAGGAGAATATATAAAGAGTAATTTGTCTGTACAAATGAATGCTCCCAGTCGCTGTGGCTGTTTTCTTTTTCACTCTTAAACATAACTGGATATGACTCCCATTTTCTTCAAGGCTTATTTCAATCAATGATCAGTGAACTTCACTGTTGTAAAATTACAATCAATAACCAATTCAAGAAGGTGCATGAGCACAGCAGAAAAGTATGCCTTGTTGTTTTCTTAAGGATTAACAGAGCTAAGATAAAGGTTCCTGAAACACAATGGACAAGCAAGATGGCCGTAATGGAAATGTCAGCGTGTATATTTTTCCTGTTCTGTTGTTTGTTAAACTTTTTTTTTTTCTGGATGAGATCAGTGTGAGAATAATCACCTTTTATAGGACCATACAGCAAGAATGCAGTCTAAATGCATAAACCTGAAACCTATCAGGAGTAGGCAAATCATAAACCCATTAGCTAGCCCTCTGGGCAAGTGAAAGCTCTAATGCACTGCCCAGCGCCATGTTCTGGTTGCCCAGAAACCTAACTGACGAAGATAAAAATAGTAGCCAACATGGTATCAAATGAAACCTTGCTAAATAAACAGTAGCCAGTGAAAACTCCTTGGTAGTCTTCCCAGTCTTATGTTTTGGCTAAAAATGGTAATTAAGAGCATTAATACGGATACAAAGCAACTAAATTGTTGTGTCATTATCCTAAGAAGGTTTCTAATGTAGTACATTGTGCTCAAGCCCTGGACAAAGGTTCAACAAGTTGTTGGATTTCAGCTTTGAGCTATGGTGTGGTGTTCTGTCCTCACATCACATGTGAACACATTATCCGAGACTGGCTAGCATCTTTAATTCCTCTTGACTGTATGATGTGCTAGGAGAGATTTGTCAGTGTTTCCACATACCTGCGTTCCTGGTTCTGAAAATATTGTACATATGTCATACTGTATGTGCGAGTTAATTAAACTGACTAGCAAGCGATGGGATTGCATGCTATAATTATAGTATCAAGGTGCATTGTACCACTATGAAGCGCCTTGTGTTTTAATATACATAAATAAATTGCGAAAGTCAATAGCAGTAGGGTTTTTCTTTTTCTAGTTGTTGAACAAGAGAAGAAAAAACCCTCATTGAGCCTACTAAGCTTACGTATCCAATATAAAGGAATAAAAAAACTAATTGGATATGTAACCTTCTTGTCCCAGGCGTCCAGGCTACAGATTTGCCCACGCCTGGCATTATGGGAAATGTTTGCGATTAAATCCTCTTCCTCCTTTTCCTAGTCAGCCTTCAGTGTTAATCACTATGCAGGTCTAAACATTAGCATTGGTGTGGGTGAAGCACAAACACAGATTGAATTAAGACCCTGATTTTCAACCACAGTTGGCTAATCAGTCAAATGATATCCCTCGTTACAACAGTTATTTTGTGTTACTCTTTATTAGCTACCTTACAGGTGCACTTAAAAATGGCTGACTGTATCCCATCTGTGGTTACAATGTTTTAGCCCCCCCTCTGCCCCATCCATCAGTGTAGGATAACAGCATCAGTGCCAAAACTAGCTAAATTACTGTAATTATTAGTTTGAGTCTGAGCTAGGATTTCTTCTTGTTTAACACCTGTACACTAAAACAGCTTCAGGTTTGGATTATTTTTCTGCTTTTATTCATGCGGTAATTTTAAACCGATCTTCACGTTCTGTTGTAAACATTGTTGAACAACATGGTTACTTGATTATAAATTACAGTATCACTCTAGCTTTTGATATATATAATTTTTTAATTACAGTTTCTTAAAAATGTATTCAGAGTCTTCTTAAAAGCAACAAGAATCAGGAATTCAAAAACTACTTGGAAAAAAAGAACAGCCATATTTTGAGGACAATCCTTCTAAACCCCAAAAGCATATATCACAATGTTTATTCCAGATTACACCACAGCACAGGAGGTCTTGCGTTTCTATAAGGAGATGTTTATTTAGCATTTTTGGAAGGAGTCTCCAGTGTCAGCTCTGTAACCGTTGGAGATAAATCTGTTCCTTTACATTTTCCAGCAACATGACAAGCGGCATTTTTATTTGTCTTATTAAATTCAAGAGAGATGGGGGAAAAAGAGGCTGGTGACGGAACAACTGTTTATAGCTGCTGTGATCGTTCCACAACGTTAAGTGCAACTATAAATGGATATAAATCAAAAATTGTAATGATTGGCAAACTACTGTGGTATGAGAGGAATAAAATATCACACCACCCATTGATTATTTCCCTATAACAGCACAACACACATCATGTTTTATTCCTTACACATCTAAGAACGGATGATACTTCTACGTGAACACTTGCCCCCACGCGAACATGAACGAAATATGGAAATCACCTTCTGCCCCCAATCTGTCACTGTAAGTGTCCTATCAGAAATGTGGCACGAGGGCTATTACCCCTGTCACATGAAACATAGTTTTGATTTATTGGCATGTCATGTGTTTCCTCCCCTCAGGGCTTTTTGTTTGGTCTCCGGATATCAGAAGGATTTATCTGAACGAAGGAGATGCAGGGAAAATGTCATGGACAAAAAAAAGTCACTATACTTATATAAAAAACTTTTATATACTGGCTAAAGGAAACCAGTTAGATATTAAAATAAAGAATAAACAGGGAAAAAAGGATAAGTTATAACACAAGAACTAGCAGCTCTAATGGAGACAGGAACATGTTCCCAACCTTTGACTTTGATTTAAATCATAGAATGAATTATTCTCTGCCTTTTGGATTTGAATGATTTAATTCATCATCACCTAATGGAACTAACACTACAACTTCGAGGGGAAAAAAAAACACCATTATGCTAGGAGTTAATACCAAATCATTCCTTTAAGGAAGCAATAAAACACATTGAGGTGTGCTGCTATAGGAAAACAATCAACAGCAGCAACAGCACATTCCCAAATTCTCTTATTCCACAGCAATTTGCCAGTGATGAAACTTTTTGATGTATTAATGAAGGAGTCTTTTACTTTTTACCCATCTATTATTACATGTACTGTTCTTATCACTTACAGTATATCATAGTAGCTAGAAAACAGTAGTTAAAGTTAAAAAAAACACACGCACAGCGTCATATCTCCAAGAAATCGGAAAATCGTACAGTCCTGATGATTTTCCTGTGAAGGAAAACTTACTGACACTGGCGACTCCTTCCATAACTATTAAATAAATGTCTCCTTACAGAAACCTTCACCAGATTAATATCAACAGTTATACGTTTGCTGTTGTTGTTTTGTTAAATAACATGTTTTTGATTTGTTTATTAGCTTTAGATTATGTAAAGCGTTCACAATACAAGTCCCTGTGAATAAGTTGTTACTATAGAAATGATAATGTATTCGAACAAGCACATTAATATAAACCTGTGATTTCCGACAGACCTACTATCAGAGCTGCTGTTATAAATTAATTAACACCTTCGGACCAATCAGAATTGAGAATTCAACAGCACTGTGGTATAAACACACTTAGCCTTTGACCTCTTGGCATTCATAAGCTTTCAATAATCAATTCCACTGATTTACTGACACACTCAAGTAATTGGACTTGACAAAATCATGTAGATGAAGATCTGATGAAATTCCTTCTAAGAGGAGCTTGTAATGTCGGGTATTAACGTCATAGATAAGTTCACTTTGTGTAATGTTATACAAAACAGATCACCATTCAAGCAATTAGCTTTGCCTATTAAAAACGGCTAGCCCAAGCCAATATTCTTAATGTCAAATTATGAGAAGTAACCAATCTGATTCAATTTGCTTTCAATCCAAATGCCATTATTCTCCAAATAAAACATATAATTTAATGCAGGATCTTAAAAAATGTTCTATTGTGAGGCCTTACTTTGGCACAAAGGGAAATATTTAAAGGCTGAGTCCATATTTATTCAATTATTTGTGTCCATGTCCATTTTCACAACTAGCCCTAAAGGCTGGAAATCAATAGGGATATTTGAGAGATTGCGCAAAAAAAAGAAAGAAAAAGAGAAGCGAAATTCGATCAGGTGGCTTTGAGCGCATGCTTCTGATTCTCAGCCTTGAAATCGGCTTCGCCTATCCATCATGCTTTGCCCCGCATGAGACGTTATGGCGTGACCAAGAGAGAGGAAAGAAAGATAAAAGACAGAGAGAGAGAGAGAGAAAGAGAGAAAGAGAGAGAGAGAGGAAAAAACACCATCAGCCTTTTATAATCAATATCCATTTCCAGCGCCTGTCACTTTGTTATTTGGAGCTGCTCTCCAAAGTTGTACATTAGCAAATTGATAGTCTAATACCAAATAAAATATCACCTTGGACTCGCATGCCTGCATTAATCTTCATTAAGACGACTGCACACTGAACAGTGCGTTTTCTCCACCTTCACTCAGAGATAAATACATCATGCTATGTGTATGTGCTTAATGGAGTTAGTGATGGGCATCTCAATATAAAAGACAAAGACGTGCATTCGCGAGCAGGACTGAAATATACGATGCAAATTTACTTTTTTTCTCTCTTCCTTGCTGAGACAAAGTAACACTTAAACATCTTTATAATTAACCTGCAATCTTCAGTAGTGTCCAAGATTTATTTTGTAATGCAATTCGGAGATTTCGGTCTATTTTCGCTTATCTCTTTCCTCCTACACCGAGAAACCTCCTCTTGCTTTATATCTACCTAAAGAGAGCGATGCGGCGGCGCTTTAGCCTTTCAGTCTGTCCAGCTCTCTCACGTCGTCATCTGTACTCCACGCTCAAACAGATTTCTTCCAAAGCTTCAGCTTTTGTGTTAATATGCCACAGATGTTGATGCCTGCCTTTTTTTTTGTCTGTCTCTCAATCTAATCTCCTCTCATTTCTGATTATATAACCTCAAAATTGAGTACATTATCCTGCCCCATTTGTAAGCTTTTTACCAAGAACACTACTCTGCATTATACAACTACACACCATTTTTCACATTTTGAATCTAAGACTACGCCACACGTCTCGTTCAGTGAGGTGAACAAGACAAGATGTGTATTCTTCTTAACGATTTCATCTGGCCCTGTGACACTAGGGAGAGGCACGCTGTTAGCACAGATGTGGTGATTTTGAACATAAGCGGTAACTATTCTTGTGTCTTAACCACTAGTGACTTAATTAGTATCATGCTCAGTGTGTTATCATCATGGAACTAAAAATATGCCTATTTATTTGGCCATCATATAATGTGCTATAATAGTGGCCATTACAGAAGCTAAAAAAAAAGCCTACACACCTCTGTTTAGACAGGTTGGTGAGTATCCAGTGGTGTGTGTGCATGGTGGATGATGAGGAGGTGTGATGGCCGTCTGCAGGTGCAGGAGAGATGATAGATGAAGGTGGACAGCGTGCAGCCACATGTGAGATGGGGTATGAACAGGGATCATCGCGTTGTTAGCTGGCTGCCTGCTGTCCATTATACACACACACACACACACACACACACACACACACACACACACACACACAAACATCTGTCGGCCACACACACACACACACACACACACAACACCTCTCGCTTGCTTTTTCCTCTCATGCACAATCGACATCATAGTTCTTATACGCCGTTTATACTATGCACAATAAATGTAGATGTTGACATCGATTTTTTTTGGCTCATAAAAAGGTATTTAATAATTTTTGACTATTTAATTAGTTACCACAATCATAGGTTTGTAAGTTTAATTGAATAATTAAATTTGATTTTAATTAACAATGTCATTTGAATGTAATAATCACAATTCCAAGCTAAAAAAAGAGGTACAATTTACTGATTACCTAAAGAGACTGATTATCTAATGACTCTGATTAAAGTAAACAGCTTTATTTAATTAAGCTACATTGCTGGTATGTACCTTACACTTCTGGTGCTTCCTGTATACAATAGATTTATTTCCCTGAAATGTCTGGTGCTTCCTGTCACATACTTCTCCCACTGCCCTTAAAGGGCCAAAGGCTGATAAGTAAATTTTTTTTTACATATTTTTTATAAATTTTTATTAAAGTCTTAAGCTCACCCTATTTAATTTGTTCATTCAGAGATTTTATTTATTCAGGTTTATTTATAATAATTAAGTGCACTATCATGTTGATGATGTACACTATACGTGTATGATGAGGCATTAACATGACATGTACGGTGGGATTTAAAACAGTTCCAGGGTGGATAGTAGTGTAGTATGGGGCAGTTCAATATTTTTTCCCAGTCCATGCTGCTGAAAAACATCCCCACAGCATGATGCTACCAGCAGCATGCTTTACAGTAAGAATGGAATTGGGCCAGGTGATGAACGGTGGCTGCTTTCTCCCAGATGTAATTCATGCCAATGAGCTCAATCTCAGTTTTGTCAGACCTTAGAAGACCTTAGAAGTTCCTCATGACTTGATAGTATGGTGGCAGACAGACACATAAAACAGCAAAAACCGATGACACAAAAACCAAATCCAACAACAGCAAAATTTCAGGAAACCACAATGGAAATGCTCCATTATGCTCCTCATGCCAATATGAGGTTCTCCTAACTCCACACAAGAACTCGAGAGTTCTGTCAGAATGACCTGCTTCTCTCTTTGCTCAGTTTGGCTGGACGAACTGCTCAAGGAAGAGCGTTGATATGGGCTTCAGGACCTTGAGTGCAACAAAAAAGTTGTTACCTTCACCACAATCCTGTCTTGGAGGTCTACATACAAGTGCTTTAATATGATGGCTGTTTTTTTGCTCTGACCTGCATCGTCAGCTGCATTTTCAAATATCTCAAACATGATCAATGGAAATGGGGCGAGCTTAAGCTCAATGGCAAGTGTCACATCATCTTTTGGTCACATCAATCATTTTTTAGAGTTTTAGATAAATTACATCTCTAGGGCAAATTTTGTTTTAGATTTTATACTGAAAACTTTTAAATTTTTTAATTTTTATAATATGTGCATATTCTTGGTTTGACAAATAATTTTTTTCGAACAAACTGTTGTGTACAAATCTTTCTCCTGAGAGTGTCTTAATAGTGAGATAAACAAATGTAATTAACTCTAACATCAACCTAAAAACCTTTTGGTTTTTATTTCTTGGTTTTATTAAGTACGCAAATGTATGCAGATTTAATTAGAGAATAAACGTACACTTTTTCCAATACAAATATATGTGTAAGAATATTAACAATCAATTGGCAAAGACTGACTATGATATAATTTTTTTAGAAAAATGACCCTATCATACAGTGTATATAGTGTCTTTTCTTAACGTTTATTTTTTAATTTGAAGTACATTTTTTACAAACCTTGTAAAAACCTGTTGCTTTTTTGCAGATGTCCAAGAAAGGCTGTAACGTTCTGAATGTGATGTATACACACAGTATGTATTATATCTTCTCAATCATTCGAGCGGTCATGCATTCATGCTGCTCTATTGCTCAGAGTTTTGGCTGTTTCTGGATTTTGGCTCCTCGGCAACTGTGACAGATCAGCGAATGAGAGTCAAACACATTCATCAACGGTTCGTTGGATGCCGATTACTCACCGAGGGCTGTCCACTGTACTCACCCACTTAAAAAATGAGCGGTCCAAGAGGTCAAAAGCAGCCTCCCACTGCCAACCCACATAATCAGATCTGACAGGCGGTTTCCCGGCAGGCCAGCCTTGGTTCAACCCATCAGGAGGCTGGAACAGATGAGCATTCACACTCTAAATCACTTCTCTCAGCCATGGTAACCTCAAACAGGGGTTTATTGATGTTGAAAGACCTAGGAATTCATTAACTATAAATCTATGACTCAGAGAATCCCAGATTATAGTTGGTTTCTCCAATATTGACATCCAGTTGGCTCTGATAATGCTGCTTCTGCATAGTTGAAAATTGTGTATATGATATGTAAATATCACAGCTGGTTGTGCATGTGATCTTCCTGCCAAATAAAGTAAACAATTAAAGTATTTATGGCTCCGCAAAAACGGAGCTCTCAGCAAACCAACACAACCTTATCCAAATCTAACCCATCAATCTGCTGCAAATTACCATGTGAGAGCTTTTACAAATCTCATACCACAGCATTTTATTTATTACATTACCCAAAACCCATCTAGATGACATCAGTCAAAGCTGCCAAAGATTGCAGTCAAGATTGATTTCTTTGCAGAAAGCTGAGCATCAGGATTCCAGTCATCATCCTTTTTGCAAGGACGGCTACCTGGAATTTGAGGGGGTTGAAATCTGATTGGTTTTGGTAAATATTAATTCCACAAAAATGCTTGAGTGACAGTTTCAATGTCGGGTAATTGATAACTTATTACATGATTTGCTCTCAGAAAAGGATCGACTTGTAGTGAAAAATGATTAACCTCTTTGCCTAAACTGTAGTCAGACAGTAATTTGTTTAATAAAGCACCAAATAGGCATTTATTTTTAAAAAATTCACTATGTATTAATCTTTATTCATTAAGACCTGTATGGCTACATATCTAGCAATTAATAATTACATTATTACATGTGCAACAAACACTTTATTAAAATCTTGAGCATTAAAATAATAACCAAAAATCACATCTTATTAGAATTTATTCTTCATGTTAGACCTTAAGGTTCTATGTAGTATCAAGTGACTGGCTTTAAAAGCTAATAAAAGTGGAATAAGTCATGTATACTTTAATATGTGCTCCATCTTCTGAAGTAGAATTGAAGATATCAATAATTAGGGACAAAAAATGTGATAAGGAGTTTTTGATAAGTCGATTTGTGTCCCGTATTCTAAGATTAAGATCATTTCATACACTGTTCTGCAAACCATTGAGCATGAATTAATACTCAAACCTTCTACAGCTACAGTAAGTAATAATTGCACTGTGCTAAGATGTTTCATGATTGTATAATACGCAGTATATATATATATATATATATATATATATATATATATATATATATATATATATATATATATAAAATCACCTGCTGTGTGTAGCAATGCAGCAACAAAGATCTTTATGAATAAACTCACTAAAACATCATTGTCTGTCTCTATCTGTAGTTCATGTGGTCACTTTTGTCACCAATGGGTATAAATATACAGGGTATCCAAAAAGTCATGAACCAACTCTTTTATTAATGCTCTTATTATTTAAAACATATTCTCTATATGTTTTTATGGCTTTTGTTCAACATATTCAGATCAACATACAGTATTTGATCAACATATTTCCATTGATTCCTGACTCTTTAGACACCCTGAACTTCCACTCATTACTTATCAGTGAATGTACCAATGACCTGGAACATGAACAAATACAATTATACAATATACTTTTAAAATATCCAGTATATCCTAATTATGATTATTAGTATTATATACAATATTTATGGGGAAAAACTGTATTTGCAAGCAGGAGAGGAAATAAGAGATTATAAAACCATGATTTTGTTAAAATTTTTAAAACATGAGCAGTTATTGCTTACCATTGATCTAAGTATAATATATAACTTTATCGTATATTGTATATGCATATATATAGGAAAGGAATTCTTTTAATTTTGTCCCTGTGTTTAAAAAGCCTATTTATGCACAGTTGCATGCAAAAGTTTACACACCCATAGGTCAGAACAAACAACACAAAGAAATGTATTTTAGCTAACAAGACAGTTTAATGTGTTTCACAGATGTTCCATTATTATCACAAGGTACATGGATAAATGGTAAATAGTGCACGTTGTATCACAGTGCTCTTCCATGCTCAATTATTGATTAATTGTCTATAACAGCACGGCTTGGAAAGGTTTATATTAATGCACATGTTCTGATATGTCATTATTTCTATAGTAACCACTTACACAGTGATTTCCCACATAGACAGAATAAAGAAACATAAGTAATAGTTGATATGATGAAATTGTTTATTTTGTGTTTTTGGAAGGAGGGCTTTGGAACAGTTAGAGGTAAATCTGTATCTTACAAGCCACAGGACTCATCATGCTTAAATTCTTTATAACTAATAACGAATGAATTTTATATGTCATGAAAGTTTTAAAGCATTAGACAAACACTAGCTTTTGCTGCAAAGTCAGGAGTTATATTCTGGTCAACTATGCTTCTAAATTAATGCATGAATGAATAAATCACATGGCGTCTAGACTAAATCAACCCTTTTAGGAAGAGCCCATCACAGCGTCAATAAGGTTCTTAGAGATTTGACAGGCCAATATGGCAGTATAGATCTGGTATTGAAACTGAGCCAAGCTGTCGATGCACAAGGTCTTAGCAGGTGTCTGGCGCTCCAGCAGACGCCAACATCCCTCCATTATGATCCTTTTTTTCTGGAAGAGTAGCATTACTGTGATGGAGAAGGTCATGAGAAGATCAAGTATTGAACAGACAACACTGTGTTGTTTTGACCATTAGACGTGTATAAAGTCCGGCGGTAAAATTAGAGCACAGATATTTGTATTTGTTGCTCCGGGACAAGGTTTACAACAGAGCAGAAACTCATGAAAGAGGCTCACACAGTGCTGGTGTGATTCCATGAACAGCATTTTAATGATTTGAAGGCAGTCAGGATTGCAGTAAAAAGTTCAGATTCAAACTTTTCGATAGAGAAACATTAGAACCTGATCATTATCGAGGGGCCCTTTGTGTCCACTGACTTACCTTCTGTACCACAATAATTTGCTTTCATCCGTAACCACCATTCAATAGTAATTGCTTTCAGGGTGACTACTTTAGTAAATGCACACATGGAAAGATTTATTGCGCTTGGTGTTTATTTTCAAGACGCTTTTATGATCTGTTTTTTCCCCCCTGTTTTATGTAGCTGATGTGAAAGCAATAAGCTGAGAGGTTCAGCTATACGGCAGGCTTCAGAGTATCCAATTAGGATGTTTATGACAGCCTTCCTGTCTCTCTGATGCACACATGCATACAGTAGAAAGGAGAGAGAATGTGCTGGAGGGAGCCAAATGTTTCTCACTGTACTCTACTTGTGAGTGCCATGAAAGTCTGGAGGTGCATTGAAAAAATATGGTTCGTTTTCATTGCACTGTCGTCTTTAAAAGCTTTATACAGCTTGATGGCTGGAAATGTAAAACAGAGACGTGGCACAAAAGGGGGTTATAAAATTCCATTTCATTGTCTGGTTTTAAACCGAGTATGTTAAGCCAGAGTTCCTGGAATGAATTCTGTGGCTTGGATTGAGTCAGAAGAATAAATCTAGAAATCACAGGAAGAAATCGTGAACAAGGGGTAGAGTAAGGAGAAAATTTGTCTCACTTGAGCTTTGACACGGCTTCCATCTTCTGTTTCAACTAGGAGTTGATTGTTCAAAACATGTAGTGTGAAGTGACCTTCGCCTTTATCAGCTGTTAACATAAAGGCTAATATCAAACCTCCCCTTTATCTCCAGGATTCTGGAAAAGGTTATTACTCAGCATCTGAGCTCAAACTTCCATAAGAATCATACTTTCATGAAATATTTCAGTCAGAGTTTAGGCCTAATCACAGTACTAAAACAGCGCTGGTTAAAGAAGTAAATGACCTACTACTGACCTGTGTCTCTTTGCGTGCATTACTTGAACTCAGTTAAGTTTTAAATACCATAGATCACAATATTCTTCTAGATAGACTAAACAATGTTGTTGAAGTAAAGGAGACGACTCTTTCCTTGCTCAGTTCTTACATAACAGACCATTACAGTTTAATATATGCTGACTTCTCTATGCATGTATAAGTAAAGTTTGGTGTTCCACAAGGCTCTGTCCAAGTACAATTATTCATAAACACAGTGTTATGTGACAGCTAGGGTGACAACACACAGCAGGAGGCAATTTTCTTGCAAAGCCCCCCAGCTACAGAATAATCTTCCAATTAGTCACAATCTTTGAGTCTAGGTTGAAATTCTACTTGTTTAGCCAGACATTTTGTTTGGTAAAGGTGGAGATTTGGGGGTTCATGGACATACAGAGTTTTAGAAAACTGGATTTATTGATTCTGGATTCAAATATTAGTTAGTTACTTTGTGTAAAATATAAATTAATTGAAGTATAAACACATGCTTTCACTGTGCACCATCTTCATCCATCTTCCTCTCTTCCTACTATTATCAGGATATCTCCTATTAGTACAAGATTATTTAATAAGATGATAGAAATTATCTGTCGACAATGTTCTATTCTGTATTAAAAAGCAACAATTATTAAAGCAGGACAAGATATTTAGCTATATATATCTGTACATAACTATCACTATCTTAGACATAATCAGAACTTTCTGTGGTAATACATAAGGGCATAAATCTTTTATTCAACTGTAATAGTGAACTTATCATTATCCCTAATTTTATATCTCTAATTACCATCATGTGATCATTTTTGGTATTTATGTGCCATCTTATTCTCTGATTCTCATATCAGAAGGCATTAAAGTAGTAAGAGGGATTTGAAAAGGTAAAAAGGATTAAAGTAATTTCCTACCCACACACTGCATTTACCCACATTAATACAAAACCAATATGAGTGGTATGATAGAATAGAAAAATTATTATTTGGCGTAGAAAGTGAATAGCCTCTGGAGCCTGCATTCAATTATTCATAAATAGAAATTCACAAACAACCTTTTCCCTCCTCAAACAGAACTCCTTTGGTAACTTTTTTTTTATGCAAGATAGTCACCCATCCTCATGCTGTTCACAACACAGCTGACACAAACAGTATTTTCCCCTCAGATTTAACCCTGCTTTATTATGGACCTCACAAATCCTTTTACACTAAGGCACTACATGCTCATGATATTCTTTGCATTGTATGAGATACAATATATTATGATTCCATGTAAATGGTTTGCAGTCTCCTGATCATTTTTTGTTGTGATGTGAGAGGTTGAGCTGAGACAATATAGCAATTTCATTAGCTCCCCAATCAGAGCATGGTGTACCGTGTGGCTCAGGAAGGCAGGACGCAAGTGCAAAAACTTCGTATGTTGTTTATTATGGGTAACGGAAAACACAAACTGGGTCAAAAACAGGAAATACAAAAAAAACCCACAGAAAATTGCTCAGAAATTAACGGTACAAAGGCTCGATAAGACTGAAGAATGATTTTCAGACACAACATGGTATAAACGGGCAAACTAATACAAAACAGGTGCACACAATAGGATAACAAGCGTCGGAATAGGGGGCGGAAACAGGACCAAAACAGAATTCAACACAAATATGAGCACATGGCACTTGTTGCCATTGGAACCATGACCTGAAGGTGAAATCCATGACATATGGCTTTGTGGTTATGCTTGTGTAGCCTACATATAGTTGCTAATTGTATTGCATGCCATATCCATAACAATGCAGATTCATTTGAAATCACACGTTTTTTCTGCATTTTGAACACTGAGATATGAGATATGAGATATTTGATGTGTGTCTTTCTGTGAGAGTTGTTTTTTTTTATTAGTTATTTTTTTGAATTGAGAGCCATGACGGCTGGAGCAAGAGCCAGTATCAGGATTGCTACAACTAAAAAGCATTAAAAACTGAATGATACAATCTTTCGATTGATATAATCTGACTTGAAATAGAGTGCCAAGTAATACATCAATCTTCTCAACAGGTAGATTCTAATCTTTAATATGTGCACTGTACTTTTATTTAAACCACTCTTTTTAAGTGAAAAACTGCCAAGTCAAATCCCTTGTAAATGAAATATAACTGATTTGGTTTTTGATTTCATGACCAGACAGCAGGCAGCTTGGATCAAAAAGAGCCAAAATACAGCAATATTGACCCGGGTGATTGTTTTTTCAAGGAAAACAAAGCTTTAGAGCAATACTTGTGCTGACCATATTACAAAATGCATCAGACGATCAGAGTCTCCTTTGAAAGGTTAACAAAAAGGGGAAAATCAAAGCTCACAGCATGTCATTAGACTCTGACAGGACTGGATTGCTGCCAGTGAGAGAATTTTGCAACACTCCTCAGGCTGGTATGAACCCCCTACGGCAAGCTTTTGAGGTTTGGATTTCAATGTCGATTAAAAGCCATGTCAACAGATCTGATTTTTCATCCTTAGAAACCAGGAGCTGAGAAACATTCACTAGGAGCATGATTTCAAATGGTGGGTTTAATTATGTTTGACATTGATAATGCTCATGTCTTTCCTAGGAGCATGCTTTTTGATCAACACCTGTCATTGTTTTGTTTAATAATTATTGTAAGCAGAGGAGTGAACAGAATAGTACATAACAATGCAGTTAATAATCTACTAAACATTGTATATCAATAGCAATTATTAGAAATGTATAGAAATAGACATTCATAAACCCATCCCATGCTTGTGAATCCTTGTGATGGCAGGTGTATGTGTTTATGCATAGCTGAAAGTGCAAACAAAGGATGGAGGTCACAGGGACTAAAAGGACCTCATCACAATATCTGTACCTTGTTTTTTCTGATAGCGCCTCCAAGTTTCACATTTCATTTTTTGGTGGTTTTACTAAATCTATTGGGTGTTAACAGTGCACTATATCTTGTCACATTTGCCGCTGTAAACATACGGCACATGGTTTGGGGTCAGTTACTGAAAAATGAAATAAAATAAATTAAATACAACACCTGGGCCACACTAGAAATCCACACAATAACACAAATAAACCAATAACAAAACACTAAAAAGTACTTAAAGAATAGGTTTTCCACTAATATGTGTTCACTGTTGATCTTATCCCTTTTGTCTGGGACTGGAGTAGCATATAGTTATATAACAGTATAATTAAAACATACTTGTAATATAGAAATACTGTATGTGTGAGCAGCATTTCACACCTACAGTGATGAGAGGCTGCAGCATGACACTTGACTTTCTCTCCCCTATCTTGTTGCACATCAGCACTTTTTGGATGCTCGTTATAGTGCTGCAACAGACCGATGCTAGGTTTGCAGTCAGATTAAAAATTATATTGGCAATAATACTATGGAACCCTTGAAAAAAAAACATATATGTCTCGTCACATTTCTGAGTACACAATCAACAATCAAATACACCTTAACTAATCAGAGTCCGCCTTAAGGCTGGTTGATGCACATCACCGGAGATACACAAAATGTGCAGGTTGGATTTGGAACTGCATGTCAGCCCGTCAGTGCACCTCTGCGTGTTATACTTAGCCATAAACCCCCTCTGTACATTGCGACACAAATATACAAATATGCTTCTGCAAAGAGGTATAAACCAGCCTTCAAGTTTAGGCCTTTTATTCTGAACCTTTGTAGGGATCCCTTTAAAAAGGGTTTCCTTTTTAAGGAGATAGAATCCTTAACAACACAAACTACCCTTAAAAAACCCTTATTTAACAAGTAAATTTGTTCCTTCATTTCATGCATTCATTAACCTTTTCCTGGTGAAGGTTGCAGTGAGAAGGTCAGCCTAGACGTCACCACTACAGACCAGTACAGCGACTATAACTTTGCTGATCCAATCTGATTTTTCAATCTCACACTCTCTTTTCCATTACTTTTGAATAAGATCCCCAGATCCTTAAACTCGACCACCAGGGGCAAGGTCTCTTGGAGCATCCCGATTTTTTGGAGGGGGATAGAACCATGGCTTCAGACATGGAGATGCTGATTTTTCTAGTCGCTTCATATTCAGCACTAAAATGAGTTCGAGTTCTTGTTGGCAGATCACTTCAGACAGTGCCAAGAGAACATCATCATCGGCAAATAACAGGGATGTTGCCTCTAGCACCTCATACTGGACCAAGTCCCCAATCTTGGCAACGTCTTGCTATCCTGTCCATGAAAAACACAGACAGGAATGGAGACAAGGCACACTCTGAATGCAGCCCAACACCCACCTTAAAGGATTTCAACTTAACATTAAGAAGGTGGACACAACTTATACAGAGACTAGACCAGTAGTCCATGAAGTAGTCCTTCTGCAGTACCTCCCCCAACAAATACTGAGCCACACAATCATAGGCCTTCTTCAGATCAGCAAAACAAATGAAGACTGGATTAGTATACTTCCATGACCCCTGACAAAGCCGTGCAAAGCCTACTGTTCCACAGGCTGAATGGAACCAGCATTGTTCCTCTTGAATACTAGGTTCACGTATCAGATGCATTCTCCTCTCCAGCTAGACATCTACAGTATACTCATTCAGAGAAGCTTCCAAGTAGAAACCTGTTAGGAAGTTAGGAGAAACCCAAAGAACCCTTGGAGAGCCCTTGATCTCTCTGAATGGATGTTAATTGTTCATTCTCATTCTGTAATCATTTAATATGTTGCATAACACAAAATAAAAAATAAAAAAAAGCAATGATGTCCATTGGCTGACGGTTTCAAGAATTGGAATTCCCTTCAAAATCAGAAGGTGAACACTGTGGTTATGAATTATATATGGACTTTGCATTATTTAGAATATAATAAGTCACTTTGTCCTCAGGGTTCCTGCCCTTCTAAAGGTAAGATATATCCCACTGAGGCTGATATTGATTGAGAATGTGTCTGTCTTGCAGAACATTTCCATCTAAACCCTGTGAGACCCCTCAATTACTTACAAAAGGAGTATTGAGATGCCAGAGTCAGATGGCTATTACAGATATCCGTGTCGACCACCCAAATCAGCCACACCAGTGCTGAGATTGACAGTGGGGCCTTTGGGAATGAGCAGATATTGAATACTTGATCTTCTCTGAGTATCCGATAACTACTCACTGCTGACTAGACACTTTTCAGGCATCCATTTCATCTGAAGCCCTTTCCTCTCAACTATCAGTTGGACTGTGAATTTTACCATTTTTACATGTGAGATATTGTCCAGAGTCATTTGTCTTGGTGTTTTTGGTGTTATATAATAATATAGGATTGTAAAGGTTGGAAGTGCACTGAGAGAGAATACTTATTGCTGACTGTACACTCTTGGGGCATTGGTTTCTTCCAAAATCCCTTCTTCTCACATACAAAAGAGGATGTCTAAATGGTAGTCTTAGACCACTTAAGCTTAATTCAGAAGAAAATGAACTAGAAATGAAATGAACTAGAAAATATATGGAAGTATGGAAGGGTCCAAAATATCATTACCAAGAATCATTTTCTGTATCCAAACCATTAAAGAACAAGCAGCATCAAATGCTTACTATTTGAACCTGAGACAAATAAGTAATAGCTTTGTTAAATGTTATAGTCTCTTAGGGCTGTATTTAGAGTTGAGTTAATAACATGTAATGAGGAGTTAATATTGAAATTGTTCAAATGGGGGTGGAGTTTGCATAAAGCAGAGGCATGTCTCAGTTACATGTGATTCTGACCTTAAACTTAAGAACATTTTTCTTGTGTGACAGAACAGTATTACGTCCAGGACCATTGTCTAACAGTTTGATGTAACTCCAATATGTCACGCTGAAATTTATGTTTTGGGCTGCAACTACACAAAACGTTTCTCTTGTTATTGTTTATTTTTACTTAGTGTTTAGTATCTTGTTGCTTAAGCACCTAACCCAACTCTGAATATGAGTAACTTTCCCTGCATTAATATTGGCATGGCTTTTGAACTTTGCCAACTCTGAATACAGCTTTTAATAACAACAACACGCGATAATGATAGCGCAGTTTAATATGCCTTATGTCAATAATTTATTTTAGTGAGTACTGATGAAATCATGGCTGGCAAATACAATATGACCATTAATATTTCATTACCATTTATCCTTTTACACACATATACTAAGATCTCAAGCAGATCTATTCACACACCACTGATTATATAAGAAAGTCTGCATGTGAAATATGCATATCATTTCAGTGCACAGAATTGCATAGAAGAAGCAATAATTAGATAAAAATGAGACATTGCAAAAGCCATTTGCATTCTCTGCGGCCATTACTTATGCTGCAAAATCAAGACAAATTAAGCCATTATGCAGGTGTAATTAGTTGTCCTAATGCAAATATCAGAGCACTAACAATGCTCGCAGCACTTAAGGCTGAGTTGAGACAACTGTTTATTATAAGGTCATCATCTCATTATTTGTATCTGTATTTCAGCGACCTCTTGCCTAGCCTGTGAAAGTGTCATAAATCTAAATTAGACAGAGATTCATTACCATCCCTGGTAATATTTCATGTGCAGAGAAGCAGCCGAAAGGCAATAAGGAAAGCAATTAGACGGAAACATAAACCCGGCAAACCGTTTGCAATTCCTCTCTGTGCTAATTAGCATAAATGTCTCAAATATGACCGAATTCTTATTACAGGTCAGATATTAATGTCACCTACTGAGGTGTACAAGAACCACAGACAGGGAATATGTAAGTACTCTGATTTAATATCACATAAAGGATGTTACACTTTGCACTAACAAGCTTTTTTTTTTAAATTATGACATAACCTTGCTTTATATTGACACTGCACTTGTAAGTAATCACAACGGTTGATATCTAAGTTTGCAGTAATGTAGTAATAGTCCTCACTCATGAGAATTTCTAAACATCTTGCACGAGATCAAGTTGAGAAATGTCTTATCTACTTGTTACACTCCTCTGTGATCACATGATCCTCTTGCATTTCAGCAAAATGGCAGATGTTGAGATAATTTAATCCTCCAAAGAAGGAAAAAGATTACAAATGTTGAGTACAAGATGTTTATCGGGAAAATGGTGTCAGAGAGCCAACTACATGAGGAACTTGATGCCGTCTGATTAAAAACGCCTGGAAGTGAGTAAATATTTGAGATTGCCTTTTATTGTTGTGTGTGATTCGTCATATACAGTGACCATACATGCAAACCTTTAAGATATGATAAGTCTCTGTGTATTAATATAAATCTTGCCATCACAACTATTGTCAGAGCTGCTGTTACAGAAAACGAATCAACACACAATCAATACAGAATGAAAAGCTTTGTACTCAACTGTATATAATTTTCTATGTTTCAAAATTATTGTATTTAAGATATTTATAATATAATATGACCTATATGTCTTCGATTTCAAATTCGAATTACAATTAAAGTCACATACCACATAGTCCCCACCTAGCTTTCACTAACTGCATGTCCATTAGAATTCTGACTTTTTTTTTCTTTTAATGGCTCCTCTGAGATTTTTTTCTGTCTCCACACTCACTGAGAGGTTTCCTGAAAGCGCTGGCCCCTCTGGCGTCAGTGGAAGTTGTGTCTCTCTGTGTGTTCAGACGCCGCTATTGATTCTGGATTCAGACTCTTTACGTGGCTGTCGTGTCTTTTTTTAGGGAATGGAGGTTACTGTAAGGTCTTAAGGTCTGCTTCAGAGTGGAAACCAATACAACAGAGCTTAATACGTTTACCTCTTCTTTGGTAACAGTATATAAATAATCGACAGACAAAATGAGTCATGAGTTTATAAAGCTCTTTGTGTTTGCACTTTTGACAAAACTTAATGGGTCTTTAGTGTGACAACAGCCAGTGTTGCCTCTTGTCAAGTCTTTGTTTTCATTCTGTATGTGATTAAATTTGAGATGACAAGCTCTGAAAAGAAGTTAAAGAACTTACAAACTCGTAAATATGTTAAAACCGGCGCTGCTAAAGTAAACCCGTCTTTTAAACCTGATGTCCTGATCTAATCCTTTTTTAAAAGGCTAATAAAATTTATTTGATCGCATACAATCACAAAACATGTTTATAATAATCTGACGGTCCCATACAGACAGTTTGCACAATATTACCACCATGACATTGATAATTACTTTCCATTTCAGAAAGCTTAAAGTTATAGCTTTATCTCTGACCGTTACAAAGCTCTTACACTGGAGACTCCTTCCAAACCTCACTCAAAACTTCACCACATCTTCCCTGTATAGAAATCTTAACGTATTAGAATGAGTGCGTTAATATAAACCTGTGAGTTGTCTTGATGTCTAACTACTATCCAAGCCACATTGTTATAGCCAGTTGTTTAAAATGAGTTTGTTGCTTGTGTAAATATCTACAAATTTGGACTAGTGAGACTGTGTTGTTATAGAGATCAGGTATTCCTTCCTTTGTTTTATTCATTTACCTCCATCACACAGGGGCCTTCTGTGTTTGCCACCCATACCAAATGACAAAAGTGAGATTAAGAAATAACGTCGTGTTTTATAGGGATAGAAACGTCTCTTTTTACTGGTAGTCTACCCTTAGGCAACATCAACATTTTCCACATTTGAACAGAGGGACACTTTTTAATGACTTTCTTCTCCTCCTGCTGTGGGATCAGAGGTCTTCAGTAAATTTTAATTATATAACACTCTCACCTACGCTCCAAATCACCACCCGTCTCCCTGTGGAGAGGACATCGGGTTATTTTTCTAATGCATGTCATCCTGTTTAAACACACCTTCAAAATAAGTATTGCACCAATTAAAGGCATCCTGGGGCATGCTATAAAGAAAACAATGACCAGAAACCGAGGCGTTCAGCGTGGGCAAGTTGAACAAATGAAGCAAGCTACTTTTCACAATTTTTACTTGAGTTAATGTGGTATAAATAACTAATTTTGAAATATTTTAGAAGATGTGTTCTTAGACATGCCACAGATTTGCCAGTAAGATTACATTTCCCTGATTAATACATGATTATGGAGAAGCTAAGCAGGAACCAGTAAATAGTTTTCCTTTAATACTTAAATTACTACTAACTACTAAGGAATAGTGATTAATTACTAAGTTGGATTACAGTAGTTCACTATTAACTAAGCCAAAACGATGCACAATTTCATGCAAGAATTTTCATGTAACAAAAGTCTTTCAACAATATGACAGTCACTGTGACGGGTTTCTGCATTACCCATAATGCAGTTCGACTACCTGCTGATAGTGGCACCAGTTAGCTCTTGAATCATCTCTTCCTAAAGAGTAATGCAGCAGCACTTTATGACTTAAGTCTGCCTGGATCTCTCAAACTGATCAAACAGTTCAGCTTCAACTTTCATGCTAATACCGACATCAACACCATAGCGCTTGTCATCTTGTAGATCGTTCACAAGCCGTTTGTTTGCCGTCTTCACTACGTCTAGGTTAATATAATATTGCTGGAAAATGGTGAGTGGAAAAAAAGTTCTTGCTCTTTTGGTTTTCAACACAGTCCCACTGTAACATCAACAACCTCTAACTTGTCAAATAACTAATGAAAATAAAGCACCAACCAACAAATTAGCACAACAAATCGCTGAAAAAATATTCCAATATAAACATATGTAATGTGTTCCAGGGTGGAGTTTTCCTTTAATTACCTTCAATGGGCCTTCAAGCCATTATGTCTTTGACTTATTAGAATTACTCTGTGCAATCAACAACAATAACAACAAAAAGTTTTGGACGAACAGCAAAGGAAGAGAAATTACTGCCTGCTCTGTTTTTAGTGACTGAGTAATGCAAGCACACACATTTTCCTGAGTGGAACATGTGCATGAAAAACACTTTCCTGCTGACTCAAAATGCTGGCTGTGAGCCATGACACTGAGTTTGAAGTGACCTCCTGTGCCGGGGCTACTGGACATGCTCCAAATCATGTTGTGTCACTTATTAAAATACAGGAGTTGAGGCGTATTCATGCTGTTTTGGCTGCACATAAGAACAAAGAAAACAAAGGACTTTTAATATGGTTTAAATCATGACTTGAAAAATTTCTGTAAAAACTCTGAGATAATAATTACTAATCAGGAATATATTATTTTAACTTTACACTTCTACACATACTGTATCGACTGTGATGATTTATAGTCGGAGCTGTACCCATCTACAGCTATGTCCTCCTCCTGCGATTGCTGCATTCAGATCTCCGTCAGTGAACAGTGGATCAAACCAGACTTCATGTGAAAGCTGTGATGAATTTTCTGGTTACACAATTGCACTATTTGTCCATGTAGTACACAGTTATAGAAGGGATTTATTTATAATCGCACTATCCGGCGTCACCCAGATGAAGATTTGTTCCCTTTTGAGTCTGGTTCCTCTCAAGGTTTCTTCCTCATGTCATCTCAGGGAGTTTTTCTTCCCCACCGTTGCCTCTGGCTTGCTCAATAGGGATAAATTCACACATTTACAATTTATTTTGATTCAATTTAATTTGAATGTATTTATTTTTGTAAAGCTGCTTTGTGACAATGTCTATTGTTAAAAGCGCTATACAAATAAAATCGAATTTAATCAAGTCAGACTTACTGTACAGTTGTTTTTAGGTGATATGGGATGTTCTGCGATAACCAGCGACTGAGGAGTTGCTTTTCTCAGTGTTTTCCTTGTCTGATTTGGGAAGACATTTCAGGTCTTCGATTGTTTTGGGGTTTGTTTTGTTTTTGGTTTGTTTAGCTGGGTAATGGTTGCTCGCAGGGCCTCCTTGTTTCTTAGCAGGCAGAAGAAGAATTCCACATTTCCACCATCTTCCTTTCACACACTCACACACTCATCTCACACCGCTGCCTTGTTGAGTTGAGTTCGGCTCTATTAGCTGGGCTATGCCTGAAATATCCAACTAACTTCCTACATTTCACCAGCACCGGAAACTAACCCAAAAATGTGGCCATTGGAAAAGGGAGACACATTTTTCTTGTTTTTTCCCAGCGTTTACGTGGGAAACAAAGTCACCATGGTGTGCACGCATTTCTAATGTGCGGACATTAGACACTCCATAACACAGTTCCCTTTCTCCAATTTTTGCAATATGTCTTACAATAGAAATGGTTCTGTACATCATAGACATAAGTCTACACTTACTCTTTGCCTTTTAGATCTAATGTTTTAGATTGAATTCCACTTATTTGCTTTCAAACAAGATCTTGGAGGCTGCAAAGTATTTTTAAACTAGCCCAATTTAGCGTAAAAAACCCGACCCTGTTATTCTCATTGCTATGTTGTTGCTCCTCCCCCGGGGCATGAGGCATTAGCACTTGTTGTATTTCCTATTTTTGGCCATTAGGTGTAATAATAACTACGGAAGCTAAATGGGGCAAGGAGCATTCTGCCCCACGATTGCGCAACATCTAGAAAGCGGCCAAGTCAATGGAACATCTTTCGAATAGCAACTTTTTAAAATAATTGGTCACTCAAAAGAGGTAATTAGTATTACAATGGAATTTAAAATGTATGCAGTTGTGAATTAGGACATTATGAAAATTAACATTTGTTGAACGGCTGATATAAATGGTGGCGCTCTGTCACATCTGCCCTTGTGGAAGAGCCGCCACTGATGAACATGTAATGGATTTTTAAATAATTGTAATTATTTATAATTGATAGTGATGGGGAAATAGGAAATTGTAATCAGATACAATTAGAGACTGCTCCAAAGCAAGTTGGACGATATTATGCACCTTCTCTGAATTATCGTTTTTTTTTGTTTGTTTTTTTGCTTGCCATGGTTGTCTTTTCTCTTCTCTTTCAACACACACACCTTCATATTCTGGTGTTGTGATGGCCATTAATTATGACTCTGAGCTTTTCCATTACACATCTCTCTCCCTCTGTTTCTAATTTGTGATTCAGTTTCGGTGATTTAGTTACTGTCCCTAAGGTTTGACATTGCTCAACTCATTACTGTTTTGTGTTATAGCAGCGTTTTGTTTTTTGTAGATTCATGTCATGAATTCAAGCTTCGAGGCCCCTACCACTTTAAGTTGGTTGCATCTCATGTTTATTGTGTGAAACCCAGCATCACGCTCACTTCTTAGAATTATTAGAATAAATTTTTCATCAGGGTTACCATCAGCCCTGCTAGGATCCACAGACAAAAAGAGAAAGAAATGGAGAGAAAATGAAAGACAGACTGCCTCTATGACGAATACACGGCCTTATTATTTTTCAGATTGCATCTGTGTGTGTGTGTGTGTGTGCGCCTGTGTTTTGAATCGAACTGAAACCAGGCTGTTTTTTTTTTTTTTTGCTTTGCATTATATTAAGATACACTGAGACTGAATGAATATGGATGTGTGTGTTTGTGTGTCAGAGGTGTAATGAAGAGTAGACAGGCAGCTAACAGTGTGATGATCCCTGTACAAACCCCATCTCACATGCGGCTGCACGCTGTCCGCTTTCATCCATCATCTCTCTCGCTTTTTCATCATAGACACCTGTCCAGGCAGGCCTACTGTTATGAAAGGCATAAATACTCTATCAGGACAGATGGAAGAAAATATTTTCCTTGCTGTTCATTTAGTGTATGCAAATTTGAATTAGCGCATGAAAAAGCCTAAATGGAAATAATGGAAGTTAATAAAATGCTAAATATTACAGATTTTTTTAAACCATTTATCTCACGTTTTGTTGTTGTTTCCAGTGCTAAGTGAGCCGTACCAGTGCTGATTAAAATGTTTTGTCTATGAATCATAGACAAAATACATGAATCTAGAGATCACTGATTGTATAATGAATCACCCTGATCATGTAGAATGTCTCTGGTGAGAACTGCTTTTCCTGATTTTGATGATCGATTTTCTAGTCTAGTGAGACAATTTAATATTTCAGATTTATTGTTATTTATTGTTACTGACATTTAACTCAATTATGTATTCCATAACATATGTAAAATCTGCTATCTTCAATTCAGGCTGAATCCTAAATGGTTTCCTATTAACTGTGTTTTCTCACTTCGTAAAGTATAACAACATGGGGCCTAGTACTTTTCAAATGCAGTCATAGGAAGTGTGCAACATCTTGTCTGTTTTGTCGTTGTCACAATTCTGTAGAGGCAGAGGATGCAAGTGCAGGGTTTACTTTATAAAATGCAAAACAAAACAGCAAAAAACTGTGAAACCCAGAACCATAAAAATGAGATATAAAGCAAAACAGGCAGATTATTAGCAAAACAGGCAGATTATTAGCAAGGCTGTGGCACACAGCAACAAAAACTTGACAATGAAAGAGCCCAGGACTTAAGTAGGGTACTGATTAGGGGTAATACAGAACAGGTGTGAGTGCTCAGTGAGACACGTGACATGGTCATGTGGCATGCCGGGGCTGATGGGTAATGTAGTTCAGCGTTACTTTGGGTGCTACCATGACAGTTGTATTTTAATTTTGTCAGACAAGGGTTACACTCAGTCTTCTCTGTATTTTCATTCAGATTAAAGTTTGCTGTGTTTAAAAAAACTCAACTCTTAATTGCTCACCCTGTGAAGAAAACACGTCAACATTTTAACACACATTTTAAGGTCAAATGAGATAGATATCGCTTTATTTCATTTTATGAATTATGAGTATTATTTAATGGCTCGTGCTCATCCTTACAAACTATAGAAAACGTCTACTTTCACAGGTACAGTTATGTGATAGAAAGCAGACAGGATACCAGGATACGCATAGTCCTGGGGTCAGATTTGTTACCAAGCCAAGAGCATTATTCCTGTTTTTTTAAAACTGCAACTGTTTACAGATTTACTTCAAATTCTTGCTTCCTTATAACATTCTGAGATTCATTCTAACATTCAACCGATGGTGGTGTTGCTTTGCTTTGCTTGGTTCAACAAAAATCCAGAAAAACTATCAATTGTTAACAGCAAATAATCTGATATGGATCCCAAAAAACTAAACCTCATCTTCTTATCTTTGAAAGACAGGAGGGCCTTAGCCCTGCTTATACCATTTATTCCAGCTATCTAGATCTAAATATTTGTATTGACATGTACAATATGCATGAATAGGGAATTATGAGACATTTCTGGATTCTAGGACCACGGTGCAACATATAAGACAATACAGAAGAATACAAATACGCAAATAAATGCACTAGACTGAGTATTAAGCTATTCTGGCTGATAGCATTGGAGTATCTAGAACCAGAGCAGGATCTCGGTTACACTTGAAAAGGGAGAGAAAACTAACAGTAAAACTTTGCAAGTTTTGCATTTATATTTATTCATTCTGAAGTTGTATTCAAATGTGTCAAGGAGGCAAAATCCAATTCATAAGTGTTTTGCAAAAAAAAAAAAACTATAAGCTACTGGTGTGTGTTTTGACTATTGAACAGCACTTACTTTTCCTCCTGCTCTAAATCCTAATCCATTGCTCTCTTGCAGATCTGACATAAGGGGTGTAGGCAGTCTTCACACCTATACGTAATATACAATCTTGGCCCATGAAGACATCAGATTCCTCTGCCTCAATTAGTAAAAAAAAAAAAAGAAAGAAAGAAAGAAAACAGACACAGCAAATGGCCCAATCGTCACATATACACTTACGCCAAGAGAGCTGTGCAATCATAGAATGTGAGAGGAGTACAAGAAAAAAGAGGCTACTTCAGCCAAAAAGCGTACCAAATGTTCACAAATCGGTCATAATTCCTGCTTAAGGGTTTTGTGTGCTCAGGCTTTAGTCTGCTTCTGAATCCAAAGAGCTTTTCACATGTTCTTTATTACTGCTTTTATTGGAGTACAGACTTTGACTTTTCACCAAGTTCGAATATTTGTTCCCTTTACAGCCTACACTTTTAGAAATAAAGAACCTTTTAGTGTTTCTTCAAGGGTTTTTTTTGGATAGTTAATGGTTCCTAACGGCATACAGTGGTGCTCCTTGGATACCTTTCTGATAGGGAAACACTTCTAAGCATCTTCTTAGAAAAGACCAACTGAAAAACCTTCAAGGTTTCTAGATTTAACCTTTAGTTTCTAACTAAGGAACTTATTTTCCTAAATCTAATACACTCGACACATTGTGGAGTTACTGTTGCCACGCCAAAGCTGTTTACTTTCAGTATGACCTGAAGTGTATTCCTCTTATACCACAACGATTTTCCAATGATTACAATTTTTTATTCATTAAAGAAAAGCACATCATACTTTTTTATATTTATTATTGTGGAATGTCCACAAAAGAAGTCTCTCTTTGTGATAATCACAAATTATCTCAAAGTTCCATGTCAGAAAAAGTAAAAAAAAGCAGTTTTATTTCTAACAGGTACAAAGCACTGACACTGGAGACTCCTTTAAAAAATGTTAAATAAGCAGCTCACAGAAAGCCTTTACTAATATATCTGCAGTGATTTAGTAGCAATCTTTAATTAGGAGATTACATTTTAATAGTATTATTTGCTTAGAAACAGCTAGTTCTCTAACTCTAAATTAAAATGCTACTGAAATTATGATGCTAGCAAATGTTTTCAAAGGCACAAAAGACAGAATGTGGATAAACGTTCACTTCTAAATAACAGCAGAACCTGGTGGGCACGTCCACGTCGAATTCTACATTTTCCCAGTGATCCTTCAGGACAAATGAAGCTCCTCGCTATAAATAGTCAGTCTCCCCAACTCCAAATCTCGCCGCTGCCCTTGAGGATTTGGGCAAGTAGGGCAGGCTGCAGAAAAATGGGACGTGCAGCACATTTGAGGTATCAATAATAAATGCCAGCCACAGTCACAGGGTGCAACCCCAGTCTAAAAATAATTTTTCAACCACGGCACAAGACAGGGAGAAATCAAAGCAAAAAAAAAAAAGGAAAAAAAACACCCATTCCCTCAGAAAAAGGGAGACAGAGAAGGTACTCTGGCAATGTCCCAACTGCCCCAAGGCCATGGTAAATGCACAGGATGTAGAGTATTTCCAAAAATTGGTGACAGGTTGAAAAATGGAGGAAAAATTTAAAGAAGAGATTCTCGGCACCCTTGCATTTGCTTTACACAGACACAGGGCAGGGAAGCAAGTCCAAATATTGAGTGAAAATGGTTTGCATTGGGTGTAGAATATATGTGTGTGTGTGTGTGTGTTTTCAGGGCTAAGTCTGGAACATCCCAATCTGAATTTAAGTCTTCTGAAGCTCTTCAGAGGTAGTCTAGCAGATGAAGCTTCACTGATATTTAAATCCCAAAAGATCCTCAGCGTGTTTCATGTTGTGGTAATTCATCTGCATCTTTTCTTGGGCTGCACCTGCTGATCCAGGCTGACTTGGAGCAATCCAAACCACTGTTCACAAAAATCGTTAAAACAGAAAAATCTTCCCCACTTGGATGCTCTTGCCTTTCTGTGCAGTAGTGTATGAGCTTGTATGTCACTGCCTGTCTCGGTCGTGCTAATTAGCGCATTTGCGTTAGTTAATTTGCGCAGTGATTGAGAGCAGCAGCATGCGTCATATCCCTTGGATCATCTGAGTGTTAATCAAGTGCTAATTTCTAATTGTCCGTGTAAGCAGCGCAATGTAAAGGCGTAAAAATGGGAATCTGGGCTTACAAACCTTCTCTGGCTTTCTAATTGTGGATAATAAACCAGTGCTTACGCAAGGTCAAGGGAAAGGAGCCAGTATTAAAATGCGTTCTGATTCCATGAGCCGTATTTTAACCTGGACGTCTGGCCAACAATACCAATGAGAAGACTTTGTGCCATTCGGTTCTGTTTACTCTCTTTAATCACCACCAAGACGACTAATTAATGTTTTTCTATTGAAAATCCAGTCATGCAATAAGGCAAACCCGGATGTGCTGTGATGGAGAAATTACACCTACATTCATGCAGGTTTTGAGCTGAAGTAATTTGGATCTAACCAGCAAAAGAAAAGGTTTTGGCAAGAACTTGAAAAGCAGAAAGTTTCTCACTGAAAACTAGTTTAAGGACGTCAAAGATGGAAATTCTGACATGTCGACAGGAAACATTTTGTGCGCAGGCACATAGAGTTACTAATTCAAATGCATGTGTTTAAACACACACACACACACACACACACACACACACACACAGACGAAAATATTTTAAAAGTGAGGGGGTAAATATGTCTTAACAATACTAAAAACACTTTTGGTTAAAAACAATGTAATTAAATTCATTCGTAAATTAAAGACTGTTGCAAAAAATGTGATAGTATCAAATTTTTGATTTCACTAATACACTGTTAGGATTAAAAACAAACAAACTAGTAAACAGAAACTATACCATGGACAATTGTAAATGTATTTTGCAGTATATTCACCCCAAATTTTCTGGCTCCGCCGAGGACATCAATCGGCCCCCCAGCTTCTCTGAGGACAACACTCTGCTCCAGGCTCTGCCAGAAATGGTGCTCCCCTCCTGGCTCCACTGAGGTTGTCACTTCGCTCCCAGGCTCTGCTAAGGTCATCACTCCACATGCTGGCTTCAGGGAGACGTTGCTCCTCCAAGGTTATCTGTTCCCAGTCTCTGCCGAGGACGTTTCTCCGCCTCCAGCCTCCTCCTAGGACGTTGCTCCGCCGCCAGGCTCCTCCGAGGACGTTGCCCCGCATCCTGGTTCCGCTGAGGACCTCACTCAACCACCTGGCTCTGCCGAGGTCATCGCTCTACTCCCAGGTTCTGCTAAGGATGTTGCTCCACCGCCTGGATCTGCTGAGGTCGTCAGTCCACTCCCAGGCTCTGCCAAAGACATTGCTCTGCCACCAGGCTCCACAAAGGATGTTGCTTCAAGGATGTCACTTCACCTCCTCGCTTCAACAATGTCGTGGTGACCCCTCCTCCTGGTTTCACCGACATCGTGGTCTCCCCACCTCCTGGCTTCACCAACGTGGTGGTCTCTCCATCTCCTGGCTTCATTGACATTGTCTTCTCTCTGCCTCCTGGCTTCACTCACATTGTATCCTGTCCACTTCCAAGCTCTGATGACATCGGTTCCTCTCTAGAAGAATTGGCTCTAGCAGCCAATTCATGTTGGCTCTGTCAGAGCTCCAGTCATAGTTAATAGGCCTTTTTTATGAAAACCACAGAGAGTATGCATATGATTCAATATGCTAGCCAATTGCTAGTCAACTAGCTAGCTAATAAATACTAGTTTAGCTGCTAGCTGCTGAAACCAAACATGTTTGTAGACAAAATAGTAGCATTCTTGTGAAAAAAAGAAAGCTGATCGGTAAACTGTTAGCTTACCTGCTGATATTTCTTTAATAAAAACAGTTGTTTGTGTTCGGCTGTGGTGTGTTTCAAACAGATTCTCTAATCTCTGGTTGTGACAAAGTACTGCTGCTCTTCATGAAGTCAAAAACTCTGCAGTTTTCTTGCTGGAGATTAATCCCATGTTTAATCAAATGTTTCATTAGGTTTGATGTATTGCCTGATTTCGCAACTAATAGGTGAAGGTATTTATAGTGCAGGTAACTGTTCACATTTATTTTTATGAAATACAGCCACACTCTATTCTCTGTGACATGTTTACACACTCTCTTCGCTCTCCATGCATCAAGTAGCCGTTCAGACTCGAGAAGTCATTTGCCTTCTGTGTTTTATTTTGTAAAAGTTGTAATAATTCATTATGACGTACAGTAATTTTTGTCCAAAGTATCAAAAATACTAATTTTTCAAGACTTTTTGGGACTTTTCCTGACTCTGTAGTACCGAAAATGTTTTAATTGGTACCTTATGAGTATGGATTTTTAGTACCCAGCCCTAGTTCTGATTCATGCATAACCATTCAAAACATACATATGATCCAGAAGATAATTATAGATTAAGTTAAGACGAACTTTTCACGTGACGCACAACTTAATGCTAAAATAAAACAATGATATAACTGAGTATGATAAGCTGTCAGTGGGATTAATGAAGTTCATTATTAAGATTTATGAAGGCTGCCAAACACAGTGCAGCTGATTTCAGGTTTCATTTGGTGGATGTGAGATTCTAAATGAATTATAATGAATTATAGTAGAACAGTATAGTGGAATTATAATAAATAATGCAGTGTTGTTGAATGACGTAATATGACTTCAGCCACACTGGAATTGTTCATGTGCAAAGTTTTATCATCAGTTACATTAAACGTATCTTACATTTAAGTTTTCATATACAGAATTCACTCACTATACAACTACTGTTTATAATACAGTATACTATATAATAGACTAACTATAAAATATTACCTTGTTGGTACCTGATTTCCAAACTACAGAATATTAATCAGTCTGTGTCTTTCTGAAGCCAGCAGCTTGGAGGAATGTTTGTGGCAGAGAAGTGAACTGAACTACCGCCATCATGCTTCTATTTGCAACCCTATCCATCAACTGCATGCATTATTCATGGCTTTTTTTTATTGCCTCTTGAAGAAAGATTGCTGCTGTTTCTTTTATTTTTTTTGTCTTTTGTTCCCATTTCCCTTCTGTGTTTTCCAATTAAATTAAAGGCAGTGCTGCACTAAATCTGGAGTGCTACTGCATGTACATGACAATTAGAGGCAGCCAGGCAGGCCAATGCTCGGGTGAATAGAGAACGACACCAGAGGGAATATAGAACCATTAGACCACCACACAAAACTAAAGATATCATTGTAATTATGTTCGGCAGCCTGGATGACCACAGAAGCTAAACTAGGTTGGCATATAGAAAGAGAGACTCTAATGAGTGAAAGTGATTTTGTTAGATTACATGCAAATCAAGTTGTAAGAAAAGCTATGATTGATCATTTATATATTTTGACACCTTGTCAACCAGTCAATATCCATAATTGATCTAACCCTTGTTCTTCAGGCATGATACTGTGAATTGATACATTACATACATATTTAGTCATTTAGCAGCTCCTCTAATCGAGTGCGACCTACAAAACCCTGCACACAATTGAAGGTTGAGCTGAAGCAATACAAAGTACCTACCGTTGCAAAGATTCAAACATGAAAGTTGAGTCAAAATTCTAGTTTCATTTTTTTCCCAATTTTCTCATGGCCAATTCCCACCCATCACCCATCAGGCAGTTCTCCTCTATGACATGATAGCTACCAACCATCCTGCTCATGCAACGTCAGAAGGGCGGCGTAACACACTCAGAGGAAAGCGCTATCCGCCCCCTTCTGCATGCATGTGCTCACAGACTCCCGTGATTGGCTAGTGTCTCTGTGATTGACAGAGGAGGGAGACTATGCCGCCACCCCCCCATTCAACCAATGATAGGGTGGATGCTCTTCAGTTGTTCCTCTCTGGAGCCCGGTAATTTATGGATGATTGGCATTTATTAATGTATGTACATGAGTAGAAAGAACATCATTTGATTTCATTTTTGACGAGTGTTGTAAGTTTTAAAAAAAGTTGCATTCCCTACACATGCCCTGTCCTCAACATTAACCATTAACAGTAACCATACGATATGCCACTATGGCCTTACATATATGTTTAGAAAGTTTATAACAGATTTAGCAAAAGACAACACCATGGACGGTTTACTGTAAACCCCAAGATACAGTGTACTGTAAAACCCTTGCACAGTTTGCATAAATTATACAGGGAGTAGGTGTTTGGTTGGAAATAGAGCAAAAGCCTCATGATCATTCACAGCTCATGACGTTTTAGAGAATAAAATGTTCAATCTCTTGTTTATTTGCATTTTCATTCCTCCCAGGGTAAATCCCCCTGAATGAGTAATACGCTATAAATCATAATCACGAGGCAAATTTCACGCCACCAATCAACTTATTACAAGGAGCATGAACAGCTGCAGTCTCTCAGCGAATTGAGCAGGACCATTAGGGACCATGAATCCAAATGAAGAAATTTAGTAAAAGGTCAGCATGTGTATATTTTTAAACATTTTAGACTTAGGATAGGTGCATTAGGGATCCTAGCATTCAGTGCTTGGTTCTGGGAGGAAATGCAGGCACACACAAAAATTAAGTCCCTCAAGTTTTAAGAAGCAGGGACATTTTTGACATTTGGAAAAGCAGGGTCATAATGAAGTGCGGCATTTTGCATTTATGTCATCTGTCATTTCAAAACCTAAGCTCTGAGGTCAGGCTCTGTCTCAGTGCAAATGACGAGTGTAGCTACTGAAAGATCTGCAAGTAAAAGTAAACAGAGGAAGAACATGTTTCAGTGTCAGCAGAACATATTTTATAAAAATATACTGTATAAACGTGTGTTTCCTGATCACCATACAAAGTCATGGACTTGTAATTGTAATTGAAAGAGTAGGACGCACAATGGTTAAACTATTTTTTCGATTATTGACAATATTTCAAAAGCACCTTTTCCTCCTCAGCCAGGCATCGGTTTGGTTTTTGCACTTGGTTTTTCTTAATTGCAAATTCTATTCAAAATCTGTGTCCACCAATAGGAAGCAATTGATGGACATGAAAGTTGGTGTGAGCTTTCCTTTTTCTAGGGGGGGGTCAAAGAGGCTTGGGTATGGAGTTCTTTCTGTGCCAAAAGTTTCATATAAAATAATAAAAGCCACAAGCAAAATATTAATTATCAAAATGTTAAAAAAGAAAAGACATTTTCAAATGCAAGTAATGAGAATCAAATCAAAATGTTGTTTTGCTTTTGGCTGCTCCCGTTAGGGATTGCCTCAGCAGATCATTGCTCCACATATTTGATTTGGCACAGTTTTTACCCCGGATGCCCTTCCTGACGCAACCCTCATCAATTTTATCTCGGGCTTGGGCCCAGCCCTGGGAGGGCACTGTCATGTACAGCCCTAGTGGCTAGGGTTGGTTCCCTAGCTGGGAATCGAACCCAGGCTGCGGCGGTGAGAGCGCTATGGCCTAACCACTAGTCCTCCAGGGACCCAAATCATATTAGTCAGTATTGTTTAGTAATTATAGTGATGCTAATAGTTAAGTTATGGATGGTGAGTAGTTATAGGAGTGTGCAATCTAAGTCTAGATCCCACTAAAAGTAGGAGTTTAAGGGGTTAAAGTAATTACAATTTGAGAGTTTCAGATCTGACATGAGATTAAAGGTCCCATTACATACCTAGTTGGAACTCCTAGTGTGAATGTCTGTTGATGAGTGACAGTGACAAAGCAGCAGCGGATCCACACCACTGCGGCAGGTCTGCACAGGTACAGCTCAAGCTATCCATCTTCCTCTGAAACAGGAAACAGGGAAAAATAAAGGGGAGCAAGACAGCGATTTGTCCTTGTGTGTCACAGCAGCGGTCAGATCGAGTTGTGTGTGTGTGTGTGTGTGTGGGTAAGAAAGAGAGAGTAAGTGAAAAAGTGAGAAAGATAATCCCGACTATAGATCACTGCCATTGGCCCTCATTACAGTGCATGAGTGCATGCAGGCACACATTAGCATGCATAAGCTTTGTATGTGTGTGAGATTGTTCTACTTAAGAGCAATCTTTCACCGTGACAAGCCATTTAAGGAAAAACCGGGATGCCATTTTAATTTCCACTGCGACTACCTTTATAGCATTTCTCAGTATGCAATGTTGTTGCAGCAAGTCTTCTTCTTCTGGACTTAGGGCTATTTGCCATGAGGGTTTGGTACGTTAGGTGGAGTGTGAAAACAGTTCTCAAGCCTGGGACCAGCCCTGAGAACCGACCCCTGGTCCTCTTGATAATGGTGGTCTGGGGCTCGCTTCCACAGAACCCTGGTGCTGTTAGCAACAGGTGTGAAAGTAGCCGCTTGCAGCACTGCATGCCAAGTAACGTGATTGGTTGAACTTCACAATCAATCCAGTTGTTCTGTGTAAGAAAGCAAACATGCGAGTCCAGATCCACCAATCGAGCCCAGAATCGGTCCTTGGTGTGGACTCAAGTATTCGGCCCAAGTGTGAAAGTAACCTAAGAATGATGGATTATGAATTTGTCATGTTGCATCTACTGATTCTATCAAGTGATGTCACTAGATTTTGAAAGCATAGCAAACGCTATGACCACTAATTTTTATATCTATCTGTAATTTTGCATGCTAGCTGTGTCATAAGATCATGTTGCATATATATCCCTAGTTTATATATGATGCTTAGCTGGGGTTTATTTTCTAAATTTGTCCTTCCATCAATTTTTCAATGGAATGACTTGCAAACACATTTCCCCCGGCTATTGGTGATGACGGTGGCATTCTCAGGTGGAAAAAAAAAACTCAACAAACTTAAGAGCAATCTTTCATTGTGACAAGCCATCTAAGGGGAAATAGGAATGCCAGTTTAATTCCCATTCTGTGGACTAACTTTACAGCATGTATTTTCCAAAAACATTTTTTTTTCATTTGTGAGAGTGAAGACTGCAGAGGCTGACAACTGTCAAAAGCAAACTCGAGTTATCGGTTCAGCAAAAATGAAATTCTGACATCAGTTGACAATACCAAGTTGAGTCTGCTGTATTCTCATATGAACTCAAATACACTCACCGACCACTTAATTAGGAACATCATACTAACAATGGGTAGGACCCTCCATCCATAGCTCTCAAAACAGCCTCAATTCTTTCTGGCATAGATGCTGCAAATATGCCTTTGAGATTCTGGTTCACGCAACAGGTTGTATGATCATTAAATTGTTGCAGGTTTGTCAGCTTCATGCTGCGACTCTCTTCTGTTCTACCACATCCCAAAGATGCTATATTGGAACCAGTTTGGAACCAGTTTGAGATAATCTGGTGCATTACTATGCTGGAAGTAGCCATTATAAGATGGGTAAATTGTGGCCATAACTATAATAATGCAACTACAATAGAGTTTCCCTGCTGCTGAATACTCGACTCAGGCATGTCAGAGGCAACTCCACCATAATGCAGTGGGCGTGGCTAACTTTCTGAGCACCTCCCACTCCAGAACCAGTTGACCGATAGAGATTTAAGGTAAATGCCTTCTTCTATGAGCCCCATTCATTTTGATTTGATTTGATTTCCAAGCCCAGATAAAACAGATGAGGGTTGCGTCAGGAAGGGCATCTGATGTAAAAACTGTGCCAAATCAAATATGCGGACCAATGATACGCTGTGGCGACCCCTAACGGTAGTAGCGAAAGGAGAACAACAACAACAACAACAACAACAACTGACTAATATGATTTAACCTAAATAACTAAATAAGCAAAATAACATGGCTTAGGTTGTGTAATCTGCAGTTTGAGGCATTTAATTGATTAATTTAGCACTTGCAATGTGATTAGCACTTGATAATAAGCTTGAAAGTCACTTTGGAACCTGAGATTGCATGCACAAATTAATATGACAGGCAAAGGGTAGCTCTTCAATTTGTTTTTTTTTTTAACATTAATATAACTCCTACTCATGCCTACACACTTTCATTTTATGTCTATATAATATTTTGTACAGTTTAGCAACGTTAATGTGGATTATACTTGATCCTTAATTACGCATATATGTGGAAAGTGTTGATGTACTCTTCAAGGAGATCTCTCTGAGATCACACAAGAAGGTCATTCATCTTTTCCTCCCTCTAATTTACATGCGATGTCATCCGCACAAGTATTTCTGTAAGTCAGCTGCAACATACTCGGTAACTGTGCACACAATTTATAATACTTTTTATAATACACGATATAATCGTCTCTGCTTCGTTCTAACTTCGCTCTAACTCCATGTCTTTCCATTAGACATTGAAAGGATGCAGCGGCATTCTTAAGGCCGAAAGGAAGTTGGAGGAATTCAAATAAACCAGAAGTAACAAAAGCAGTCTAGAGTATGTTCTCCTGCTCCATCTCCACTTGCCAGTACCCACTTTTGACATCCAAAGTACTGAAAATTCTGGGTCCCTGTAAAGATTCCAGGATATCCTGAATCTGGGGCATCGGATGGCCATCCAAATAAGTTTTTTGCATTCAGCCAGCAGAAATCTACACAAAATCTGGATCCTCCTCCTTTTTTTGGAACGATGACAACAGGTACAGCCCATGGAGAGACTGAAGGTTGAATTATTTTCTTGTCCAGCATCTCCTTAGTCCCATTGTCAATGAACTGCTGTTTTTCTACAGATACCCTGTATGCTGTCTTCCAGATAGGAACTTCATTGGTAGTAATGATACGGTGCTTGAATAGCTTGGTGTGCCAAGACAGTAGGCCAATCTCTCAGAATCTCTCAGATTCTCTAGAAGGTTTTGGAACTCTGTGGTAGTTTCAGCTTTGAGTGCTAGTTGGTGAATGGTCAATAACGTTTCTGATAATTATTCGGGAATAGACAAAGCAAGATAAAAAGACAGCAAGGAATTGGGAGAAGACTTGACAGGCAAAACTAGAAACGTCTTGCCCAAGCAGTCATCCTTGGAAGGTATGATATATTGCGCTTTTTCAAAATCCAATGCAATACCTGAAGATACGATACCTCAAAAAGTCTGTACCCAAAATTATTCAGACTGTAAGATCTGAATCTCTCATAACATACAATGTCAAGCTGAATTTCAGTCCTTGTAGTACATATTCCCAGGTAAATATTCCGATGGCAGATTGCACTTGACCATCGACTAACATGTTTGTCCGCCGCTTGGATTCCACTGCTCTTGGCATTTCAGTTGGCTCCAGCAAGACTCTTGAATTAGAGGCAGGGTGCTGCCTGTGTCTAACACGGCTTGAAAATATCGGCGCCAAAGTAATATGGGCAAGGTCACCATCTTAAAATCTAGCCTGTTAGAACTTTGAATAGACTGCATTACAGGGGTGTTAGCGTGGGCTGATTTAGGGAGTGTGTGTCTGTCATTATGGGATTTATTCTATTATATCTCAGAATTGGCATGGCTCCAATTTCACTTAGCTTCCTCAAAATGCCTTCCAATTTGGGTACCAATCCTCGCCAATTTGTTTACCTCTCTCACTGTTCCTCCTAGTAGGCTAGCTAGTCAAGGATTACAGTTTCTGAGTATAGCCTGCACAATCTCTCTCTCTGGCATCTTTTTCTTCCATCTTGGGCACAGAGCTTTATAGTGGAAAAGCCAAGTCACAAATACTTTCTGGCACCTTGTTTTCTCTCTGACAACCTTCTTGCAGCTTCTGCTTCATAGCTGTCACTCAAATGAGCAAAGAAAGATCTCCTTAAATTAAACGTCTGTACTGTTCTCCTTTCTGCTAGCCACCAGTCTTTTGCAGTGCCTTTCAGTACGGAAGTGAGAGAAGCTAGTATTTCAGAGTCACATAGAGGTTGAATGGCTAAATATTCCTCACAGTGTTCGATGAAAGAAACTGGATCATTCTCTTCACCGCTACCAAAATGTGGGAACTCAACTTTACAATTGTCTGATTTGGCTGAACACTGTGGGTTTTACTCATGACTTTAGTTAAAGTTGGGGCAAGAAGAGTAGGAGGGGGTATTGGGGTTGACATCAAAGGATCCCAGGATCTTAACTTATTGTCAATCTGGACATCTCTTCGTTTTAAACAATCAACTACTGACTTCCCCAAATCATGAATACTCAGCTGTAGGATTTTCTGAACTCGTTCACATTCCCTCTCAATTTGATGTCGCAACTTTGCCTTTATTACCTTACATTGGTTATTCAGCTCCATCTGCGAGCAACATTGACTCACCTTCTGTTAATTCATAATTTCTCCACATAAACACTGCTTTTTCCTCAGGAGGTGGTGGTGGAGGAAAAGGAACCTCATCTGGGTTTTCAACCACTTTGTCTGTTTCTGCAACTGAATCACTATCCTCTTCGGAATTAAGGTATAACTCACTGAATGTAGTTATGAGCTCTCCAAAGGGATGTCTTCTAGACACAAATGGGCCAGCTGTAAAATCAGGATTGGGTTCGTCCTCATCCTCTATACCAGAATACTGGTTTGCCGTAAGTGCACAAGGAAATAATAAACAATAAATACAAGGGTCCCATCTGAGGTGCCAATCTATAACCGTCTCTGTGTGTCTCTAACTCAAAGGCAGCTATAAGTATAAATGAAGGATTATAAATGTATTACATTAACTTGTGTTTTAACTTGTACAATAAAGAAAAATATAAAAACAGTAGTATTAACAGTATTTTCATACATAAATGATAAAGAAATGCAAACGGAAAATAAACACAAAATACAATTCACACAAATCAATTGTTTGTTCAACAAAGCATAAATTCAAGCAAAACACATCAAAAGATAGGAGCAATAGCTCTGAGAGTTCACACAGTCCTTTGAATCCGTGGCATGAAATAAAACAACTGATGCGAGTAAATGAGATTTGGAAACAAAGGAAGAAGAAGTCTTATCTGGTGAAATATCTTGAAGGCAACATAAGATCCAGATGCATCGCGTTTTCTCTTTCATAAATTACTCCAAGTAACCCCGTTGAACATCAGTCTCTCAGCAACAGCATTTGCAGGTTGGGTAACCCATAGACCAAGAGCAGATGAGTAAGGTAACAAGGGCTATACACAAAAATCCTTAATTGAGCAGCAAACGAGTTTCCAAACAAGGATTTGATTGAAAGCAGCCTGAGAACATAAGGCAAACCATGCTGTTCTGTCTTGCTCTACACTCTTCTCACAATTTATACCATACACTGAGCACTCCAGTGCCCCCTAGTGGTGAGGAAGAGGCTTGCCACTGTTACAACAAATTAGCAATTTTAATACTCTTTATTACAGATTTTATTAAATCAAGACCTGTAGCTGTCTGGTGAAATAGAGAAACAAGAAGAGCTGTACCAGACATCAGATGTTGTGATGCTGGGTTAAGCCATCGTCTAGGTCAAGGATGTCAACTGGCAGACCACAGTCTGGATAAGACCCACCGATCTGAGTACTTGAAAAAAATACTCCATCACGGCTGCTAAATGTATGAAATAAACTAGCTGTAGTTCAGTCACTCTAGCTTTCTAAACATGAACAAACTCGACTTCTGTAGCAGATCCATTTACAGTATATACAGTGCATATTCAGCTGAAGGCAGCTCATCAGAACAGTGACTGGCTACGGGGCTAGAGACATTAGGTCAGAAATGGGACAGTCAAAAACTGTAATGGGAAGTCCACTATGAAATCAAAACACTTCAAAATGACTTATTTATAGCCATATCATTAATAGTCACCATTCATCTATGTTAGTTGCTTAGCTGGACCTTTGTATGCAAGAAATTTTAGGTACCTTTAAAATGGCAGCACAGGATACAGTGGGAAGCTCCAGGGTTCTGGGTTCAATCCTGAGCTAAGGTTCCTGTCTGTTCAGAGATGGACATATGATTGATTGGTGTTCCACCTGGGGTGAACTCCCTTGACTTGTGCCCAGTGTTACCTAGATTGGCTCTGGATCCACTGTGACCAGGATAAAGAGGTTAATGAAGACCAGTATTACCACTTTTCCCAGTCTGTCTCCTCGTAAGATGTAACATCTCAGGTTTTTGGAGCAGTTGTGCACCTGGTAAAGATCATTACAAGTCCTGTACCTGCTGTTGCACAACCAGCCAAGGGACCATTGGTATTCCCTGCCAAGTACTCTCTGGAGAGTCCAGAGACTCTCTCTCTCAGCTTTGGAAAGGACAGGGCTGACATAGAAAACAAGAAACTGGCTCATTCTAACCTTGTCTATGGTGAGAACAAATGATGGCTTCGCATGCAAGCAGAGCATTTGAAAGTTGAGAAAATTTTCCGTAGTCTTAAAGATCAAAGACAAATTTCTCTGGGTGAATATGATGAATGTATGCAAGATGGTGTATGATGGTGTATGATGGTGAACCGCCAGCTGACCGGAGCACTGTTTCCACTGGAAACGGCAGTGAAAGCCCAGCACTGAAAACTTCTTTCACCCTCCATCTGCTAATTCCTAAATATATCACCCTTCTGCGGCTCAACCAGCCATCTGTGTTCGCACTATGGCTGGGTACAAGGTTCATATATGGGGAAAATATCTACAAGGAGATTCATGCGAGATAATTAGCTCTGTCCTGGCAGGCAGAGGACTGAATGTTGCACAGAATAATATGACCAATATACAGATGATATAAATCAAATTACAGTCAACAACAAAGGAATTATGGTAACAATAAATTAAAAAAAAAAAAAAAAAAGCATCAGCTATTATAAAGCCTGCTTTCATTCATTTTGATGTCAGGTTCACATAACACCAAAGTCTGACATAGATTATTGTTGATATAAAGTTTCTGGGCTAATTTACATTAGAACATCATGACAACTTACTTTAGTAATCAGTGTGTTTCTATTATGTCAGAGGTACATAATGGTCATGTGACATGTCAAACTTCTCGTCAAGAAGTTTTTATAAAGATCTTATAAATCGTAAAAGTGTCACAAGAGATATACATAATGCTGCTGTGATAGTATTATAGATTTGCTATAAATATTAACGAAAACATAATTCAATTATTTAATCTAATTAATTTAAAATGTAATAACGTAAAGGCAATTAAATTTAATTGAAATCTATTTATTTTAGTTTATCTATTTTGGTGCTAGTTTGAGAGAGAGAGAACAAAAGCTAAGCCACGGAAGGGTGGGCGAGGGGCGGGGGGATTTACATCTAACTTTGGAACAAGAAAAATTGTTCATGACGTATTTTAATTCACTGGATTCTAAAAAAAATTATGAGCTACTTACATTGAGAAAATTACATACTGTACAAGCCTGTAAATAACAAATGTGTACATTGAGTAACTGTCTATTGATTGATGGCGACTGCTGATTTGTGTGTGTGTGTGTGTGTGTGTGTGTGTGTGTGTGTGTGTGTGG